>CM039677.1:116634583-117834583 GCA_022496015.1 Hordeum marinum
CTCCTCCTTCTTCTCCTTCTTCCTCCTTCTCCTTCTCCTTCTTCTCTTCTTCTTCTTCTTCCTTTTTTTCATTTCTCCTCTTTCTTCCCCTCTTGTCCTGTTCTTCGGGCTTAATTAGCTAATTATGCCTTTTTGGACCTAATTATTTCATTTTGGAGGATAAATAGCTAAGTATAGGTCATTTATTATTAAATAGGCCATTTTGGAGCTAACTAAGCAAATTATGTCATTTAGGTGTAAGCCAAGCTAAGTATAGGCCATTCTAGAGCTAACTTGGGTAAAATATGTCATTTTGGAGCCAACCATGATTATTTAATCCATTTTACCTTATTATGTCATTTTGGAGCTAAATTAGTCATTGTCACGAGCTAACCAAGGTTCTTATGATGTTTTAACCTAACTATGCTAATTATTTCATTTTGGAGGATAATTAGATAAGTATAGGTCATTTTTTATTAAATAGGCCGTTTCGGAGCTAACTAAGCTAATTATGTCATTTTGTTGGATAATTAGCCAATTTAGTCTTTTTTGGATGAGTCTAAGCTACATAGAAGGATAGAAAGAGAGGAAGCAAGAAGAGAAGAAGAAGGAGAAGTAAAAGAAGAAGAAGGAGGAGGAGGAGAAGGAGAAGGAGAAGGGAGAGGAGAAGAAGAAATGAAGAAGGACAATAAGAAGGAGAAGAAGCTTCTCGCCTCCTTCTTCTCCTTCTTCTTCCTCCTTCTCCTTCTCCTTCTTCTTCTCTTCTTCTTCTTCTTCCTTTTTTTCATTTCTCCTCTTTCTTCTCCTCTTGTCCTCTTCTTCGGGCTTAATTAGCTAATTATGCCTTTTTGGAGCTAATTATTTCATTTTGGAGGATAAATAGCTAAGTATAGGTCATTTATTATTAAATAGGCCATCTTGGAGCTAAGTGAGCTAATTATGTCATTTAGGTGGAAGCCAAGCTAAGTATAGGCCATTCTAGAGCTAACTTGGGTAAAATATGTCATTTTGGAGCCAACTATGATTATTAAATCCATTTTGACCTTATTATGTCATTTTGGAGCTAAATTAGTCATTGTAACGAGCTAACCAAGGTTCTTATGATGGTTTAACCTAACTATGCTAATTATTTCATTTTGGAGGATAATTAGCTAAGTTTACGTTATTTTTTATTAAATAGGCCTTTTCGGAGGTAACTAAGCGAATTATGTTATTTTGTTGGATAATTAGCCAATTTAGTCTTTTTGGGATGAGTCTAAGCTACATAGAAGGAGAGAAAGACAAGAAGCAAGAAGAGAAGAAGAAGGAGAAGTAAAAGAAGAAGGAGGAGGAGGAGGAGAAGGACAAGGACAAGGAAGAGGAGAAGAAGAAGAAAATAAGAAGGACAATAAGAAGGAGAAGAAGCTTCTCTCCTCCTTCTTCTCCTTCTTCTTCCTCCTTCTCCTTCTCCTTCTTCTTCTCTTCTTCTTCTTCTTACTTTTTTTAATTTCTCCTCTTTCTTCTCCTCTTGTCCTCTTCTTCGTGCTTAATTAGCTAATTATGCCTTTTTGGTGCTAATTATTTAATTTGGAGGATAAATAGCTAAGTATAGGTCATTGATTATTAAATAGGCCTTTTTGGAGCTAACTAAGATAATTATGCCATTTAGGTGGAAGCCAAGCTAAGTATAGGCCATTCTAGAGCTGACTTGCGTAAAATTTGTCATTTTGGAGCCAACTATGATTATTAAATCCATTTTGACCTTACTATGTCATTTTGAAGCTAAATTAGTCATTGTAATGAGCTAACCAAGGTTCTTATGATGTTTTAACCTAAGTATACTAATTATTTCATTTTGGAGGATAATTAGCTAAGTATAGGTCATTTTTTATTAAATAGGTCATTTCGGAGCTAACTAAGCTAATTATGTCATTTTGTTGGATAATTAGCCAATTTAGTCTTTTTGGATGAGTCTAAGCTACGTAGAAGTAGAGAAAGAGAAGAAGCAAGAAGAGAAGAAGAAGGAGGAGTAAAAGAAGAAGGAGGAGGAGGAGGAGAAGGAGAAGGAAGAGGAGAAGAAGAAGAAAAAAAAGGACAAGAAGAAGGAGAAGAACCTTGTCTCCTCCTCCTTCTCCGTCTTCTTCCTCCTTCTCCTTCTCCTTCTTCTTCTCTTCTTCTTCTTCTTCCTTTTTTTCATTTCTCCTCTTTCGTCTCCTCTTGGCCTCTTCTTCGGGCTTAATTAGCTAATTATGCCTTTTGGAGCTAATTATTTCATTTTGGAAGATAAATAGCTATGTATAGGTCATTTATTATTAAATAGGCCATTTTGGAGCTAACTAAGCTAATTATGTCATTTAGGTGTAAGCCAAGCTAAGTATAGGCCATTCTAGAGCTAACTTGGGTAAAATATGTCAATTTGGAGTCAACTATGATTATTAAATCCATTTTGACCTTATTATGTCATTTTGGAGAAATTAGTCATTGTAATGAGCTAACCAAGGTTCTTATGATGTTTTAACCTAACTATGCTAATTATTTCATTTTGGAGGATAATTAGCTAAGTATAGGTCATTTTTAATTAGATAGGCCATTTTGGAGCTAACTAAACTAATTATGTCATTTTGTTGGATAATTAGCCAATTTTGTCTTTTCTGGATGAGTCTAGGCTACGTAGAAGTAGAGAAAGAGAAGAAGCAAGAAGAGAAGAAGAAGGAGAAGTAAAAGAACAAGAAGGACGAGGAGGAGAAGGAGAAGGAGAAGGAAGAGGAGAAGAAGAAGAAAAGAAGAAGGACAAGAAGAAGGAGAAGAAGCTTCTCTCCTCCTTCTTCTCCTTCTTCTTCCTCCTTCTCCTTCTCCTTCTTCTTCTCTTTTCTTCTTCTTCTTCCTTTTTTTAAGTTCTCCACTTTCTTCTCCTCTTGTCCTCTTCTTCGGGCTTAATTAGCTAATTATGCCTTTTTGGAGCTAATTATTTCATTTTGGAGGATAAATAGCTAAGTATAGGTCATTTATTATTAAATAGGCCATTTTGGAGCTGACTAAGATAATTATGTCATTTAGGTGGAAACCAAGCTAAGTATAGGCCATTCTAGAGCTAACTTGGGTAAAATTTGTCATTTTGGAGCCAACTATGATTATTAAATCCATTTTGACCTTACTATGTCATTTTGGAGCTAAATTAGTCATTGTAATGAGCTAACCAAGGTTCTTATGATGTTTTAACCTAACTATGGTAATTATTTCATTTTGGAGGATAATTAGCTAAGTATAGGTCATTTTTTTATTAAATAGGCCATTTCGGGGCTAACTAAGCTAATTATAATCATTTTGTTGGATAATTAGCCAATTTAGTCTTTTTTGGATGAGTCTAAGCTACGTAGAAGTATAGAAAGAGAAGAAGCAAGAAGAGAAGAAGAAGGAGGAGTAAAAGAAGAAGGAGGAGGAGGAGGAGAAGGAGAAGGAGAAGGAAGAGGGGAAGAAGAAGAAAAGAAGAAGGACAAGAAGAAGGAGAAGAAGCTTCTCTCGTCCTTCTTCTCCTTCTTCTTCCTCCTTCTCCTTCTCCTTCTTCTTCTCTTCTTCTTCTTCTTCTTCCTTTTTTTCATTTCTCCTCTTTCTTCTCCTCTTGTCCTCTTCTTCGGGCTTAATTAGCTAATTATGCCTTTTTGGAGCTAATTATTTCATTTTGGAGGATAAATACCTAAGTATAGGTCATTTATTATTAAATAGGCCATTTTGGAGCTAACTAAGCTAATTATGTCATCTAGGTGGAAGCCAAGCTAAGTATAGGCCATTCTAGAGCTAAGTTGGGTAAAATATGTCATTTTGGAGCCAACTATGATTATTAAATCCATTTTGACCATATTATGTCATTTTGGAGCTAAATTAGTCATTGTAAGGAGCTAAGCAAGGTTCTTATGATGTTTTAACCTAACTATGCTAATTATTTCATTTTGGAGGATAATTAGCTAAGTATAGGTCATTTTTTATTAAATAGGCCATTTCGGAGCTAACTAAGCTAATTATGTCATTTTGTTGGATAATTAGCCAATCTAGTCTTTTTTGGATGAGTCTAAGCTACGTAGAAGTAGAGAAAGAGAAGAAGCAAGAAGAGAAGAAGAAGGAGAACTAAAAGAAGGAGGAGGAGGAGGAGGAGAAGGAGAAGGAGAAGGAAGAGGAGAAGAAGAAGAAGAAAAGAAGAAGGAGAAGAAGCTTCTCTCCTCCTTCTTCTCCTTCTTCTTCCTCCTTCTCCTTCTCCTTCTTCTTCTCTTCTTCTTCTCTTCTTCTTCTTCCTTCTTTTCATTTTTCCTCTTTCTTCTCCTCCTTCTCCTTCTTCTCCTTCTTCTCACCAAACATACCATTATTGTCATGACGACGGTGAAGACCGGTGGCTCTCGCTTGTTTCACCTGGAGAAGGCTGCCTTGGAGAACGCTCCACTATAGAAGGGTCGTGCGATGCATTTCGGGAGATATTCTACACCAAACATCGTTTGCAATGTGTCGTTAGCATGATGACACTCTTAAGATCACTGCACTGAAATGAAACTCACCGTCCCCGCCATGTTAATGACTGGCATCACCGGAGGGACTTGGCCGGTCTTCTCGCACATAGACTGTACATTTGGTTTCGACAAATCAAACTTTTTAGTTATTAATGAAACGGACATTAAAATGCAAGATTTGAAATAATATGAAGAAGAAACTCACCACTAAGAGCTCATACATGGCCCTGTTAGACGCATCATTTCGTGCCCTCTCCGCCTCCAGCAATGCAGTCGTCCTCTCCTCCAGCTCCTTCATCTCCTTATCCTTCTCCGCCAAAGCCGCCTTCATTGCACATCTCTCCTTCAGAATAGCAGCCTGCAACAGAACTCATTGTTAGCATTGTAATCATATTGGTTCCCACGCACAACATAATGTGGAAAGATAGTTGAGTCCATTAAACTAACCTCGATGGCGAGCTCAACTGGCCGTGGACGAGGTGTTATGTCAGGACAGGAGCTCGTTTGGCGTGACTTTATCTGCCGGAGAGTGATAGGACAACGTATAAGTCCGTCTCCAATGGCGATCGAGCCATGGGGCCTCCCGTTGCCAGCTATCATCACTAGCTCTGGATCAATAGGCCCCTCGCTCGGGTTAAAGTCCTCCCCTTTCCTCGCCTTCCCGTGATCTCTGTACTTCACGAGCTTGTGGTGGGAGGAGATGTTGGTGAAGTTTTCTGGATGCTCGAGGTCAGACTTAGAGAATGCCTTGACCTTCTTGTACGAAGCAGTATGGGCCATCGCATACAGGTCATACATTTGTGGCACCTCCGTCTTATTTAGATGCGCCTAAAAGAGAGAGAGAGGATAATTGTATTAGTAAAGGGCTCAAGATAGCATTAAGAATGAATTGCATGAGGCATGAAGCAAACCACATACCCAGTTCTCGCCAAATTGGATTAAGTTGACTCTCCCTTGATGGTGTGGCACACCAACCATTTTTCCACGCCTCTCCTTGGCGTTGTTGTGGCTGGCCTCCCACGTTTCGGAGCACCACTGATCCACCAAGGCCTCCCAACATCCAACTTATCCACACACCATCTTGGGGGCACCTAAGTTAATAAAGAGAAATTTGAGCGTGTAAGAACCAAATCAAGGAAACTAACTACAAAGATTTAATAATATGTAATTACCTTCATGTAATGATCCTTCTCCATCTTAGAATCGCGGCACTTCTCCTTGTCCTTCCTAATACGACGCAAGGCATAGTAATCTCGAACAGCCTGCACCCGAGCCTCGTGCCGAAAGTTTTGAAGTAGGCGGTGACATTGGGTATCGATAACCTTTGTCGCGACCTCCTCGTATCCCTCCTCACACCTGTAGTAGGTCTGCAAACGAGACAACACCGATTAGTACAATAACTAGCTACGATTGATTTATAATTGTGTAAAGGAGAAATTACCCAGAACTGTCGGATCACCATGTCGGCCCTCGTGTGGCACAAAACACCGTCGTTCTCCACCTCCGGTGGGGCCGGGGCACCCAAGTAGTGCTCCCAGGTCATTCCTACCTCTCGCTCCCGACCGGGCAATGTAACAAACCCCGGGAAGTTTTTACGGCAAAGCACACCAAGGACGCTGTTGGGCTTGCGGACACCCTTGGCAACAATCCAACCCCTACAGTATGAAAAATTAAAGCCAAAACAATAAATATTTGAGAAAACGTGAAGGCAAAAGGTTAAATAAGAGTAAATTAACTTACTTCTCCCCATTTGGCTTAATCGACCACCTCTGCTCGTGGGTCGCCGGCATGAGCGGGAGCCCCGAACTACCACGCTGGTAGACGGTAGCCCCCTCACCCAGCTCCTAGTCGCTATCAGCAAGGCCACTTGGCTCAGGCTGACCCTGATCAGCCCAGGTATCCCATTGGGTCTCTGGGGCCATACCCTCATCCCTGCTTTGCTCCGGAGTCGCCTGGAACGAAGCCTCTAGGACACGAGTCTCGTGGGTCGAAGGCACATCGACCTGAGGCGCGTCGACCTGAGGCGCGTCGACCTGAGGCTCGTCGTCCTGAGGCTCATCGACCTGAGGCTCGTCCACCCTAGAAGTCTTGTGCTCAGGTGAATCAGCTTGGGGTGGCGGCGAGGAAGGCATGGCAGCCACCGCCCTACCTCTCCCATGGGCACGTGTACCTTTAGTACAACATAAATACCAACATGAGTAATAAAATGTATATAAATACCAACATGACTACAACATAAATACCAACATGAGTACAAGATAAATACCAACATGAGTAATACCTTTAGTACCTCTCGCCTTCGCGGGGAGTCGACCTCCTCTCACAGGGGCCGCGAGAGTCGAAGAAGCGGCCACTCCATGCAGAGTAGAGAGCAACTCTCTCTGAAGAGGCGACTCAGGAATGGAAGTACCCATCCCACGACCCGCCGACGAAGAAGGAGCCGCGGAGTGCTTTCGACCCTTTCCCACCATCTTTCAACACCTGTCATGACAAAGAGTAAATGAATTTAGTACAACATAAATACCAACATGAGTAATAAAATGTATATAATTTAAGTGTATCATCGTCATAAATACCAACATGACTAATAAAAATTGAATACCTAACATGAAGTCAAAATTTATATATAGTAATAGTTGAATACTTGACATGAACTAATCGTGCTCGTCTATATATGCTTCGGGGTCAATAAATGCATCATGATCATCGCTATCATCAATAAATGCATCATCATCATCACTATCAGGAAGAACATGTGGAAGGCCACCATTATGTAATTGGTCAAGAAGTGACAGGTCATCCGCAACAGTAACCTCTTCTTCTTCCTGCTCTTCCTGTTCGGGCTCAGGTGTTAAGACGGATTCACTGTCGCTGTCTACTTCAATGTTCTAGGGTGAAGTAGAGCGGTTCTTGAAACGTTTCTTGGACATATGTGTTTCTTGGAAGAATTCTCCTTCATATGTGTCTGGGTTAATGTGAGGTTCGTAATCCTCTTCATTGAGGGTAGGTGGTCTAAAATGTGGTGGCACTTCATAAACGACATCCCAACCTTTCAGATTTGGATTAGTTTGGCAGGCCCACGGTAGATAGAAAACTTCTGTCGCCTGTTGAGGCGTAATATAGACATCGGGAACATCTAAGTGGGTGTTTTGGTTGATTTTGACTAGTCCTATATGTTCATGAGTCCTTCTAGTCTCCCTCGGCTCAAACCAATGACATTTGAAGACTATGACGGTCGGTGGGTTTTCACCATAGAATAGAAGTTCATAAATTGCTTCAACTCTTCCATAATACTCGGTGCCTCCTTCGCCGATAGCAGAGACACAACAATTTGTCAAAGGTACGAAAGTGATACCCATTGATGTTGTATTTGTGAAATGAACGGACCTTATAGTCAAAACTATTAGCGACTTGTCTCAACTCGGCGTCCATAGACTCTGCATCAGCCTACAAGTTTAATACGAAAGAATGGATGCATTAGCCACAAATTAGACCAAGAAATCAAATGGACCATTAATGGTAATTAATTACCCTTTGTTTGAACCAAGAGATGAAACCGGGATAGTCGCCTCCATGCTTTGCGAGAAGCTCATACTCTTCGACAGAATCCTTTTCGATGACCGCTCCATTTGAGAATTCGGCAACGTATCGACTATATCAAATATCCGGGAATAAGAGTAGTTGAAAGGAATTAGAAGTTGCCGAAAAATAATTTACCGAGAACTTACTCAATGTACGGCCACACTTCTGTTAGGTCGGTGAAGATATACAATGAAATGGTCCGCCATTTTTCGACATCCAACGATTTCCCTTTCGAAGCACCGGATGGTGCGAGCTTCCCTTTGAATAGGCTGAGGTTGGATCAACCTTTTTTTGGATTGTCATCATTGTACCGAGGCTTCGGGTTATGCAAATGATGATTTTTGGCTTCGTAGTGTGCTATCACGAAGTTTGCCGCCTCCTCGGTAATGAATGCCTCGGACATCGATGCTTCAATTCTACGTTTATTTTTACACTTAGCTCGAAGTGTCTTCTGCATCCTCTCAGTTGAGAAGCACCATCGATTTGAACGGGCCCCCCCAATCTTGCCTCGGTCGGGAGATGCAAAATCAAATGCTGCATTGGATTAAAGAAGCCCGGTGGAAAGATCTTTTCTAATTTGCAGATCGACTCCGGCGCCAACTCTTCCATTTCATCTAGCACACCAGGAAATAG
Source organism: Hordeum marinum (assembly GCA_022496015.1). Lineage (NCBI taxonomy): Eukaryota > Viridiplantae > Streptophyta > Magnoliopsida > Poales > Poaceae > Hordeum > Hordeum marinum. The sequence goes on from CM039677.1 coordinate 116,643,253, forward strand.
TTCTTTCGCACAAAGAGAACGGAAGAAATAGCTCAGCTCTGCCAGTACTAGCCATTCATTCTCAGGGATAAAGCCACGCAACATCACCGACATTACCCGCTCAATCCATATGTGCCAATCATGACTCTTGAGACCAAATATTTTAGATTTCTCAAGACTCGCTCCCCTCTTTAGATTCGCAGCATACCCATCGGGGAACATCAACCGCATTTTCACCCACAATAGCATTTCCCTCGTAGCTGGCCTTTGAAGATTGAACCATGCCTTTGGCTTCGCTATGCTTTGCTTTCCTTTCCATTGTCGCATGTTTTGTAACGGTCTATCACATGGAGCCTCCAGGTCGATTCTAGCCTTAGGATTATCTTTTTACTTCCCCTCTATGCCGAACAATGTACCAAAAATGGCCTCCGCAATATTCTTTTTAGTGTGCATCATGTCGATGTTGTGTGGGCAAAGGAGGTCTTTAAGGTAAGGCAGATCCCACAAACATGACTTGTGAGTCCAGGCATGTTCCGTATTATACCCTTTGAAATACCCTGGACGTTTAGGATCCGGCTCGAGAGCGTTTATCTGATCCAGGATCTGTTGGCCTGTCAACGCAGCTGGTGCAGTGTTTTTGACAACTCTACCTTTGATGAAATTCTTCTTGTCTTTTTGAACTTATGGTCAGGATCTAGGAATTGTCTATGCATGTCGAAGCAAGAATACTTGCGACCAGCCTGCAGCCAACGGAATTGAAGAGCTGCCTTGCATGTGATGCACGGGAACCTTCCATGCACACACCAGCCAGAGAATAGCGCATACGCCGGATAATCATGTGTCGAGTACATGTACCACACATGCATTTTGAAATTTGTTTTGGTAGCGGCGTCGTAGGTCTTGAACCCATCATCCCAGGCTTCTTGCAACACATCCTTAAGCGGCTGGATGTACACATTCATATTCTTCCCCGGATAGATGGACCCTAGAATTATCAACGTCAGGAAAATGTTCTTTCTTTTCATAATCTCTCCGGGTGGGAAATTGAGTGGAATGACAAATACAGGCCAACAACTGTATTGTGTTGCCGTCATACCATACACATTGAACCCATCCGTGCTGATGGCAACTCTTGGATGCCTTGGATCTTCCGATTTATCCTTATGTAATGCATCGAAGTGCCTCCACGCAAAACCATCTAAAGTGTGTACCAGCATCTTGTTCCCATCCGCATCTAGTTCGGTTCTTTTGCCCAATTTGTGCCATGTCATCTGTCTGGCCGTCTCTTCGACCATGAAAAGACGTTGAAGTCTTGGTACGATTGGCAGATACCCGAAGAACACTAATGGGGATTTTGGTCTGATTCTTCTCACCCATACCGTTGTCTACCACAATATACCTGGAAGAATTGCAAATGGGGCAATAGTTCAAGGCCGCATACTCAAGCCTAAATAAGGCACATCCATTCTCACGGGCATGTATCTTCTCATAGGGCATCTTAAGGACACGGAGGATTTTCTCTGACCGGTACAGGTTTGCAGGCAGTACATGGCCTTCAGGTAGAAGCGTCCAAATATCGTCATCATCGCCTTGTAGCATTCTCTGCCTAGGTTGAATTGAGCCTTCAGAGCCATTACTGGCGCGATGGCATCTAGCTGACAAAGCTCAGTCTGCTCGTGGAGAGGACGTTTTGAAGACTCCAACATTTCATGGAAGGCCTTTGCAGATTCCTCCATCTCATCGTCTGAATCTCGAGCATCATCAAAGTCTTGCACCATGTCTTCGATCCCCGTACCATGCTCGTCGGTGCGACGACGAATCACCTCAGCTCTGGCACGTTGGTCAGACTCACCATGAAAAGTCCAAATCGTATAATTAGGTGTAAAACCCCACTTGTGCAGGTGTTTACCCATTCCAAACTCTGTCTGCTTTTTCCAGTTGTCGCAGTTGGGATAGGGGCACCATGTTTTTTGTTGGCCATTTGCAAATGCAGCTCTCACAAACCCCCTGGTTTTTGTTAACCATTCATTGGTCATGTCTTTCTGACTAGGGTGACCAGTGTACATCCAAGCATGATCACTCATGTTGCCTAGCTACCTATGGGCGCAGAAGAAATAAATTAATATATAATTCATCACCTATATTCATCCGCTAATCAAGTTTGTCAGTTTTATTACGTCCATGCAACCTACACGCTAATAGGTAAAGATAGGTCCTAATCCCACCCGAGTATGTGTAGATTGGGTTCGTTTTCCCATGCTCTGCTCCAGATGCGATGCCAAATTTCGGCAGCACCTCCCCGCTATTCTCCTGATACACGTCTCAGCAATAAGCAGAGAGGATGTGTACCCGGAGAACAACAGGGAGGCACTGAAAAAATTCCGCATCGGATCCGTAGCACAGCATATGGGAAAACGAACCCAATCTACACATACTCGGGCTGTCCATGGATAACGTTGGACAATTCAAAAGGATGGCGGTTATAAATATGCAAAGACATGCATATTTATAGATGTCACACTTTCGAACGGGAGATGCATACTGGTCACGCATACTCATGATTGAAGAAACCTATAGCTAGCAAGTCTCATCGGCACGAAGACCGGAACAGAGCAAATTAAGGGTGTAGGAGGAGAAGTCATTTGTTCTCACCAACAAACATAGGGGCAGAGCTCGTGGAGGTCGTCGAACAACTACACATTGAAATTCACCCGATCGACACAAATATGATGTTTTTATAATTAACATAATCGGAAAATATGTGACCTAACTCATAATTTACAAAATTATGACCCCGTCGGCTTAGTGGCGTCGATGGTCGGTGGTGTCGGGTGTCGGTGGCGTCGATGGTCGGTGGTGTCGGGTGTCGGTGGTGTCGGGGGTCGGGGGTTAGTTGTGTCGGTTGGCGAGGGTCAGTGTCGTCGGGGGTCAAGGGTCACTGGCGTCGGGGGTCGGGCTCGGGGGTTGGGGTCTGTGGCGTCGGGGGTCAAGGGTAGGGGGTCGGGGGTCGAGGGTGAGTGGCGTCGGGGGTCAGGGATCGAGGGTCAGTGGCGTCGGGGGTCGGCAGTCGGGTGTCAGTGGCGTCGGAGGTCGAGGGTCGAGGGTCGGGGGTTGGTGGCGTCGGTAGTCGGGTGTCGCTGTCGTTGGGGGTCGAGGGTCACTGGCGTCAGGGGTCTAGGGTATTTTCGGTCAACAAGATCCCGAAGAGGTGTTGGGGCCGGGGGTTGGGGGTCAGTGGCGTCGGGGGTCAGGGGTAGGGGGTCGGGGGTCGAGGGTCGAGGGTCAGTGGCGTCGGGGGTCGGGGGTCGAGGGTCAGTGCCGTCGGGGGTCGAGGGTCAGTGGCGTCGGGGGTCGGGGGTCAGTGCCGTCCGGTGTCGGGGGTCAGTGCCGTCGGGGGTCGGGGGTCGGGGGTCAGTGGCGTCGGGGGTCTGCCACTACTTATTCTACTTTTTCTTCTTCTCCTTCATCTTCTTCTTCCTCCTTCTACTTTTTCTTCCTAGCACTAAACCTAGCACTAAACTAATCTAGCACTAAACCTAGCACTAACCTAATCTTATCTAACACTAAACCTAGCACTAAACTACATACATAATATAATCTAACAATTAAACAACAAAAAATAAGAAAACAAAACAAAAACAAAAATAAAAAAACATACCGGAGGGCGCTGGGGTGCCGGGGCGGCAGGGTGCGAAGGAGGGCGGCGGCCGGAGGGAGCACGTGGGAGGGGGCGGCGACCGAGAGGGCGTGGGAGGAGGAAGGCGACCGGGAGGGAGGTGGGAGGAGGGAGATGGTCGGGAGGGAGGTAGGAGGAGGGCGGCGGCCGGGAGGGCGGTGGGAGGGGCATCGGCTGGGAGGGGCGGCGCGGCGGCGAGCGGTAGCGGGATGGGCGGCGCGGCGGCGAGCGGAGGGGGAGGGGCTTTGCGGCGGCGAGCGGGGAGGGGGAGGGGCGTCGCGGCGGCGAGCGGGAGGGAGAGGGGCGGCGCGGCGACGAGCGGGGAGGGGGAGGGGCAGCGCGACGGCGAGCTGGAAGGGGAGGGGCGGCGCGGCGGCGAGTTGGAGGGGGAGGGGCGGCACGGCGGCGAGCGGGAGGGGGAGGGGCGGCGCGGTGGCGAGCGGGAAGGGGCGGGGGAGAGTGAGGGAGGGAGAGGGTGAGAGAGAGGGGTGTAACGGCCGTTAGTAGGGCCGGGTCTTTGCCGTCTGCCCCCCGACGGCAAAGAGGGACACGGCAGACGGCAAAGGCGTCCCAGACGACAAAGACCTCCCCACTTGTACCTGGCAAGGGCCAAGGCCCGGTAGGGCCCACCTTAGCTCTTTGCCGTCTGCCTTGGCCTTCTTTGTCGTGAGTGGGCAGACGGCAAAGAGCTGGCACATGGCAAAGACACTGTTTGCCATGTGCCAGTTCTTTGCCGTCTGCTTTGGGACAGCAGACGGCAAAGAGCATCTTTGCCATGTGTCAGCAGACGGCAAAGGCCTGGCACATGGCAAATAACTGAATTCCAGTAGTGTATGTACCTGAAAATAAAATAATACAAATGACAGAAAATAAAAAACAGAGAATAAAAAGAAAAGAAAAGGGGGAAAGTTTACCTGGGCCAGGGAAGAAGCCGGCCTAGCCCACCAGGGGCGAACCGGTCTTCTTCCACCTCAAGCCAGAAGGACGCCCAGCGCGTGGTCGCCACACGCCGGCCAGCTCCTCCCTACCTGGCTGCTAGCCTGGAGGGCTCGGAGAGTGCGAGCGCGAGGCCTCCTCGCCGTGGCCTCCTTCTTCTCTCCCTCTCCCCCTGCGCACTCCTCCTCTCTCTCTCTTTCTCCCCTGCTCCGCCATGGCCGAGCCCTGCTCGAGCTCGCCGCCGTCGCACTAGTCGCCCCCTCGCCTCGCTAGGTAGCCCCCAAAAACCGCCACGACCCCCTCATCCTCCCCGTCACCCTAGAAGACGCCGGGACCCCTCTACGCCGCACCATCGCCATTCCTCCCCGCCGGCCACCGGAGCCCTGCCTCGACATTCTCCCCGTCCGGACCTCCTCCGACCTTGCCGTCACCTTTGCTGGAACCGTGGTGAGCCGCTGGTGCTCCTCCCCTTCTCCCCTTCTCTCCCGTGCCCCGTAGACGCCGCGCCCTTCTTGCCTGAGCTCCGACCGCCGCTGCCCTCGACGCTGGCATCGATGCCGACCACCCCAGCCTCTGGTTTGGGGCTAGATCAACGTGCGGTCGAGCGTAGGCTCTTCCAGCGCTCTCCGCCGTCCATTTGGTCGCCGGAGGAGGGATTCCGACTCCCTCCGCCGTCCCTGACGTCAGCGGTGGATCAACGCCGGCGAGTCAACCTGTCTGACCACCAGGGGTTTGACCCCTGGGTCACTGGCAGGTGGGGTCGAACCCTTGTTAGTCAAATCTTAATTAAGAAATAAATTAGTTAATTTAATTAAACTAATCAGTCACTGACATGTTGGCCCAGTGTTGTTAATTGATTAGGATTAGTTTAATTCTTTAGTTAGGTGATTGAGTCACTGACATGTGGTCCCCACATGTCAGGTTTAACTCTGGCCCGGTCAGCTGACCAGCTGACGTCAAAGTGACGTGAGGCTGATGTCATATTTAATTTTCTAGTTTAAAAAGAATTCCGGAATTTTTTCAAAACATCAAAAATTCATATAAATTAATCTGTTAATCAAATGAAAATAATTTATATATGAAAATTTATCAGTAAAATCCAATGAATCCAATGGTGCTATTGGCATGCATGTTAGAGAAATCTAAATAGGTGAACATTGATATTTACTAATAGGTTAGTATATGGAATTTGAAATAAAGAACGATTTTGAACCTATATTCAAAGTCATTTCAAATCAACATGAACACTAGTTGCATTAGCTCATCGATACATTCTATCATGCCATGATCATGCATTATATTGTTGCACTTGCGTGTGTTGATTGTTTCTTATCTGCATTGCGGTAGGCCCTGCTTCTGAGGATACCCCCGAGTATCCCGACGAGGGAGAGCACCTTTCCGCTACCGAGCAAGACAAGCAACCACTTTGATCATTCCGATAACATCCCACTCTCTCGCTCTTGCTCTTGATTATTGTATTAGGACAATCGATCACATGTCAGTCATACACAGGTAGATGATCCTATTCTGCTGCATAACTTGTCATTGTCATAGTAAATAGCTAAGCCTTGCAACCTAGCATACCTGGTAGATGCTTGTGCCATGATGTGCTTAGCTTACTTTGCCTGCTATGCTTGCTATGCTTAGAGTTGTGTCAGGTCTGTTTCATCTGGGTGATGAACTGAGTGAAACGATGTTGTTCTGATGTGATGATATTATGATGAACTCGATTTGGTAAAGGTAGCGATGAGAGGATATGTAGGAGTACATATCGGGTTGTCTCATTGGGACCGTTCTTAGGAACTGAGTTCCGTGTTTGTGATCCAAGGCTAGATACTACCACACGTTGGGATATTCAACTGACCCTCTCGACTTATCATTCGCTTAGTCCTTAGTCCAGGGGTTGCAAGTAGTTTCTGTTGTTTATAGCATGCTGGAGGCCGTGCGTAGCGCTAACCCTAGGGGTGGGTTACGACCCGGTAGGCAGTGGCACGGTGTACTAAGGGTCACCCGAATGGTAGGCTTGGGAACCCTGTGCACATCGTTTGGGGCCGTCGGAAACTTCGGCCACACTTCCATGCAGGTTCAGTCTCCAGTAGGCGATAGCCTGGACTAGAGGTCTTATGTGATTGACTGTCGTGGCCGACTCCCTCGCTGGGCTTCCGCTTGAAGGTTGTCGAGGTGCCTAGTTTTATGAGCACACAACAATAAGTGGCGAGAGCGTGTGTGAAGAAGTACACCCCTGCAGAGTATGGAACTATTAGAATAGACGCATCCTCGGTTATGGACTACTTGGAGAACTTATGCTGTTCATAGATAATCAAATGGATACTAATAAAAATATCAAGACAAGTGTGAGTACCGTGGATGGAACTCTCCCAGGAGAGGGAAGTGAATCCATGGTGATGTATTGTCGTGGAGTTAGTGGACTCGTGTGCGATATGTAAAATGTAAACAAAGAGTTAAAAATGAGTAGTGTAGGTTAGCCATGAGCCAAAGCTGGCATTGTTGCGTAAACTCCACCACTCCCTTTGTTGATACATGAGCATGAATAGACTAGGAATGTTTTAAAGTCTTGTTGAGTATGTTTGTACTCACGTTTCCTTAATAAATGTTGCAGATGAGACCCAGGACCCATCAGGTGGGTTCTTTCTAGATGTCGACGATGCCGAATAGCTGGTGTCCTAGCTACGACCTTTGCCCTGTGGCGGGCTGTAGATAGTGAGGCCATGTGCCTTTTTACCCTTTCATATGTCTGTACTCAGATAGCTTATGCTTCCGCTTGGTTTGTATGAACATGTTTTTATGACTTGACTGTCGGGTCATGTGACCCCTATCTGTAAGAACATATTATACAAGGCTCATCTGAGCCTCTTAAATAAAAGTCATGTTGTTGTACGGTTATGTTGTGATGCCAAGGTTGTATCTATGCATATCAGGCATGTCGTGCGTACGTGTGATGTGCAATGGTATGTATGGGATACGACACCTAGTCGTGTGCCTTTAGTAGTACTCTTTACGGGAAACTGCCTCTTTGTGCTTCCACCGAGCCATGATAGCTTGCTACTGCTCCGGACACATTGATTGACCGGCATGTATCCTTCTTTCCTTCTGTGTCCGTCCCTTCGGGGAAATGTCTCGCGGTGTAATGGAGTCCTGGTAGCTTGCTACGACTGGTCTACACATGCTTGAGGCCGATACCTGCATTGCTGGGTTACGTATGCCTGTTTTCGTATGGATGTGCCGCTTGGGTTCTGTGACTAGATATGTCGGCCCAGGTTCTCTGTTGTTTGATTGCCAGTGACATGTTCACATACGTGAGCCAAAAGACGCAAACGGTCCCGGCTAAGGTAAGGCTGCAGCCGTGGAACTTACCGTGCGTGAGGCCGCAAAGTGATGTGATATGTTACAGTTTGGATTCATATGACTTAGGATCGGGGTCCCGACATTCCCTCGGTGGTTCAAGGTCAGGCTCACGTATTGCGTGTCTCGGGGCATTCTTGCTCGAGGAACCCCCTTGAAACACCCTCCTCAACATTTGTCTATCTATGAATTTTTTTGAAATTTTTAGTGACCCAATATAAAGGTGAACAAAATTCATCAAAACTCATAGAAACTACTCCCACAAGTGCCTAGAGTCTATATCATGCATCAAAACTACTTGGGACCATACAAATGTGACATGTAATCTCAAGAACAAGGTCACCATAGCAGCAAAAATTTGCAATATGCAAAGAACTACAACAAAAACTAATTGTACCATTGGAGGAGTCACATACTGAAGAACAATCTCCAAAAGCAGTTTTGTGAATGAAGCTTTTCACATAAGATCGAAAATGGCAGCAAAATGAGCTAGAACACGAGTTTGAGCAATGGTGGGATTTTTTCTAGAGGAAGATGAAGTGGATGTGTGCTCGAATAAGTGGAGGGGGCCACGTGGGACCCACAAGCCTGCTAGGAGCGACCAGGGGGTGGCTGCGCCTTGTGGGCTTGTGATCCACTGGCGCAGCCCCCTGCTGTGTGCTCAGTCCCAGATATTTTTAAATATTCCAGAAAAAATCATACTACAGGGCAGTTGAAGAACTTTTATTTCCAAGTCATTTTTCTATTGCACGGAAAACACATAAAACAGAAAAATAATAGCGTTTTACTTAATTTATTCGTACTAGCAGAAAATAAAGATTGGGTATAGGAACTTGTGATTTCTAAATTCAACCATCTCATGCTTCTCAAAAGGAATCCATCAGTAAGGTTGATCAAGTCTTATTAACAAACTTCGTTAGAGTAACAAGAAACCGGAGAATTTTTGAATAATCACTAAGTTACCTCAATGGGGATATGTATGTCGCCAACAAAAAGTATACCATATTTCTTCTTGACAGTAGGAAGAGGGAATTCAAAGTCTCCAAAAAAACGTCGGAATTTTTTCAATGCAGTTGATACTATGAACTTGAGGTTGTTACTTCGGAAAGTGTACCATATGCTCATTACCAAAAATATGAAAAGTGGAATTGCCTTTGTTGCAATCAATAACAGCCTCCGCAGTATTGAAAAAGGTTCTACCATGGATGATCGACATACTGTCATCCTCGGGAATATAAAGAATAAAAAGTTTGTTAAGATAGTAGCATTTGCAACTACGATAGGTACATACTCACAAATACCGATAGGTAGGGCAGTTGATTTTTCAGCCATTTGCAAAGATATTTCAATAGGCGTCAACTTATTCAAATCAAGTCTATGATATAAATAGGAAAGGATAACACTAATGCCAGCTCCCAAATCACATAAAGTAGTTTTAACATAATTCCCTTTAATAGAGCATGGTATAGTTGGTATTCCTCGATCTCCTAACTTATTTGGTACTCCACCCTTAAAAGTATAATTAGCAAGCATGGTGGAAATTTCAGCTTCTGGTATCTTCCTTTTATTAGTCACAATATCTTTCATATACTTAGCTTAAGGAGACATTTTCAGAATATCACTCAAGCGCTTACGTAAAAATATAGGTCTAAGCATTTCAACAAAGCTTTCAAAATCCTCATCATCCTTTTTCTTGGATGGTTTAGGAGGAAATGGCATGGGTTTCTGAACCCATGGTTCTCTTTCTTGGCCATGCTTCCTAGCAATACAATTTCTTCTGTCATATCTTTTATTCTTAGGTTGTGGGTTATCAAGATCAACAACAGGTTCAATCTCCACATCATTATCATTACTAGGTTGACTATCAAGATGAACATCATTAATATTATCACTAGGCTCATGTTCTTCACCAGATTGTGTCTGAGCATCAGAAACGGAAATATCATTTGGGTTTTTAGGTGTATCAATAACAGGTTCACTAGCAGCATGCAAAGTTCTATCATCATCCTTGTTCCTCTTATTACTGGAGCAACTAGGTGTATCAATATTACTTCTTTGATAATCTTTCTCAGTTCTCTTATGGTGGCCCTCAGGATACAAAGGTTCCTGAGTCATTCTTCTACCTCTAGTCACAACGTTAATAGAATGATCATTGTTCCTACTATTCATCTCTTTAAGCAGTTCATTCTGAGCTTTAAGTACTTGTTCTACTTAAGTAGTTACCATGGAATCATGTTTACTAATAAGTTTAAGATCATTGATAGTTCTACTCATATAATCACCTAAGCGATCAAGCATGAAAGCATTATGTTCAATTGTCTACTAACATAAGCATTAAAATTTTGTTGCTTAACAACAAAATTATCAAACTCATCCAACCATTGGCTAGCAGACTTATTATAAGGAATATCTCTTTCATCAAATCTACGAAGAGAATTTACCTCAACTACCTGTGTTGGGTTATCAAGACCATGTATTTCTTCAATAGGTGGTAGATTCTTAACATCTTCAGCTTTAATACCTTTTTCATTCACAGTTTTCTTTGCCTCTTGCATATCTTGAGGACTTAGAAATAGAATACCTCTTTTCTTTGGAGTTGGCTTCGGAGGTGGTTCGGGAATAGTCCAATCATTATCATTGCTCAATATATTATTCAATAGTATTTGAGTTTGTTCAACAGTTCATTCCCTAAAAACACAACCACTACAACTATCTAGGTGGTCCCTAGAAGCATCGGTTAGTCCATTATAAAAGATATCAAGTATTTCATTTTTCTTGAGAGGATGATCAGGCAAAACATTAAGTAATTGGAGAAGCCTCCCCCAATCTTGTGGAAGACTTTCTTCTTCAATTTTCACAAAGTTAAATATTTCCTGCAAGGCAGCCTATTTCCTATGGGCAGGACAATATTTTTCAGAGAAGTAATATATTATATAGTGGGGACTACGCACACAACCAGGAGCAAGGGAAGTAAACCATATCTTAGCATCACCATTTAACGAGAAAGGAAACAACCTCAGAATATAGTAATAACCAATTTTTCCTCATGAGGAAATAGGGTGGCTATATTGTTCAATTTAGTGAGATGTGCCACAACAGTTTCAAATTCATAACAACGGAAAGGATTAGATTTAACCAAAGTAATTAACTCAACATCGACAGGGAATTCATAATCCTTATCAGTAACGAAGATAGGAGAAGTAGCAAACTTAGGATCATATTTCATTCTAGCATTGAAAGATTTTTCTTTCCACTTGCATAGTAATTTCTTAAGATCATCTCTATCCTTACAAGCAGGAAAGTCCCTAGCTACCTCTCCTTCCATAACATAACCCTCCATAATATCAGGCAATTCATATCTAGGAGAGCTAGGTCTAACAGGTGTCTCATAGTGTTCAGTTTCAATAATTTCATCAGTTTCAGAAGTATCATAATTTTCAGCATTGACCGTAGCAATTTGTTCATCAAGAAATTCACCCAGCAGAACAATATTATCAAGCAGAGTATCATCATAAGAATCATGCATAGCAGAAGTGGCATCATCAATTACTAATGACACATCAGAATTACTAGCAGGTGGTGGTGTCGCAAACTTACTCATAACAGAAGGTGAATCAAGTGCAGAGCTAGATGGCAGTTCCTTACCTCCCCTCATAGTAGAGGGATATATCTAGGTTTTTGGATCTTTCAGATTCTTCATGGTGATCAACAGATATAAATCCCAAGTGACTCAGAGAATAGAGATATGCTCCCCGGCAAGAGCACCAAAAAAGGTCTTGATAACCCACAAGTATAGGGGATCGCAATAGTTTTCGAGGGTAGAGTATTCAACCCAAATTTATTTATTCTACACAAGGGGAGCCAAAGAATGTTCTCGAGTATTCGCAGCTGAGTTGTCAATTCAACCACACCTGAAAGACTTAGTATCTGCAACAAAGTATTCAGTAGCAAAGTAGTATAGAATTAACGGTAACGATGGCAAAAGTAAGAGTAGCAGTTTTGTAGTGATTGTAATAGCAGCAATGGAGAAGTTACTTAGGAGAGATCAATATTTGGAAAGCTCATAGGCAATGGACCAAGGATGGATAATTATTTCAGATGGCATTCATCATGCAACAGTTATAACATAGGGTGACATGGAACTAGCTCAAATTCATCAATGTAATGTAGGCATGTATTCCATATATAGTCATACATGCTTATGGAAAAGAACTTGCATGACATCTCTTGTACTAGCCTCCTGTGGCAGCGGAGTCCTATTGGAAACTAAGGGATATTCTTGCCTCCTTTTAATAGAGAACCAGACCAAAGCATTAGCACTTTTGAATACATGAACTCCTCAAACTACTGTAATCACCGGAAAGAATCCTAGTTATTGTCACCCTAGGTGATGCGGATAATAACTCATAGTAGGTGTCTACAACTTGCAAGAAAGCATCAAGAACACATATATATTCATGAAAACATAATAGGTCTAGATCTGAAATCATGGCACTCAGGACCTAGTGACAAGCATTAAGCATAACAAAGTCACAACAACATCAATCTCAGAACATAGTGGATACTAGGGATCAAACCCTAACAAAACTAACTCGATTACTGGATAAATCACATAGAACCCACCACTGTCCAGCAAGCCTATGATGGGATTACTCAAGAATGGCAGAGAGTATCATGGAATTGGTGATAATGGATGGTTGGTAATGACGATGGTGTCGATTTCCCCTCTAGGGAGCCCAAAACGTACTCTAGATCTGGCCTCCCGAGGAAGAACAAGAGGTGGCGGCGGTTCCATATCGTGAAACAGATCAACTCTTCTCTCTGATTTTTTTCTCCCCGGATAGAAATAAATAGGAGTGGAATTGAGGTCAGAGGAGCAACAAGGGCCACACAAGCCTGCTAGCTGCGGCCAAGGGGGTGGCCGCGCCTGGCAGGCTTGCCACCTTTGGGTGCCCCCCCCCTCTGGTTGATTTTTTCACAAGTATTTTTTATTAATTCCAAAAATATTCTCCATAAATTTTCAGGTCAATCTGAGAAGTTTTATTTCTTCACAAAAATAACACCAAAGAAATTCTCCCCAAAACAGTGTCACTCCGGGTTAGTTCCATTCAAATCATGCAAATTAGAGTCCAAAACAAGGGAAAAAAAGTTTGGAAAAGTAGATACGATGGAGACGTATGACCGAACGTTGAGCGCCATCATGCAATGGCAAGCTAAAGAAATGACGGCAAAGGGCCACCGAAGGCTTCATGCCTACGAAAGCCTCGCAGTCAAAGGCAAAGATGGACAAGAGCAGGATGGACTTGGGTTGGACATGAAGAGCATGGATCCCATAGTGTTTGAGGATGGCGGTGAAGAACTTGGAGAAAGGCGGGACGAGCCCAGCAAAGACGCTATAGAGAAAGAAGGGATATGCTGACTTGGACGGGCGCTACTTCTCCGAGGAGCCGCCCCATATCAGGGTCCGCCCCCACTTGTTGGTCTTGTCCACCATCGACAGAAGAACCGGGGAAAGGTCTCCATCCTTGGCTATGGTGGACTCCGAGAGCGCTGGTGAGATAGGGGCGAGGGGCGATCTTTGGGCCTCAGGTGTCGAGTTGCCAGTGGGAGCCATCAAGAAGTTCTCGGGGCCAACGAAGCAAGGAGGAGGATGGTGTTGTACTGAGATCTGGTGAGGTTTCTTCTAATGGTGGGGATCTAGAAGTAAGAGAAAGAGCATAGAAGAGGAAATCAATAATGGCTCGACGTTGGAAGTCAGGCTTTTCTCGATTCGACCAGTTGCCGAAGATGCATGGGACACCCGACACCAACCGCGCAACGCATGCCAGTCTTGGCCCGCAGGCGTTTGGGGCCCGCAACGCCTCGGGCAATCCTCAGCGGCTTCGCCTAGAAGCCGGCTTGAGCGCGCCTTGGGCCTGGGGGCTACTATATGCATTCTGGGAATGGGGGTACCCAGATGTGCCTGCCTGAGGCCCAGGGCATGGCCCACCTCGTTATACAAGCATGGTCGATGCGACCCCACTCAAGATATGTCCCTCGCGAGAGCCTGAGTGTAACAAACCGGGACCGACGCTCCAGAAGATTCCCCTTTTATCCCGTTGTCATCGCGTGGTTCGTTTGGTTGTTGCATTCATCATCACATCATTCACATCATCTACATAGCATCGTCACTCGTTTTTGAAAACTTTCATCCGTCAATAGCTGTCGGTTCTCTCTGTTCATGTCGTCGACCGTTTTGAGACCAACCACACATGCAATGAGCCCACGGCATCAATAAAAATATATTTTTAAAGTGCATATAAAGTATTCTCGGATTGGGTCGGAAACTGACGTGTTGTCTTGTTATTTTGTAGGTGGACCGCCTGTCAAATTTTGTCGCAATCAGAATTCCTTGGATACCCCAACGGTCTCCCGTAGCGGCATCGTCATCGGGTTATTCGTCAGATGTTTTCGATATTTCAAAACTCGTGTCGTCGGCCACAATTGTTTCTCCCATCTCCTCCTAGCCCAACTACACGGCCCACTAGTACCTAGCTAGCCCCCCTCCGAATGGTCCGAAAATGGATGAAAATCCCCCTAACCTACCCCTAACTGCTATTTATAGACCCCTAGGCGTCCATTTAGGGAAACCCTAGCCTCCCTCGGGATCCGCACCGACCCTAACCAGCCATACGCTTTCCCAGCGCCCCTATTTCCCTCCTCCCTCTGTCAAGGCCCGCCGAAGCCCATCTGAGGCCCGCCCCGGGCCCGAACGGAGCCGCATCGCCATCGGGGCGCCCATAGCCAGCCGCTCGAGCCAGGGACTCCAGCAGTTCCTCCTGTGGCTCCCATCAATGGCCCCGCTGGCCGGCCCTCGTTGGAGCTCGCCGAGCTCGCACCAGGTCGTCGTGCGCCACATCACTCTCCTTCCTCCCGTTATGTCTCTATTTCCCGCAGGAGCAGCCCCTCCATGGATTTGCTTCGGAGCTCAGCCGCCATAGTACATGCTCGCACATGCCGGGATTCTGTTCCCATTGGCCGAATCTGCATGGATCCGCCGCAGCACGTCCACCCGCCGCTGGCCTCCCTCGCTTGCGCTGCCGTCATCCCCTACAACTACTCCCGTGGTCGGGCGGGGGTACGAGGAGAATGATGAGCGCCTGCCTACAACGCTTGCTCACCTCGTGCTGCTCGTGGACTGACCCAGCAACCAGCGTTGACTGGCCCAGTGCCCGTAGGGGCCTTGCCTCCCCAAGGCCGCGGCCTTCCTCAGCCCAGTCCAGCGCCCGATCTGGCCCCAGGCCCTCTGGTGAGCGCTCCAGCTCAGTCTCTCACTCGAGGCATCTTTAAGTTGCCCGTCGCCTAGTGCACTGTTGTACTAGATTCAGTTTTGACCCAACATATGTTTTTTTTCGTTCGGTGATTTTTTTTATTATTCTAGGAATTACACATTTGCGTAAAACACCCCGTTCTTCATGCATTTAATAACTTTTCAACCGTGCATCGTATGTAAAAACTTTACATACATAAAATGAATAGAATTTTGTGTAGATTCACAATAACCAACTCTCACATATATTTAAAATGTTTAACTTGCTGTTTTCATGCAATTTGTGTAAATTCCATGTAAAATGAATTGTTCAACTACTTTCAAACCATAGCTCCAATGCAAATGTTTTATATATGTAACTTGACTAGAAACATGTGTAGAATCTCGTGGTGACACTTATTTTGCTGTTTAACAACTCTAACATATGGTTAGTTCAGATCTGAACCAAACTTAAAATATGCATATGAGGTCGTTCCGGAATTGTTATTCGTTGCTTCCGGTCTCATTTAAAGTGCTTAGGTGATGTAGTTGTTTGTGCTTCACATCTTGCCATGTTTAACAACATTAACATTGATGTGTACCTAAACGAGGGAGAACTAAATAATTTGAATGTGGAGTTTCATAAATATGCAACTCGTTGCATATTGAACTCCACTTAACATGCAGTAGTTGTTTGTTGTTCTTGCCATGCCATGCTATGCCTTGCATAAATAAATGGACATGCTTCATATTGGTGTGTGCATCATGTCATGCATATGTTGTGGTCTTTCTCGTGTATTAATTGTTGTTTCAGATTATGCATTCTCGATAGATTTCCGAAAGCGCTTGGAGTGTGAGGATTCGTTCGACTACGTTGGCACGTCTTCTTCATTGACCCATTCTTCTTCCAAGAGGGATCTCAGGCAAGATGACACATTTACCTGGATGCCACTACTATCATTGCCATGCTAGATGCCTCGGTTTCAATCGCTATGTCACACTACCTACCACTTGTTTTGACAAGCCTCCCAACATTGCCATGATAAGCCTCTAACCCCTCCACATCTAGCAAATCATTGTTTGGCTATGTTACTGCTCGCTCAGCCCTTCTTATAGCGTTTCTAGCTGCATGTGCAATTTCTTTCATGTGTTAACATGGACATTCTTTTGTTATATCGCAAATTATTGCTATTTACTTTAATGCACATATATACTTGGTAAAGGGTGGAAGACTTGGCCTTTTGCTTGGTGTTTTGTTCCACCTATGCCGCCATAGTTACTTGTGTACCAATATTATGTTCCATAACTGAGCGCTCCTAACATGCTCAGGGTTGTTATTGGGACCCCCTTGATTTTCATTTTAGGATAAAACTTGTCTAGCAAGGACCAACATTGGTACTACATTTGCCCAACATAAAAATACTGATAATAAATTTGACGCATAGGGAATTAGCGCTACCCGAGGTTCGTTATTCAACATAATGCGGGGGGCAATGCTATTGGTTCTGGTCCAAAACAGAGTCATGTGCGGGGCCAACCCGGGGCAACTCCGGTGCTTTCTATCAGTCCACTGTACGTTGCGCTCATCCGTTTGTACCCTGAGAACGACATACGCGGCTCCTATCGGGATTGTCAGCACGTCGGGAAGCCTTGCTAGATTTGTTTTACCATTCTCGAACATCTTGTGCGTGGGATTTCGATGACACTTTGGGTTATGTCGAAGTTGAGATTTTCCATCGGGATTCCGCAAATACTACGGATGATTCCGCGGTTGAGGAATTCGAATGCGGCATGTGGTTAATTTGTGATGGATGAGTTGGAGCACCCCTGCATGGTTAAATCTTTCGGAAAGCCGTGCCCGTGGTTATGTGGCAACTTGGAAACATTGTTTAACACCCGGTCATATTAAACTTGAAGTAAACTCTAATAAAATAAACCAACCGTGTGCGTAACCGTGACTGTCTCTTCTCACAAGTCCTTATCCGAGAGAGAACATGGTGGGGTTATGTTTGACGTAAGTAGGTGTTCAGGATCACTTAGTGATCATTACAAGATCACTTCCGTTATGCATAGACCACCCACTTTACTTTCTGTACTCACAAGTTAGTCACTCAATAAATGCTTAGTCGCTTGCTGTAGCCTCACCACTTAACCATACCTCACCCATTAAGCTTTGATAGTCTTGATACCCTTGGAAATGAGATTGCTGAGTCCCTATGGCTCACAGATTACTACACAATAGTTGCAAGTATAGGTAATGCGATGATTTGACATGAGTGTGATGCTTGTTTGATTTGGAGTGCTTCTTCTTCTTCTTCATCAATCTAGGATGGGTTCCAAGCGGCAGACTGGGATAGCAAGGATGGATGTCATTTTATCGTTTGATTTCATCCGTAGTCAGACCCTGCTCTATCTGATGATTTAACATATTGTTGTATTGACGTGATCTTGATATAGCTTATGGCGAGTGTAAGCCAATTCCATATACTCGTCTCTTCTGTACATGTACTTATAATGATATCCATTCTTACGAAACAATGAGATGCGCTTCTATCCCTGTCGAGGCCCTCGTGCCAAAATAAGGATAGGATTGCATCTTGGGCGTGACACTGAGCTTGCAAGGGAAGCAACACCAAGACCTGTGACTAATAGGCCTCCTTAGCCCCCCTCTAAAGTGGAAGAAATCTCTATATAGCGCTTAGCCTCAGGAGGCCAAGGATTACGTAAGGTGGGACAGGCGGGCACCAGTGTGCCAGGCTGTACAATTTCCCTTTGGTGAAAAGGGGGGCAAGGATATACGCGGGTTCCCAAAGGACCACCCAAAGGTTTCCATTCCGGTGCAACAAGACCATGACCACAAGCCCTGGAGGACGGATGTCATCGTCGAGCCCACCTCTGCATCGTCAGCAGCTACTTTGCAGGCGAAGAGCACCTTCGGTTAGGATAAAGATGTACTCATGCCACCCTTCGAATTTGGCCGTTGTGGGATCCCTTCCCGCCATAGCGATAAGGGAAGAGGACCCGGGCCACTGTAAATAGGAGCTAGGCTGCATCATAGAGGGAAACAGAAAAAATGGAGAGACAACAAAAGAGAGGCGAGGCCACCAGAGCGCCCTCGCGAGGCAACTAACCATTGTACTAGTTCATCCACAAACCTCCTCGTGAGGCAATCCACCAAAGCAGGAGTAGGGTATTACACTTCCTAGCGGCCCGAACCTGGGTAAATCACCGTGTGCAATCATCTTGCTCGTGATTGTGCGAGTTCTTCGTCTAGATCATCGAGTTGTGAGAAAGGTGGGGCAAGGCTGTGGGGATCTTTGCACATGCCCCTGTGTCCGAACTTCCTTGGGTTTGGTGGAGCCCGAGATCAGACAAATATGTTGCTCTAACCCAGCTAATTCTTCAGCAATGGGCTTCAACTGACCCTCCGTGTTTTGTGTGCACATCAGCTAACTGGTCTTCTCAACATCAAAGGTCTCTTTTTGGGTTTTCAGAAGCCCCTTGATTCTACCATCTAATCTCAAGCAAGGCGCGGTTTTTCTTCAGCATTGGGCGCTCTGTCCCGTTTCCAATTCTTTCTTCAAGCCAGTCACACTTGACTCGGCATACCGTAAGGCCTTCCACATAAAAGAGCTAGAATATTCAACATTAATGAAAAGCACAAGTATCAATTCCGTCAATCAAGGATTATTACAAGTCTCAAGCAAATTGCAAGCAATATCCTTGACACTTGGGGGATAAGGTATATTTGTTTTATCAAGCTTGACATATCAACGACCCAACGCATCTCATAAAGATGAGCTGGTCCTTGGGGGCTATGGGTCAAATTCTTTTAAATCTTGTAAATACCCGACTCATCTCATGAAGATGAGAGGGCCCTTGGGGGCTACAGGCTGAATTATTTAAAATCTTATAAAGACCCGACTCATCTCATGAAGATGAGCCAGCCCTTGGGGCCTACATCGAATTCTTTTAAGTCTTATAAAGACCCGAATCATATCATGAAGATGAGCCGGCCCTTGTGGGCTAACGTTCGATTTATTTTAAATCTTATAAAGACCCCACTCATCTCATGAAGATGAGCCGACCCTTGGGTGCTACATAATGCAAGTTGTGATTATCAAAGACCTAGCTGAAATCAAGAAATAGAGCTGGCCCTTGGGGGCTCGATAGGAAAACACCAAGTAAGAAAGAGAGCAACGTACCTCATATTTGTTTTTCATCATATTGACAAGGCCGATTTCCATCTCCCGGTTAGTGGTAAGGCGATCTAGGTAACCAACATGGAGTTGTTCGGCACTCATGCTCTTGTAATTCGAGAGCTCCCGCTTGGTTTTGCCTCTGATTGGCAGTTCTAGTTCTTCCTTGGAAAAAATCATAGACAACACGGTTGAGACCCCTGGGACGACATAACTTGACCCAGTAATGCTTCAACTCCCAGCACAGGAGGACTTGGTAGAACAAGCGGTGGTGTAACATCAACTTGAGTCTCCTAATGACCATCAGGATGACTCTCCTGAACTTTGGGAGCAACCAAGGCAGGACTTCTAGGCTTAGGAGCCTCAGCATTGGTGGATGGCTCACCGAATTTCCTTTTATTGAGTTTGACCTTAGCCCTATGAAACAAGGAGCCATAATCAGTGAAAACGCTAAAAAGTGTGTTCAATTAAAAATTTAACAGGGAGCTTACCCTGGGTTGATCACGAGAGATGGCCGCTTAGAAGTAGTTGAGTCACCCGACGAAGGAGGAGACTCCTGGTAATAGATTAAAGAGATTAGTAACTTGAATATAGTTGTGGAGGAAAGAAGAATAAGTTGGAAAGAAACCTGAGATGGGCAATTACGGGCAGTCGGCTTGTCGGGTAAACCGGCTTCAAGATCCCCACTACCACTTCGGGTCTTACACTTTGACATATGTTGAGTTCGCTTCAAAATAAATTTGGGACCTGTCGTGGTTTTGTCACGGCAGATGTCCGGGTGAACGGACTTAGGTTCGGGGCGGTCACAATGGTGTGGCGGCTTGAGAGGGGTTGGTCAGAATCGAGAAACGCGAGTTTACCCAGGTTCGGCCCCTCCGATGGAGGTAAAAGCTTACATCCTGCTTGTCTTGTATTGATGATGAGGAAGGTATGTCGGTTACAAGGGTGTTATGTTGCTACCTCTAATCTCGAGAGCCTCTAATCTGTCTATCTCTAATGACTTGTGTATATCTTAACTTGTGAACTTGTCCTTCTAGGGGTGCTCTACCCCTCCTTATAAAAGTGGAAGGGGTAGGGTTACATGTAGAGTCCTACTGGGAGTTGGACTAGGACTAGTCATTCATGAATCCTAATCCGGGTCTTGTTTCCGTCGTGAGGGAATCCTTTATCTCCTTTGGGCCTTCTCTTGGGAGCCACCCATCCAGGCCCATCCATGAGCCTCCTTGCACCGGTTCGCACGCTGGGCCATGGACCCGGTCGTCCAGTGACCCGGAAATAGAGGTGACGCATGAGCCGCCATATGATCAGCCGGGTCATACCTCCTCCCGGGTCACCAATGAATCATCAAGTTTGGCCAGGGCTCCAGTGAGTCGCCAAGTCCTGGCTGGGTCATACTTCCGGTCGGGTTATACCGCGAGGTATATCCCCGACATTAGCCCCCAGGTTAGCTTGAATTTATTCATGCTAAGCTCCTGAAATAAGAGTAACAAATATGTTAAGTGATCGGCTCACTCTCCTAGCCATCTTATTTCGTTGTAGTGGATCCTCAAAAAATCCGGGTTTCTTCTTGATATGAATGAGCCGTCTTCTCAATCGTCTTGCTTGTCATTGTCGTTTAAAGTAAAAAATATTGGGAATAAAACATCCATATGCCATTGAGTCGGCTTCCAATACTTTGGCTTAATGAAAATCTTGAAAATAAGAAATCATCATGGCGTAGACCCGAACTTCCATTCTTGTGAAGCAGGGCAGCTTATGTAAACTCTGGCGGGTTATGATCTTTTGATAATGCCGGGTCATGAATGTTGGTGACGCCGGGTCTAACAACTGAACTCCATAATTAATATCTTGAAAATTCTCCTCAAAAGTTTTGATGTCCATATTACCTGTAGCCCCCAAGCTCCGAGATTATCCATGACGACTTGGTGCTTTGCAATAATATATTGGACTGTGTAGCCCCCAAGAACCAGGTTGTCTTGCCTGCAACAGCCTGGGACTTGTATCTGCCTTATACTTTATAAAGCTTCAATAGGTGTAGCCCCCAAGGGCCAGCTCATCAGTATGTGATGGATCGGATCTTCAATTTGAACCTCTTAATTTGTCAAACAGTTGAGTACTGTAGCCCCCAAGTGCCAAGTCGCATGCCTGCAGCGACTTGGGACTTTGAAAATTTTGACCTGAGCATGTAGCCCCCAAGGGCCGGGTCAGTAAGAATTACTGGGCTAGGACTTAGAAAAATATAGAAAGTTCGGCTCATCTCCTTGAGATAATAGGGTCTTGCTGACAATGTAATGATTTGAAAACCGGCTTGCATTAGCCCCAAGTGTTGTGGTGCGTGCTTGAAGCGACATGGGACTTGCATATTTGATATAAACTGGATTGGAATAGTGTAGCCCCCATGAGATAGGCTGCATGCCTGCGGCGACTTGGGACTATGTGATAATAACCCATCCTAATGCACCTCAAAAGTTCTCTTGAACTGATATTGATCTGATTTGAAAGAGTCCTTGATCGTGGTTGTAATATAACCTGGAATGAATATCCTGGAATAATTCCTTTCTCTTTGACATGAAATCCCTGCTCACGGTTGTGGTGCAGCTCGGCAAATATATATTTGATAAATCCATGAGTGTTGTAGATTACTATAGAGCACAATTGAAGAAATCCGAGAACCGGTCAATTAGATGACACGACATTATATCTGATAGGGCGGCTCTTCAAGAATAATCAACTTTCCAACCTGGCTTGAAAAAACCCCAATCACTTAATACTGGCTATGATAAACCATGATGAAATCCAGCCATTTTGGCTATCAAAGATCTATTTGTTCCTACAGAAGTTATTTCATCACATTTAACGACGGCTCATCTTAAGAGACAAGACCTACAAAAAATAAACAAGATAGAATACTCTGCAATGTTTGCCTGGGCGGCTTTGGAAAAGCATAACCCGGAGAGCTTAATATAGCCTTGCTTTATCTTTCACAGTCTTGTTCTGGCTCGACTTATAACATGAATGCAATGTATGATGGAATATATGACGCAATGCATGATGCAATATGTATGATGCAATATATGATGTAATATGTATGATGCAACATGTGATGTAATGCATGATGATATTGCTTTCCCCTTGTTTTTCGTTTTTCGAAAACTCATGATGATCTTGTTTTTCGAAAACTCATATTCCGGTCCATTTGAAGGGGGACTGTTGCTTTGAACCGCTTAATAGTGCAAGGTCTCTAACAAGACTGACCGGCAATCTTGCACGACTCAGGGTCTCTAGGCGAGATTAACTATCAAGGGCGCAACAGACCAGAATTAACAAAGAGGTGACTGCCCCATCTCATAAGCTACTTCTCACGTGACATAAATCCGGTGTTTGAACCTTAAATAACGTCACTTGTTAAGAGTACGACAGGCCACTTGGCAGATGAGAGAGATTCCCTCGCCGCTGTATGAGCCCCTCGGAGGGGGTGAGTTGACAGCTCACTGCACGCCTGGACGAGCGGCAGCTACATATAGGCAGCTACAACTCTACCAAGGGTGGGGGGCGGCCTTCACCCACTCTGGCACTTGCTCTGGTCCACGACCCGTCTTGCATCATGTTACCTATGTTTGAATGGCTAGCATCCTCGCGGCTCATCCTCTTTGGCTCCCATGGCACCCATGTTTGAATGGCTTGCATCATGGCGGCTCACCCTCTTGAGAGACTTGACACCCATGTTTGAACGGCTCGCATCATGGCGGCTCGCCCTCTTGAGCGACTTGGCACCCATGTTTGAACGACTCGCATCATGGCGGCTCACTTTCTTCAGTGACTTGGCACCCGTGTTTGAACAACTCGCATCATGGCGGCTCACCCTCTTGAGAGACTTGAGATCTTTCACTGATAAGGTAAGGCACCCATGTTTGAACGACTCGCAACATAGCGGCTCATCCTCTCGAGTGACCTTAATCCTTCATCAGTAAAATGGTGCACCCATGTTTGAACGGCTTGCAACGTGGCGGCTCATCCTCTTGAGTGACCTGAAAACCTTCGTCCATCAGCTGGCACACCCATGTTTGAACAGCTCGCAACATGGCGGCTCATCCTCTTGAGTGGCTTTAAACTGCCCGCCAATGAGGTGGGGCACCCATGTTTGAACGGTCGCATCATGGCGGCTCGTCGTCTTGGGAGCCTTTATCTCTTTCGCTGATAAGGTAGTTGTAATAGCCCGAGACCGACGCTCCAGAAGATTCCCCTTTTATTCCATTATCGTCTTGTGTTTCGTTTGGTTGTTGCATTGATCATAGCATTATACACACCATTTGCACAACATCGTCACTCGTTTTCGAAAAATTGCATCCGTTCATAGCTTTCGGTTCTCTCCGGTCGTGTCGTCGACCGTTTCGAGCGCAACCACAGATGCACACGCCCGCGGCATCAATTAAAATATATTTTTCAAAGTGCATTTAAAATAATCTCGGATTGGGTCGAAACCCGGCGTGCGGTCTTATTATAGCGTAGGTAGACCTCCTGCCAAATTTCGTCGCATTTCAAGTTCGTTTGATACCCCAACGTTCAACCGTAGCAGTGCGGTCATCAGTTATTCGTCAAACATTTTTCGGTGTTTTAAAAACTTGTGTGTCACGGGCCACCACCTCCCTCTCCTTGGCCCAACCACCTATTCACAACCCAATCATCCCATCCTAGCACCTACCTGCATCCGGAGCTGCCCGATCGAGATCGAACGGCTCGAATTGGGTTAAAACCTCCAAACCCTAGTCCCCCATGCTATAAAAGGAAGCCCTCCCCTACCTAAAATGTCCCTCTCTCTCTCCCACCTCACGCTCAGTGCCCCACCAGTCCTGCCGCCGCCACTTGGCATGGAGTTGCCGCCGCAGCCGCCGTCCATGGACAACCGCGTGCCGTCACGTGGCCAGCCATCCCTCCCACCGCCGCGGCCCACAGCCGGCCCTCCCGGGCCAAAGACCTCCGCCGCTAACCCGCGCGTGGCCCTCTACGCCCCGCTCCCGAGGGAGCGCTCATGCCCCGCTCACCCCAGCGTCGCTGCCCAGCCGCATGCCTGGCCTCCCGTCGATGAGCCCCCGATGGAGCCGACCCCTCCGGCGATCGCTGGAGCGCCTCCAAGCTGTGCCACCGCCGCAGGTCTCGCCCTCTCCTTCCCCCTGCCCCAGCTTCTCTTCCCTCTATCTCTCTCTCTCTATTTGTGCCATGGAAGAAGCTTGAAGCTCGTCGCCGATCTCCTTGCTCGCGCCGCCCCAAGCCTCTCCATCAATGGGAACGGAGCCCCCATCGCCGGATCTATCCGTCCTCGTGCTAGATCGGGTTCGCCCCATCGCCGGTGAGCCGCAGCAGCTCCAGATGCTGCCCTGTTGACTGCCGCCATGGCCATCCTAGAGCGGGAGGGAGATGACGCCCCGTGCCTCGCCCGTTCGTGCCCTGGTGGGCCTCCAACTGTTTCGGCCCAGCCATAGCCCCACCGACCGGCCCATTGGCCCATGGTGAGTCAGCCTAACCCTCGCCCATGCACCATTTAGCTATCTAGCGCCATTGTTAAACTGTTAGCCCAGTTTAGATTCGGTCTGATTCATTCCCCACCCCCCGGTCTGGCGTATTTTCTAATTAACCAGTGAATTAAGATTTACAAAAAAAACATGATTTAAAATTGCTGATAACTAATTGTCCGTGCATCGTATGAAAATAATGTAGATATGTAATATGTCCAGAATTTTGTGTAGTTTACTAATATTCAACTTTGATGCATGTTAAAAATATTTAAACACGCTCTTTGCATGGATTGGCATGATGCCCTTTTTAAAATGAATTAATTGTTAGCAACCTAACCGTGCCTCGGATCGAAATGCTTTTTATATGAAACTTGACTAGAAATTCGCATAGATTAGAAATTTCTACTTTCAACCATGTTTAAACTGTTTCAACTTGCTGTTTGCTGTAATTTACATTAATGCCATGTAAAAAATGAATTGTGTAATAAATTTTAGACTGTAGCTCCGATGCAAATGTTTTACATATGTAACTTGACTAGAAAAACGTGTAGAACACATGGTCACATTTATTTTACTGGTTAACAACTCTAAAATATGGTTAGTATAGATCTGGTCCAAATTAATATTATTCATGTGGGATCATTTCAGAAATGCTATATGTTGCTTCCGGCCTCATTTAAAATGCCTAGATGATATAGTTGTTCATGCTTCACCTCTTTCCATGTCTAACAACATTTAACATTGATGTGTACCTAAACGGGAATGAACTAAGTAATTGAAACATGGAGTTTCATCAATATGCAACTCGTTGCATCTTGAACTTCACTTAACGTGTAGTAGTTGCTTGTTGTGCTTGCCATGCCATACCTTGCATAATTAAATCGGAGATGCATCATATTTTTTGCACATCATGTCATGCATATGCTGTGGTGTATCTTGTGTTGATTGTTGTTTCGGATTGCTTCTTCTCGATAGAGTTCTGAAAGTGTTTGGAATGTAAGCATTCGTTTGACTATGTTGGCTCGTCTTCTTCATGGATTCGCTCTTCTTCCAAGTGGGATCTCGGGCAGGATGACACATTTCCCTGGATACCACTACTATCATTGCCATGCTAGTTGTCCCGCTTTTATTGTTATGTCTCGCTACCTAACACTTGTTTGTCAAGCCTCCCAAGATTGCCATGAAAGCCTCTAACCCCTCCACATCCCAGCAAACCATTGTTTGGCTATGTTACCGTTGCTCAGCCGTTCTTATAGTGTTTCTAGTTGTAGGTGCAATTGCTTCCATGTGTCAACATGGACATTCTTTTGATATCCCAATATTATTGCTATTTAATTTAATGCACTTATAAACTTGGTAAAGGGTGGAAGGCTTGGCCTTTTGCTCAGTATTTTGTTCTGCTCTTGCCGCCCTAGTTACTCGTGAACCTATGTTCTGTTCCATAATTTTGCGCTCCTAACATGCTCGGGGTTGTAATGGGGACCCCCTTGATTTTCATTTTAGGATAAAACTTGTCTGGCAAGGCCCAACATTGGTACTACATTTGCCTAATAACTAATAAAATTGCATAGGGACCCACCGGCACCCGCGAATAATTTAATCAACCCCTAGGCCAGTGCTCCTCATAAGTGTTGGTCCAAACTAGAGTCGTGTGCAGGGCCAACCCGGGGCAACTCGGGAGATTTCTATCAGGACACTATACGCTGCGCTCATCCGGTTGTGCCCTGAGAACGAGATACGCGGCTCCTATCGGGATTGTCGGCACGTCGGGCGGCCTTGCTGGATTTGTTTTACCTTTCTCGAACGTCTTGAGTGAGGAACTCTGATCTTCTTCGGGCTATCTCGATGTGTCAGATTTCCTTTGGAATTGCCTAGGATGATCACGAGATCCGTGGTCAAGGTTATTCCCGCTGCGTGTGGTTAATTTGTGATGGATGACTTCGAGCACCCCTACAGGGTTAAATCTTTCGGAAAGCCGTGCCCGTGGTTATGTGGCAAACTTGGATTCTTTGTTTAACACCCGGTCATAGCAAACTGGAAGTAAACTCCAATAAAAATACACCAACTGTGTGCGTAAGCGTGACTATCTCTTCTCGTGAGTTCTTATCCGAGAGAGAACACGGTGGGGTTATGTTTGACATAAGTAGGTGTTCAGGATCAGTTAGTGATCATTATTAGTTCACGTCCGTTATGCATGGACCACAAGACTTTACTTTCTGTATTCGTAAGTTAGCCACTCAAATAAATGCTTAGTCACTTGCTGCAGCCTCACCACTTAACCATACCTCACCCAATAAGCTTTAATAGTCTTGATACCCTTGGAAATGAGATTGCTGAGTCCTTGTGGCTCACAAATTATTACAACAACAGTTGTAGGTATAGGTAATGCGATGAATTGACATGAGAGCGATGTTTGATTTAATTTGGATTTATTCTTGTTCTTCTTCATCAATCTTGGATGGGTTCCAGGAGGCAGCCTGAGATAGCAAGGAGGGATGTCATTTTTTAGTTTGTTTTCATCCGTAGTCAGACCCTGCTCTTTTGTATGATGTTTGACTACGTTGTTGTATATATGTGATATTGATGTAGCTTGTGGAGAGTGTAAGCCAATTCTATATACTCATCTCTTCTGTACATGTACTTGTAATGATATCCATTCTTGCAACACGACGAGATGCGCTTCTATCCCTGTCGAGGCCCTCATGCCAAAATAAGGATAGGATCGCATCTTGGGCGTGACAAGTTGGTATCAGAGCCAGGTTCTGACTTAGGAGCCCGTTGATTGATCAAACTTGGCTGAGTCGAGTCTAGTGAAAAACTGTTTTGAGTCTAGTTATATCGGAGAGTAGGATTCTTTTTACTCCTCTTCTATGCTCTGGTGAGGAATTACGACTTAGAAATTTTCATTCTACTCCTCTTCTCGCTCAAAATTTTTTTAGGAGCATGCTGGTATATTGGAAACTATATGATACCGATGTGATGGAGTTCTGTCTTGGTGCTGCTGTCTGACTTGATTTCTTCCGGGGAGTTGAGCTCCAGGTCAATTCTTGGCACATCATTATCATTCAGATTCCTTAGTATCTCAGGATGGAGGGTGTTCGGAATTGCTTCAATACTTGTCATGGTGACATAAGGTCGGTGTCGGGACCCCGATCCTAAGTCATATCAATCCAAACTGTAACATATCACATCACTTTGCGGCCTCACGCATGGTAAGCTCCACGGCTGCAGCCTTACCTTAGCTGGGACTATTTGCATCTTTTGGCTCACGTATGTGAACATGTCGCTCGCAATCAAACGACAGAGAACCCGGGCCGACATGACTAGTCATAGAACCCAAGTGGCACATCCATACGGAAAATGGCATACGTAACCCAGCAATGCAGGTGTTGGCCTCAAGTATGTGTAGACGAGTCATAGCAAGCTACAAGGACTCCATTACGCCGTGAGACATAAATGCCATCACTGCACGTAGACGAGTCGTAGCAGGCTACAAGGACTCCATTACAGTGCGAGACATTTCCCCAAAGGGATAAACACGGCAGCAAAGAAGGATACATGTCGGTCAATCAATGTGTCCAGAGCAGTAGCAAGCTACCATGGCTCGATGGAAGCACAAAGAGGAAGTTCCCCGTAAAGAGTACTACTCAAGTCACACGAGTAGGTGTCGGATCCCATACATACCGTTGCACGTCACACGTACGCACAACATGCCCGATATGCGTAGATACAACCATGGCATCACAACATAACCATACAACAACTTTTATTTAAGAGGCTGAGACGAGCCTTGGATAGTATGTTCTTACAGATAGGGGTCACATGAGCCGGCACTCAAGTCATACAAACAAGTTCACACAAACCAAGCGGAAGCATAAAGCTGTTTGAGTACAAACAGATGAAAGGGTAAAAAGGCACATGGCCTGACTATCTATAGCCCGCCACAGGGCATAGGGTCGTAGCTGGGACACTGGCTATTCGGCATCGTCGACATCTAGAAAGAACCCACCTGATGGGTCCTGGGTCTCATCTGCAACATTTTTAAGAAAACATGAGTACAAACGTACTTAGCAAGTCTTTAAAGCAGACCTAGACTATCCATGCTCATGTATCAACAAGGGGAGTGGCGGAGTTTATGCAGCAATGCCAGCTTTGACTCATGGCTAACCTACACTACACAATTTTAACTCTTTGTTTAAATTTTAGATATTGCACACGAATCCACTAACTCCATGAAAATACACCACCATGGATTCACTTCCCTCTCCTGGGAGAGTACCATCCATGGTACTCACACTTGTCTTGATATTTTTATGAGTATCCATTTGATTATTTATGAAGAACATAAGTTATCCAAGTAGTCCATATCCGACGACGCGACTATTCGAATAGCTTCATACCCTGCAGGGGTGTACTTCTTCACACACGCTCTCGCCACTTATCGCTGTGTGCTCATAAAACCATGCACCTCGGCAACCTTCAAGCGGAAGCCAAGCAAGGGAGTCGGCCACAACCATCAACCACATAAGACCTCTAGTCCAGGCTATCGCCTATTTGAGACTGAACCCGCACGGAAGTCTAGCTGAAGTTTCCGCTATGGCCCCAAATGATGTGCACAGGGTTCCCAAGCCCACCATTTGGGTGACCCTTGGTACACCGTGCCATTGCCTACCGCGTCGTAACCCACCCCTAGGGTCAGTGCTACGCACGGCCTCCAGCATACTATAAACACCAGAAACTACTTGCAACTCCTGGACCAAGGACTAAGCGATTGATAAGTTGAGCAGGGTCATATTTTAGGGCCCAGCATGTGGTAGTATCTAGTCTTGGATCACAAACACGGAACTTAGTTCCTAAGAACGGTCCCAATGAGACAACCCGCTATGTACTCCTACATATCCTCTCATCGCTACCTTCACCAAATCGGTTCATCATAAGCTTATCAGATCGGAACATCATGGTTTCACTCCAGTTCATCTCCCAGATGAAACAAACCTGACACAACTCTAAGCATAGCAAGCATAGCAGGCAAAGTAAGCTAAACAGATCATAGCAGAAGCATCTACCAGTTATGCTAGGTTGCAAGGTTTAGCTATTTACTGTGAGAATGACATGTCATGCAGAAGAGTAGGGTCATCTATCGTGTATGACAAACAAGTGAACGTTTGTCCTAATGCAATAAACAAGAGGAGGAGCGAGAGAGTGGGATGTTATCGGAATGATGAAGGGGGGTTACTTGCCTTGCTCGGTAGCGGGAAGGTTCTCTCCTTCGTTGGAATACTCGAGGGTATCCTCAGAAGCAGGGCCTACCGCAATGCAGATAAATAGCATTCAATACATGCAAGTGCAACAATATGATGCATGATCATAACATGGTAGCATGTATGGATGAGCTAATGCAACTAGTGTCCAATAAATTTGAAGTGAGTTTGAATATAGGTTCAAAATTGTTCTGCATTTCAAATTCCATATTTTAACCTATTAGCAAATGTCAATGTTCTTCTACATAGGTTGCTCTAACATGCATGATAATAGCACCATTGGATTCATTGGATTTTTCTGATAAATTTTCATATATAAATTATTTTCATCTGATTTACAGATTAATTTTTATGAATTTTTAAATTTTTAAACAATCTATGGAATTATTTTAAAACTGGAAAATGAAATATGACGTCAGCCTGACGTCACTATGGCGTCAGCTGGTCGGCTGACCAGACCAGGTCAAACCTGACATGCGGGGCCCGCACGTCAGTGACACAGGCCTAATCCCCGCGCTGACCAAGGGTTTGACCCACCTGAGGGCCCACTGGTCAGTGACTGGGGCCTAACTAATCAGGGGGATTAGCCCCTGATGGTCGGCCACGTTGGCGCCCATCGGAGCGGGTCCGGCGACGACCAACAGCACGGCGGCGACCCGCCGGAGTTGCGTCTCCGGCGACCATTTGGCGCGCGGAGGGCACCGGAGGTAGCCCGTGCACGCGCGCATCCAACACTGCACTAGAGGGGGCTCAGGGGCCACCGGAGCTACGGCCCGCAATGACCCGAGCGGCGGCGAGTTTCGGGCAGCAAGGGGAACGGTGCCTACGGCGAGGGACAGGCCGCTAGAGGAGGGGGAAATGGAGCAGGGGCTCACGACGGGGTTGCTGGGGGAGACGACGAGCTCAGGGATGCGCAGACGACCTCGAATTGCCGGAGGGAAACTTCAGTGGCCGGCAGGGAAGAAACGGGGACGACGCGTCATGGAGGGCACCCGGTGTTGCATGGCTTCATGAGGAGGATGAGGAGGTCGCGGCGAGGCTTTTGGCGGGCTTAGAAAGGCGCGAGGGCGTCTAGAACTACGGCGATGCGACGGAGACGAGCTCAGCCATGGCGGAGCAGAGGAGGAAAGAGAGAAGGAGAGAGTGCGGGAGGGAGAGAGGGAGAGGAGAAGGTGGCCACAGCGAGGAGGCCTCGCGCTGGGCTCTCCCAGCTCTCCAGGCCGGCAGCCAGGCAGGGAGGAGGTGGCCGGCCTGTGCCCGCGCGCGGTGAGCGCATTCCCCTATCCTCCTGGCGAGAGGACAGGGATGACTGGCACGGGCCAGATGGGCCGGTTCCCCCTGGGCCTTTGCTTTTTTTTGTTTTCTATTTCTGACATTTGTTTTATTTTCTTTTCAGGTACAATTGCTTTGATAAAATATCCCAATTATTTTATAATATCAAGTTTGAATATTTCAAACTCCAATAAAAAGTTTTAGGATATTTTGAAATATAAAATAATGAGAATGCTTTATTTGGTATTTTGATAAGCTTTATCATTTATTTTTAAAGTGCTAAAGTTGTTCAAATATTTTAAATGACCCCTTGTATAATCATGTCCATATTTATCAAACATATGGGACATTTTAGATGGGCATTTTGGATTTGTTGAATTTTCACAAACTTTGAATTGGTTTGATTCAAATGAGGGTTTGGGGTTTCCTTTAGTCCCCATTTCATGTTGATGCAAAAATGATATATGATGGACACACACATGCTGCCCTATGACATCTAGCTAGGGATGTGACAGTCGGAGTCACCCAGTACTAGGGAGGCGTCCGGGTAGCACCATGGTTAGTATCGTTGTGCTGCCGAGGATCCGAGTTAGATGGATTTCCGGAAGCCTCTGGTTATGTGTTAAAAGATGGATACAGTTGGGGTGTAGGTTTGCTAGTTATGTGAGATATTTCCTCCTTGTATCCCCAACACCAGATTGCATAACCAAGAAAGTTTTCGGAAGTTCTTACGTGGGAATTCAATCATGTCCAATATTTGCAAGATCAACCCACTTATTTCTTTCCGGAGTTCGGCTCATTTGTCCCATGTTGTCTTTGTTTTTCCCACCCTCCCACCCTTTTTCTTTAATGATTAAATTCCCTTCCAAGTGCCTTTCTCTTCATCAATGCTTCCGCTATCATTTCTTCATATTATATCCAGTGATTTCTTGTGGAGATTCTCAAGAGTTTCAATTTCAAGATCCATCCTCATATTCCTTGTTCTCGTTGTGATTCTTCTCCGGTGGATTCAATTCAAGCTCTCGGTGTTCATCATGTCCTTATCATTCATTCAATGGTTTCCTTGTTGGAAATTATTTCAAGCCTCTCTTGGTTTTCATATCTCCCTATTCTATCAGGAGTGCTCAAGATATCTAAGAAGACTTTCGTTTCCATCATATCCTCTTAAATTATTTTGAGGTTCTCACCTCATCAAGTTCTTAATTTGTACCGGTGCAATCTCTTTTTTAATCAATCGTTTCAACGGAGTTTTCTTTGAGTGGGCCCATAACCCACAGGTTTTCCCCAACATCTTACCTGGCTGTTCTATTCTTTCCGAGGATGTCCTGATGTTCTTTTCATATGATGTAAGAATGATTTTCATTAGTCATATTCCTCTTCCAAGATCGCTTCGAATCATTCTCGTCGTTGGCACAACCTTTCCATATTCATTATTTCGGAGTATCTCAGTAATTCATGGTGTTGTTTCTCGTCGTCATTCTCAGCATGGAAGACCGAAGGAGAGTTTCTCTTAAATCTTGTCCATTCTTTTCAAGAGTGTGGTTTCAGCTTCCTGCTATCCTTTCAATTGTTTAAATCATGAGTAATTCCTCCCATATCTATCTGGTGCATTTTATAATTATTTTCTTTTCTCGATCCTCCAAAGGCCACCATTTGAGAAGATTTCTTCTTTGTCAGCTTTCAACTTTCGTTCTCAAATTCTTCTCAATTGACGTCTCTTTGTTCATATCTCAATTATTCCGGTGCCTTGTGAAGTTTTTCCATTAGATGGATCATGCTCTCTTCGTTCCCATGTATCTTCGTTCAATCATAGTATCCTCATTCATTGTGAATTCTTACTGGTGTTCTCGTGCAAGACTTCTGCAAGTTTGTGCTCTATATATCTTTCCTATCTTTTCCAAAAGAATAAGTGGTGTGAGAAGTCTGTTGCGTGTCATCAATTTAATTTGATGAAGGATAGACATATCATAATTCTTATTCTTGTTTCATCCAGGTGATTTCAATCCTTCTTCCAAAGTTGTTCATGGCATCAAATTCCTGATTCTAAGTAGTGTTCAGCTTTTCTTTCCGGAGTTCCAAGCTTTCTTAAGTATCTCTCCGTGAAGCTTCTTATAATCATGGCAAGGCTTCCATCTTATTCTTCCCAACCTTCATTCTTTGATCATCATTTGTTTCTGGAGTTCTTCAAGATGCTTCTTCATGGTGGGTTGTTAAGGATGTAATTCTTCTCGAAGTGTTCTTCAAGATTCTTGTTGGAGGTGCTCAAGTGTTCTTTATCTTGGATTTATAAGTTCAATTCCTTCTCCATTTTCTTTGGACATGGGGTTATTAAATTCTTGATTATGAGGAGTCTCGAAGGAAATCTGTCAAGAATGAGATAAGTAAACCCATCGTGTCTTCTTGGAGTTATCTTGGGTTGTATTTCACCGTAAGCATTTCCTAAGGATTGTTGATATCATGGTATCTTAAATGATCCAAGTTTTCTCCTCCTCTTCTTAGTGAAAGAAGTTCTGCATATCTTGCTGCTTTCAAGCAATCAATTGTTTTTGTTGTGGCGGGATGACCTCATAATTTTGAGATGTTTTTCATAAGCCCATAACAAGCTAAATCTTTTCGTTGTTGATTCTCCATCAACTCCGTTCAACCATGCTTTTAAAATTCAATGGTGGTAGAAGTGTCATTTTCTTCTACGTTCTCTTCTCTCCAAAGATTTAGCTTCTATTCTTTTGTTCCGGGGGCATAGTGGTGTTGCTCTTTTCAACTCTCATCTAGTTTGATTAAGATCATATTCTTTCTTGCTTATTCTTTACCGAAGTGTTATGTCCTATGTTTAAGTTCTTTTCCTTCATACCAAATTTTGCCTCTCTTTCCTACCGAAGTGCTGCCGAAATTTCTTGTGAATTCTTCCTTGGTCCCATGTCGTCCTTCATCTCTTTCCAACCTTCATGGTTCATTGGTTTCACTTGTTTGTCATAGAAGCAACTAAGTTTTACCTCTTGTTCTTTCTCTTCCCATTCTCATTCTAGATATCGGGACGAGATCCTCGTGTAGTGGCCCTCGAGATCTGGTTAAATTTCTTGTAATGACTTGGGGTTCTCGTTGGAAACGACCAAATGTGTCTTGCCATGTTTGTAGCCCTCGAGTCTTGAGTTGACTCGAAGAGGCGGATTGAGAATCTCCACTAAAAGTTGAGGTTGACTGTGGTATGTTATATGCGGTCCCGTATGAATTGCTTCAATAATCCGGCCAATGGTCCGTTTTGGCTGGTTGTTGAGGTTAACAAAACTGAGGCGGCGGCGACTTGTGAGTCTGCCCGTCAGGCGGCTCGTGCAGGCAAACACTGCTCTGATATACTGATGTAGATCAAACTATGGGCGGCATCTTGCGCGCGTCTGTTGGGCAGCTCATATAGGGGAGCACTAGCGTGTTGATGTAGACGTAGAAGTCCCCCGCGGAGTTTTTGAAGATGACGCGGTCGCGAGAGATGACTGTGATGTTGTAAGCTAGTAGGGCCGCGATACACGGCCATGGCGTTGTAAGCTGGTGCGTCCGCAAGAGATGGCTATGGCGCTGTAAACCGGTGCGGACACTGGTGTAAAATGATGCTGGTGTGCCTCCATCTCCACGGTATAAAGCTACTTTGGCAATGAATAATTTGTCCTATGTAAAAAAATATTACAAAGACGAAGTAATTGTTCTTCGAAGGATGTAAGATGTATAGATAAAATAAATTGGGTGGATAGCACCTGATTTCTTTTGTCGGACAAATGCTGATGTTGAGGATGAATAATGCCACCGAAGACCCAATATTGCCATTACCGTGTTTTGTCCAGATTGATAATATCCATTAATCAATTAGCTAAATGCCACATCACCAGGAAAGCAACGAAGAAGTATCATTTGTTTATATTGCCACCACAGACGGTGGCTCAGATGCAGGGGGCGCGGTGACGGTGCCCAGCAAGGTGCGACGGCTGTGGCGGCACGTCGAACGGCAGGCGCTACGCGGCAGTAGGCGAGGTGGAGGGAATACGGTGGCCGGCAAGGAGGGAGTTCGAGGGCTAGGCGCGGCGAGTGGAGGTAAGCTGGCATCCAGGCACGATGGTGCGCGGCGGCTCCGAGCAAGAGACGAGGCGGGGAGGAGCCTGATCGAGATCAACCAGGTAGGGCGAGGCCGAGGTGGCCACCGTCCGGTGGGCTCGGCGAGTTTTGTGTGGCGTAGGAGGGTGAGTCGAGGTGACTTAGACGAGGCCGAGTCCGAGATGGGTAACGGCTAGGGCAGCGACTCGACGCAAGGCGAGACGACTCAGATATGAGGTCGACCTTGAGCACGACTTGGAGAGGCGTCGGAGGCGGCGTGGCGCGACCGAACGACACGATGGATGTAGGCGTGGCGGCGGCTTAAGGCGGTGTGGTGAGATGATCCATGACGGAAGTCGCAGGCACTGCGGGACGAGCCGGTGCAACACGAGGCCGCAGCAGTGTGGCCGGTGGTGGCACGACAATGGCTTAAAGGGCTGCGGCGAGACGAGCCTAGGCGGCAGTCGCACACGTGGTTGGACCATGCTAGCAGAG
Organism: Hordeum marinum; assembly: GCA_022496015.1. Taxonomy (NCBI): domain Eukaryota; kingdom Viridiplantae; phylum Streptophyta; class Magnoliopsida; order Poales; family Poaceae; genus Hordeum; species Hordeum marinum. The sequence goes on from CM039677.1 coordinate 116,679,315, forward strand.
AAGGACCACGTATGTGGTGGCACATCACTAGCCAAGGGGCGACCCAGCTGACGGGTGCATGAGTGTGGAGGCAGAGCACAACACTGCAGGCCGATACACAGCGAAGCGGGAGAGGCGAGGTGGAGCGTGGTAAAGGAAGAGCCGGCTCGGTAGGGCTGCGACCGTGAAGGTAGAGCACAGGGAGTCAGGCCACCACGGCGGAAGCGCATATGGAGGCAGGCCACAACGACTCAGCGCAGGGGCATTCACGGGTGAGGCGGAGCGGAGCAGAGGCGAAGGGACTCAGACGTGCACCGGCGGACAAAGGCCGGATCGGAGTGAACAGAGTTGTCACGAGGGGGTGGCTGATGCACACGGAGTGAGGAAGATCATGAGTCGGTATCGGTGTGTGATTCCAGATTGTGTCCGACTGGCCGGCTGGACGAATCCATGTTCGAACCCACCTCCTTGTCATGGCAACTTCTTTCTCTTCTCGAAATCTTTTGTTGCTTTTGCTTTTTGAAGTTGGCAGACCTGCCACCGGCAGCCACATCTGTAGCCACGGTATGGTTGCATGCCCGAAGTCACATGCTTGATGTGCACGAGGTGAGAACGTAGCATATTATAGATAAATCGGGTTGTTCCAGCTTCGTCGCGGCTTTTTCCCCTGGTTCAGATAGATCGCAAAAACCACATAACCGCCGTTGAAATTGCTTTTGATCTAACATATGTTGCCGCTGATTTTTTTCTTTTTTTCTTTTTTCAAACTTGACCGATGAATTTGGAGTTGACGTAGATCCTTCTGGACCGGCTGTTGCGGATCTGGCAAGTCATAAGCTTCTCAATCCCTAGGGGAAATCCCTTCAAGAAAACACCACGACCATTCGCTGGCCCCACGGTGGGCGCCAACTGTCGTGGTTTTGTCATGGCAGATGTCTGGGTGAATGGACTTAGGTTTGGGGCGGTCACAACTATGTGGCGGCTTGAGACCAGTTGGTCGGAATCGAGAAACACGAGTTTACCCAGGTTCGGCCCCTCCGATGGAGGTAAAATCCTACGTCCTGCTTGTCCTGTATTGATGATGAGGAAGGTCTCTTGGTTACAAGGGTGTTATCTTGCTACCTCTAATCTTGAGAGCCTCTAATCTGTCTATCTCTAATGACTTTTGTCTATCTTAGCTTGTGAACTTGTCCCTCTAGGGGTGCTCTACCCCTCCTTATATAAGTGGAAGGGGTAGGTTTACATGTAGATTCCTACTGGGAGTAGGACTAGGACTAGTCTTTCATGAACCCTAATCCGGGTCTTGTTTCCTTCGTGAGGGAATCCTTTATCTCCTTTGGGCCTTCCCTTGTGAGCCACCCATCTAGGCCTGTCCATGAGCCACCTTGCCCCGGTTCGCACGCTGGGCCATGGACCTGGTCGGACTGTGACCTAGTAATAGAGGTGATGCATGAGCTGCCATATGATGAGTCGGGTCATACCTCCTGCCGGGTCACCAATGAATCATCAAGTTTGGCCAGGGCTCAAGTGAGTCGCCAAGTCCTGGTAGAGTCATACTTTCGGCCGGGTTACACCATGGGGTCTATCCCCGACAGGATCCAAGTGAGCATCCGGGTGATAGAAACGTACTTTCCAAATAAGTCGCCTTGTTCTCTTGGGTGATAAGTTTTCTGAGCTAGAGGAGATAGATATTACCTCAACATCTTCAGGTGGAATCATATCGGCATCACCCTAAGGAAAAGAGATGTAAGTTGAGTTCAGTAAAGCATATCTAAATGAGTTTAATTTCTACCTCTGATTGAGCCCTGGCTATTTCAGACTCATCCATGGGAGAAGATTCCTCAATGACTGCCTTGTATTTCTTTGAAACTGAAGGAGCTTTGGTCTTGTTGGCGGCGACTTTTGGTCGTTTCTTGCCCCCAAAATGGCGATTTGGCCTATTAAGTTGAAATAACAGATAATTGGTGAGAAATTAAAAGAGGAAGCACTTGTGAGAGTTAGGTGTAAAATTATCAAAGGTCCTTATGGGAGGAGCCGAGTTATGACTATAAAAGGGTTCAGTCCATCTTGACTACAAGCAGACAGGCTTTCGCCCAGGAGCTCCTTCACCAGTTGATTTACTTCACAAACAGCTAAAGTGATATGGCTAAACATTTGAGGGTCGCTCAAGTCTCCACAATACGTATGCATCATGCTGCCTCGGGGGCTCAATGATAGAATGCTCGAAGATACCCAACACCGAGTCAGGTCCACCCTGGTTAAACCATTTGCTATCAAGTCCCTTAGTTTTGGATATACACTAGTGTGTTGTGCACGCTCTTATGAAGAAGCCCAGCCAGGCAGCTCGAAGGTCATGGGAAGACAGTCTTGTCTATAACTCGACAAGTGGTTTTCATGAACTGGGGCTGTGTTTTGGCTATAGAACCAGTTCTTATTCCAACCCTTTGGGTGACTCGGCAAGGTGGCAGCAGGGAAGGTGACATCCCCCCTCCTCTGAATGGAGATCCTGCCCAGTTCGTGACTAGGGCCATAAGCACATTCAGTTTGGCAATTTAGGTAGAAAAATTCCCTCAAGAGAGAGACAGAGGGTTTTATTTGAAGATAAACCTCGCAAAATACTTGGAATTGGAAGAGGTTTAGTACGGTGTTAGGGGCTAAATCATGAGGATGAATATTGAAGAAATGCAATGTGTCCCGGAATAATTTCAACCCGAGGGGGGGACCTCTAAGAAGGTGGTCTAAGAAAATCACCACCTCTCCTTCTGCCGGCTTAGGGATCTCTTTTTCAAAGGAAGGTCACCAGCCAATTGATCCCTTAGGTGGTAAATATCCTTGTTTGTGATAGTCTCGAAGGATGGCCTCAAAAACTTGGAAAACCGCCCAGTTGCAAGAAGAAGTTTTCGACATGATGAGCTAACTGAATAGAGTGAAAATGGGCGGCTTAAAATAACAGTACTAATGAAGATGGTCTTAAAAATGTTACGACGGTAAGACCCACCCTACAAGGATATCATGGTTGATTCGGCTAGGTTGGATGAAGGCGGGTTAAAATTATAAACCGACGTCAATGTGGTCGGGTCATTCTAGCACGTAACGGGTCCGGTTGGCACTAAGTACGAAAGAAAACAAGTTTCCGCCAAACCAGCTATAATTATGGATCTATCAAAGGCACAGAAAAGAAAATATTCTTCAACGCTAGTACGAAACTTGGAAGCAGCAATGACCTAATGTGTGGATTTTAAAGGGAGATTTGGAGATACTATACGAGAAACGAGTCTACCGCTCTACTTGTTCCATTTTTATAGAGTAAATCATGGAGTTGAAGATACATAACAGCGATGGTAATCGGCTTGGGAAGAACTACTCGATGAATGAAGAACTTTGATGAAATACCATGGATCTAGAAAGGAAAAGCGGTTACCTCATAGAATGAGTCGGGGGCGGAGTAGATGAGCGGTAGGACGAGCAATGAATGCTCGATGGAAACACGACGTCTTCGTCTTTGATATGGTGATCTCCAGCAATGAATGGATAGAGGTTCAGTGGAGTACTCGAGTGCGAGGAAGAAGAAGCGAAAGGAGGCAGATGAAAGTGGGAAAAGAAGCCTAGTAAATTTCGAAAATCAAGCGCGAAAATGTCATGAGCCGGCGTTTAATGAGGAAAGACAAAGAGGAGAAATGACAAGCGCGAAAATCAAGGTGACCTAGTAAATTTCGAAAGTGATGGTGCCTCGATTTTCAGGAAAGTTAGATGCGGCCAGATTCATCGAAATTCACCACTGGCCTGTGACTCTCTGACATATGACATTGTTTGATGGATGTTGGAAAATTGACAAGTTCGGAAATGTCATGAGCCGGTGTTTGGAGACATTGATAACACATAAGTATGCGCAGAATAGAAGCCTCCTAGTGAAGGGAAAAAGATTGACATGAATGAATTCAAATAAACTTGGGGCCTAATGTCGAGGATATGGCTCCACGATATGACCTCCCTGGTAGGCTGGGTCAATCTATTAGCGGCTTGACGATTATGTGTAGGATGGGTCGTGCTGTGAAGACAGAAGATAAGGTGATTCATCAAACAAGCCGATGGAAGCCCAACATAAGAAGATGGCGGCTTAGAGCCAAAGAGGTGGGAGACGCCGAAGACCGTCCTTGCTTGAAAGCCAAGACAAAGGTAGATATATGTGAGGTTACAGGGTCATGTTATGACGCGGACTCTCTTGTAGAACCTGGGGTCTTGACCTATATATAAAGGCAAGCCCCCGGATGCGAAAACATAGGTTAGTCACCCTCGAAGAGCTAGGTTAGCGATCCCGCATCCTTGTAATCAAGGTCTCCATTAATCTAGACACAAAGCAGGACATAGGCTATTACCTCCATTGGAGGGTCCGAACCTGGGTAAATCTGTCTCCCGTTCTCATTAGATCTCTTTGAGTCACCACCCGTCGGTGACGGCCTCACACCTAAGTCCTTGCACGAGGACATCTTCCGTGACAAAACCACGACAACCCCCTTTGCATATGGGGCAATGAGATAAACATGAACAAGCATCAAGTGAGGAAACTAAGAAAAATTGTTAGGTAGAAGAGACATCTGATAGGAATTAAACTCTTTATTTATAGTTTATCCAAGACATCAGTTAGCTTTAGGATGGCAAGTTATCTGTTGCTTTATTTTCCAGCCCAGAACAAGTTACCCTATTAGAGAGGAATACCTAAAAGTTGTCTTTTTTCAGTGGTTTCCGAAGCACTTTACTCAAGATTACCTAGCAAACTATCTGACCAATGTGGAGGTAACGAAGGTTATAGTATATAATTCATGCTACCATGATAACGGTCTAGAAGTCTTCATGAAGGCGGTTAAGGATGGACGAGCGATCATCACAAGGGGTTGGACAAAGCATTTATAATTCTCTCTTCACCTTTGGCATGGAGGAGGGCGCATTAGGGGTGCACACATTTGGCATGGAGGAGGGCGCATTATGGGTATTCCGGTTCTTTAACACCATCAACTTCCAAAAGAATTAACAATTATCTCTTGACCTTTACCGCCTTAAGTACTATATATTGTGGTTCATCATATTTAATCTTCTACCGAACTATGTAACCATGGAACACGTACTGAGCTTTTGATTTATGCATTGGGTGTTGAACCATTGTAATTTGGGTATGTACTTATGGATGTGAAATCCACATTTCATAATTAAAAATTTCCTATTCTAATAATAAATTAATGAAATAAGCTATTAGTAGTAAATTACAATGAACACTGCTAGAACGATTAAACCGTGTGCGATGGTGTCATATGTCACACACAATTGTTTGAATAACAGTGTGTGTGATTATCAGCTTTACAACACACGGTCGCATATTTTGCGTGTGTGGGATGCGCGCACGATCACACACGCGTTTGCACGCCATAACTGTGTGCGCTTGCCATTAATAGCACAAACGGTTACGAACTTGCGTGCGTGTGTAATGTAAGACGATCAAGAGATGGTTGACATACGTATCGTATGTGCGATCCAAATAAGTGTTGCACACGAATATATATTTGCCATCATCTTTGATGTGTGCTTGACCACAAACGTAGCATCAAAGTCTGGCGTGTGGGATAGGCTAGGACTTTGCATACATTTACGTTACACGACTCGTCAGCAGGTGCTCACACCATCGCAGATGATGTTTCGGTGTTATGTGGTATGACACCACCCCTACCGCCCACACATGCAAGGCGACGGTTTGGAACTACATCATGGAAAGTGGTTAAAAATTGTTTGTATAGCACCTAATGGTACCAGTGACTCCTAGTGTTTTTCATACGGTGTGGGTGTGTGTTCTTCTTATGTAGTTCCAATTGAATGGCACTCTTCTTAATAAACTCTTCACTGGCCCTGCCCCTTTTGAATTATGTCTAGTCTTCCTTTGTAATTTGGGGGTATGAGGGGATTGGGTCCTTGCCTTGACTCAAGAACTTCTTGTACAACACATGCTTCCAATTTCTCCAAGCATCCCTGGTTTTGTTAAGTGCTGCGTGTTGCACCTGCTCTCTCCACTCCCCAAGAACATTGAAGTGCACCATGATCTCCTGGACTATCCTTTGTAGTGTTTTTGTACCAGCCTTCCGATATTAATGTTGATCCTTGCCCTTCCAATAGATCCACACACACTCCCAAACCTCGTGCGTGCTTTATCTGGTTTAGTTGGAGCCCAAGACTTGAAATCAATGTCAGTTACTTCATATACACCCTTAGGATTGTGTTTGGGATTTCATGGAGCGCTCTTACGGCTCTTGACTGAAAGGGTGATTTTGGCAGCTCTATCCCATTCATCATTTCTTGATACACGGTCATCTATTGTGGACATGTTGGCTCGAGACTCAGATGAAGATACATTGGCAGAAGTATGATTGTCGTCGCTCCTAATAGACATCTACAGAGGACACATGCGAAATTCAGAAAAGGGGGATAATCATAAATAAAATGCAACAACTTGGCAACTAGCTGACTAAACATAGCATGTGATCATTTGGAAATGTACGGCTAATCTATTTATTTTGTGTGACTCGTGCGCACATGATATGTAACTCAACAATAACTAATTTTAACAAATAAAACTAATATGTTATAAGGTAGATGATGAACATAAATACACTCAATTATTTTGTAATCATTTCAAGGACAAGCTGAAACAAATAGGAAAAGGGATCGCGAGATAATAGACCTCACCGCGATGAAGGGCAGCAACTGACCGGGCTTTTGTGTGCAAATCCGGTAGGAGAGCCGAGGGTACGAGATTGCATGTGCTTGAGGGCAGCTGGCGACCAACTGAAGACGACAAAGCGTAGGCAGTCGCGTGATCAGAGCTGTAGTGAAGGGTAGGGTTGACGCCGGGAAGCGGGTACACGGCTGAGTTGAGCACGACGGTGCCAAAAAGGGTTTTGGTGTGGATCTGGGGGACATGAGGGCGAGGGAGCTAGTTGTCGATGTAGTTTGGATAGAATACACACAAAGTTGAGTGAAACAGGGGAGGGCGCGGGTTTGGGGGGAGGGGAGGAGGGATGTTGGCGGCTTTGGTGAAAAGGGTGAAAAAAGACTGTCGTGCGCCCCGCGGAAAGGCCTAAGCAAATGGTTTCATATAGTAACCCATGAGCACAAGCAACATATATTTTTTCAAAATGAAAACCTGACAACTTTGAAATGTAGATGTGACCTCATCGTTTTGCCTCCAAAAATTTACCACAGTATGCAACTATTGTTGTACCCTAGTATTGATTTTGTGCCGCATTTTGAAAGCACAACATGCTCCCTTGGTGGTTTTGATAATTCATGACAACATACATTGTCTCTTAGACTGATATTTTCACCTAGTGTATTTCAGATACATTCTACAGAGAGGATTGGCAAAAGGAGATTGTGGAGAAATCCCAAGATTCAAGGAAACAGGTTGGCCAAGCTTCAAGCAAGAGGACTCTACATTTTATATTTGTGAGAAATCACTTTGACTCATAGGAAAGCCAATACTATTAAAAGGGGGTAAGGTTTTGTTGGTGAACAATATGCTCAAACATGCACAAGTGATAGTCGCCAAAAACATCCACAAACTCTCCCACCAAAGTCTGTTCTATAACTAACATTCAAAATCGGTGACACCAACTTTCCCACTTTGGTGCCACCGATTCCAGAACCTAGACAGACTCATGCCAAACCCTAGCCACTTTGGTGCAACCGATTCCATACCGGTGCCACCGAGTTTAGGTTGCCAGCTTTCTGTTACGCAAATTCACATTTTTGGTCCCACCGAGAATGTGGGATCGGCGTCATCGAGATTGGAAATCTGACCACTGGTCACCTTATCGGTGCAACGGAGTTTCCTATATTGGTCTCACCGAGATACAAAAGTTGCCATCTTTTGGTTACTTCGGTACCACTGAGATTAACACATCGGTGTCACCGAGTTGGTCATTTTGTGTGTAATGGTTGGATTTTTGGGGATGCCTATATATACCCCTTCACCACCACTTACTCGAGAGGGAAGCACTCAGGACTATTCTAGACCTATCCCATCATATTTTCTGAGAGAGAACCACCTACCCTTGTGTTGAGGTCAAGATCTTCCACCAATCCTATCTCTTCTACCAAGCCAAACCTGTGAGAGAGATAGTGTGCTGAGGAGTCTATCATCTTGAAGCACAAGAGCAAGGAGTTCATTGTCATTACCGAGCCTATTACCTTTTGGAGGGTGGTACCTCCTAGATTGGTTAGGTGTCACTTGGGAGCCTCCTACTTCATGTTGTGGAGTGAACCAAGAAGTTTGTAAGGGCAAGGAGATCGCCTACTTCGTGAAGATCTACCCATAGTGAGGCTAGTCCATCGTGGACGGAAGCTGTATGGAATAGTCAAGGTTGCTACTTCATGGACCCTTTTGGGTGGAGCCCTCCGTGGACTCTCGTGACCGTTACCCTCCATGGGTTGAAGACTCCATAAACATGGATGTACGATAGCACCATCTCTCGGAACCACGGGAAAAATCCTTGCATCTCCAACTGCGTTGGATCTACCTATCTCAAGTCTTTAACCCCCTCTAGACACTCTTCTAGTGATCCCTCACATTTCTGGGATCGCTTGATATTTATTTACATGTTTTTTCATTTACGAGGCATTTAGTGCATATAAATGAAATCCCAACTTCAAAAACGTGTGTTCACAAAGGTATAAGGACTGTCGTTTGATCTAGGTGAATCCTATGGCGCAAACGTACAATCCGTGTGGTTTGGATTTTGGCTAATCAGAACGCACGACCCACTTTGCGTGCATTAGGTGTCATCAGCCACTGTTTAGAAAGTACATGGTTTTAGTGAATGAACCGTGCTGAGGCACGGATTCTCCCGATGAACTATGGGATCAAGGATCCCTTGTGGTTCGGCAGGGGGGTCACATTGCACGAAGAGCGGAGATCACGAGACGGCGTAACAATCGGGATGCATGCATTTTACCCAGGTTCGGGCTGCTGCTAAGCGTAACACCCTACACCTTATTTTTGGTGGATTGATTGGGGGAACACGAAGGACACAGGGCTCCTAGCCCGGCAAGGATTGCTGCCGTGGGAGGAACGACTAGGTTAGTACAAGTATTCAGGGGTAGGAGTTGTCAACCTTGAGCTAGGTTGCCTTGGGACTCCTTTTTTAGTGCTAGCGGTCACCAGAGTAGCAATACAAACATTAACTATCGATGAGATACCGAAGCAGAGCTATCATACCATCATTACCTACCTAGGTGGCGCTTGGGCGTGTATTCTTGACAAGCTCTGGCCACCGCTTGGCAGGTCATTGCTTAAGAACTTCACACGCTGCAGGACGGGTGTCGACTAAGCATAACTTCCCTTCGATCGTGTTGGCATGTTCTTACTAAGAGCTAATTAGCTACCTGAGGGCTCGATACCACATCGAGAAATGACGGGCGTGGGGATGCGATGGAGTGGTGCCTAGCTGGCTCATGCCTAGCGAGCGATGTCCTACCGGGTCTTCTTGGAAGTGGGTGCTCTTTGGCCCCCAACAAGCATCGGGGGCGTGCCTGGAATGTCGCAGCCCAGGCTTGGACTGCTATGTTGAGCTTGCTGGAGTCTTGTCTTGTTTGTTGTTGGGGTTTCTTTGCTTCTTCTGCTTTGCAACTTGTGGATGCCGAGTGTTGGTGGTTGACTGTCCGGACACGAGTCAGGGGAAAAGTGAACACCCCTCTTCATTTGGTATGACAAAAGCCCCCGGGCCAGAGCCATATGTGTCGCTGGGCACGTTGGGTTAGGTCACAAAGACTGCACGGACACACGATCGAGGGGTCCTTCCCTTCCATCATGTCCACTTTGCGCAACAACGGCAGGTCGTGGGGCCATGGACAGGAGGCGTTGGAGAATAAAAGGAACCGACATTAATAAAATGGCAGTTTTCTGAAAAGATAACAAAGAGCCGGCAATTGTGCAAGTCCCGTGATAAAAAGGATAACATGCGGGGCGCTGCTCATTCACATTCTTTACCCCGTCCTTCATCTTGATCCTCAAGCCGGAAAGACCGCTGTCTCGTTGCCATACTCGTCTCCAAGCGCCGCTGAGCCACCAACTCCCTTAAAGGATCCCAAAATGGGGTAGAAGAAAGCGGGCAACAAGGGTAAGCAGGTGGCCACATCCACGGATCCAGCATCTGAGGGGCAGAGGAGGAAGGGAGATGTGGTCATCTCTCCATCGAGCCTGGATGTCAACACCCTAATCCGTAGGTATGCCTACATGTGGGGGCGGGCGACAAAGGGTGTGGATCTCCTATAGCTTTGCGGGACAACCCCAAGGGGAAGCAGCCCTCAGATTCGTATTACTTCTTCTGCACATTTGTAGGATCTAAAGTAATGCTAGAGGGGGGGTGATTATACTACTTGACCAATTAAAAATCCATTTTTTTCCAATTTTATGTCTTGGCAGATTTTAGCATTCATAGCAAGTCAAGTACACCCTACAGATGCATATCTACGAGTATTGCAGCGGAAGGTAAAGACAAACATGTAAGTAGAGGAAGGGTCAGAAGATAAAATGCAATTTGAAGACACGATGATTTTTCCCGTGGTTCCAATAGGTGGTGCTATCTTATGTCCATGTTTATGGAGTCTTCAACCCACGAAGGGTAACGGTCGCGAGTCTCTACCCACGGAGAGTTCCACGAAGAAGCAACCTTGACTATACCATGATGGCCTACGTCCACGGAGGACTAGCCTAACTCGGGGTATATATTCACGAAGTAGGCGATCTCCTTGCCCTTACAAACTTCTTGGTTCACTCCACAACACAAAGTAGGAGTCTCACAAGCGACACGTAACCAATCTAGGAGGCACCATCCTCCAAAAGGTAACAGGCTCAATAATGTCGATGAACTCCTTGCTCTTGTGCTTCAAGATGATAGACTCCTCAACACACAATCACTCTCACAGATTTGGCTATGGTGGAATAGATTGATTGGGTGGAAAGTAACTTGGGGAGGCTAGAGATCAAGATTCATATGATTGGAAGGAATGGCATGATCTCAACACATGAGTAGGTGGCTCTCTCTCAGAAAATCAGTAGGTATGAGTCAGGAACTGTTCCTAGTGTTTCTCTCCAAAAATCCAACCATTACACCTAATCAGTTAGACTCAGTAACACCAATATGTTAATCTCGGTGGTACCGAGTTGCCTCAAAGGTAGCAACTTTTGAATCTCGGTGAGACCGATATATAAAACTTGATTGCACCGATAAGGTGACCAATAGTCAGATTGCCAAACTCGGTGACGCCGATTCAACAAACTCCGTGGGACCGATTTTGTGAATTGGCGTAACAAGAAGTTGGCAACCCAAACTCGGTGGCACCAAAATGGAATCGGTTGTACCGAAAGGCTAGGGTTTGGCTGAGTCTGTTTGAGGCTGAGAATCGGTGGCATCGAGTGAAAAGTGTTGGTTGCTCCGATTTTGTATATTTGGCTTTGGACAGACTTGTGTGTAAGAGCTTATGGGTGTATGTGGTGACTATCACTTGTGCACGTATGAGCATATTGTTCACCAACAGTACCTTACCCCCTCTTGATAGTATTGGCTTTCCTATGGACTCAAAGTGATTTCTCACAAAGTAAAATATAGAGTCCTCTTTGCTTGAAGCTTTGCCAATCTATTTCCTTGCATCTTGGGGTATTCCACAATCCTTTTGCGAACCCAGCATTGAATTTTTCCTAAAACATGCTTAGTGGAAACATTAGTTCAGTGACATATATGTTGTTATTAATTACAAAAACCACCAAGGGAGCAAATGTGCTTTCAGCATACTTTTACTGCGGGGGTGCTCCTACTTTCTTTGATTTCTTCTGCGCCATGATGGCAATAGATGGGTTCGACCTTTGGGATTTTATGCCCAATGCGATGTCCTGCATGGCATTATTTTCCCATTTGTGCGAGAACTTTGTTGGAGTTGCCCCAATGTGGACTTGTTCAAGCACTTCTTCCTTCCTCGGATTGAGGACAAATCCCACTGCTCTGGAAACATAAGTTGGATTCCTCAGCACAAGAAAGAGTACCTCTTCGGGAGTCCGCATGGGAAGTTGGAAGAATGGAGGGGCGACCGATGTTGGATCAAGGACAACCAGGCCCCCGAGTTTTGCCAGTGCGGACTAAATGTGTCACGCGCGGTAACGACTAGGGGAAGCTTGGCCTGACTGACAGCAAGCTTCACCCGATGCTGAATAGGGTCATCCGCCTCAAGGTCATCGGGCTGACCATAGAACAGGTGGGAGTGGATTTTCTCTACCACCGCATTGCTCCATTGCAAAAGAGAGACCGATTTGCTTGGGAGTGCAACGGCCCTGTCGATGGGATGTGCCTGTATCCTGGTCCTACCAAAATTGACAGCCTATGCTCATGGCTGGCTGTGCGATGAGTTTTTTGGCCTTTTAGGGACACACCGCTTGTCGAGGAAGGTCATCCCGCTGCATCGCAATTCCGCTAGGAATCGGATTCTCCAAGGATGCCGGAATGCGATGCCTTCGGAGTTAAGGCCGACTGGACGCTGCCCACTCTGAGGAGGAGATGGAGTGGACCTCTTCCTTGGAGGAGAGGGCTGCCAAACCAGAGGATAACCTGACTACACCAACCAGGGAGGCGGAAAGGGAGTTCATCTCTAAACAAATCGCGGAGGATAAGCCTGCCAGGTCTGCCAAGGGAGCGACTTCCGGAGGGAAGAAGGGCCTAGAGACGATGGCTCTTCTATTGAGGATGGCGAAAATCTTGCTTCGGAGGAGACTGCCCAGCTGGAGGTTGCCGGGGCAAGCGGTTCCCAATCTACGGCAACAAAGGTCCCGGTGGAAGGTTAGGCAGAAAGGGCGACGGACCCGGAGGTGGTGGAGGTGGGGCTCGAAGTGGGTCCTCAAGCTACGGAGCCGGGCCGGCGCCTCTGTCTATGCACCAGCCGGGAGCCAACAACCCGATGCCTTTCCAGAGTTCTTCGAAGGTGAAGATGACGGCCGCCAAGGGCGGTGGGCGCGAAGTAGTATGTCGCCAATCCTCCGGTCTTGCCCAGACCAAGGCTTGCCCCGTCAAGCAAAGGAAAGTGCATGGGGGTGGATCCCAGACCCCCGTCCAGCCTGACTTCTCTGCCATGCTTGCCCTTGCAGGCAACCCTGGCTTCTTTGTCGAGCTCCGCCGGTCCAATTCCAAAGAGGGGTTGAGCGACTCCACCGCCCGCGTCGTACAAGCTGGGCTCCATGCTCCTTGCTTCGGAGTATGTTTTGTCGATATTAGCCTCCCTCAGAAGGCTTTCAATCCTAAATCTTCCTGACTGGTAATGTATGTTTGACCTTTACAGGGAAGAAGATGACGAGGTTCTTGCGCACAGGGACAAGAGGGACAAGTCTATCGCAGGCTCGGATCTCGTGACAAGCGGAGGTTCCATTGGGGATGCGGGAGAGAACCCATGCCTAGCCCCCGCCTAGTCCTCTTCGTGAAACCTGAACGACGGCCTTTCCCGCTGCCGGGGATGATGAAGGGCGTACTTCTTCCCCTGTCAGGGGAACAGGAGAGGAAGATCGAAGGGAGGCCCAACTAGTGAAGCTCCGTCTCCAATATCCCTCATCGATCGTTGCCCATGAGGGGGATTCGTCGACAAGTGTCTCCACCGAGGAGTTTTCTCGCACAAGGGTCATCACCGAAGGACGGTGACGGACACCGCGCCGGCAATAGACGTTGTCGGGGAAGGGGAGGTCCTTCCACAACATTGTCCACCTGGTATCTCTCTTGCCTAAGTTATGTTTCCCTTGCACCTTTCCGCTATGATCTTTGCTGATTCTTAATTTCCATGCTCCTGCTTGTAATTTTGTTCAGCACCCCACTTTTTGAAGAGCCTGAACTGTTGGAGGAGGTTGCTGTCATTAGGAAAGATGCTGTAGCAGAAGAACATGGTGCACTTGCTGGGGATATTCTTAGATCCTCGAAGAGAATGGAACAAAATCCCGGCAGCACGCCCGTCCTGAGCTCAGGGTCGAAGAGAACACTCCCCTCCAAGTCATTATGCCTTCCTCGTCCAGCTATCCTCTGGCATCGGTTCCACAATCTTCGTAGAGTCATCTGGCACTGATCACTACTCCACTAAGCCACACAGCTCTCGACTCGCCCTACTTAGCGGGTGAGAATCTCGATGAGGTGTTAAACAAGATCCTCACACCACTATTCTAGAGGGTCAAACAGGTCCCAAGCACCGCTGATGCCGGCAAGGACCTAGTTTTCATGGATTCCATAGCAGTAGGGCTGAAGGAGATGTAGAACAGGTATGGCCTCCAAAGGCAGACGGTCCAGGAGCAACGGGATTCGGCCGAGCTTATGGACCAGTAGGTGAGGAGCAAAGGAAGCGAACTACATGACTGGTGCAACCGGCAAGTCCATTCCCACAAGAGGCAGCATGAGACACTGTCCCTGGCCAAAGAGGATGTCGCTGCCCAAAAGGCCCGTCTGGCGGAGCGCGAGATGCTTCTCGACGCTAGGGAGGACGACATCTCCATCCGGGAAGGAAATCTCGAGCCCAATCTTTGTGCCAAGGATGATGAGTTAGAGGATCGCGTCCGAAAGCGTACCAAGGAGCTGGAAGATGGGTACAAGATTGCTCTTGACGCACTTTCTTCGAAGTCCGCTACTAAGCTGAAGGCGGTGATTGATGACTTGGCTGCTGCTTCTGCTTCCAAAGCTAATCTTGAGAACCAACTAGCCAAACTGAAGGAGGGTCTTGCCAAGAGTTCCCAGAAGATCGAGGCCCTCAAGGGAGAGGCGTGTAAAGCAGCAATGACTCTAGAAGAGGCGCAATCATAGCTTTCCTCTAGAGGGCCGGTTCTTGATGTCGGCAATGGTACCATCTCGGAAATGAAATCCAGTCTCGCTTCCTGAGAGATCACCCTTGAACCTGCCGAGTCCTGTGAGAAGCTGTTGCTGACATACATGAACAACGCCCGGTCCCTTTGGAAGGATGCAGAAGAGAGCATGGGCGGCGTGGTTGATCAATGTGACCTCTGGATCAAAGGGATGGTTGATATTGCCGAGCGCCTCACTGGCCAAATTACCAAAAATGGACATGAAGAGATGGGCCTATTTCGCTGGCAAGCACGAAGCCACTAGCGTCAAGCTGTCAATCTTGTTCGATGGTCTGGTTGAGGCGTTGAAAACATATGAGGAGGATAGGGCCGCCTCCTTTGTTGATGAATCCTGGAAGCTAGCATGCAATGCCCTCTTGCTGGTCCTGAGAAACCTCGCCTTCTTTCACCCGGAGATCAACCTTTTCGACGGTTTCAAGAAGCTGCCACCGGACACCGACACCTAAGCAGCTTCAGAGAAGGCCGGTCCTCTCGCCGACAGGATCCTTAGAGTTACAAGGACCCATGGGAGCCACCGGAGGTAACGTTATATATTTCTTGTCGTCGTATTGCCCTATACCGTAAGACAAGTTAGGTATGTTGTATTAGGACGTGAACTATATTTATGTTTCGTTTGCTGAACTAATGTTTCTATGTAATCGCGTACTATGCCCTTCATTTCCTTGCTGGTGTTTGTTTGACATTCACCATCGTGTGTTTCTAGTTACCCACCAACGACGCGCTGCCGCGAATTCCTTTGAGGAGTGTGTCCTTATCTTTCTGCTCATAGGGACGTGTTGCCGACGGGGATACCCACAGCACTATCGATGTTGCCGCGTGTTTCGTTGTGTAGGCTTGAAATATAGCACAGACGCGAATGAATACTACCAGGTTCAGCCACACACTAGGTCAGCATATGAAAACTTTTCAGTCTGACGAGAGAGCATATAAATGTATTACTTGATGGAGATTGGTTGTCTAGTCAACTTAGCTTTTGCATTGGTCTTCTGCGTCACCCAGGTGCCTCCCTCCCTTTGATCCCTCTACGGCGTGCGTACAAGCATGTGCTCACTACAGTCCTAGGAGAGAGGGAACATAGAGAGAGGGAAAATAGGGATACTCGAAGATCCATTAGTCGTGTGTACGGTCCGTGGCAAGAGCCTGTCGGGTCGACGCTATATTCATGATTAATTTAGAAATAGAAGAGAGGAGGTGGGACCGAACGCCTCTTTTCTCCCCTCCTTGAACCCAATGGTCCCGTGGCTTCCCGCGAGGGGTCTTCGGGACCTTACCATGGTTAGTGTGTCGGGAGTATCTATCAGCGGATATACTCTAGCACTTGGCTCAGGATTCGTCCCTCGGTGGGATGAATGCAGGACTGAACTCCATGTGAGTTTATCGACACTAATGACGTCATTGCCTGCACAGAGCCAAACATGGGCGGGGGAAGGAGGAGGAGGAAGAAAGATACGGCTGGGTACCTCTTTCTCTCCTTGACCTGATGGATTGTGTCGTATCTCCTTGGGGTCGAGCGGACCAATGCGGTGGCGCCTGTGCCGGCCATGTAGCTCATGGCGTCTCCCTCACTTGCGGTTACCGTGGCGTCTGTCGTGCCCCTGGCTACATGTGAGGGGCCCCCTCGAAATGGGACGGTGCGCATCCGCGCCGCACTTCTCCTCCCAAGGTCATTGTCAAAGAAGACGATGATGAGGATTACTGTTAGTTGGTGAGGCACATTCTTGATACAGAAATTCAAAGAAAAATACAACATCTATAGCACACGACCATTGTGGTCTATGAGTACAACAAAAGTCTCTAATGGTTGATGGCAGAAGCGGTTTGCAGATCATCAGCGCCTACGGGACTCCATTGTCCACAAGAAAAGCTGACCTGGATAGCTCCTATCTTCCCGTGGCTTCTATCCTCGTTGCCTAGGTTTCGGGGCTTTCGTCGTTGCACTCCTCTCCAAGCATGAAATCTTGCCAAGACAATAGCCAAGGACAGGCTAGTGAGCACTTTGAATGTACTCGCAAACATCATGAAAACAAGTAAAATATAACTGGTGACAATCATGCACTCAAGTAATCCACGACCACTTAGTCAGTCACCAAATAAAATTCATGAACTACACAAGCAGGTCATTCATATTAAACAGGAATAAGCAATCAAAGAACAAAAATAAAGTAAATCGAGCGGGTGTGTGAAGCGGCGCCTCGAAAGGATAATAATATAAAGCATGCCTCAGTCGGGCGTCTGAGCGATGCAACATAAAAAAGCCTGGAAGGAAAATAAATAATATTCATGCCATAGTCGGGCATCTCAGCGACGCCACATAAAGGGCTTAGAAGGAAAATAAATAATATACATGCTATAGTCGGGCGTCTCAGCAATGCCACGTAAAGGGCCTAGAAGGAAAATTAATAATATATGTGCCACAGTCGTGCGTCTGAGCGACACCACATAAAGGGCGTAGAAGTAAAATAAATAATATATGTGCCACAGTCGGGCGTGTGAGTGACGCCACATAAAGGGCTTATACGGAAAATAAGTAACAAACATGCCACGGTCGGGCGTTTGAGCGACGCCACATAAAGGGCTTATATAATAATAATCACAATGAGTATTCAGGAGGTAGAACCATCCCAGGGATACTCAACAATTCAAATAATATAAATGGTTAGTCCACAATAACAATAATCATAATCATCATTCATCATACATCATGATTAATATTCCGGTTTTGAAATTTTCCTCCAAACACCAACACTCGACCCATCCCAGACTGTAGTCCTTAACCGTGGACATGACTATTCAAATAGATGAAAACTCTGTAGAGGGTGTACTCTTTACCTACGAGTAACGAATTCCCTTAGTCCACCGCGACTAATTCCGCTTACTGTCTTTTAATTTAAAATACACCTGACCCACACACACCAGCTTAACTTACTGGTGCCTAGAATGGGTAGGTATGCTACAACCTAGACTAGCATGGGATCACAAAATTTATAACGCGCGCAAACTAGGGGAGCTATCCCCTTGGCTCCAACCGGAAACACCCATGCCCCTAGGCCAGGTGGCATGCCTAGCGGATGCAGCTGGTATCTTCCACCATGGTCTCTCTGTATGGTGTGTGCTAAGAAGGGGGATGAAAACTTACTGAACTGTACCCTACCTCAAGTAGGGACAAGTGGTAGAACGAAACAAGTGTAGGGGTTACTGGCAAAGGACTCGATCTACGGTTGACTACAGAGGTTATGTGTTCCCTACATGATTAGCACAAAAAATATATTCTTCCACACTTTCAGGCAGAATCACCACTTATCACATCCCATGATGCCTCACTGACCACTCTCGCTCCAACGAGATGTCAGCACACCAAGCTCATGTCTACCCAAGACAGAGAATTATCCCGGATTCGTCCCGGTAGGTTGGGGTGGTACAAGGTGGTGACTACTAATGCAAGCATCACAAGTTTAATAGCAAGGATCACCACCATGTATTACAAGTATGATCATACCTTCACATGAAATAATGCGCACTTCATGTGTGTATAATTTCATTTGTCACACCAAACATCACACAACAAATAATATATCAGGGTTCAGAATGCTTGCCTTAAATGTGCAAAGGTGTAGGGTGCATGACAAAACTTTTGCAAGTTTACACCTCACTCCAATTCCTATTTTAAAAATATTTGAATCAACACGCAATACAAAAACAGTACAAAAAATTGTCTTAAATATTTTTGAAATAAATCGTAAAATAAACTAGGTGAAATTTGAGAGAGGTAGGAAAAAGAATAACTTAATTTGGAGTATTATTTTGAAAGATATGCCCACTCAAAGAGGGGTCAAAGTTCTATTTTAAAATAAATTAGAAAAAGCAAAACGGTTACGTGGAATACGTCTTCCGAATAGTAAAAACATACTCGAAGTAATACGCCTTGTCGCAAGCCAAGCGTGCCACGCGCGGTTGCGTGATCGATAGGGAGATTGTCTCACTGATAGGTGGGACCCACCTGTCGGGTTTATCTCCTACCCTCCGCGCGTTCTGGGTAGGGGCAGAGGGCCGCTTTGGCGATGACTACGGGCGCTAGGGGACGCCCTTTCCGATGTTCGGCACACTGGCGTGCTTAGGATGCTCGGCAGCATCACTTGGGCATGGGAGGGAGCGCTGGGGAGCCCGAGGTCGAGCAGGGCTCCAACAATAGCGGGACGGGGGTCACGGCTAAGGCGGGGCTTCACCCATGGTGGCTCCCGAGCACCATTCAATAGGGGAAGGGCTTCAGGGAGCTGGAGATACCCATTCCAAGAGCTACAGGGGAAAATGGGGCTCGAGTGGCCTCAAATTTAGCAAGGGGCGGCAGCGGCCAATCTGACCAGAGACGAGGGAGCTGAGCTCCTCTGGCCGTCTGGTGGTCTTGGGGGTTTAAATGGGGATGGCTAGGGCGGCTTGAGTGTCCTAGAGCTTGGGAGGGGTCCTTTTATAGGGCAAATAGGTCGGTTCTGCGGTGGATAACTTCGGCGAACTGTTCACATAGGGCGACGGGGCGGTGTCTGGCAGGGCAATGCCCTAGCAGACAAGCTGTGGATGAGCTCACACTACTCAAGGGGGGCAGCTGGCACACGACTCTGGGTTGTGCGGTGCTGCTATGACAGAGAGGAAGCACAACCATCGGCTGGCCATTAGAGAGGTCTGACGGTGGCGTTGCAAGGCGGCAGGGAGGTCGGGGTGGCTCTAGTGGTTCGGTGGGGACGAGGTCGTGGCCCTGTGCGAGGTGAAGGGCCAAGAGCGTGGCGGCTCAAGCGCGAGCAAGTGCAAAAAGCGTGCTTTGCTCGCGCTCCGGGCATGCACGCCAGATGCTCGACGAAATGCCAGGGTGACTAAACAGGCTTGGGTGCTAATGAGGGTTAACAAGGCTGGTCCAAATAAAGTGCAAAGGCTCTAGGACATGCTGCTTTGTCCTGTTAATGAAGGTCCTAATGCAACCATGGCCAATGGATATACTCTAGCACTTGGCTCAGGATTCATCCCTCGGCGGGACGAATGCAGGACTGAACTCCATGTGAGTTTATCAACACTGATGACGTCATCGCCTGCATAGTGCTAAACATGAGCGGGGGAAGGAACAGGAGGAAGAAAGAAACGTCTGGGTACCTCTCTCTCTCCTTGACCTGATGGACTGCGTCGTATCGCCTTGGGGTCGAGCGGACGAATGCGGCGGCGCCTGCGCCGACCATGTAGGTCACGGCGTCTCCCTCACTTGTGGTCACCGCGGCGTCCGCCGTGCCCCCGGCTACATGTGAGGGGGGCCCACGAAATGGGAGGATGTGCATCCATGCTGGACTTCTCCTCATGAGGCCATTGTCAAAGAAGACGATGAGGAGGATTACTGTTAGTTGGTGAGGCACATTCTTGATACAGAAATTCCAAGAAAAATACAAAATCTGTAGCACAAGACCATTCTGGTGTATGAGTACAACAAAAGTCTCGAATGGTTGATGGCGGAAGCGGTTTGCGGATCATCAGTGCCTATGGGACTCCATTGTCCATAAGAAAAGATGACCTGGATAGCTCCTATCTTCGCGTGGCCGCTATCCTCGTTGCCTAGGTTTTGGGGCTTTCGTCATTGCACTTCTCTCCAAGCATGAAATCTGGCCAAGACAATAGCTAGGGACAAGCCAGTGAGCACTTTGAATGTACTCGCAAACGTCATGAAAACATGTATAATATAGCCGGTGACAATCATGCACTAAAGTAGTCCACGATCACTTAGTCAGTCACCAAATAAAATTCATGAAGTACACAAGCAGGTCATTCATATTAAACAGGAATAAGCAATCAGAGAATAAAAATAAAGTAAACTAGGCGGGTGTCTGAAGCGACGCCTCGAAAGGATAATAATATAAAACATGCCTCAGTCGGGCGTCTAAGCGATGCCACATAAAGAGCTTGGAAGGAAAATAAATAATATGCCTGCCAAAGTAGGGCGTCTGAGCGACACCACATAAAGGGCTTAGAAGGAAAATAAATAATATACATGCTATACTCGGGCATCTCAGCAATGCCACGTAAAGGGCTTAGAAGGAAAACAAATAATATATGTGCCACAGTCGGGCGTCTGAGCGACGCCACATAAAGGGCGTAGAAGTAAAATAAATAATATATGTGCCACAGTCGGGCGTCTGAGTGACGCCACATAAAGGGCTTATATGGAAAAAAGTAACAAACATGCCACGGTCGGGCGTCTGAGCAACGCCACATAAAGGGCTTATATAATAATAATCACAATGAGTATCCAGGAGGTAGAACCATCCCAAGGATACTCAACAATTCAAATAATATAAATGGTTAGTCCACAATAATAACAATCATGATCATCATTCGTCATATGCCATGATTAATATTCCGGTTTAGAAATTTTCCTCCGAAGACCAACACTAAGACCGACACTCGACCCATCCCATAGAGTTGTCCTTAACCGCGGGCATGGCTATTCGAATAGATCAAAAATCTATAGAGGGTGTACTCTTTTCCCACGAGTAGTCCACGATCACTTAGTCAGTCACCAAATAAAATTCATGAAGTACACAAGCAGGTCATTCATATTAAACAGGAATAAGCAATCATAGAATAAAAATAAAGTAAACTAGGCGGGTGTCTGAAGCGACGCCTCGAAAGGATAATTATATAAAGCATGCCTCAGTCAGGCGTCTAAGCGACGCCACATAAAGGGCTTGGAAGGAAAATAAATAATATGCCTGCCACAGTAGGGCGTCTGAGCGACACCACATAAAGGGCTTAGAAGGAAAATAAATAATATACGTGCTATAGTCGGGCGTCTCAACAATGCCATGTAAAGGGCTTAGAAGGAAAATAAATAATATATGTGCCACAGTCGGGCATCTGAGCGACGCCACATAAAGGGCGTAGAAGTAAAATAAATAATATATGTGCCACAGTCGGGCGTATGAGTGACGCCACATAAAGGGCTTATATGGAAAATAAGTAACAAACATGCCACGGTCGGGCGTCTGAGCGACGCCACATAAAGGGCTTATATAATAATAATCACAATGAGTATCCCGGAGGTAGAACCATCCCAGGGATACTCAACAATTCAAATAATATAAATGGTTAGTCCACAATAATAATAATCATGATCATCATTCGTCATATGCCATGATTAATATTCCGGTTTAGAAATTTTCCTCCGAAGACCAACACTAAGACCGACACTCGACCCATCCCATAGAGTTATCCTTAACCGCGGGCATGGCTATTCGAATAGATCAAAACTCTATAGAGGGTGTACTCTTTACCCACGAGTAGTCCACGATCACTTAGTCAGTCACCAAATAAAATTCATGAAGTACACAAGCAGGTCATTCATATTAAACAGGAATAAGCAATCAGAGAATAAAAATAAAGTAAACTAGGCGGGTGTCTGAAGCGACGCCTCGAAAGGATAATAATATAAAGCATGACTCAGTCGGGCGTCTAAGCGACGCCACATAAAGGGCTTGGAAGGAAAATAAATAATATGCGTGCCACAGTAGGGCGTTTGAGCGACACCACATAAAGGGCTTAGAAGGAAAATAAATAATATACGTGCTATAGTCGGGCGTCTCAGCAATGCCACGTAAAGGGCTTAGAAGGAAAATAAATAATATATGTGCCACAGTCGGGCATCTGAGCGACGCCACATAAAGGGCGGAGAAGTAAAATAAATAATATATGTGCCACAGTCGGGCGTCTGAGTGACGCCACATAAAGGGCTTATATGGAAAATAAGTAACAAACATGCCACGGTCGGGCGTCTGAGCGACGCCACATAAAGGGCTTATATAATAATAATCACAATGAGTATCCAGGAGGTAGAACCATCCCAGGGATACTCAACAATTCAAATAATATAAATGGTTAGTCCACAATAATAATAATCATGATCATCATTCGTCATAAGCCATGATTAATATTCCGGTTTAGAAATTTTCCTCCGAAGACCAACACAAAGACCGACACTCGACCCATCCCATAGAGTTGTCCTTAACCGCGTGCATGGCTATTCGAATAGATCAAAACTCTATAGAGGGTGTACTCTTTACCCATGAGTAACGAATTCCTTTAGTCCATCGCGACTAATTCCACTTCCTGTCTTTTAATTTAAAATACACCTGACCTGCACACACCAGCTTAACTTACTGCTGCCTAGAATAACCCATGACACTCGGTAAGCAGAACTCTGAGTGGGTAGGCTACAACCTAGACTAGCATGGGATCACAAAATTTATAATGCGCGCAAACTAGGGGAACTATCCCCTCGGCTCCAACAGGAAACACCCATGCCCCCGGGCCAAGTGGCATGCCTACCAGATACAACCGTTATCTTCCACCATGGTCTTTCTGTACGGTGTGTGCTAAGAAAGGGGTTGACAACTTACTGAACTCTACCCTACCTCAAGCAGGGACAAGTGGTAGCACGAAACAAGTGTAGGGGTCACTGGCACAAGACTCGATCTATGGTTGACTCACGAGGTTATGTGTTCCCT
Source organism: Hordeum marinum (assembly GCA_022496015.1). Classification (NCBI taxonomy): domain Eukaryota; kingdom Viridiplantae; phylum Streptophyta; class Magnoliopsida; order Poales; family Poaceae; genus Hordeum; species Hordeum marinum. Next base: position 116,702,742 of record CM039677.1, read on the forward strand.
ACATGATTAGCACAACAAATATATTCTTCCATACTTTCAGGCAGAATCACCACTTATCACATCCCATGATGCCTCACTGACCATCTCGCTCCAACGAGATGTTAGCACACCAAGATCATGTCTACCCAAGATAGAGACTTATCATGGATTCCTCCCGGTAGGCAGGGGTGGCACAAGGTGGTGACTACTACTGCAAGCATCACAAGTTTAATAGCAAGGATCACCATGATGTATTGCAAGCATGATCATACCTTCACATGAAATAATGCGCACTTCATGTGTGTATAATTTTATTTGTCACACCAAACATCACACAACAAATACTATAACAGGGTTCGAAATGCTTGCCTTAAATGTGCAGAGGTGTAGGGTGCATCTGAAAACTGTTGAAAGTTTACTCCTCACTCCAATTCCTATTTTAAAAATATTTGAATCAACAAGCAATACAAAAACAGTACAAAAAGTTGACTTAAATATTTTTGAAATAAATCGTAAAAATAACTAGGTGAAATTTGAGAGAGGTAGGAAATATAATAACTTAATTTGTAGTATTATTTTGAAAGATATTCCCAGTCAAAGAGGGGTCAAAGTTCTGTTTTAAAATAAATTAGAAAAACGAAAACGGTTTACGTGGAATACGTCTTCCGAATAGTAAAAACATACTGCCAGTAATATGCCTTGTCACAAGCCAAGCGTGCCACACGCGGTTGCGCGATAGAGAGGGAGATTGTCTCACCGATAGGTGGGACCCACCTGTCGGGTTTATCTCCTACCCTCCGCGCGTTCTGGGTAGGGGCAGAGGGCCACTTCGGTGATGACTACGGGCGCTAGGGGACGCCCTTTCCAATGTTCGGCACACTGGCGTGCTTAGGATGCTCGGCAGCATCGCTTGGGCACGAGAGGGAGCGCCGGGGATCTCGAGGTCGAGCAGGGGTCCAACAATGACAGAAGGGGGGTCACGGCTAAGGCGGGGCTTCACCCATGGTGGCTCCTGAGCACCATTGAACAGGGGAAGGTCTTCGTGGAGCAGGAGATACCCATCCAGGAGCTACAGGGGAAATGGGGCTCGAGTGGCCCCAAATTTAGCAGGGGGCGGCGGCGGCTAATCTGACCACAGACGAGGGAGCTGAGCTCCTCTGGTCGTCTGGTGGTCTTGGGGGTTAAAATGGGGATGGCTAGGGCGGCTTGAGTGTCCTAGAGCTTGGGAGGGGTCCTTTTATAGGGCAAATACGTCGGTTTCGCGGCGGAGTGGATAACTCCAGCGAACTGTTCACATAGGGCGACGGGGCGGCATCTTTCGGGGCAACGCCCTAGCAGACGAGTTGTGGATGAGCTCACACTACACAAGGGGGGCAGCTAGCACGCGGCTCTGGCTTGTGCGGTGTTGCCATGGCAGAGAGGAAGCACGACCATCGGCTGGCCATTAAGGGGGTCTGACGGTGGCGTTGCGAGGCGGCAGGGGGGTCAGGGTAGCCCCAGCGGCTCGGTGGGGATGGGGTCGTGGCCCTGTGCGAGGGGAAGGGCCAGGGGCGTGGCGTCTCGGGTGCGAGCACATGCAAAACGCGTGCTCTACCTCGCTCTCCGGGCATGCACGCTAGATGCTCGACGAAATGCCAGGGCGACTAAGCAGGCTTGGGTGCTAATGAGGGTTAACAAGGCTTGTCTAAATAAAGTGCAGAGGCTCTAGGACATGTTGCTTTGTCCAGTTAATTAAGGTCCTAATGCAACCATGGCACCATGTCAATTCTTGCCATGCTTCGAAGGTGTTTAACAAAATGCCAAGGATACCTAGGAGACTTTTATGGCCACTAAAATTACCAAGTAATGGTCTCCTTAGATCCACACTACAATGGCAAGTTTAGTTTGGCAAGACTAGAAAATTGTTCGAGAAAGTTTTTGAGAAAACCATTTCTAGACAGTAGCTATAGGGCATTAATCCATGGGCTTAAAGTATTGTAATTGTCCTACACTCTTGGACTTGAGAGTTTGGTAGGGCCAACTACTATTGGATTTAGGGCTCCACAAAACCCTTAAGATTAGAACACAGGGGCGTGTGCGAAGATCCCCTGTAGCCTCGCCCAACCTAGCTCGATACTCGATGAACGCAGCAACAAACTCGCACGATGATGAGGAAGAAGATGGACACAACAGTTACCCAGGTTCGGTCCGCTGCGAAGCGTAATACCCTACTCATGCTTTGGTGGATTTCCTCTCAAGGAGGTAGTGTGGATGAACTAGTACAATGTTTTAGGGCCTCATGAGGGCTCCCTTCGATGTGTTCGAAGCTCTCTATGGCTCGGTGATGAGTGGATGGTGGAAATGTATTTGGATCCTCTCTACGGTGCATCCTATCCTCTAATATAGCGGTGGCTCGGGTCCTCTTCCCTTATCGCAATGGCAGGAAGGGATCCCACAACGGCCAATTCTGAAGGGGGCAAGAGTACGTGCTCGCCCTACCCAAAGGCGGTCTTTGCCTGCAAAGTAGCTTTCAACGGCGCAGGGATGCGCTCAGCGATGACATTCACCCTGTGGATTGGGTGGTTCCGGTCTTCTTTGTAACACCCCGTTACGCCTGGCAGGATCTAGACTGGCCCCACAGGCCAACACTAGTCTTTCCTGCGCACTTTGTCGTCACTCGTGCGCACCCGGGACCAACTTCCCGATCGGTCACCCATCCTAGAATCGCTCCAAGCCAAGCACACTTAACTTTGGGGTTCTTTTCGAGTGGGCTCCCGAAAAGGAAGGAATTCCTTGTTGATATGAGTAGTCTATCATTCCTATTAAGCCAGGTCCTCACATACACCCCCACTCAAAGGAACCACGTCCTCGTCGGCCCATCAGGAACGTTCCCTTTTGGCACACGTATGCACTTCCAGTCCAGCACATGTGCCATGCTATGTGCCATGACGAGCCAAACACGCCATGAGCGACATGCCTGTGCACCTGACCCGCGCATGCCCGTGTAACCGCAAGGGTCAGCTCTGATATCGATTGTAACTCCCCGTTACGCCTGGCGGGATCTAGACTGGCCCCACAGACCAACACTAGTCTTTCCTGTGCACTTTGTCCTCACTCATGTGCACCCGGACCAACTTCCCGATCGGTCACCCATCCTAGAATCGCTCCAAGCCAAGCACGCTTAACTTTGCAGTTCTTTTCGAGTGGGATCCCGAAAAAGAAGGAATTCCTTGTTGATATGAGTAGTCTATCATTCCTATTAAGCGAGGCTCTCACATTGTTACACCGGAATGGAAACCTTTGGGGGCTCTTTGGGAACCCGCATACCGCATATGCCCTGCTCCCTTTGCACCAAAGGGGAACTTGGTTGTCATAGCCCTAGTGTCTTTATGATTGCAAGTGCATTCATGCATGCATTTTTATTTTCAAATGAAGATGAAATGAGGAATGATCAAGCCTCACAATTCAATTTTTTTTCAAATAAGCATTATAAAAATTGCTTCTAACAGTTCCAAGAAAATGTTCTTCATTCTCTAATAAAATATTGGATTGAGTTAAAATGTCAACCAATATTTTGGGATCACAAAAATATTTGATATTGGGCTTTTGAATTAATTTAACCATATTTACATTGGATATATATTTTTCTATATATAAAATATAAGTTCAATAATTCTAAAATTAATTATGTGGCACTATTTAATTATATGAAGGTCACATAGCAATTTTTAGGATTTTATAAAATGGCTAAGTATTTTTATCTAGCCAAAAAAATGTGAGAAATAAAAGGAAAACAGAGAAAAAGAAAGAAAGAAAGGCAAACGACTTACCTGGCACGCAGCCAACCAGGAGGCCCACCCCACAGGGGCATCCCTATCTTCTACCTCTTGCGAGAAGGCAGAGGAGAAGCAGGGGACGGCGGGCACGGCGGTGGCACCACACCACTTGCCTACCTGGCCTCTCATCGCGCTGGCGAGCGGGATGACCCGGCCAGGGATGTGCTGATCCCATGCCCCTATCCATTCCTCCCCTCGCCTTCTCCATCTCCTCCCCTCGCCATGGTCGATCTCTGCTCGAGCTCGCCATTGCCGCCCGTGTAGCTAATGCCTCGCTGAGCCGCCCCGAGCTTCGTTGAGCCCTACAGTATTCTCTAGTGAGCCAAGCGACCCGTGGAGCACTGCAGTGACGCCATCGACTTCGTCTTCCCCCGCCTCGGCCGCCAGAGCATCATTGTCGATTTTTCACGCCCAAGACGCGGCCTTATCCTTATTCTGGCATGAGGGCCTCGACAAGGATAGGAGCGCATCTCGTCGTGTTGCAAGAATGGATATCATTACAAGTACATGTACAAAAGAGGTGAGTATATGGAATTGGCTTAAACTCGCTAGAAGCTACATCAATATCACATCAATACAACAACATGCTCAACCATCATACAGAAGAGCAGGGACTCATCAATCTGTGAGCCCTAGGGACTCGTCAATCTCATTTCCAAGGGTATCAAGACTATTAAAGCTTAATGGGTGAGGTATGGTTAAGTAGTGAGGCTGCAGCAAGCGACTAAGCATTTGTTTGAGTGGCTAACTTACGAGTACGAAAAGTAAAGTTTGGTCGTCTATGCATTACGGACGTGAACTAGTAGTGATCACTAACTGATCCTGAACACCTACTTACGTCAATCATAACCCCACCATGTTCTCTCTCGGATAAGGACTCTCGAGAAGAGACAGTCACGGTTACGCACACAGTTGGTGTATTTTACTAGAGTTTACTTCAAGTTTGCTATGACCGGGTGTTAAACAAAGTATCCAAGTTTGCCACGTAACCGCGGGCACAGCTTCTCGAAGAGATTTAACCCTGCAGGGGTGGTCCAACTCATCCATCTCAAATTAACCACACCCCATGGGAATAACCTCGACCACGGATCTCATGATCATCCTAGGAAATTTCAAAGGAATTCCAACACCTCGAGATAGCCCGAAGAAGATCAGAGTTCGGCACGCAAGACATTCGAGAAAGGTAAAACAAATCCAGCAAGGCCGCTCGACGTGTCAACAACCCCGATAAGAGCCGCGTATCTCGTTCTCAGGACACGACAGATGGGTCTAGCTACATGGAAAAAACCAATCCCCGAGTTTCCGCGAGGGGTCCCCGCAGGCAGCCCGTTACTCATGAGGGGCACTGGCCCGAGTTGTTGATTAATTTACCACGGGGTGATCATGCCCTATGCAAATTTTAGTTGTTATTAAGCAAATAGTACCAATGTTGGGCCTTGCCAGACAAGCTTTATCCTAAAACCAAGATCAAGGGGGTCCCCATAGCAACCCCGAGCATGTTAGGAGCGCTCAATTATGGAACATAACACCGGTTCACAAGTAACTCGGGGCGGCAAGTGTCACGCCCAAGATGCGGTCCTATCCTTATTTGGCACGAGGGCCTCGACAGGGATAGAAGTGCATCTCGATGCGTTCACCAGAATGGATATCATTACAAGTACATGTACAGAAGAGAGGAGTATATGGAATTGGCTTACACTCGCCACAAGCTACATCAGAGTCACAACAATACAATCACATCTCAAACATCATACATAAGAGCAGGATCCGGCTACAAACGAAATCAAACGCTAAAATGACATCCACCCTTGCTATCCCAGGCTGCCGCCTGGAACCCATCCGAGATTGAAGAAGAAGAAGAACAAGAACTCCAAGTCAAATCAAGCAACGCGCTCATGTCAAATCATCACCTCACCTCTACCTGCAACTGTTGTTGTAGGAATCTGTGAGCCACAGGGGCTCAGCAATCTTATTTCCAAGGGTATCAAGACTATTAAAGCCTAATAGGTAAGGCATGGTTAAGTGATGAGGCTGCAGCAAGTGACTAAGCATTTATATGAGTGGCTAACTTACAAGTACAGAAATTAAAGTATGGTGGTCTACGCAAGCGGTCGAGAACTAATAATGATCACTAACTGATCCTAAACACCTACTTACGTCAAACATAACCCCACCATGTTCCCTTTCGGATAAGAACTCACGAGAAGAGACAGTCACGGTTACGCACACAGTTGGTGTAGTTTCTTAGAGTTTACTTCAGGTTTGCTATGACCGAGTGTTACACAAATTATCCAAGTTTGTGACATAACCGCGGGCACGGCTTCTCGAAAAGATTTAACCCTGCAGGGGTGCTCCAACTCGTCCATCACAAATTAACCATACTCAGCAGGAATAACCTCAACCATGGATCTCGTGATCTTCCTAGGCAATTCCAAAGGAAATCCAACACCTCAAGATAACCCGAAGAAAATCAGGGTTCCTCACTCGGGACGTTCGGGAAAGGTAAAACAAATCCAGCAAGGCCGCCCGACGTGCCGACGATCCCGATAGGAGCCACGTATCTCGTTCTCAGGGCATGACGGATTGTCCAAACTTTTGGTACGCCAAACACAGAGTTGCCCCTGGTAGCCACCGGCTGTTGACATTTTGGACCAACACTCATGCGGAGCACTGGCCCGGGGGTTGATTAAATTATCCACGGGGTCCGGAAAAATCCCCTACGCAAGTTCATTAATTATTATGCAAATGTAGTACCAATGTTGGGCCTTGCCAGACAAGCTTTATTCTCACCCGAAAATCAAGGGGGTCCCCATAACAACCCCGAGCATGTTCAGAGCGCTCATTTCTGGAACATAACACCGGTTCACAAGTAACTAAGGGCGGCAAGAGTGGAACAAAACACCAAGCAAAAGGCCAAGCCTTCCACTCTTTACCAAGTATATATGTGCATTAAATTAAATAGCAGCAATATTGTGATATAACAAAATAATGTCCATGTTGACACATGGAAGCAATGCACCTGCAGCTAGCAACGCTATAAGAAGGGCTGAGCAAGTGGTAACATAGCCAAACAAAGGTTTGCTGGGATGTGGAGGGGTTAGAGGCTTTTCATGGCAATGTTGGGAGGCTTATCAAACAAGTGGTAGGTAGCGCGACATAGCGATATAAAGATGAGACAACTAGCATGGCAATGATACTAATGGTATCCAAGGAAATGAGTCATCTTGCCTAAGATCCCGCTCGGAAGAAGAACGAGTCCATGAAGAAGACGAACCATCGTAGTCGAACGAATCTTCACACTCCGAACGCTTTCGGAACTCTATCGAGAAGAAGCAATCCGAAACAAACAATCAACACAAGATACACCACAACATATGATAAACACGATGCACAAAAAATATGATGCATGTCCGGTTTAATATGCAATGCATGACAAATCACAACAATCAAAGACAACCCATTAAGTGAAGCTCAATATGCAACGAGTTGCATATCGACGAAACTCCACGTTCGAATTATTTAGTTCACTCTCATTAGGTACATGACAATATTAAATGTTGTTAAGCATGGCAAGAGGTGAAGCATAAGTAAACTATCTATCTAGGCATCTTAAATGAGGCCGGAAACAACTTATAGCATTTCCGAAATGACCCCATGTGTTCATTTATGAATTTGGTCCAGATCTGAATTAATCATATTTTATATTTGTTAAACAGAAAAATAAAGCATACCATGTTATTCTGCACATCATTCTAGTCGATTTACATATATAGAACATCTCAAATAGAGCTACGGTTCATAAGATATGAGCAACACAAGATGCACATGCCATGAATGCAAATGCATGGGAAATGCAATAATAAACCTCTCAAAACATGAATGCATCAAGTTATTATGAATCTACATGAGAATGTAAGCAAGTTTCATATATGGAATGCTCGAAACGGAGCTACGGTTCAACCACAATCATCAAAACAAGCTTTAGTTGAAATCTGCCAAAAACAGCAACATAGCATTTTGAACATGTGAAAATAGCAACCTACAAGACACCAAAGTGCACAAACAAGCATGGGGCAATATCATACAACACCCACATCATTTCATCTTCACATATCATAAGCAAAACAAGCATGGATCGCTTGGTAGGAAGCTCACAAGAAGGCTACTTGAAAACAGATTCAGACTTAGTGAAAATAACAGTTTTAGACAGTGCCGTTTTTATCATGAAGGCATATTGACAGCAGTGAAAACATAAGCTACATGTCATGGAATGGAATGAAACTTAACAGCATACTAGAGGGCAATATCAACAACAAATAACTCCATTGCATCAACCTCAAAAGAGGTCTAGATCACTAGCAAATCACATGGCAAGACAGCAACAAAAAATAACAGATTCCAGACTTAGAAATATCTTGGACCCTAAAAATGACAGATTTTCATAGCAAGTTGACAAGAGCGAAACAACACCTAAACATGCATTTTTTATGACAAACAAGATGCCCATGGGCTAGGACACATATCAAAGAGCAAGTTTCATGTTGAAAATATTTTCATATCATGTCCGGATTAATTCCGATGAAAAAGACAAAAGGGCATCATGATGAAATGACATGCACACAAACATGCTCAAATGACAAAACTAAATGCACCGATAAATCCTATGGATTTTTCTACCCCGGAAACATATATAATATGCATATGTTTATGTACAAAATTAATCACAATTAACTAAATGGGTAATAGGCCTATTCGCTAAAGCAATGCAAAATAAATGCAAACAAGATTCCGACAATTATCCCGTGCATGAAAATGCAATGCAAATGAGATGGGCATTTTTAATATATGAATTTTATTAATTCCGATGCATGTTAAATAAATATGCATAATGCAATAAATATGATAAATATGCAAAATGACATGTTAGATAATTATGGCATGGGTGCAAATGGCATTATATTAAACTACATTTAATTCTAAGCACTTTTCATATACAAAACATTTTTATCCGGTGCATGCTTAATTATATATAGGCGTTTTAAACACGCAAATAATAATATAAAAAACAGAAGAGGGGCTGGGGCTACCTCACCCTGGGCCAACTGGGCCGAATCGGTGGGAGGAGGCAGCTGGCGCTGGGCCTCGCTGGGGCACCGGCTGGGAGATGGGCCGGCCCATGCGAGCGCTCGCGCGGTCAACGCGACAGGGCAGAGCGCTCCTCGATCGATCCAATCGAGCAGAGCAGGCAGGCGGCGGCGGGAGTCCACGGCAAGGCAGGGCTGGCCGGCAAGGAGGCTGGGGTGGCGGCTCCTGGCGGCGGGACAGCGGATCCCGGCCGAAGGGAGGCCGGCGCGGCGACCTGCGGCGGCGGCGGGGGCCTGCGAAGGAGAGGCACCGCGGAGAGGAGAATGGAGGAGGGAAGGAGAAGGAGGAAGGGAGGAGCGGCGGCGCGGCCATTCCGGCGGGGCGGCGGCCGGTGGCAGCTCTGGCAAGGACCAGGGTTCGGCAGGGCGGCGCGGGAGCTGGCACGGGCGAGGCTGGGAGCTCGGGCTCGAGGATCTCGCCATGGAAGCACGGGGAAGCTCGGGAGAGCTCCGGGACGAGCCGATTCGGGCCCGGATGGGCTCTAACGGGCCCAGATGGGCTCGGGCGGGCTGGCTGGAGGTGGGAGAAGGGGCTGGCTAGGGTTTGGTGGGCACGCGGAGCGAGGTGGGGCTATAAATAGGGAAAGGGGGCTAGGGTTACAGCACTGTCCGTTTTCGGACCGCCGGGTGTCGGTCCGACGTTCCAGAAGCGGAGGGACGGGCTGCGGATAGGCTATGCGGAGGGACTAGGAGGGAAGAGAGAGAAGTCTGCGACCCAGACACGGAGATTTTAAAACACTGAGAAACGACCGACGAATACCGATGACCTCACTTTTACGAATTACCGACAGGGTATCTAACGAACTCAGATCGCGACGAAATTTGATAGGCGTTCTACCTACGATATAACAAGACCGCACGACAAGTTTCAACTCGATCCGAGAATACTTTTGGGCGCGCTTAAAAACGGTTTTATTTTTCCGGTGCCACGGACGCGTGCGTGTGTGGCTGGACTCGAAACGGGCAACAGCGAAACGGAGAGAACCGGCGACTACGAACGAATGCAAGTTTTCGAAAACGGGTGACGATGCAATGCCGATGATGCAAATGATGCGATGATGAATGCGACAACCAGATGAACACATGCCGAAAACGGAAACTAAAGGGGAATCTTCTGGAATCTTTTGGAATGTCGGTCTCGGGCTGTCACAACAAGAGTGGAACAAAACACCAAGCAAAAGGCTAAGCATTCCATCCTTTACCATGTGTATAAGTGCATTAAATTAAATAGCAATAATATTGTGACAACAAAAGAATGTCCATGTTGTCACATGGAAGCAATTGCACCTGTAGCTAGCAACGCTATAAGAAGGGATGAGCAAGCGGTAACATAGCCAAACAACGGTTTGCTGGGATGTGGAAGGGTTAGAGGCTTTTCATGGAAATGTTGGGAGGCTTGACAAATAAGTGGTAGGTAGCGACACATAACGATAAAAGCAGGACAACTAGCATGGCAATGATAGTAGTGGTATCCAGGGAAATGTGTCATCTTGCCTGAGATCCCGCTTGGAAGAAGAACGAATCCATGAAGAAGACGAGCCAATGTAGTCGAACGAATCCTCACACTCCGAACGCTTTGGGAACTCTATCGAGAAGGAACAACACAGAAACAACAATCAACACAAGATAACACCACAACATATGCATGATAGGATGCGCAAAGAAATATGATGCATGTCCGGTTAAATATGCGACGCATGGCATGGCATGGCAAGAACAACAAACAACTACTACATACTAAGTGAAGTTCAATATGCAATGAGTTGCATAGGCAATGAGTTGCATATTGACGAAACTCCACGTTCGAATTATTTAGTTCACTCTCGTTTGGGTAGTCGTCAATATTAAATGTATTTAAACATGGCAAGAGGTCAAACATGAACAACTATATCATCTAGGCAATTTAAATGAGGCTGGAAGCGACATATAGCATTCCCGAAACGTCCCCCTATGTGTCGGGACCCCGATCCTAAGTCATATGAATCCAGACTGTAACATATCACATCACTTTGCGGCCTCACGTAGGGCAAGCTCCACAGCTGCAGCCTTACCTTAGCCGGGACCGTTTGCGTCTTTTGGCTCACGTATGTGAGCATTTCGCTGGCAATCAAACGACACAGAACCCGGGCCGACATGACTAGTCATAGAACCCAAGTGGCACATCCGTACGGAAACATGCATACGTAACCCAGCAATGCAGGTGTCAGCCTCAAGCATGTGTAGACGAGTCATAGCAAGCTACAAGGACTCCATTACGCCGTGAGACATAAATGCCATCACTGCACGTAGACGAGTCATAGCAAGCTGCAGGGACTCCTTTACACTGCGAGACATTTCCCCGAAGGGACATACACAGTAGCACAGAAGGATACATTCCCGTCAATCAATGTGTCCGGAGTAGTAGCAAGCTACCATGGCTCGGTGGAAACACAAAGATGCAGTTTCCCGTAAAGAGTACTACTAAAGGCATACAACTAGGTGTCGGATCCCGTACATACCGTTGCACGTCACACGTACGCACGACATGCCCGGTATGCGTAGATACAACCATGGCATCACAACATAACCATACAACAACATGAATTTTATTTAAGAGGCTCAGATGAGCCTTGCATAATATGTTCTTAGAGATAGGGGTCACATGACCCAACACTCAAGTCATACAAACATGTTCATACAAACCAAGCGGAAGCATAAAGCTGGCTGAGTACAGACAGATGGAAGGGGTAAAAGGCACATGTCCTGACTATCTACAGCCCACCACATGGCATAGGTCGTAGCTAGGACACCAGCTATTCGGCATCGTCAACGTCTAGATAGAACCCACCTAATGGGTCCTATTTCTCATCTACAACATTTATTTAGCAAACGTGAGTACAAACGTACTCGGCAAGTCTTTAAAACAGACCTAGTCTATTCATGCTCATGTATCAACAAAGGTAGGTGGTGGAGGTTATGCAGCAATGCCAGCTTTGACTCATGGCTAACCTACACTACACGAGTACACTAACTCCATAACAATACACCACAATGGACTCACTTCTCTTCTGGGAGAGTGCCATCCACGGTACTCACACTTGTCTTGATATTTCTATGAGTATCCATTAGATTATCTATGAACAATAGAAGTTCTCCAAGTGGTCCATATCCGAGGACGTGGCTAATCGAATAGTTTCATACCCTGCAGGGGTGTACTTGTTCACACACGCTCTCGCCACTTATCGATGTGTGCTCATAAAACATGCACCTCGGCAACCTTCAAGCGGATGCCCAGCGAGGGAGTCGGCCACGACCGTCAATCACATAAGACCTCTAGTCCAGGCTATCGCCTAACTGAGACTGGACCCACATGGAAGTCCGGCCGAAGCTTCCGCTACGGCCCCAAACGATGTGCGCAGGGTTCCCAAGCCCACCATCCGGGTGACCCTTGGTACACCGTGCCACTACCTACCGCGCCGCAACCCACCCCTAGGGTCAGCGCTACGCATGGCCTCCAGCATGCTATAAACACTAGAAACTACTTGCAACTCCTGGGCTAAGGACTAAGCGAATGATAAGTCGAGAGGGTCAATTAAGTATCCCAATGTGTGGTATTAACTAGTCTTGGATCACAAACACGGAACTCAGTTCCTAAGAACGGTCCCAATGAGACAACCCGCTATGTACTCCTACATAGCCTCTCATCGCTACCTTTACCAAATCGAGTTCATCATAACATCACCACATCAGGCAACATTGTTTCGCTTAGTTCATCACCCAGATGAATCCGACCTGACACAACTCCAAGCATAGCAAGCATAGAAGGCAAAGTAAGCTAAGCACATCATGGCACAAGAATCTACCAGGTATGCTAGGTTTCAAGGTTTAGCTATTTACTGTGACAATCTAAAGTTATTGCAACAGAATAGGATCATCTACCGTGTATGACTGACATGTGATCGGTTGTCCTAATGCAATAAACAAGAGTAGGAGCGAGAGAGTGGGATGTTATCGGAATGATCAAAGGGGTTGCTTGCCTTGCTGGGAAACAGAAAGGTTCTCTCCTTCGTCGGGATACTCGGGGGTATCCTCAGGAGCAGGGCCTACCGTAATGCAGATAAGAAACAATCAACACATGCAAGTGCAACAATATGATGCATGATCATGGCATGATAGCATGTATGGATGAGCTAATGCAATTAGTATTCAGGTTGATTTGAAATGAGTTTGAATATAAGTTCAAAATAGTTCTTTATTTCAAATTCCATATAGTAACCTATTAGCAAATGTCAATGTTCACCTATTTAGATTTCTCTAACATGCATGACAATAGCACCATTGGATTCATTGGATTTTTCTGATAAATTTTCATATATAAATTATTTTCATCTGATTTACAGATTAATTTTTATGAAGTTTTGATTAATTTCTAGAATTATTTTTAAACTAGAAATTGCTTTTATTGCATCAGCATGACATCATTATGACGTCACCTGGTCAGCTGATCGGGCCAGAGTCAAACCTGACATGTGGGGGCCACATGTTAGTGACTCACACACTTAACTAACTCATTAAAACTAAATCCTAATTAATTAATAGAAACTGGGCCCATTGTCAGTGACTAATTAGGTTAATTAAAATAATTAATTAAATTCCTAATTAACTTTGACTTGACAGGGCCTGGCCCCACCTGCAAGTGACTCAGGGGGTCAAACCACGTGGTCAACTCCGGCAAGACCCACCGCCGTTGAGCCGCCGGTGGCTCCAGAGACGGCGGAGGGCTCCGGGATCCCTCCTCCGGCGACCAAAAGGACGGCGGAGGGCACGAATGACTCAGCACACACACGAGCGTCCATTCCGACCCCTCCCAGGAGCTGAGATGGTCGGAATCGAGGCCGGTGGTGAGCTGGGCGGCGGCCGGAGCTCGGGCCAGAAGGGCGCGGCGTCTACGGGGCACGGGAGAGAAAGGGGAGAAGGGGAGGAGCACCAGCGGCTCACCGCGGTTCCAGCAGAGGTGAAGACGAGGTCGGAGGAGATCCGGACGGGGTAGAATGTCGGGCAGAGCTCCGATGACCGACGCGGAGGAACGGTGATGGCACGGCGTAGAGGGGCTCCCAATATCTTCTAGGATCATAGGGAGGATGAGGGGGAGCGATGAGGGCGGGGGGGCGGCTAGTGCGATGGCGTCGAGCTCGAGAAGAGCTCGGCTATGGCGGGGTAGAAAGGGGAGAGGAGGAGAGGCGGTCAAGAGAGAGAGAGAGGGAGCGATGAGGACGGCTCTGGGGAGCTTATCCCTGTCGCTTTGGCGAGGAGGACACAGGCAGGCAGCTGCCGGCGTGGAGGCATTGCAGCGCGCGCTCCGGCCACGCGCTCATCCTCCTGGCCGCCAGGAGGACGATGACCTCCCTGGGCCAGGTGGGCTGGCCTGGCCTGGGCCTTTCTCCTTTTTTTCTTTTTTTTCTTGTCTATTTCCCTTTACTGACATTTGTTTATTTTCTTTTCATGTACAAATGACTTTATAATATATCCCATATATTTTCCATAATGAAGTTTGAATATTTCAAACTTGTCTAAAAAGATTTAGAATATTTTGAAAACAAAAATAATGATAGTGCTTTATTTAATGATTCCAGGAGCCTTGTCAATTATTTTTGAATTACTTTATTGTTCAAATAATTAGAATGGTCCCTGTTATAATCATGCCCAAATTTACTAGACATAGGGAACATTTTTAGTGGGCATTTTGGATTTGTTGAATTTTCACCAAATTTGAATTGTTTTGATTCAAAGTTAGCTTGGGTTTCTTTTTGTTCCCCATTTCATGTTAATGCAAAAATGAAACATGATGCAAGCACAATACTATTCCTAGGACATCTAGCTTGGGTTGTGACAACTCACCCCCACTCAAAAGAATCTCGTCTCGAGATTTTGAAGTCGCCGAGAAGAGCGCAGGGTACTCTAGTCGAGAACGATCTTCTCTTTCCCATGTCGCCTCCTTTTCAGAATGGTGTGACCACTGAACCTGAAGAAACTTGATGTTCCGACGCCGAGTGGTATGCTCAGCATGATCAAGAATACAAACAGGGTATTCTTGATATGTAAGGTTATCTTGGAGATCAAGCGCTATGTGGTCTACCTCACGGACAGGGTCCGAGAAGCAACGCCTGAGTTGCAAGACGTGGAAGACATCATGAACCTTGGAAAGATGCGGCCGAAGTTCCAATTGGTAGGCAACCTCTCCTCATTTAGCAAGAATGCGAAAAGGTCCAATGTAACAACGAGCCAACTTGTCCTTGATACTGAATCGATGGGTACCCTTCAGACGTGTAACCCGAAGATAAGCCTTCTTGTCAACTTCATAGGTCACAGCCCTATGATGGCGATCATATCGTCCCTTTTGACGAGATTGGGTTGTTTTCAACTTTTCACGAATAATGCAAACTTGCTCCTGTGCTTCCTGGATCACATCTAGAGCAAAGAGTTGCCTCTCTCCGGTTTCTGACCAATTAAGATTTGTTCGACACCTTCGTCCATAGAGAACTGCAAAAGGGGCTTTGCCCAAGCTTGATTGATAACTATTGTTATCAGCAAATTCGGCAAATGGAAGACATTTCTCCTAGTTCATACTGAAAGATATAACACAAGCTCGGAGCATGTCTTCGAGAATTTGATTGACTCGTTCAACTTGACCACTTGATTGTGGGTGGAAAGCAGTGCTAAAGGATAGATGAGTCCCCATAGCGGTTTGAAAATTTTCCCAAAATCGGGAAGTAAAGATACTTCCACGGTCTGAGTTAATCTCCAAAGGAACACCATGAAGAGAGAGTATTCGAGAAACATACAACTCCGCTAGCTGGCTACCAGTTATACTTTCCCAAACAGGAAGAAAATGAGCCACTTTGGAAAGACGGTTGATGACCACAAATATAGCATTATTCCCTCTCTTAGTCCAGGGAAATCCGGTAATGAAATCCATACCGACTTTATCCCATTTCCATTCAGGAATAGCTAAAGGTTGAAGGGTGCCAACAACCTTTGATGTTCTGCTTTCACGCGACGGCAAATGTCATAGTTAGCAATGAACTGGGCAATTTCTCTTTTCATCCTAGTCCACCAGAACCTATGGCGTAGGTCCTGATACATCTTGGTACTACCCGGATGAATTGAGAGAGGAGAATCATGAGCCTCCTTAAGGATCAGCTGTCTTAAGCGTGTGCTCTTGGGAACCACCAACCGGTTCTCAACGAACATAACACCTTCATCGTTCTTGGAGAAATCTTTAGCGTTTCCGCTAGCAATATTCTCCTTGATCCGGGATATACCCTTATCATATTTCTGGACACCTACTCTTTGATCCTTAAGATTAGGTTTCGCCAGCAGGTTGGGTAGGGATCCTCGAGGAACAATGTGAAGATTTAACATCCGAAATTCCTCATGGAGAAGTGGTTGACCTTGTTGTAACATTAGGTTGTTACAATAAGACTTATGACTTAGTGCATAAGCCATGACATTGGCTTTCCCCGGGGTGTAAGTTATCCCTAAGTCGTAATCTGTAATCAACTCTAGCCACCGTCTTTGCCTGAGATTCAAATCCGGCTTGTGAATATATATTTTAGACTTTGGTGATCAGTGTAAATTTCGCAACGATTTCCTAGACGGTAATGTCGCCAGGTTTTTAGTGCATGGACAATGGCTGCGAGCTCAAGATCATGTGTTGGATAATTATCCTCATGTGGACGCAACTGTCGAGATGCATATGCAATCACATGATGATCTTGCATTAGAATGCAACCTAATGCTTGTCGTGAGGCGGCACAATAGATAACAAAGTCCTTAGAGAAATCAGGTGGCACCAAAACGGGAGCAGAGGTCAGTCGTCTTTTCAACTCCTGAAAACTGTGCTCGCATTGTGGAGTCCACTCGAACTTTTTATCTTCTTGAGGAGTTCAGTCAGAGGTTTGGCAACTTTGGAAAAATTCTCGACAAAGCGGCAACAATAGCTCGCTAAGCCAAGGAAACTCCAAACTTGCTTAACCGATTCGGGTTGAGTCCAATCAAGGATGGCCTGAACTCTCTTGGGATTGATGGCAATACCTTTACCAGATATCACGTGGCCCAGATAGGTCACTTCTGGCAACCAAAATTCACACTTGGAGAATTTGGCGTACAAGCGGTGCTCTCGAAGTTTCATCAATACCAGCCTTAGATGCTCGGCATGTTCTTGTTCGTTCTTCGAGTAGATGAGTATATCGTCGAGGTAAACCACGACGAATTTATCCAGAAACTCCATGAAGATCGAATTCATCAAGCGAGAGAAGGTGGCTGGAGCATTGGTTAAACCGAAGGACATGACGGTGTACTTGTATTGGCCATAACGAGTAACAAAAGCCGTTTTTGGAATGTCCCCGTTCCTAATTCTTATTTGATGGTATCCCAACATCCAATCCATTTTGGAAAAGACAGAGGATCTAGCGAGTTGATCATATAAATCGTTGATCCTGGGGAGCGGATACTTGTTCTTTATGTTGACCAGTTTCACTGGCCGATAATCCACAACCATCCGTTCTGAACCATCCTTCTTCTTGACAAAGAGAATGGGACAAGCCCAAGGAGAAGAACTGGGAAGAATGAAACCTTTCTTCAAAGCCTCATCGAGTTGGATCTTAAGTTCGGCTAGTTCTAAGGGTGCCGTCTTATAGGGTCTTCTGGCTATTTGGACAGTCCCTGGGATGAGCTCTATCACAAACTCAACATCTCTGACAGGAGGAATTCGTGGCAGTTCTTCTGGAAAGACATCCGGAAAGTCACGGACTACCGGAATATCTTCTAACTCTGGAAGAGGGCTAGCATTGAGGGAATATAGTTGGCGCTTGGTTGTTCGAGTGGAGACATAAACTATCTCACCCGATGGATGTGTAAGTTGAACATTCCTAGAATGAGTATCAATCTTGGCATAGTGGGCTTTCATCCAATCCATGCCTAGAATGATATTGATGTCTTAAGACTTGAGGGCTATCAAATATGCTAGGAAGACTAATCTATCCACCAAAGTCTCATTATCATGGCTCACTCTAGAAGTTTGCCATTTGGAACCCGGAATCTGCACTACTAAAGGAGTAGGCATATCACAAAAAGACATGTTATGCAACTGTGCATAAATTTCTGAGATGAAGGAATGAGATGCACTAGTATCAAATAAAACAGATGCTGGATGACTATTAACAAGGAGCCTACCTAGGATAACATCAGGATCCTCAAGGGCTTCCTCGGCAGACACATAGTTCACTCGTCCACGAGCAGGAGCTGGCTTCACAAAGAAGGCTTTTCCTGGTTTTCCACGTCCAGCGGGCTCAACATTATTCTGGGTACACTCACGGGAGTAGTATCCTGGTTCTCCACACTTATAGCAAACCACGATGGCATGGGGAGCAACATTTGCAGGCGGTCCTCCAAATGGTCTG
Source organism: Hordeum marinum (assembly GCA_022496015.1). Lineage (NCBI taxonomy): Eukaryota > Viridiplantae > Streptophyta > Magnoliopsida > Poales > Poaceae > Hordeum > Hordeum marinum. The sequence goes on from CM039677.1 coordinate 116,721,120, forward strand.
TCTAGAGGGTTGGGCTGAACTGGGCAATGCACTTGGAAAGATGGCCTCGCATTGTATTTTGGCGGTAGAGCTGCGTTGGGCACCCAGATTCGACGTTTATTGGAGCCCGAGCTAGATGCAGGGTTGAAGTCACAATTGTGCTTTCTCGTGGCCTCATAATCAGTCTGTCCAGTCTCGGCATTGATAGCCTTGTTGACGAGAGCCTGGAAAGTGGCGCACTCATGCAGGCACAGGTCTCGATGGAGCTCAGGGTTAAGTCCCTTGCGGAACCTAGCCTGCTCCTTGGCATCAGTAGAAACTTCCTCAGGAGCATAGCGAGCAAGGTTTCCAAACTCACGACTATAAGCATCCACTGACAGTCTGCCCTGGGTGAAGGCACAGAATTCCTCTCTCTTACGATCCATTAGCCGTTCCGGGATGTGATGGGTACGAAAGGCGGCACTGAACTCTGCCCAAGTTGGTGCGGGGCCTGCGGGATGCATGGCTTCAAAATTTTCCCACCACAGATTCGTGGGACCTTCGATAAAGTAAGTTGCAAAGGTCACCTTGTTGGCCTCAGTCACATTGGTAGCCTGGATCTTGCGATACATGCTAGTCAACCAGTCATCCGCGCCAAGTGGGTCGACTGAATGATGATATTTGGTGGGCACAGTCTGATGAAATCACTAAGTGATACGCCATCATTGAGGTCATTGCGGGGAGCACGTGCTGTGTTATGCTCGATTCTTTCCAACAGCCTGTTGGTCTCCCTCTTATTCCTTTTAGCTTCTAGCATTAGTTCCGCCGGAGAAGGCGCATGTGGCAGATCCTCTTGCCTTGGCTGGCTTCCCTCGCCCTGCTCAGGGGCAGGCACGGGGTTATTCCTAGTTACCACCATTCTGGGAAAACAAACCCACAACTTAGTCATAGGGAACAACAACCCAAGGACATGAGATAAGGAATGTACTAACAACATGGCATGCAGGGTAAACACCAATCAACATGGTAAAACAACTTCCATATGAACACCATGATTCATACACACCATGACATAGTTCAGTACAAGCCAAGCTGAAAAACAACTACGGAGAGATGACACAACTCATGGGAGGCATTACAAGCTCCCTATACATTATCTATCTACACCTCCGGAACTCAACTCTCAACCTCATCATATCCCACAAGACACGCAGGACTATGGTGATATGATTACTACCATACTAGAACTAAAATCCACGTACTCAAGCATCGCCGTAGAATGCCTCATACAGGTTACCCCCATGACCAGAGAGCTGAACCTGAGGATCTGCAAACACTCTAGCCTGTGATCCCTGGGAGCCATAAGGACACAAGTGTGGCCTTGGTCCCCTTGTCGGCGGCAACAACGGTCCTCAAAGAGGGGTGTTGCCTCCAACATCGGGGCAGTCTACATGTGCTGGCAAATGAGTCCGCGATGGGGTCAGCATCTCCAAATCTCCATAGCCAGTCTGCATGACAGGTGCCAACTTCGTCAGGGCTGTCCAAAGACGTGCACGGGTGGCATAAAGCTCCATGTGAAGGTCCCATGCATCACGATCCCTGTTCGCCAACATCTGAGCGGTCACCTGCAGCCTAGGGTTCTCATGGGACTGATCATAGTAGACTACACTAAGATAACCATCCTCTCCTCCCATAGAAGCAGGAACATAGCAGAACTCGGTGTTCTGAAGCAGACCATGGTGGAACCTCATGATAGTCAGCATGGTTTAAGCGGCCTCCTGAACTGCCATATCTATGGTGACACCTAATCCATAAGTCCAGTGAAGCGGCTCTACAGCTCTAGTGTATGAAGGATAAATCTTGACGGTACACAGATACTGGCTCTGGTTGAAATCTCAATACTGTTCCTCCACTAAGTATTCTAGGTACCAACGGTATCCATCCTCCATCATGACTCTAACCAACATGGCCATGTGACCCGGTACACCGATGCACCTGGTTAGACGGACCACCTGACGGGAAGGATGAGGGGGCATCTAAACAGAGAAAGATGCAAAGACATAAGAGAGTCTAGCAGAAATTGGACAGCATAACGGCTGTAATTGCTCAAAAAGGATTTTGAGACAACTGCAAAAAAGATTGGAAAAGCATAACCACTCGACTTTCTAGACTCAAATCTCAATACTTGAGTACCCTCATTCACTTACAAAAAGCTAGCTAGTGGTCCATGGTTAGTTACTCGGCATCGTAAGCAATGGATGAGTAGCCTAGTTCCTATCCCCGAAGAAAAGATGAGAATGACTTGGCATAGAATAACTTGGGAAGAGGAGTAAAAAGAGCCTTATGTTCCCTTCACAATCAGTTCCCCTAGTTTTCTATAGTGTTTCTAGACTCAACTTCGACCGGTTTGGCTTGGTAGTCCTACAATCAGTCAGGCTCTGATACCAACGCTGTCGGGACCCCGATCCAAAGTCATATGAATCCAGACTGTAACATATCACATCAATTTGCGGCCTCACGTACGGTAAGCTCCACGGCTGCAGCCTTACCTTAGTCGGGACCATTTGCATCTTTTGCCTCACGTATGTGAACATGTCGCTGGCAATCAAACAACAGAGAACCCGGGCCGACATGACTAGTCATAAAACCCAAGTGGCACATCCGTACGGAAACAGGCATACGTAACCCAACAATGTAGGTGTCGGCCTCAAGCGTGTGTAGACGAGTCATAGCAAGCCACAAGGACTCCATTACGCCGTGAGAAATAAATGCCATCACTGCACGTAGACGAGTCGTAGCAGGCTACAGGGACTCCAGTACACTGCGAGACATTTCCCCGAAGGGACAGACACAGTAGCAAAGAAGGATACATGCCGGTCAATCAATGTGTCTAGAGCAATAGCAAGCTACCCTGGCTCGGTGGAAACACAAAGAGGAAGTTTCCCGTAAAGAGTACTACTAAAGGCACACAACTAGGTGTCGTATCCCATACATACTGTTGCACGTCACACGTACGCACGATATACCCGGTATGCATAGATACAACCGTGGCATCACAACATAACCATACAACAACATGACTTTTATTTAAGAGGCTCGGATGAGCCTTGCATAATATGTTCTTACAGATAGGGGTCACATGACCCAACACTCAAGTCATACAAACATGTTCATACAAACCAAGCAGAAGCATAAAGTTGTGTGAGTACAGACGGATGAAAGGGGTAAAAGGCACATGACCTGACTATCTACAGCCTGCCACAGGGCATAGGTTGTAGCTGGGACACCAGCTATTCGGCATCGTCAACGTCTAGAGAGAACCAACCTAATGCGACCTGGGTCTCATCGACAACATTTATTACGAAAACGTGAGTACAAACATACTCAGCAAGTCTTTAAAACAAACCTAGTCTATTCATGCTCATGTATCAACAAAGGGGGGTGGTGGAGGTTATGCAGCAATGCCAGCTTTGACTCATGGCTAACCTACACTACTCAATTTTAACTCTTTATTTACATTTAGATATCGCACACGAGTCCACTAACTCCATAACAATACACCACCATGGACTCACTTCCCTCCTGGGAGATTGCCATCCACGGTACTCACACTTGTCTTGATATTTTTATGAGTATCCATTAGATTATCTATGAACAACATAAGTTCTCCAAGTGGTCCATATCCGAGGACGTGGCTAATCGAATAGTTTCATACCCTGCAGGGGTGTACTTGTTCACACACGCTCTCGCCACTTATCGATGTGTGCTCATAAACCATGCACCTCGGCAACCTTCGAGCAGATGCCCAGCGAGGGAGTCGGCCACGACCGTCAATCACATAAGACTTCTAGTTCAGGCTATCACCTATTTGAGACTGAACCCGCACGGAAGTCCGGGCGAAGTTTCCGCTACGGCCCCAAACGATGTGCGTAGCGTTCCCAAGCCCACCATCCGGGTGACCCTTGGTACACCGTGCCACTGCCTACCGCGTCGCAACCCACCCCTAGGGTCAGCGCTACGCACGGCCTCCAACATGCTATAAACACCAGAAACTACTTGCAACTTCTAGACTAAGGACTAAGCGAATGATAAGTCGAGAGGGCCAATTAAGTATCCCAACGTGTGGTAGTAACAAGTCTTGAATCACAAACACGGAACTTAGTTCCTAAGAATGGTCCCAATGAGACAACCTGCTATGTACTCCTACATAGTCTCTCATCGCTATCTTTACCAAATCGAGTTCATCATAAACATCATCACATCAGGCAACATTGTTTCACTCAGTTCATCACCCAGACAAATCCGACCTGACACAACCCTAAGCATAGCAAGCATAGCAGGCAAAGTAAGCTAAGCACATCATGGCACAAGCATCTACCAGGTATGGTAGGTTTCAAGGTTTAGCTATTTACTCTGACAATGTCAGGTTATGCAACAGAATAGGATCATCTACCGTGTATGACTGAAATGTGATCGGTTGTCCTAATGCAATAAACAAGAGCAGGAACGAGAGAGTGGGATGTTATCGGAATGATCAAATGGGTTGCTTGACTTGCTGGGAAATGGAAAGGTTCTCTCCTTCGTCGGGATACTCGGGGGTATCCTTAGGAGCAGGGCCTACCGCAATGCAGATAAGAAACAATCAACACATGCAAGTGCAACAATATGATGCATGATCAAGGCATGATAGCATGTATGGATGAGCTAATGCAATTAGTATTCAGGTTAATTTGAAATGAGTTTGAATATAGGTTAAAAATCATTCTTTATTTCAAATTCCATATACTAACCTATTAGCAAATGTCAATGTTCACCTATTTACTTTGCTCTAACATGCATGACAATAGCACCATTGGATTCATTGGATTTTTCTAATAAATTTTCATATATAATTATTTTCATTTTACAGATTAATTTATATGAATTTTTGAAGTTTTGAATAGTTTCTGGAATTATTTTTGAACTAGAAATTGCTTTTGGAGCATCAGCATGACATCATTATGACGTCAGTTGGTCATCTGACCGGGCCAGAGTCAAACGTGACATGTGCGGGCCACATGTCAGTGACGCAGACACTTAACTAACTAATTAAAACTAAATCCTAATTAATTAACAGAAACTGGGCCCACTGACAGTGACTAATTAGGTTAATTAAAATAATTAATTAAATTCCTAATTAACTTTGACTTGATAGGGCCTGGGCACACCTGCCAGTGACTCAGTGGGTCAAACCCCGTGGTCAACACCGGCAAGACCCAACTGAGTTGAGCCGCCGGTGGCTCCAGAGACGGCAGAGGGCTTCGGGATCCCTCCTCTAGGGACCAAAAGGACGGCAGAGGGAACCAACGACTCAGCACACACGCGCGCGTCCATTCCGACCCCTCCTAGGAGCTGAGATGGTCGGAATCAACGCCGGCGGGGAGCTGGGCGGCGGCCGGAGGTCGGGCCAGAAGGGTGCGGCGTCTACGGGGCACGGGAGAGAAATGGGAGAAGGGGAGGAGCACCAGTGGCTCACCGCGGTTCTAGCACAGGCGACGGCGAGGTCGGAGAAGGTCTGCACGTGGCAGAATGTCGGGCCAGAGCTCCGGTGACCAGCGGGTAGGAACGGCGATGGCGTGGCGTAGAGGGGCTCCCGGCGTCTTCTAGGACCACGGGGAGGACGAGGGGGGAGCGGCGGTTCACGAGGGCTACCTAGCGAGGCGAGGGGCGGCTAGCGTGACGGCGGCGAGCTCGAGCAGAGCTCGGCTATGACGGAGTAGAGAGGGGAGAGGAAGAGAGGCGGGCGAGAGAGAGAGGGAGCGATCGGGACGGCTCTGGGGAGCTTATGCCCATCGCGCTGGCAAGGAGGACACAGGCAGGCAGCTGCCGGCGTGGAGGCACGGCAGCGCGTGCGCTCCGGCCACGCGCTGGTCCTCCTGGCTGCCAGGAGGACGATGACCTCCCTGGGCCAGGTGGGCTGGCCTGGCCTCGGCCTTTCTCCTTTTTTCTTTTTATTTCTTCTCTGTTTTCCTTTACTGACATTTGTTTATTTTCTTTTCAGGTACAAATGAGTTTATAAAATATCCCATATATTTTCTATAATGAAGTTTGAATATTTCAAACTTGTCTAAAAAGTTTCAGAATATTTTGAAAACAAAAATAATGATAGTGCTTTATTTAACGATTTCAGGAGCCTTATTAATTATTTTTGAATTACTTTGATTGTTCAAATAATTAGAATGGTCTCTGTTATAATCATGCCCAAATTTACCATACATAGGGAACATTTTTAGTGGGCATTTGGATTTGTTGAATTTTCACCAAATTTGAATTGTTTTAATTCAAAGTTAGCTTGGGGTTTCTTTTTGTTCCCCATTTCATGTTAATGCAAAAAATGAAACATGATGCAAGCGCAATACTATTCCTAGGACATCTAGCTAGGGTTGTGACAATATGCAAATTATGAATTAGGTCAGATCTGTCCTAACACAATTTTGGAGTTGTTAAACACTAAAATAAATGTCACCTTGTGATTCTACACATTTTTCTAGCCAAGTTACATATGTGGAACATTTAATTCGGAGTTACGATTGAGTAGTTATTGAATAAATCATTTTAGTATGGCAATTACGCAAATCAATGCAAACAGCAAGTTTAACTATTTTAACATGTGTGAAAGTTGGAAATTGTGAAACTACATAAAATTCTAGTCAAGTTTCATATATAAAGTTTTTACATATGATGCACGGGTGAAAAGTTATTAATGCATGAAGTTCAAGGGATTTTCTGTAATTTATAATCTCTGGTTAATTAGAAAAATTCGTAGGAAAGGAAAAAACATTATATGGGACGAATCTTGAAGCGGGGCCCAAACAGGACATGGCGCAGGATAATTAAAATGCACACGAGGCGGGGAATAGGACTCAGGGTGCGGCTCACCCATGGGCTGGGCCTGGTCGGTGGAGCGCTGCTGGGCCCGCTCGGCCCACCTAGCCTTGGCGGTGGGCTGCCCACGCGAGTGGCACGAGCGCGCGTCATACGCCTCCTCGCTCGTTCCCGAGTGGGAGGCAAGGTCAACAGCGCAAGGGCTCACCATAGGAGGAGGCCGGGGGTGCGGGACGACGGGATCGGGCTGGGGACGGCCAGATCCGGCGATCCCCGGTCTGTTCTGGGCGGCACTACGGAGGTCCGGTGACGGGGCTGCAGGATACGACGATGCCATGGTGGCTCCACCTGCGGGCAATGAAAACAGAGAGAGAGGCTAGGGTTGGGGAGAGGAGAACGAGAGGCGGAGGAGAAGGAAGGGAGGGAGGAGGAAGAGAAGGGAAGAGAGAAGGAGAGGGCGGCGAGGTCCGGCGGGGTCTGGCCTCCGGCGAGGCAGCAAGGCACTCCGGTAAGGGCCGATGGTCGGCTGGGTTTCTCGAGGCTGCGGGCTCCGGCACCATGGGAGGCGCTCAGGAGGAGCTCCTGTGCTCGGGCGATGGCGGCTCCCGTTGGGCCCAGATGGGCTTCCCAGGGCCCCTACGCGGTCCTGGCGGGCCTGGCGCGAGGAGGAGGGAGACAGGCGGTGGATGAGGGATTGGGGCACGGAAAACGAGGTGTGGATTAGGGTTGCCTGATTTGGACGCTAGGGGTCTATTTATAGCAATTAGGGGCTAGGGTTAGGGGTTCTTGTCCGTTTTTGGACCTTCGGATCTCGATCCGACGGTCCGTAAGTGGAGGGGGATAGGTGGGCTGCGGGCTGTGTAGAGGGCCTATGATGAGATGAGAGGGAATGTTTGTGGCCCGTGACACGAGTTTTTAAAATACCGACAAACGTTTGACGAATAACCGATGACCGCACTGCTACGGACTGACCATTCGGGTATCAAACGAACTCGGATTGCGAGGAAATTTGGTAGGCGGTCTACCTACACTATAATAAGACCGCACACTAGGTTTCAACCCAATACAAGAATATTTTTTGCCTGCTTTAAAAATGGTTTTTTTAAACGATGCCGCGGGCGCGTGCGTGTGTGGTTGGTCTCGAAACAGGCAACAACAAGAACACAGGGAACCAACAACTATGAACGGATGCAAGTTTTGAAAACGAGTGACGATGCTATGCAGATGATGCGAATGATGCAATGATGAATGCAACAACCAAATGAACCACGACGAGAATGGAAATAAAGGGGAATCTTCTGGAGCACCGGTCCTGGGCTGTTACAACTCTCGTCCACTACACGTGGATCTCGTCCCGAGATCTAGAATGAGAAGGGGAAGAGAAAGAGCAAAAGGTAAAACTTAGTTGCTTCCTGACAAACGAGTGAAACCCATGAACATGAAGGTTGGAAAGAGGTGAAGAATGACATGGGAACAAGCAAGAATTTACAAGAAATTTTGGTAGCACTTCGATAGGATAGAGAGGAAAATTTGATATGAAGGAAAGAAATTGAAAGAGACACCAAACTTTAGTTGGATTAGAATCAACACTTCATAAGACGGAAGGATCATGAAAGGATTTCACAACACTCCGACTAAATGATTAAGCAAGAAAGAAGATGATCTTTATAAAACAATATGATGGTTCGAAGAGAACATCAAAACCACACCTCCGGAACAAAGAATAGAAGCTAGATCTTTGAAGAGAAGAGAACTAAGAAGAAAATGACAACTTCTACCACCAATGAATTGAAAACCTTGGTTGAACAGAGTTGACGGAGAATCAACAACGAAAAGAATAGCTTTTTATGGGATTATGGAAAACATCTCAAAATTATGAGGTGACAACCTGCCACAACAGAAACAATTGATTGCTTGAGAACAACAAGACATGAAAAACAACTTTCACCAAGAAGAGGAGGAGGAAACTTGAATCATTTATTACACCATGATAGCAACAATCCTTAGGAAATGCTTTAGGTGAAATCCAACCCAAGATACCTCCGAGAAGACAAGATGGGTTTACTTATCTCATTCTTGACAATTTCCCTTCGAGACTCCTCATAATCAAGAATTTAATAACACCATCTCAAAAGACAAAGGAGAAGGAATTGAATTTATACATCCAAGATAAATAACACTTAAGCACCTCCATCAAGAATCTTGAAGAACACTTGAAAATGAAAGAAATCTTAATGGACCACCGTGAAGAACCTCCGGAAGGACTCTGAAACGAAAGGATGATAGAAAGAATTTAAGGATTCAAACAGAACAAGATTGAGGCCTTGCTATGAACTAGATGGAGCTTAGCGACAATATGCTTGAGAAAAACTAGGAACTTCGGAAAAGAAAGATGACCTCTTGGGATAAGGAATTTGATATCATGAACAACTCCGGAAGAAGGATTGAGATCACTTGGGTGAAACAAGAATAAGAATTATGATATGCCTATCCTTCATCAATTTAAATTGATGAGAAACAACGGACTTCGCACACCACTTATTGTTTTGGAAAAGATAGGAAAGATAGATAGAGCACAAACTTGAAGTGGTCTTGCATGAGAACACCGGTAAGGATTAGAAACTAAAGAGGATAATACAAATGAATGATATAACATGAGAACGAGGAGAGCATGATACACCTAATAGAAAACTTCACAAGGCACCGGAATAATTGAGATGCGATCGAAGGGACAACAATTGAGAAGAATTTGAGAACAAAAGCTGAAAGTTGAGAACAAAGAAATCTTTTGAAATGATGGCCTTCGAAGGATCGAGAACTGACAACAACTATGAAATGCACCAGAGAGATATGGGAGAAATTACTCATGATAAAAAAAAATTGAGATGATAGGAAGTAACTGAAACCATGAATCTTTGGAAGAACGAACAATGATTTGGAAGAAACTCTCCTTCGGTCTTCAATGCTAAGAAAGATGACGAGAAACAACACCATAAATTACTGAGATACTCTGGAGCAATGAATAAATAAAAGGTTGAGACAACAATAAAAATGATTTAGAAGCAATCTTCAAGAACGCATATGACTGATGAAATTCATTCTTACGTCATATTTGAAGAGAACTTTAGAACATCTCCGGAAAGATTAGAAGAGTCATGTAGGATCCTAGGAAAAAAACCTGTGGGTTATGGGCCCACTGAAAAGAAACCACCGTTGAAACAATTGATTAAAAGAGAGATTGCATTGGTACAAATTAAGAACTCGATGAAGTGAGAACCTCGAAATAATTTGAAAGGATTGAAAGAAAACACGAATCTCTGAGATATATTCGGCCTCCGGATAGAACAGAGAGAGACGAATAAACAAGAGAGCCTTGGATAAGATGAGAAAGGATAAGATGAGCACCGAAGCTTGAATTGAATCCACCGGAGAAGAATAACAACAAGAACGAAGAATATGACGATAGATCTTGAAATTAAAACTCTTGAGAATCTCCACAAGAAATCACCGGATACAATATGAAGAAATGATAGAGAAAGCATTGATGAAGAGAAGGCACTTGGAAGAGAATTTAATCATTGAAGAAAAAGGGTGGGAGGGCGTAAAAAACAAATAAACCTTCAAACAGATGAGACAAACTCCAAAAAACAAATGAGAATTGATCTCGCAAATATTGGAGATGATTGAATAACTTGAAGAGGAGTGCACCAGTTGAAAAGAATTGATATGATAACTTGATTGTGCAAAATAATTAGCATTCCCACAGAAATATGAGAACACTACTTAGGAAAGATATGAAATCACCGCCTGACATCGAAGCATCTCGAATTACCACATTCAAAACAAAACCAAGAATGAGGCTTACGAAACAAGCCAGAAAAAATGCATAACAGAGATTTCGTCCGATATTTTTGTGGTAAGGTTCGCATGGGCTCAATCGTACATTGGCTTGTCATATTGAAATGACACTTGAATATGCTCCCTAGGCGTAGCGAACTACAAGCCTTGATGAAGCATATCTGATGACATATATCGAGACTGTCCTTTGTAAGAAAGACCGTGAAAAAACGAATCCACTAGATATCGAACCCCAACCTCACATCATGATCTGTTGGAAGATATCCTAGGTAACTACTTGAATTCCCACCTAAGAACTTCCGAAAAATTTCTGGTTATGCAATTCGGTGTTGGGGATACGAGGAAATATCTCGCACAACTAACAAACCTACAACCCAACTGTATGCATCCTTCAATACATAACGAGAGGCTTCCACAAGTACATCTAACTCAGATCTTCGAAAGCACAACGATACTAATGATGGTGGTACCCTGGACACCTCCCCAGTACTGGGTGACTCTGACCTTATCTCACCATGACAATAATTGAAGCAATCCCGAACAACCTCCGTCCTGAGATACTAAGGAAGCTTAATGATAACGATGTGCCAACAATTCCCTGGAGCTCAACTCCCTGGAATAAATCAAGTCACATAGGAGGCACCAAGACAGAACTGTGTCACGTCGGCATCATATAGTTTCCAAAATACCCGCGTGATCCTAAAAAACATTTTGAGCGAGAAGAGAAGTAGAAACAAAATTCCTAAGTCCAATACCTCACCAGAGCCTAGAAGAGGAGTAAAAAGAATCCTACTCCGCGATATAACTAGACACAAAATAGTTTTTCACCAGACTCGACTCAGCCATGTTCTATCAATCAAGGCGGCTCCTAGGTCGGTACAGGCTCTCATACCAACTTGTCACGCCCAAGATGCGACCTTATCCTTATTTTGGCATGAGGGCCTCGATAGGGATAGGAGCACATCTCCTCGTGTTGCAAGAATGGATATCATTACAAGTACATGTATAGAAGAGGTGATTATATGGAATTGGCGTACACTCGCCAAAAGCTACATCAATATCACATCAATACAACAACATGCTCAAACATCATACAGAAGAGCAGGCTCTGACTATGGATGAAAACAAATGACAAAATGACATCCATCCTTGCTATCCCAGGCTGCCGCCTGGAACCCATCCTGGATTGATGAAGAAGAAGAACCCCAAATCAAACAAGCAATGCACTGACGGAAAATCATTGCATTACCTGTACCTACAACTGTTGTTGAAGTAATCTGTGAGCCATAGGGACTCAGCAATCTCATTTCCAAGGGTATCAAGACTATTAAAGCTTAATGGGTGAGGTATGGTTAAGTGTTGAGGATGTAGTAAGCGACTAAGCATTTGTTTGAGTGGCTAACTTACGAGTACAGAAAGTAAAGCATGGTGGCCTACGCATAACAGACATGAACTAGTAATGATCATTCACTGATCCTGAACACCTACTTACGTCAATCATAACCCCACCGTGTTCTCTCTCGGATAAGGACTCACGAGAAGAGACACTCACGGTTATGCACATAGTTGGTGTATTTTATTAGAGTTTACTTCTAGTTTGCTATGACCAGGTGTTAAACAAAGTATCCAAGTTTGCCACATAACCGCGGGCACGTCTTCTCGAAAAGATTTAACCCTGTAGGGGTGCTCCAACTCATCCATCACAAATTAACCACACGCCGCGGGAATAACCCCGACTACAGATCTCGTGATCATCCTAGGCAATTCCAAAGGAATTCCAACACCTCGAGATAGCCCAAAGAAGATCGGAGTTCCTCAAGCAAGAAATTCGAGAAAGGTAAAACAAATCCAGCAAGGCCACCCGACGTGTCGACAACCCCGATAAGAGCCATGTATCTCGTTCTCAGGACACGACAGATGGGTCTAGCTATAGGGAAAAAACCAATCCCCCAGTTTCCTCGAGGCGGCCCTACAAGCAGCCCGTTTTGGACCAACACTCATGAGGAGCACTGGCCTAGGTTCTTGATTAATTATCCACGGGGTGATCATGCCCTATGCAAATTTTAGTTGTTATTAAGCAAATAGTACCAATGTTGGGCCTTTCTAGACAAGCTTTATCCTAAAACGAAGATCAAGGGGGTCCCCATAACAACCCCGAGCATGTTAGGAGCACTCAATTATGGAACATAACACCGGTTCACAGGTAACTAGGGGTGGCAAGAGCAGAACAAAACACCGAGCCAAAGGCCAAGCCTTCCACCCTTTACCAAGTGTATAAGTGCATTAAATTAAATAGCAACAATATTGTGATAACAAAAGAAAGTCCATTTGGTCACATGAAAGCAATTGCACCTACATCTAGAAACGCTATAAGAAGGGCTGAGAAAGCGGTAACATAGCCAAACAACGATTTGCTGGGATGTGGAAGGGTTAGAGGCTTTTCATGGCAATGTTGGGAGGCTTGACAAACAAGTGGTAGGTAGCGAGACATAATGCTGAAAGCAGGACAACTAGCATGGCAAAGATAGTAGTGGTATCCAGGGAAATGTGTCATCTTGCCTGAGATCCTGTTCGGAAGAAGAACGAATCCATGAAGAAGACGAGCCAACGTAGTCGAACGAATCCTCACACTCTGAACGCTTTTGGAACTCTATCGAGTAGGAACAATACGGAAACAACAATCAACACAAGATAACACCACAACATATGCATGACATGATACGCAAATAAATATGATGCATGTCCGGTTAAATATGCAACGCATGGCATGGCATGTCAAGAACAACAAACAACTACTACATATTAAGTGAAGTTCAATATGCAATGAGTTGCATAGGCAATGAGTTGCATATTGATGAAACTCCACATTTGAATTATTTAGTTCACTCCCGTTTAGTTACTCATCAATATTAAATTTAGTTAAACAAGGCAAGAGGTGAAACATGAACAACTATATCATCTAGGCAATTTAAATGAGGCCGGAAGCAACATATAGCATTCCCGAAATGTCCCCATATGCAAATTATGAATTATGTCTATATCTTTCCTAACACAATTATAGAGTGTTAAACAGTAAAATAAATGTCACTATGTGATTCTACACATTTTTCTAGCCAAGTTACATATGTGAAACATTTAATTCGGAGCTACGGTTGAGTAGTTATTGAATAAATCATTTTAGCATGGTAATTACGCAAATCAATGCAAGTAGAAAGTTTATGTATTTTAAACATGTGTGAAAGTTGGAAATTGTGAAACTACATAAAATTCTAGTCAAGTTTCATATATAAAGTTTTTACATATGATGCACGGGTGAAAAGTTATTAATGCATGAAGTTTAGGGGATTTTCTATTATTTATAATCTCTGGTTAATTAGCAAAATTCGTAGGAAAGGAAAAAATATTATGTGGGGCGAATCTGGAAGCGAGGCAAGAACAGGACATGGCGCGGGATAATTAAAATGCGCACGAGGTGGGGAATAGGGCTGCGGGGGCGGCTCACCCATGGGCTGGGCCTGGTCGGTGGAGCGCTACTGGGACGGCTCAGGCCACCTAGCCTTGGCGCTGGGCCGGCCATGCGAGCGGCACAAGCACGCGTCGTCCTCCTGCTCGCTCGTTCCTGAGTGGGAGGCAGGGTCAACTTCACAAGAGCTTGCCGTAGGAGGAGGCCGGGGGGCGCGGAACGACGGGATCGGGCAGGGGATGGCCAGATCCGGCGATCCCTGGCCGGTTCTGGGTAATGCGGTGGAGGTCCGGCGGCGGGGCTGCGGGATCCCACGACGCCATCGCGGCTGCACCTGTAGGCAAGGAAAAGAGAGAGAGAGGTCGGGGGTTAGGGAGAGGAGAAGGAGAGGAGGAAGACAAGGAAGGTAGGGAGGTGGAGGAGGGAATAGCGAAGGATTGGGCGGCGAGCTTTGGCGGGGTCTGGCCTCCGGCGAGGCGGCAGGGCACTCCGGCAAGGGCCGGTGGAAAGCTGTGTTGCTCGAGGCTGCGGGCTCGGGCACCATGGGAGGGTCTCGGGAGGAGCTCCTTTGCACGGGCGGCGGCGGCTCCCCTCGGGCCCATATGGGCTTCCTAGGGCCCCTGCGCGAGCCTGGCAGGCCTCTCGCAAGGAGGAGGGAGACAGGCGGCGGCTGAGGGTTTGGGGGCGCACAAAACGAGGTGGGGATTAGGGTTGTCTGATTTGGACGCTAGGGGTCTATTTATAGCAATTAGGGAATCGGGTTAGGGGTTCTTGTCCATTTTCGGACCTTTGGATCTCAATCCGACAGTCTGGAAGCGGAGGGGGCTAGGTGGGCTGCGGGTTGTGTAGAGGGCCTAAGATGAGATGAGAGGGAAGTTTTGCGGCCCATGACATGAGGTTTTAAAACACCGATAAACGTCCGATGACCGCACTGCTATGGACTAACCGTTCGGGTATCAAACGAACTCGGATTGCGATGAAATTTGGCAGGCGGTCTACATACACTATATTAAGAACGCACGCCAGGTTTCAACCCAACCCAACCGGCAACTACAAGAACGGAGAGAACCGGCAGCTACGAACGGATGCAAGTTTTGAAAAGGAGTGAAGATGCTACGCAGATGATGCAAATGATGCGATGATGAATGCAACAACCAAACGAACCATGACGAGAATGGAAAAAAAGGGGAATCTTCTGGAGCGCCGGTCCCGGGCTGTTACAACTCACAGCAACCGGAGTGCCCCCGAGCCCGCTGGTCCCCTCTGCAGCCTCTCTATGTGGCCCCAATGCTCCTCCTCCTCTCCCCGTGGTCTCTCCCGTCCTCTAGCTGGTCTCCCTGTCATGGCCGTACGGGCGCCGTCACGGAAGAGCTCACCGGCGAGCCCTCCGGTGATGCAGAGCCCCTTGACCAGCCCCACTCGACGCGGGCGAGCACAAGGTTCACTCCAATGGCTTCCGCACATCAAACTGAGCCCCCTAGCGTCTTCCAACAAGCCTCCGCCGTGTCGGATGGTTGCCGACGACCACCCTCCAGCCGGTGCCGACGAGGCCGGTCGATTAGGGCCTAAACCCCCTGATTAACCAGCCCCATCCGCTGACCAGTGGGCCCATGGGGCAGGTCAAACCCCAGTCAGCACGGGGATTAACAACCGTGTCACTGACGTGTGGGTCCCGGCTGTGAGGTTTAACCTGGGCAGCCGCTGTTGACTCGCCGACGTTAGCCTTGCATAGTGTTGACGCAATAATTAATTTCTAGAATAAAAATAAATCAAAAAATTCTAGAAATTAATATAAACTTAAAAAATTCATAGAAAATAATCTATAAGTCAGATTAAAATAATTTATATATGAAAATTTAGCAGAAAAATCCAATGAATGTAATGGTGGCATTTTCATGCATGTTAGAGCAAGTTAAATAGGCAAACTTGGACATTTTATTCAAAACATAATAGGCCACTTCACTTATGGAGTTGAATTTGAACCTTGGGTTCAAACCATCTTCATTTAACATGTTGATAATGCATTAGCTCAAACAAGTAACATATTGCCATGCCATTATCATGCATCATGTGTAACATTTGCCTTGCT
Source organism: Hordeum marinum (assembly GCA_022496015.1). Classification (NCBI taxonomy): domain Eukaryota; kingdom Viridiplantae; phylum Streptophyta; class Magnoliopsida; order Poales; family Poaceae; genus Hordeum; species Hordeum marinum. Next base: position 116,737,352 of record CM039677.1, read on the forward strand.
TAAATTGTACCTTGTTTGATCTTGTCAATAGACTTGCGAAACATAGTTATCGACGACATCGAAGAACAGCCGAGTTCTTTTGATAAACAGTTAAGCACCCCCCCCTTGAGCATATTCGATACAATCCCATCTCTCGCGCTTGCTCTCATTTCAATGCATTAGGACAATGCTATTCAACTCCTACTAGTGTTCCGATAGATGAACCCACTCCTTTGCATGACTTGTCATTGTCATAGTAAATAGCTAAACCAAGCAACCTAGCATACCTAGTAGATGCTTGGGCCATGTTTTGCTATAACCCTGTTATGCTTGCTATGCTTAGAGTTGTGTCAGGTCCGATTCATTTGGGAGATGAACCAGAGTGAAATGAATGTGTCCTGATGATGAGAGTTAAGTGATGAACCTGTTTTGGTAAAGGTAGCGATGAGATGCGATGTAGGAGTACATGGTGGGTTGTCTCATTGAATCCGCTCATAGGAGCTGAGTTTCGTGTTTGTGTTCCAAGACTAGCTACTACGACACATTCAGCTTCGATAACTCGAGCTCTCTTGTCCTATTAACCTATCCGGTTGTCAGTCCATGAGTTGTAGTAGTTTGAAACGTTGATAGGTGTGGCACGGCCTGCGAAGTTGATGAACAGCTCAATAGGGACCGGCTTGGGGCCCTGGTCGCAACGTTTGAGGCCATGTTGGAAACCTCGGCCGGACTTCCATTATGGGTTCCAACTCAGATAGGCGACTGCTTTGGACGTGAGTCGTTGAAGGTTAACGTCTGTGGCCGACTCCCCCACTGGGCTTCCACGTGAAGGTTGCCGAGGTGCCTTTGAACGTGCACATGGTGACAAGGGGCGGGAGCATGTGTGATGAAGTACACCTAGAGGGTAAATTATCTATTTGAATAGCCGCGTCCGCGGATATGGACTACTTGGATACTTGCATTGTTCATAGACAACTTAAAAGTGGAAACTCTAAAATGCATCAAACAAGTGTGAGTGCTATGGATGGCTTCTCATAGGAAGACGAGAGAGGATCCATACTGGTGTATTGAGATGGTGAACATGTGGACTCATGTGTGCTCTCTCGTAGGGAGATGAGAGAGTAGTGATACGTTGGTTAGTTTGTCATAGACTAGGATAGCCAAAGGTCAAAGTTGGCATTCTGTAGTAAACCCCACAATCCCGTTCATTGATACATGATGCATATGTAGATAGTTCTGATGTAAGACTTGCCGAGTACCTTCGTACTCACTATTGCTTATTTACATTTTTGCAGAGATAGACGTTGTTCAGTTATGTTTCTTCTCACATTAACATCGACGGATTAGCTTAGTAAGCTAAACAGAGGTCTAGCTCCTATGGTAGGGTCGTTGTAGTTTTTCAGGTTCTTCTAGCCGCTTTTGTAGATGTTTGTACTTAAACATGTAACTTCTGCTTGTTGTTTGTATGCTCTTAATGTTGGGTCTTGTGACCCCTTCTGTTTGTAACTTTATACTATGTTGGCTCCTTGGAGCCTTCTAAATAAATGTTATGTTGTAGAGTTTTTTTGTGATGCCATGTTGTATCTACGCATATCGTGCATAGTGCGTGTATGATTGAAATGCATTGGTATGCGTGGGATTCGACACCTAGTTATGTGACTTTAGTAGCCTTCTTTATAGGGAAATGCCTCTTTGTGCTTCCAACGAGCCTTGGTAGCTTGCTACTGCTCCAAACACATCGATTGACCGACATGTATCCTTCTTTGCTACTGTGTCTGTCCCTTCGGGGAAATGTCTCATAGTGTAACGGAGTCCATGTAGCCTGCTACGACTCGTCTACGTGCAGTGATGACATTTATGTCCCACGGCATAATGGAGTCCTTGTAGCTTGCTATGACTCGTCTACACACGCTGATGACTTGGCTCCTCTAGTTATCTGCTAGGATGATGAGTTACTAGGCCACAGACTCATAAAATGGTTGTTTGACAAGTTTTGTCCCATCAGAGTTATGAGACGCGATTCCTATGTTCTCTCTGTGCCTTGAACGATGATGTTGAGCTGTTATGTTGGCCAAATCTTGTGCAGGTTGCCTCATATTTCATGCCCGTATAGCCGTTATGATGACCGAGTTCACCTAGGACTCATTGTGTGCTAGTATTCTCCCTTGTTTCTGAACCCTAGTTGTTTCCTTCAGGATGTTGCCAGTCAACCGGAGATCTATTGGTCATAGTCAGAACCATGGAGATGGTCAGGATGAAGAAGATCCTCCCAACCCGCCTTTGTTGATGGCGGTCATGCTCGAAGCTGAGAGGAACAAGCGTGCCACCAACTATTTGTTGGAGCACATCAAGCAGAATGCAGCCCATCGTTGCAATGAGCTAGTATCCATCAAAGACTTCATCAAGTTGCAACCACCCACCTTCCATAACTCCGTTGAGGCACTAGACGTAGATGATTGGCTCTGAAGTATCAACAACAAGCTGCATTATGCCAACGTGGCTGAAGGAGACAAGGTCACGTATGCCGCATATCACCTTGAAGGTTCTGCTAGTTTATGGTGGGAGAATTTTGAGGCCATGCGACCTGCAGACCAAGCTAGATCATGGAAGGAGTTCTGTGAGGTTTTTCGTGAGCATCATATTCCACAGGCCTTGCTAGATTGTAAGCAAGAAGAGTTCTGTGTTTTGACCCAAGGCAAGATGAATGTGGATGCTTATAGCCCTGAATTTGAACGCCTCGCGCGCTATGCCCCAGAAAAAGTATCCACAAATGCCAAGGAGCAAGCATTGTTCAGGAAAGGCCTTAACCCGAAGCTTCGTCATGACCTCAGTCTACATGAGTTCGTTAGCTTCCAAGTTCTTGTGAACAAAGAAATCCAAGCAGAGACAAGCAGGATGACCTACGAGGAATCTCGCAAGCACAGACGTGATGTTGGATCATCTTCAACATCTACATCCCAGAAGCGTAGGATATGGATCCCGAATGCTGCTCTTCCTCCGAGGTATGCACCGAGGCCATCCTACCCGATGCCATGTGCTCCCCAGAAGAACCTCATCAACCAAGTGCTCAACCGGGATCCACGTCCCATTCATGGGGCATGCGTTAAGTGTAGTTAGCCTAGACATTATTCGAAGAACTGCCCTTTTCGAGCAAATGTTGCACCCTCTTCAACAAGTGGTGTTGTTCGTTGCAAGCCTCCAACCAAGAAGCCCAATGTGAGGTCAGTTGTTTATACTCGTGGATGTGTGCACCATGTAACTGCAGAAGAAGCTGAAGATGATGCTAATGTCATGCTTAAGATGCTTCTTGTCAATTCTCATCCAGCTTCAGTTCTGTTTGACTCAGGAACATCCCACTCCTTCATCTCTGAACGTTATGCCTCTTTGCATAACATTGCTTTCGAAGTTATGCCCTCTCCACTAGTAATTCAAAGTCCAGGTTCTAAATGGCAAACCAATGTAGTAAGCCATGGGAACCAAATCCTTGTAGATGGTTTAGTGTTTCGTGCCTCTTTGATAGCCCTTAAAACTTCAGACATCAATATCATTTCGGGGATGGACTGGATGACAGCTCATCATGCCAAAATTGATTGTTTCTCTAGGTCAGTTCAACTTACCCATCCTTCTGGCTAGATAGTCAATATCCAAAGCTGCATTCCAGAGGGCATGATTTATTCCATCAATGCCAATCCTCTTGCAGACCTTGAAAACATTCCGGTAGTCCGTGACTTCCTGGATGTGTTTCTAGAAGAATTGCTAGGTGTTCTACCCGACAGAGAAGTAGAGTTTGTCATAGAACTTGTTCCAGGAACCACTCCAATTGCTAGAAGGCCCTATAAGATGTCTCCCAAAGAGCTAGCTGAGCTTAAGACCCAACTCGATGAATCTTTGAAGAAAGGTTTCAACCGTCCTAGTTCTTCTCCATGGTGTTGTCCTGTCCTCTTTGTCAAGAAGAAGGATGGTACAGACCGGATGGTGGTCGATTATCGGTCGGTTAATCTGGTCACGATAAAGAACAAATATCTACTCCCTAGGATCATCGATCTGTATGATCAGCTGGCTGGATCCACAGTCTATTCCAAGATGGATTTGAGATTAGGTTATCATCAAATCAAAATCAGGAACGGGGACATTCCAAAGACGACTTTTGTTACTCGTTATGGCAAATATGAGTACACCGTCAGGTCCTTCGGTCTAACCAATGCCCCATCCACTTTATCCCACTTAATGAATTCAATCTTCATGGAGTATTTGGACAAATTTGTCATGGTTTACCGAGATGATATCCTCATATACTCGAAGAATGAAGAAGAACACGCTGGGCATCTTAGGTTGGTATTGATGAAACTCCGAGAGCACCGCCTTTATGCCAAGTTCTCCAAGTGTGAATTCTGGTTGCCAAAAGTGACCTATCTGGGTCACGTAATCTCTGCGAAAGGTATTGTTGTTAATCTCGGGAGAGTTAAAGATGTCCTTCATTGGACTCAACCAGAATCGGTGAAGCGAGTTAGGAGTTTCCTTCGCTTAGTGAGCTATTGTCGCCGCTTCGTTGAGAACTTCTCCAAAGTTGCCAAACCTCTAACTGAACTTCTCAAGAAAGATAGGAAGTTCGAGTGGACTCCAAAATGCGAGGAAAGTTTTCAGGAGTTGAAAAGACGACTGACTACTGCCCCGGTACTTGTACCCCCGGATTTCACAAAGGACTTTGTTATCTACTATGATGCTTCGTGACAAGGTCTAGGTTGCATTCTTATGCAAGATCATCATGTGATTGCCTACGCATCTTGACAGTTGCATCCACATGAGGATAATTATCCAAGACACAATCTGGAACTTGCCGCAGTAGTTCATGCACTAGTCAGTTGGTGACATTACCTTCTGGATAATCATTGTGAAATATTTAGTGATCACCAGAGCCTCAAATATATATTGACACAACCGGATTTGAATCTCAGGCAAAGACGATGGATTGAGTTGATTATGGACTACGACTTAGGAATATCTTACACCCCGGGCAAGGCCAATGTCATGGCTGATGCACTAAGTCGTAAATCCTATTGTAACAACCTCTTGTTGCTACAAAGTCAACCACTTCTCCACGAGGAATTTTGTAAGTTAAACCTTCACATTGTTCCTCGAGGATTCCTTTCTACCTTGGTGCCGAAACCAACTCTTGAGGATCATATCATAGCTACCCAGAAGTAGGATATGGGAATTTCTCGTATCGAGAGCAACATTGCCAAGGGAGTTGCTCGTTCTTTCTCAGTAAATGATCAAGGTGTTGTTTTATTTGAGGAACGCTTGGTGGTTCCCATGAAGCAACAACTTTGAGAACTGATTCTCAAGGAGGCTCATGATTCTCCTCTCACGATTCATCCCGGTAGTACTAAGATGTATCAGGACCTACGCGAGAGGTTTTGGTGGACCCTGATGAAGAGACAAATCGCTCAATTCATTGCTAACTACGATGTTTGTCATTGCGTTAAAGTAGAGCATCAAAGGCTTGCTGGCACCCTTCAGCCCTTGGCTATTCCTGAGTGGAAATGGGACAAGTTCAGCATGGATTTCATCACCGCTTTCCAAAGACTAAGAAAGGGAATGATGCCATCTTCATGGTTATCGATCGCCTTTCATAAGTTGCTCATTTCCTTCCAGTTCGAGAAAGTATAACTGCTAGTCAGTTAGCACATTTGTATATTTCTCGAATAGTTTCTCTTCATGGTGTTCCTCTAGATATCAATTCAGATCATGGAAGTCTTTTCACTTCTCAATTTTGGGAAAGTTTCCAGAATGCTGTGGGAACCCATCTCTCCTTTCGCACCGCTTATTACCCTCAGTCAAGTGGTGAAGTAGAAAGAGTCAATCAAATTCTTGAGGATATGCTCAGAGCCTGTGTTATCTCATTCGGAATGAACTGGGAGAAATGTCTTCCATTTGCCGAATTTGCTTATAATAACAACTCTTAGTCTAGTCTGGGAAAAGCTCCTTTTGATGTTCTGTATGGACAAAGATGTCGAATGCCATTAAACTGGTCAGAAACCGGTGAAAGACAATTCTTTGGACTGGATATGATCCAGGATGCAGAAGAGCAAGTTCGCATCATTCGTGAGAATTTGAAAACCGCCCCATCTTGTCAGAAGAGCCAATATGACCATCGTCATAAGGGTGTAAGCTATGAGGTTGGCGAGAAGGCTTACCTTCGGGTGTCACCTTTGAAGGGCACCCATCATTTCGGTATCAAAGGCAAATTGGCTCCTCGTTACATTGGTCCTTTTTGCATTCTTGCTAAACGAGGAGAGGTTGCATATCAATTGGAACTACCCCCGCAGCTTTCCAGAGCTCATGATGTGTTCCACGTTTCTCAACTCAGGTGTTGCTTCAAGGATCCTATCTACGAAGTAGACCACGAAACGCTTGATCTTCGAGATGATCTCTTATATCAAGAATATCCTGTTCGTATTCTTGATGAAATCGAGCGCATCACTCAACGTAGCAGCATCAAGTTTTTGAAGGTTTAGTGGTCACATCATTCCAAGGATGAAGCAACCTGGGATCGTGAAGATCGTCTTTGGCTTGAGTACCCTGCACTCTTCCCGACTACTCCTGAATCTCGGGACGAGATTCTTGTTTACTGGGGGTGAGTTGTCACAACCCTAGTTTCTTTATGATTACAAGTGCATTCATGCATGCATTTTTATTTTCAAATGAAGATGAAATTAGGAATGATCAAGCCGCATAATTCAAATTTCTGTCAAATAAGCATTATAAAATTGCTTCAAACAGTTCCAAGAAAATGTTCTTGGTTCTCTAATAAAATATTCGATTGAGTTAAAATTGTAAACCAATATTTTGGGATCACAGAAATATTTTATATTGGGATTTTGAATTAATTTAACCATATTTCTATTGGATATATATTTTTCTATATATAAAACATAAGTTCAACAATTCCAAAATTAATTATGTGGCACTATTTAATTATATGAAGGTCACATAGCAATTTTTAGGATTTTATAAAATGGCTAAGTAATTTTATTTAGCAGAACAAATGTCAGAAATAAAATGGCTAAGAAAGGCAGAGGACTTACCTGGCACGCAGCCCACCAGGAGGCCCATCCCATAGGGGCATCCCTGTCTTCTACCTCTTGCGAGAAGGCAGAGGAGAAGCAGGGGACGGCGGTCGCGGCGGTGGCACCACGCCACCTGCCTGCCTGGCCTCCCGTCGCACAGGCGAGCGGGATGACTCGGCCAGGGACGTGCTGATCCCATGCCCTTATCCATTCCAACCCTCGCCTTCTCCCTGTCCTCCCCTTGCCATGATCGAGCTCTGGTCGAGCTTGCCGTCGCCGCCCACATAGCTAATGCCTCCCTGAGCCGCCCTGAGCTCTGTTGAGCCCCGTAGTATTCTCCTACGAGCCAAGCAACCCGTGGAGCACCGCAATGATGCCATCGACTTCATCTTCCCCTGCCTCGGCCGCCGAAGCATCATCGTCGATTCGCAGCAACCGAAGCGCCCCCGAGCCTGCTGGCCCCCTCTGTAGCCTCCCTATGATCCCCCGATGCTCCTCCTCCTCTCCCCATGGTCTCTCCCATCCTCTAGCCGGTCTCCCCGTTGTGGCCGTACGGGCGCCGCCGCGGAAGACCTCGCCAGCGTGCCCTCCGGTGATGCCGAGCCCCCTGACGAGCCCCACTCGACGCGGTCCAGCACGAGGTTCACTCAAGTGGCTTCGGCGTGTCGAACCGAGCCCCCTAGCGGCTTCCGGCGAGCCTCCGCCACGTCGGACGGTCGCCGGTGACCACCCTCCGGTCGGTGCCGACGTGGCCGGCCGATTAGGTCCTAAACCCCCTGATTAACTAGCCCCAGCCGCTGACCAGTGGGCCCATGGGGCGGGTCAAACCCCATACAGCGTGGGGATTAACCCCGTGTCGCTGATGTGTGGGCCCCGGCTGTCAGGTTTTACCTGGACAGCCGTTGTTGACTCGTTGACGTCAGCCTTTTGCAATGCTGACGCAATAATTAATTTCTAGAAAAACAATAAATCAGAGAATTCTAGAAATTAATATAAACTTCAAAAATTCATAGAAAATAATCTGTAATTCAGATTAAAATAATTTCTCTATGAAAATTTATCAGAAAAATCCAAAGAATCTAATGGGGGCATTTCCATGCATGTTAGAGAAAGTTAAATAGGAAAACATGGACATTTTGTTCAAAACACCATAGGCCACTTCACTTATAGAGTTGAATTTGAACCTTGGGTTCCAACCATCTTCATTTAACATGTTGATAGATGCATTAGCTCAAACCAGTAACATATTTCCATGCTATTATCATGCATCATTGTGCAAAATTTGCCTTTCTTAAATTGTACCTTGTTTGATCTTGTGGATAGACTTGCGAGACGTAGTTATCGACGACATTGAAGAACAGCTGAGTACTTCTGATAAAGAGGCAAGCAACCCCGCCCCCCCTTGAGCATATTCGATACAATCCCATCTCTCGCTCTTGCTCTCATTTCAATGCATTAGCACAACGCTTTTCAACTGCTACTTGTGTTCCGACAGATGAACCCACCCCTTTGCATGACCTGTCATTGTCACAGTAAATAGCTAAACCAAGCAACCTAGCATACCTAGTAGATGTTTGACCCATGTTTTTCTATAACCCTGTTATGCTTGCTATGCTTAGAGTTGTGTCAGGTCTGATTCATCTGGGAGATGAACCGGAGTGAAATGAATGTGTCATGATGATGAGAGTTAAGTGATGAACCTGTTTTGGTAAAGGTAGCGATGAGAGGCCTTGTAGGAGTACATGGTGGGTTGTCTCGTTGGAACCGCTCATCGGAGCTGAGTTCCGTGTTTGTGTTCCAAGACTAGCTACTACCGCACATTGAGCTCCGATAACTCGAGCTCTCTCGGCCTATTAACCTATCCTATTCTCGGTCCAGGAGTCGTAGTAGTTCGAAATGTTGATAGGTGTGGCACGGCCTGCGAAGTGGAGTAGCGTCCCAATCGGGACCGGCTTGGGGCCCTGATCGCAACGTTTGAGGCCATGTTGGAAACCTCGGCCGGACTTCCATTATGGTTTCTTTCTCAGATAGGCGACTGCTCCGTGGCTGACTCCCTCGGTGGCCTTCCGCTTGAAGGTGACCGAGGTGCCTTTTTACGTGCACATGGCGATAAGTGGTGGGAGCATGTGTAACGAAGTACACCCTTGCAGGGTAAATTATCTATTCGAATAGCCGCGTACGTAAATATGGACTACTTGGATACTTGCATTGTTCATAAACAACTTTAAGTGGAAACTCTAAAATGCATCAAACAAGTGTGAGTGCTATGGATGGCTTCTCGTAGGAAGACGAGATAGGATCCATAGTGGTGTATTGAGATGGTGAACATGTGGACTCGTGTGTGCTCTCTCGTAGGGAGACGAGAGAGTAGTGATATGTTGGTTACTTTGTCGTAGACTACGATAGTCAAAGGTCAAAGATGGCATTCTGCAGTAAACCCCACAATCCCGTTCATTGATACAGGATGCATATGTAGATAGTTCTGATGTAAGACTTGTTGAGTACCGTCATACTCACTGTTGCTTATTACATTTTTGCAAAGATAGACGTTGTTCAGTTATGTTTCTTTTCACATTGAAATTGATGGATTAGCTTAGTAACCCAGACAGAGGTCTAGCTCCTATGGTATGGTCGTTGTAGCTTTTGAGGCTCTTCTAGCCGCTTTTCTAGATGTTTGTACTCACACATGTAACTTATGCTCTTGTGACCCCTTCTGTTTGTAACTTTATACTATTATGGCTCCTTGGAGCCTTCTAAATAAATGTTATGTTGTAGAGTTTTGTTGTGATGCCATGTTGTATGTACGCATATCGCGCATAGTGCGTGTATGATTGAAATGCATTGGTAAGCGTGGGATTCGACACCTAGTTATGTGCCTTTAGTAGCCTTCTTTATAGGGAAATGCCTCTTTGTGCTTCCACCGAGCCTTGGTAGCTTGCTACTGCTCTAGACACATCGATTGACCGACATGTATCCTTCTTTGCTATTGTGTTTGTACCTTTGGGGAAATGTCTCGTAGTGTAATGGACTCCCTGTAGGCTGCTACGACTCGTCTACATGCAGTGATCACATTTATGTCCCACGGAGTAATGGAGTCCTTGTAGCTTGCTATGACTCGTCTATACATGTTGATGACTGACACCTACATTGTTGGGTTACGTATGCCTGTCCCTGTACGGTTGTGCCACTTGGGTCTATAACTAGTCATGTCGACCCGGGTTCTTTGATGTGTGAATGCTAGCAACATGTTCATATCCGTGAGCCAAAAGGCGCAAACGGGCCCGGCCAAGGTAAGGTGGCAGCCATGGGTTACCATGCATGAGGCCGCAAAGTGGTGTGACATGTTACAAGCTGGATTCATATGTCTTAGGATCGGGGTCCCGACATTCGCCGTCTGGCACACTTGCGCCCGCCAGTCCTTTGTTGCGTCACCGTTGACTCCGGAGGCCGGGCCTGGCATAGAGATCTCCACTGCTTTAGAGGGGGCCTGACGAGGCCCACGCCTTGTTGGTCGTGACGTTATTCCTCCATGCGAGGCCAGGGCTCTCGTGAGGGCCTTGTCTTGAGTGAGGCCACGCCTCACCGTGCTGGGTTGATGAAGTGGGCCATGCCCTGGGATGCAGGCAGGCAGGTCTGGGTACTCCTGTTCGCAAAGTTGCCCCCGAGCCCAAGGCGCACTCGAGCTGGCTTCGAGGTGAAGCCTCAAGGACGGCCCGAAGTGCCGTGGGCCCCAAACGCCTGTGAACCATGCTCGGTAGGCGTCGAATGCCTCGGTGGTGTCACCTCTGCTCCCTAAGGTTATCCGGAACCGCTCCCAGTCAAACTGACACGACGCCCGGGTGTAGCACATGCCATCATTGCTTTTTCATTTAATGCCGCTACTGCTTCGGGCCACATGGATGCGACCCTTTAGACGGCCACGTGCCCCTCAAATGCGAGGGGGCACCGGGCGATCCTTGGCTGTATATAAACGGGCGAGGGCGAGAAAACCCTCACTCATATTCGTCTTCTTTGTCTCCACACCCCTCGAACCGTTGCTTCCCAGCAATGGCACCGGTGAGGAGGTTTTCTACTGCCAAGAAGGGAAAGACTCCCTGGGAGAATCCTGCCGCTCCACCGCCCCGAAGGGGCCATGGTCGCCCCCAAAAGTACGTCGTCATGCCAATGGTGTCTCCCAACGAGCGTAGCTGTGTCTCAAAGCACCGTGGCGACCGCGGTGGAACATCGTCCAGCCCGGGTGGCCGCAGCAGTGAAGGCAGTGGCGACCGAGGTGGGAGGTCGGTGGTGGCCACCCAGCCGCCGCGTACGTGGCTCCATTTGGCCGACACAGCCCAGGAGTTCGTGATGTGGGTGGCAAGGCCGGAGGCTGCTTGGTTCCAGCTCCCGAATATCTTCACGAAGGCACTGTCGGCCGGAGGGCCTGCCGACATGTGGCTGCAGGCCGACGGCTGGTGCAACGCGGTGTCCTGGGTGGAGGTCGAGGTATCTCCCAGTGGCTACGTGTACCTGAACCGCAGGCGGCAAGCGTTTGCCCATGCTCGTGGCCTAAAGGGGAGGCACATCTTCCACTTCAATTATGACGGGGAGGAGACGCTCTTTGTCAAGATCTTAGGGGATGAGGGCGAGCGCCTGGGGTGCTGCCCAGAGGAGTTTGTCCGCGGGGATCCTACAGATGAGCTTGCCCTTCATGAAGAGCGCCATGCCTCCAGCAGCAGCAACAACCCCTCCGAAGAGAGCCCGAGCGAAAACAGCGATAGTAGCTACAACGCGCCGCAACGCCAGCGCACCCAGGTCTCAAGGCATAGCAAGCCGTCGCGGCACCGCTCTTTCGCTCAAAGGGCATCCATCTCAGCGCGCTGCCATGGGGCCATGAAGGAAGAGGAGGACACGGACTGAGCATCGCTGCACTGATGTCGGGGTTCCTGAGGCGACAACCCTCGTGCGGCTTTTCACTTTCTTTATCCTCCTCTTCTTATAGACCTGCAATCCAAGAACGAAGGGAGGCCCTGTGGGCATGTAACGCACTCGAGCGCCTACACCTTCATATCAGTACCTTTTGCATTCTATCAATTGGAGTTTCCAGGCCTGTGGTAGGCTTTTGGGTTGCGGGGGCATGGCTGTGGCGCTCGAAGGGTCCATTCTCTCGGCAGGTTTCTTCTTCTTGCGATTGAGGTGAGTTGGGAGCTTTGTCGATGCTTTGTGTCTACAGGTCCGTGTCCCGCGCAGTTCCCAACACCATTAGGTATGCCCGGAAACCAAGGACGCACTTCTCGAGGCGAGGCCCCGACACTCCTGATGCCGACCGGAAACCAAGGACGACTTCAGGGGGTTGAGTGGCCTTATGACCGGTAAGGCTCTTGAGGCGTGATGCTGAGGAGCCCCCTTCGACACTCAAGCAGCTCTACATCAGTAGGTCCTAGTCCCGTGCATTTCCCCACCACCGTTAGGTATGACCGGAAACCAAGGACGCACTTCATGGGGTGAGGCTCTTGGGAACCACCAACCGATTCTGAAAGAACACCACACCTTCATCATGCTTAGAGAAATTCTTAGCGTTTCCGCTAGCAATATTCTCCCTAATCCGAGATATACCTTTGTCATATCTCTGGACAGCTACTATTTGATCCCTAAGAGTAGGTTTCACCACCAAGTTGGATAGGAATCCTTGAGGAACAATGTGGAGATTCAACTTCCGAGGGGGTACGAGGGTTGTGACAAGGTGTAAGCACCAAGTTGGACACTGCTAGGGTTGTGACAAGGTGTAAGCACCGTGCCCCCCAGCCCCCGCTCGCGGGGTACGAGGGGGAGGGGAGAAGGGGAGTGCTTTACTTGGCGAAAGAGAAAGCGACATAAGGAATGGCAATGAAATAAATCTTTGACCTTTCTAACTAAAACGTGATTTGGAAAACCCTGATTTTAATTTCATAACTGCTCGCAAATCCAAATAAGAGAAAGTCAAATAATGACCGCGTCCGGTACTTAGATTGGTCTTTGTCTTCCCCCGTCGCTGAGCGTAGGGCATCCACTGTTCATGGGCATAGCCATTGATGGGCAGTGTTGTCTTCTCTGCCAGCTCTGGGCTGTGGTTGCCACATTGCGTCGGAGGAACCCCTCCACGTCCTCAGGGAGCTCCGGGCATATATAGCCCGCTCAATATTGCGTGAGAGTGTCACGGGTAGAACTTCTGGAGGTTATGGATGTTCTAGGCGTTCTGGATGGGGACCCCGTCCCGAGTCTCCGAGCACACGATCCCAGGCCTGGAGACATGAACGACCTTGAACGGGCCCTCCCACATGGGCAAGAGCTTATGCAAGCCCTCCCTGGAGATATCTGGCCTCAGGACAAGGTCTACGACTTCGAGGGTCCTAGAGCGGATATTGTGGCAGTGGTAGCATCGTAGTGCTTGCTGATACCGCACAGCTCGGAGCGAGGCCCGATGATGCGCCTCCTCTCCGAGCACGAGGTATGTTCCCTATTCAGGATCCTGATGCTCCTCGTCAAATGCGAAGACCCGTGGGCATCAGTGCTTGAGCTCGTGGGGGAAGACAGCTTCGGCTCAATAAACGAGGAAGAATGGGGTCTTGTCGGTGGGCTTAGTCGGGGTGGTGCGAATGGACCACAACACCAACTGAAGCTCATCAATCCAACCCCTGCCGCAAGCTTCAAGCTCCTTCTTGAAGCTCCTTGCCTTGAGGCCTCGTAGGACTTCTGCGTTGGCATGCTCCGCCTGGCCATTGCTCCTCGGGTGCGCCACTGAGGCATAACATATTTGCGTACCAAGGTTAGTACAATAGGTCTTGAAGAGGTTACTTGTAAACTGTGAACCATTGTCAGTGATGATGTAGGACCGAAAGTATGTCTAGAGGGGGGGGGGTGATTAGACTACTTGAACAAATAAAAGTTTTGCCTTTTACCAAATTTTAGTGTTTGCAGTTTTAGCATTCATGGCAAGTCAATTTCACCCTACGCATGCAAGTCTAAGAGTATAGCAGTGAAAAATAACATCAAGCATGAGTAAAAGGGATAGGGTAGGAAAATCAAACGCAATTGTAGCCATGATGATATTTCCCATGGTTCCGATAGGTGGTGCTATCATAGATCCACATTTATGGCGTCTTCAAGACACGGAGGGTAACGGTCGCGAGAGTCCACAGAGGGCTCCACCCATAACGGTCCACGGAGTAGCAACCTTGACTATTCCATATGGCTTCCATCCATGAAGGACTAGCCTCACTATGGGTAGATCTTCACGAAGTAGGCGATCTCCTTGCCCTTACAAACTTCTCGGTTAACTCTACAACATGAAGTAGGAGGCTCCCAGGTGACACCTAACGAATCTAGGAGGCACCACCCTCCAAAAGGTAATAGGCTCGGTAATGTCGATCAACTCCTTGCTCTTGTGCTTCAAGATGATAGACTCCTCAACACACAATCACTGTCTCATAGATTTGGCTTGGTAGAGGGGATGTGATTGGTGGAAAGCAACTTAGGGAGGCTAGAAATCAAGTTCCATATGGCTGGAATGGAAGATCTTGATCTCAACACAAGGGTAGGTGGTTCTCTCTCAGGAAATCTAATAGGGTAGGTATGAAATAGTTCTGAGTGCTTCTCTGTCGAGTAGGTGGTGGTGACGGGGTATATATAGGCATCACCAAAAATCCAACCGTTACACACAAAATGACCAACTTGGTGACACCGATGTGTTAATCTCTGTGGTACCGAAGTGATCAAAAGGTGGCAACTTTTGAATCTCGGTGAGACCTATATATGAAACTCGGTTGCACCGATAAGGTGACCAACAATCAGATTTCTAATCTCGGTGACGCCGATCCAACATTCTCGGCGGGGCCAAAAATGTGAATTTGCATAACAAAAAGTTGGCAACCTAAACTCGGTGGCACCAGTATGGAATCGGTTGCACCGAAGTGGCTACGGTTTGGCTTGAGTCTGTCTAGGTTCTGGAATCGGTGGCACCGGTATGGGAAAGTTGGTTGCACAAATTTTGACTGATAGGTATAGAACAGACTTTGGTGGGAGAGTTTGTGGATGTTTTTGGCGACTATCACTTGTGCATGTTTGAGCATATTGTTCACCAACAAAACCTTACCTCCTTTTAATAGTATTGGCTTTCCTATGGACTCAAAGTGATTTCTCACAAATATAAAATGTAGAGTCCTCTTGCTTGAAGCTTGGCCAACCTATTTCCTTGCAACTTGGGGTATGTCCACAATGTCCTTTAGCCAAACCTTCTCTATAGACTGTATCTGAAATACACTTGGTAAAAACATCAGTCCAAGAGACAATGTATGTTGTCATGCATTATCAAAACCACCAAGGGAGCATGTTGTGCTTTCATCATCATCATTAGAAGTAGAAGCATGAGGTATGTGCATTGAGTCAACTTCCTTCTGAAGCTCTATGACTGTCTTGGTGACCCTGTCCACCTTATCATTGAGAGTATTGATCCTTGTTTCAAAGTTCCTCACAAGACTATTCTGGTTGTCCAGAATCCCCTTAATGTCCTTCTGCATGCCTTGAACTATTGCAATAAACAGATCCATTTGCTCATTTCTAGATCTAGGAAGTTGAGCACTAGTGGCTCGAGCTTCCTCTGCCTCTGCCTGAGCTGCAGCTCATGTAGGATGATCTGGGTCCATCACCAAAACATTATCCTCGAGATCATGCTGTAGGGGCAAGTGTGGACGATCTAGAGCAAATATGTGCTTCTCAATCTAAGAGTTGATGAGCATTTGGATATGGGGTGCATAGCAGCAAGAGCACTTCTGATCAGGAACAACCGTCTTGACTGTCTCAACAATTAAATCCATGACTCTGATCCTGGTGTGACTGTCAAGGTGGATCAACATGTTGATGGAGTAGCATCGGATCATCTTGTCATCTCCTGACTTGGGAATCAAAGTATGCCATAGAATGGTGTTCATGGTACGGAGGCCAGCTTAAAGATAATACACGGATCCTATCTTGTGAGATTGCACTTTGTCTGTAGGGATAGGAGTATACATATCCTTCATGGCATTGTGGCTCACCTTGGATTCTGTGTAGACATCGAAGTCTCCATCCTGAACCTCAGGGACTCCTAGAAGTGCAGCCCATTCATCAACATTGGACTCATATCTTGCTCCTTCTGTCATCCATACAATCCTACCATCTCCATAGAAGTGTGCAGTGGAGTAGAATTTCATGATCATTTCATCATTCCATGCAGTAAATTCTCTGCCAACAAACTCATCCAAACCAATGCAGTGGAAATTGTATTGGACACTTTGAAAATAGTCGTCATTCTCTTTAATGAATTTCTAGTCTACATATCTCATGTCATTGACTCCTAGGCTCTTGTCTAGCAGGACTATCTCATAAAAGTCTTCCTGCTCCTTGGTGTAGAACATGTAGTCAACAACAGTCTTCTTCCTCTTGGCATGTGGATCAACAACTCTCCATGCCATCAAACCTGATTCTTTCCTCTTCTTCATATCATTGGCAACTAGGGGTCTGACATCAGGTACTGGAAGATGTGGTCTACGTTTCATCAAGGTTGTCAAGCCATCATCATCTTCAACTCTAGAAGCAGTTCCTTTGTTCTTTTCATAAGCTAGAATCTGCCTAGATGTCCTCTTAGGCTTTTCAGTAGCAGCCTTCTTGGATTTGGTGCCCTTGGATGTACCACACTTGGGCATAGCATCAACTAGAAGTTTCTTGGCCTTCTTCTTGGGAGGATCCTTTGCAGCTGGCTCACCCTCCTCTTCAGCAGCAACTGCCTCCGCTGGATCTTCATACATGGATGTAGGCCTGCCAGTCACATGGATTATCCTCTTTCTAGCTTTCTTCTCCCCTGCCTTCTTAGGCATAGACTTCCTGGGGGGATCAATGGTCACTGTAGCCCTAGAACTCTCATGTGCTCTCATTGCTTCGAAGCTAGCATAGATTTTGCTGACAACCCTCCTGGATGAGGTGGCTTCAGTAGCAGACTTCTTAGCAGCCTTCTCTTGCTTCTTGGCAAGAATCTCCTCAGGGACAAAGTATGAATCCTCCTCATCTGAATTCAGCTTCTTCCTGGCCATAGCAACAGCCCTGGGCAACCCATGGGAGCTGGGGGTGCCTGGATCTAAAAATGAACTAGGCTCCAGGCTTGTGCCTGAACTCATGTCAATACCCTGCTCTGGCAAATTCTGACTATCCTCAGCATTTGACATACTGACCTCGTGAATAGAGTATACAAGAGCAGAAGAAGATGAGTCATCACAAAATGAGGCTGGTTTTTGAAAGATTGAACAAAAGATTTCCAAGGTTTTGTGTTCTGTCACATGAAAATCAGTACAACCGAAGCAAAGTTTTCGGTGCTATCGAGACTGACTACCCCATTAACAGAAACTTGGCCCTCTTTTCGGTCAGACCGAAAAGAAGTACTCGGTTTCACTAAGATAGTTCTGAGCAACATAGAAAGACAAATCGGTGACACCGATTTGTTTGCTTCGGTTCCACCGAGTTCCATCGGGCGGAAGGCAAACCCTAGTAAATCGATCATTCGCTAGACAATAGGAATTTCTTGTGGATAGGAAGATGTGCAATTGGTGGCTCATAGATAAAAACAAATCCACTGTGCAAGAATCAGACGGTGAGCGCAAAGGAGGTTGAATCCGTACCCTAACTCGGTGACGGATCCGCTACGGCGGTGACGATGGAGAAGATTTCGTCGACGATGATGATTCCCAGTGGCGGAGGAGCGCCGGGGGACAAGGGCGATGACCATGGGTCTATAAAACTGTAGCTTAGGGTTCTGAGGCGCGACGGTTTGAGGATGAATTTCAAAGCGTCGGGGTCCATAGTATATATACCCACCACTCTCGGTGATGCCGATTCTATATTGTGGGTGTCACCGAATTCTTCAACTATCAGTTGACATGGAAACTCGGTGTAACCGAGAATATGGAATCGGTGGTACCGAGATAGAAAACCAGATCAACCATACGCATTCGGTGAGACTGAGATTTTGGGGTTGGTTCCACCGAGGTGCACTTGGGAGGTTTTAATGGTCAGTCCTTGTCGATACGAACTTAGAGTGCTCCACACACAGAGTGATTGAAAAGCACTTGTCCAAATTTTGTGATGCAGCATGAATAGAGTATGAGGTGAGAAAGCATAGATAGCTAAAGACTGGTCCTAGGCATTCTTGTCCATCCAATTGGCAAAAGAAAAATCAAAGACCAAATATGAACAATTCGATGTCCTCGAATGAGAAAATAAATGCAGACCAACATGCTCGCACAATAAGATGTCAAATGAAATCATGACAAACATGCACAAACACTCTAGCATCTAACAAGCACTTGGGATATGACGAAGTCATCAATATATGAGTATTTGACTTAGGGGCCAAGTAATAATATTTGATCATAGGTCATACTCATCGTTTAAGCACAAGTCGGGATACCACTTTTACATAAAGCATTTAATGTTGTCACAGACTAAGAGATTCTTTGAATCAAGTCTTAGAGTAAAGCTCCCCGTTGATGTGACATCGCCCCACAAGAGGGATAAACTAACCTTGGGTTTTGTCGATGAAGACTTTAGGTTCATGAGGTAGTCGTGGCTACTCAAAGTTAATGAAGATCACCAAGAGTTGGGAGCATCATTGTCATTTCCTTACTCTTCTCACCTACATGGGTTAGTCCCAACACACAAGAGACAAATAAAAGAATATCTATGGACATGGAGTGCAAAGCATGTCTGATGATGTCCATTGATTTGTTGATTACCTTGTACCTTGCTTACCTTTGAGGGAATGTGTGACAACTTGAACTATTGCATAAGGTTGATGTTGATTGCAAATAGATCTTGCCAAAATGAATGTGAGTGAATTTCATTGGCGGAGTCACCCCTCAAGAATTTTCTAGTTCTTCTTGGGGACCCACATCAAGTTGATGGGGATCCTTGGTGTTGTAGTGGACTTTGTAGACATTGAGCTTGAAGTAGCCTTGGGAACCCACTTCACCATAGCTAGGGCTTCATCTTCATATGATTCAATGTCCTCTTGAAGCTTGTTCTTGCCCTTGAGCTTGTGGTCTTGTGGTGGAAGGTCATCTTTAGTGTTTGTACCCTTGGGAAGAGTATTTTCATACTTCTCCTTTTAAGGAACAAACGTGGGCTCGGGATATTGACCTTCTTCCCATTCAACTCCATTAGCATTGAAGTAGCCAACACCACGATTCTTCCGTTATCCTCCGTGCTTGCATACAATTTCCTAAAATTGCTTACACCCAGCAAGACTCTTGTAGATACTTTTCTCTATAATTCCTCTAAATAAAGCATTTTCTTGCTCAAGTGTAACTTGGATAAGAGAATCATCATTAGTGGAATCCATAGAACTACTAGGAGCAACATCATTGGGTTTAGCATTTTTATTGTTGCTACTAGATGAAGAACCTTTCTTGCGTTTGTTACTAGTGTGCTTAGATTTAACTTCTGGCATGAATGTATATAAGATTAGTTGTTTGGCAAGATAAAATGAAGTCTTCTTTCGTAGATCGTCATTGATAGCTTTAAGAAATTCATGTTCTTGCTCCAAATTGAGATTCTCGAAGCGTAGCTTCTCATGAGTTATTACAAGATCTCTATGATCTTCGAGAGTAGATTCATGGGCTAACTTAAGAGTATTAATTTCTGTATTTAGTTCTTCTATTTTAATCTTATCAATGTCAATCGACCTATCTTGAATAGCACGATAAATATCAAGTTCATTTTGATCAACATCACTAGTTTTAACACATAGCAAGTGATCTTCGTCACTATTGAAATCAACATATTCGGGGTGTGATACCTTGGGGCCTTCACCCATGAAGCAACTTCCACTCCCTTCGTTTGGTGAATAAAATAGATCAAAGGAGTTGGTAGTCAGTAGAGCAATTCTGGAAACACCATCAGCTTGACTATATTCGGAGTCGGAGTTATAGCTTCTCTTGGAGTTTTTGTCGGAGTCGAAGTCGGAAACCCACTCACCAACATGATCTTGATGTTTTCTTCTTGTGTAGCTCTCGGTGTACTTGCCCTTCTTCTCCGAATCTCTACTTCTCCTTGAGGCTCTTCGTTCATTACGATCATCTCTTCTCCTTCTCTCTCTTCGAGGTGATTCATTCCTTGAGCTTCGTCTTCTAGGTGACTCTTCTCTTTGTTTGTAGGGAACCGTGCACTCATTGGAGTAGTGCCTGGGCTACCTAGAGTTGTAGCAATTGCAATCATGAATTGACGAACGCTTCTCATCATATCTTGAGTTCGAGTTTCTTTCTTTGACTCAATTCTTGTAGAAATTGTTGAATTTCTTGACCATGAGGCTTATTTCATCATTGGTGACAAGTTTGTCGCTTGAAGTTGCAGGAGCATCACTTGTGGCCTTGTAAGCACCACTGGACTTGTTGCAGAGCTCTTCTTTGTCTTTGAGTGTCATCTCATTAGCAACAATCCTTCTAATGACTTCCGTAGGCTTGAGATCTTTGTAGTTGGGCATCGTTTGGATTAATGTGCACACGGTGTCATATCTCTCATCCAAAGCTCTAAGTATCTTCTTGATGATGAATTTGTTAGTCATCTCATCGCTTCCTAAGCCAGCAATCTCATTGGTGATGAGAGCTAGCCTAGAGTACATCTCTACGACTCCTTCACCGTCCTTCATCTTGAACTTGTCAAGCTGACTTTGAAGAACGTCAAACTTGGATTATCTCACGGACTCGGTTCCTTCGTGCATATCAACCAAAGTATCCCAAATCTGTTTTGCATTCCCAAGATGGCTAATTTTGCTAAACTCTTTGGGGCATAGACAGTTGAAGAGAATGTCACATGCTTCAGCATTTAGTTGCAACATCTTCAATTCATCCGCGGTCGCTTCACAATGCGGTTCTCTTCCATCACCAACGAATTCACCTTGCAAGCCAAGACGAACAACAGCCCAAATGGCGGGGTTATGATGAAGAATATGCATTTTCATTTTGTGCTTCCAACTAGCAAAATTAGTGCCATCAAAGTAGGCACCTCTACAGTGATAATTACCCTCAATAGATGGCATACTTCTCCTAGGTTGTGAAACCAATGCAATGGAGACCAAAGCTCTGATACCACTTGTAGGACCGAAAGTATGTCTAGAGGGGGATGATTAGACTACTTGACCAAATAAGAGTTTTGCTTTTTCCCAAATTTTAGTGTTTGCAGTTTTAGCATTCATGGCAAGTCAATTCACCCTACACATGCAAGTCTAAGGGTATAGCAGCGGAAAATAACAACAAGCATGAGTAAAAGGGATAGGGTAGGAAGATCAAACACAATTGTAGACACGATGATTTTTCCCGTGGTTCCAATAGGTGGCACTATCGTACATCCACGTTTACGGAGTCTTCAACCCACGGAGGCTAATGATCGTGAGAGTCCACGGATGCTCCACCCATAAGGGTCCACGAAGTAGCAACCTTTACTATTCCATATGGGATCCATCCATGAAGGACTAGCCTCACTATGGGTAGATCTTCACAAAGTAGGCGATCTCCTTGCCCTCACAAACTTCTTGGTTGACTCCACAAGATGAAGTAGGATCCTCCCAAGCGACACCTAACCAATCTAGGAGGCACCACCCTCCAAAAGTTAATAGGCTCGGTAATGACGATGAACTCCTTGCTCTTGTTCTTCAAGATGATAGACTCCTCAACACACAATCACTCTCTCACAGATTTGGCTTGGTAGAGGAGATGGGATTGGTGGAAAGCAACTTGGGAGGCTGGAAATCAAGATCCATATTGTTGGAGAGGAAGATCTTGATCTCAACACAAGGGTAGATGGTTCTCTCTCAAAAAATCTGATAGGATAGGTGTGGAATAGTTCTGAGTGGTTCTCCATCGAGTAGGTGGTGGTAAGGGGTATATATAGGCATCCCCAAAAATCTAACCGTTACACACAAAATGACCAACTCGGTGACACCGATGTGTTAATCTCGGTGGTACCAAAGTGATCAAAAGGTGGCATCTTTTGAATCTCAGTGAGACCGATATATGAAACTCGGTTGCACCGATAAGGTGACCAACAGTTAGATTTGCATAATAGAAAGTTGGCAACATAAACTCGGTGGCATCGATATGGAATCGGTTGCATCAAAGTGGCTAGGGTTTGGCTGAGTCTGTCTAGGTTTCGGAATCGGTGGCACGGGGATAGGAATGTTGGTTGCACCAATTTTGAATGTTTGGTTATAGACAGACTTTTGTGGGAGAGCTTGTGGATGTTTTTTGTGACTATCACTTGTGAACATATGAGCATTTTGTTCACCAACAAAACCTTACCCCCTTTTAATAGTATTGGCTTTCTTATAGACTCAAAGATATTTCTCACAAATGTAAAATGTAGAGTCCTCTTGCTTGAAGCTTGGCCAACCTACTTCCTTGAATCTTGGTGTGCTTTCAGAATCTCCACAATCCTTTTGCCATCCCTATCATTGAACTTTCCTGAAATATACTTGGTGGAAACATTAGTTCAATGACTCATATGTTGCTATTAATTACAAAAACCACCAAAGGAGCAAATGTGCTTTCAGATGATGCAGTTGGGGACACCGAAGCGGCTCGCGAGGCCCTTGATGAACTTGACGGCCTACCCGACTGGGATGGTGTAGACAGGTTCCACCTTCGCCCATTTGGTGAACTTGTCGATGGCTATGTAGAGGTAGCGGTACCGGCCCACTACTCGTAGGAAGGGCCCCAGAATGTCCAGCCCCCAGACTACAAAGGGCCAAGAGAGCGGAATGGTCTTGAGGCCTTGCGCGGGTTGGTGAATCTGCTTGGCGTGAAATTGGCAGGCTTTGCAAGACCGGACCAGCTCAATGACGTCATCAAGCATCGAGGGCCACTAGAAGCTCGATCAGAATGCCTTCCCAGCAAGCATGCACGAAGGGGATTGATGCCCATAGTCTCCCCCGTGGATGTCGCCTAGGAGTTCACATCCCTTCTCCTTGGAGATGCACCGCAGCGCGACGTCGCTCATGCGCCTGCGGTACAAGTCACCGTCTTGCAAGCAGTAGGCCATGGCCTGCCAGGCCACACGCTCTGCGTCCTCATCCTTTTCTGACAACGTGCCATGAAGTAGATACTCCTTGAACTCCTGCATCTATCTATTGGCATGAGGCTCCAGGGCCAGGAGCAGTCGGACTCCGAAGGCCTGGCCGCAGTCTGGAGCTCCCGTGGACGGTGCTAGGGGGAGCTCCTCACCTCGTGGCACTAGGTATGATGGGGTTATTACCCATGGGTAGGCCAAAGCAACGGGGTTCTTCCCCCTTCCACTTCGAAGAAAAACTATGTAACCGGCTACCCACGACTGGCTGGGGCACGGCCGGCTCGAGCTGCTGCCGGCTGGTGACACGGACGGCTGGTCGAGGAGCTGGCTTGACCACCGGTCGGCTGGGCGCAGCCGGCTGCCTCCGAGCCGCCTCCTTCGTTGACCCTAGGGCAGACATGCAATGACCCGTCCCTCTGCGGACAGGTACGACAACACGACACGACCGGCACGACGGGCGACACTATGGCCATAGTGGCCGCTGACGCAAGGGCACGCATGGCTATAGTCCGGCTGTCTAGGCCGCTGACCTTGGCAAGCGCAACCAGGCAGGGAAACGGTGCTGGCACACCCTCGCCTACTCGATTACCTACCCCAATGGCTACAGTGCAGACGGCCGTACCGGAGACTTTGGCCGGCTAGCACTAGACGACGCCTCCCGGGCGACCCGTGCCGCGGTAGGTGAGCGAGGCCCAATCGCAGAGCCAGCTGGCGGGCCCCCCAAAGGTGATGGGACCGCGTAGCTGGTGGACCCTACAGGTGACAAGAAGGCTTGAAGGGAAGGGCTCGCTTGTCAGCCGGAGAGGCTACCAGCCGGGTCCCTCCATCCTTGTACCTTAGGAATATTGTAAGCCGGGAGTTTGGCCTATAAAACCCCGCGAGCCCCCCATGCAACGGGGACGAACAACTCTCGCACACACACCCACACGGAACTCTCCTTTCATATCATCTCTAGCAATAGAGGAAGACGAGCCGGCTGCTCCTTCTTCCTCCTCTAGACACAACTCTAGGAGCATCCTTGTAAACACATCAACCCATCCAACTAGACCAAGTAGCACTAGGGGTATTACCTCCCACGGAGGGCCCTAAACCTGGGTACATCATGTGTCACCACCACTTGTGCCTAATCCCACACCCGGAGCCCGTCGGCGTCCTCCGGCCCCAACCACCTACGATAAGCCTACCCATGGCATCGGTCATGAGAAAACGACGACAGTTGGCGCCCACCGTGGGGCCATATCCGGCTCCAACCGGATTCATGCTCCGGGCGGGACCCCTCGCCATTCCTCATCACCGCCGCACGTCTAGGCAAAACCGCAGGCTCGTGGGGCTTGCTCTAGCATGCCCTACGGGCAGCTCCATCGACCTTGCGCTCGACATCGACGCGCTCACCGAGCGTTTTGGCAGGCTTAGCCTCACCGAAACTCCGGCCACCAACGAGTACCCCAGCCAGGTGCTCGTCTCCGCCGGTCTACCCACGGCTGTGGCTGCACTTGCTGCAACCCCATCCAGCAGCTCCCACGATCGCGTGGGGGCAATGGCCATCATCTCCTCCACCTCCTCCGGATGTGCACGGGCCGAGGCTAACGCCGCCGTGGCCCGCGCCGTTACCTCCGTCCCGCTCGGTGCGGCTCTTCGGCGGTTAAGCACCCTCATTGCCCTGATGGCAAACACCGATGCTGCCGCGGCCGAGCTCGAGGTAGCTCGCCGCGTCCTGTTCGAGGACGCACTGCCTTCGCGGCCATGCAGCGCTGCATGGAGGCCGCCCAGAGAGAATACGCTTCCTGCTATGGTCTCACCCCGGCTGACACTGAGCCCAACCAGCGTGGGGTTATGCATGACCGCTGTCACGTGGTCGCCGAGATCCTGGGCGGGAAAATGCCTATCTATGACACCCCTACAACCAACCTGCGGGCCCTCAAGGTAGCCTACGACAACTTGGTTACCTTGGAGGGCTAAGAACGTGCCGCCCATGAGTTTCACATCAAGGACCTCATCGACGCTGTCGTCGTTTGCTACGCTCCCCTCATGATGATCGGCTTGGCCCGCACCTGGCTCAATAGCCTGGCGGCCGGCAGCATCAACCGCTGGACAGACTTCGAAGAAGCCTTCGTCTGCAACTTCACAGACACCTACAAGCGGCCCAGCCACCCCCGTGAACTTGCCATGTGCGTTCAGGGGCCGGACGAGTCCCTCCGCGACTACCTCACTCGGTGGACCGAGCTCCGCAACTCGTGCGAAGGGGTTTACGAGGTGCAAGCCATATATTACTTCATCGAAGGCTGTCGAAACGCCACCCCCCTCAAGCACAAGCTTTTGTGCTCTGAGCCGGCCACTCTTGCTGAACTCATGACCAAGGCGGACAAGTATGCCATGGCTGATTCAGCCATCCGAGTAAAAACGACCCCGCTCGCCAAGGGGACGACTTCACCGGCAACGTCCCGTCCGGCTGCCGACAACAGGCAGTCGCAGAACAACAAATGCAAGAACGACCAGACAGATCCCCGCTACGAGAGTCGACAGGTCGCCACCATCGAGGAGCAAGGACCGACTGCCTAGTCTTCCAGCCAGCGCCAGCTCACTGGCAAGGCTGCGTGGTAGCCGAAGCTTACCTTCGAGCAGATACTCGACCTCCCCTGCAAGAACCACTCAGGGGCTAAACCCTCTACACTCACGGTCCGGTAGTGCAGCTTCTCACAGCGACTTGCCGGGGGTACGGCCTTTCGGCTATTCCCATGCCGCCTGCCCGCGCATCGGCCCCGACCCTAGCTGTCGCCCCGGCGCCGGCTCTGGGACCGGCCCAGAACGATGGTCGTCTAATCGACCAGTTCCCTAACCAAGACGACTGCTATGTCATCTTCACAAGTGAAGAGACGAGCAAACATGCTCAGCGTCGGCTCCATCGTGAGGGAAACACCAGCATGCCGGCAACTCCCTAGTTCATGCACTGGTCGGAGAAACCGGTCACCTGGAGCCGGGCGGATCATCCTGCCTTGATGCCGAGTCCTGGCAGCTACGTCGTGGTCCTCGACCCCACCATCGCTACCGAGAAGCGCACCCGTCGCTTTTCATGGGTGCTGGTAGATGGTGGCAGCAGCATCAACAGCCTTTACCTCGACACGATGCACAAGCTGGGGCTGAAGATAGAAGACCTGCAGGCAAGCCGGACGGTCTTCCATTACATCGTGCCTAGAAAGTCCTGCTCCCCTGTCGGCAAGATCACGCTCGACGTCCTCTTTGGCGGACCCGGCCACTTCCGCCGCGAGAAGGTGTTGTTCGAAGTCGTGGACCTTGCAAGTCCATATCATGCGCTGTTACGCCGGCCGGCCCTTGTCAAATTCATGGCGGTCCCCCATTATGCCTACCTCAAGCTCAAGATGACGGGCCCCAAGGGAATCATCACCATCGCAGGAGACTACAAGATGTCGATCGAGTGCGCTCGAGATGGCAGCCGGCAGGCTGAGGCCCTGGAAATCATCGAGGAGTAGGGGCAACTCGACTAGCTCGTGGCCCTTGCTGCCAGCCAGTCGACCGTGCCGGCTCCCCCCTCACAATCCGTTGGAGAGGCCTCCTTCCAGCCTTCCAAGGACTCCAAGGAAATCCCGCTCGACCCGGCCAACCCCGCTCAATGCGTCACCATCGGCTCCCGCCTCGACAACAAATAGGAAGACGAGATCGTCGACTTCCTCCATGAGAATGGGGACATCTTTGCATGGTACCCCAAGGACATGCCGGGTGTTCTCAGAACGTTAGCCGAGCACAAACTACACGTCCGGCCGGACGTCAAGCCGGTCAAGAAACCCCTACGCCGTTTCTCCTAGGAGAAGCGGCGTACAATAGGAGAAGAGATCACCCGGCTACTCACAACCGGGTTCATCATGGAAGTGTTCCACCCGGACTGGCTGGCCAACCCAGTCCTGGTGCTGAAGAAGAACAAGACCTGATGCATGTGCATTGACTAGACCAGCCTGAACAAGGCATGCCCCAAGGACCCATTCGCCCTGCCGTGGATCGATCAAGTCATCGACTCCATGGCCGGCTGCGACCCGCTGTCCTTCCTTGAAGCCTACTCTAGCTACCACTAGATCAAGCTGGATCCAGAAGACCGGCTCAAGACCTCCTTCATCACGCTCTTCGGGGCCTACTGTTACATCACCATGTCCTTCGGCCCGAAGAACGCAGGCGCCACCTTCCAACGGTGTATGCAGAAGTGTCTCCTGCCTCAGATAGGCAGGAACGTCCATGTCTACATTGATGACATAGTCTTCAAGCCCAAGAAGCACTTCAGCCTCCTCGACGACCTTCGAGAGACCTTCACAAACCTACGTGAATACAAGATCAAGCTCAACCCGAAGAAGTGTGTCTTCGGCATCCCAGTCGGCCAACTACGAGAAGATCAGCGCAATCGAGCGCATGCCCAAGCCGACCCGGCTCCGCGACGTCCAGAAATTCACCGGCTGCCTCGCCTCGCTCAGCCGGTTCATCAACCAGCTGGGGGAGAAGGCCCTGCCCCTCTACGGGCTCCTTCGCAAGACGGCTTTGGTCGAGCCGGGACACACCAAGAAGCCAGGTTTGTTCGATTGGCCTGACGAGGCGGACGAGGCCTTCCGCGGCCTCAAGAAGGCTCTCACCCGCATGCCTATCATGGCCACGCCGTCTGAGAAAGAACCATTGCTCGCCTACATCATGGTGACCACTCGCGTCATCAGCGCCGTCCTGGTGGTCGAGCGGCCGGAGGAGGGCAAGTCCCTGCCGGTCCAACACCCCGTCTACTAGCTCAGCGAGGTCCTCTCCGCGTCCAGGCAGAACTACCCTCACTACTAGAAGATGTGCTACGGCATATACTTCACCGCAAAGAAGGTCAAGCAGTACTTCCAGGAGCATACCATCACCGTGGTGAGCACGGCCCCGCTCAGCAAGATCTTGAGCGCCCGGGACTCCACTGGCCGGATCGCCAAATGGGTCATGTCCCTCGCCTATCATGATATCCGGTACGAACCTCGCACCGCCATCAGGTCATAGGCATTGGCCGACTTCCTCATCGACTGGGTAGAAACCGAGTTTGTGCCACCTCCCTCGGACTCCACACATTGGCGCATGCATTTAGACGGCTCGAAAATGAGGACCGGCATAGTCCTCTCCTCCCCAAAAGGTGACCAGCTCAAGTATGCCCTCTAGGTCCACTTCACCGCCTCCAACAACATGGCTGAGTACGAGGCCATTGGCCAAGGTCTTCGGCTCATCAAGGAGATCGGCATCAGGCGCATCCTATGCTTTGGCGACTCCGACCTCGTGGTGCAGCAGGTGTCTGGTGAATGGGACGCGAGGGACGCCAACATGGCCAGCTACCGCTTCCTCATACAATAGCTCACCGGATCCTTTGAGGGTTGTGAGTTTCATCACATCCCATGGGCAGACAACAAGCGACCGACGCGCTGGCAAAGATTGGCTCCACCCGGAAGGGCATCCCAGCCGGCGTCTCCCTCGAGCGGTTGCCCAAGCCGACGATCAAGCCTTCCCTCGAATCGGAATCCGTCTTCATGCCGGTAGACGTTGCCGGCCCATTGGCGCCTCCGGCCGCCTCTTCGGCATCTTCGCCACCGGCTCTCACAGCCTTGGCCGCCTTGCCAGCACTAGTTGAGCCGAACGCATCCGAGGCGGCCCGCTCCAATGACGCGGCTATCATGATGACAATCGACTAGTCGGTCTTGGGGGCTAGTGAGCTGGTCCTGGGGGTTGAATACCTAGGCCAGGGGGCTCCCGAGCCGGCCCCTATCTCGACTCCCTCATGGGCCTAGACTATCTTGGCGTTCCTTCTATGTAGTGAGATCCCCCCGGATGAGGCCATGGCGAGGCAAATCCAGCATCGGGCCATGGCTTACAACATCATCAACAATGAGCTCGTCCATCGTAGCACCATCGATGTTTTCCAACGGTGCGTCGAGCCAGAAAAGGGTCTGGAGATCCTCCTCGACATCCACCAGGGCGAGTGCTGGCATCACGCCGCCTCCAGGACCCTGGTGGCCAAGGCCCTCGGCCATGGCTTCTACTGGCCCACTGCTCTTGAGACGGCCAAGAAATTGGTCGACGAGTGCTAGGGCTGCAAGCGCTTCAGCACGTAGAGCCACCTGCCGGCATCGGCCCTCCAAACCATCCCACTCTCGTGGCCCTTTGCCGTCTGGGGGCTGGACATGGTGGGACCCTTCAAGACCACACGAGGCGGCATGACATATTTGCTAGTGGCTGTCGACAAATGCACCAAGTCGATCGAAGGACGACCAATCAAGAAGCTAGACAGCCCCACGGCCGTCCGGTTCATCGACGACATCACAGTTCGCTACGGTGTCCCCCATAGCATCATCACCGACAACGACACGAACTTTGCCAAGGGCGCGCTCGCGCACTTCTGCTCCAAGCAAGGACTCCGTCTCGACTTGGCGTCCGTTGCTCATCCACAGTCAAACGGCCAGGTCAAGAGGGCAAACAGCCCCATCCTGTCTGGCATCAAACCCTGACTCGTGACGCCGTTG
The DNA here is from genome assembly GCA_022496015.1 of Hordeum marinum. Taxonomy (NCBI): domain Eukaryota; kingdom Viridiplantae; phylum Streptophyta; class Magnoliopsida; order Poales; family Poaceae; genus Hordeum; species Hordeum marinum. The sequence goes on from CM039677.1 coordinate 116,767,026, forward strand.
GTAAGGTCAGCCGGCTGCTGGGTCGACGAGCCGCGGGCTATCCTTTGGAGTGTCAGGACCACCCCAACCTATCAACCGGTTACAGACCCTTCTTCCTTGTGTACGGGTCCGAGGCGATCATCCCCACTGACATCAAGTTCGACTCGCCTCGGGTCGCCCTATACACGAAGAACGATGCAAAGGAGGCAAGAGAAGATGGTGTCGACTTACTCTAAGAATCCCGTGAATTGGCCTTGAGCCGGACGACAATCTACCAGCAAAAGCTCCAACACTACCACAGCAAGCGGATCTGGCCGCTCTCCTTTCGTGAAGGGGACCTGGTGCTTAGACGGATCTAGCGGATAGCCGGATAACACAAGATGTCCTCCCCATGGGAGGGCCCGTTCATCATCAGCAAGGTGTTGCACACCAATGGGTACTGCCTAATAGACGCCCAGAAGCCGCAAAAGCGCAAAAGAGACACCTCCGGCGAGGAGATCGAGCGCCCGTCGAACGCAGTGCTCCTCCGTCCTTTTTAGTGCTGAAAAGACCAGTGTATGTATCCCTTCCCTTTTGGGATTATGAATGCAATGGGTGCCCCAGGCCGGCTCTTGGGGCACGCCCTTTTCGTTTCCATCAAAGGTCACTTCACTCACTGGCTCCCCAACCGGGCTCACGGGCCCGGGGGCTCGCCGACTGGACCTTGGTCGCCTCTCTAAAAAATTTACCAAGTAGTGTGAGCCGAGAAAACCCTCCCGCCCCTTCGAGCTACAGATCCGGCTCCCATCTATCCGGTTGACGGGGCCTCGGGGTAGCAAAGCTTAGCACACATGAAAGATCGATTGCAAAGGAGAGGCTGGCTAGGCCCAGCCGGATCACCACCTTGCCTCTGCCACTCTACTTATCCTAAAAAGCGCTCGCGGTTCCCAAGTTCAAAACCGGCTCCCTCGAGGCAGACTCCCCGAAACAGCTACTGACCGTCTCCCGGCTGTCGGGCTGGCGGGGCCGAAACCAAAGGGGAAAAGGGGCGGAATTGGAGGAACCAAAAGGGGCAAAAAAGGGTAAGGACGAGCAAGCACGCACAATAAGGCAAACACACCAAATATTCACGGTACGAATGTTAAGACAAAATAGGCCCACCGCCATCACGGTTCATTACATTACACCCCTAGTGGGTGGACTTAGACCTAACATACAGGGAGAAGCAATGAAGATAAAATTCCCGGGGGCTCAGGCCACCGGCACGTTGCCAACAGGCGCGCCTCCAACCGGCGTGTCGCTGGGCGGCTCGACTCCCGCCCCGGAGGTGGTTGCGGCGTTCGGGTCGGTTCCCTTGGTCTTTGGGGTGGCCTTCGCAGTCCCACCCATCTTGCCACTAGAGTCGGTGCTCTCATCGGCAACCTCCTCGTCCGTCGGACCTTGGGGCATGCTGAAGGAATCTTCAGGCACCGGCTCGCCATCCTCACCTAGGGCCGGTAGGAACTCATCCGCGTCGATGTATGACGCGTGCTCGTTGGCCCGACGGGCAAGGGCCGGCTCACAGGCCTCCCGCTCCTCGGTCGGTTCGTCTCGCATAGTGGCCAGCTGGCCCAAATCCATGCCACGATACCACGGCATGACGAATCGGAGCGCCATCTGCACCCCGGCCCGGGCCACTAACACTGTCCAGGCCTCGAGCCAGGCCACGACCTGCTCTAGCCACAAGGACACACGGTTCTCCGGTGCCCTGCCACGGCCCGGCCACAAGGTGGCAATGACGTCCTTGTCGGCCGTCTTCAGCTGCTCCGCGTTCCGCTCGAGGTGGATCAGCCGGTTTTCAATGGCGAGCCAAAGCTCTGCCATATCACACATTGTGTCCCCCTGGATGGAGCGGTCGTGCGCCCAGAGGTACTCCCGGTTCTCCTCGACGACACGCTCAACACGGCGCTGAGTTTCTGGGAAGTGCCCTAAGAGAATAAAGGGAAGAAGAGGAATGAAGGGAAAATCAAAAACAAGAAACAACAAGAGAAAAAGGCAACCCGTTGAAAGAAGGAAAGCAGACACTCACGCTCGATGGAGTCGTCCACCTCGATGGCAAAGTGGAGCGACGAGTTTTTCTCAGACACCAACGCCACCTCCACCCCGGGGAGGGAACCCTTAAGCTCCTCGAGCATCCTCTCTAGGCGGGCCACTTCGTCTTGGAGGGCGGCGGTTCGCTGTGACGCCGCCTCCTTGACGGCCGTCTCCTTGGCCGCCACCTCCCGTGCCATGTCGGCCTTGAGGTGGTCCTGGGCCGCCTCCCCATCCACCAGCAGCGCGGCCAGCCGCTCCTTCTCCTGCTTGACCACCTGGACGCTTTGAGCCAGCCGGTTCCGCTCGGAGACGGTCAGCTCATCTACAAAAACAAAACAGGCCTCAGCCAACCCTTCTACGTACGCTCCGGCTGGCAGGCAGCCCGCCCGACTGCCGGGGGCTACGTGTCCCTCCCACAAGACTTGGCATACCTTGCACCCCAGTCAACTCCTCCTCTAGCCGGTAGAAGCCTTGCTTGTCTTGGTCATGAATGGCGATCGTCTCCTCGAACAGCTTATGCCGTTGGGTGTTCCCCTCATGTCACACGAAGCCAAAGTCACGAAACGCTCAAGAAGATTCGGACCGACTGCCCGTCAGCCTGTCCGCCGGCCTGCATCTCGGGGGCTACACCCAGTGAATGCGCTCGCGTGCCCCCACTGAAATTCCTAAAAAAGGCGACTATGCTTACGTCCGCACCCTTCAGGGTTGCGTCAGCCGCCTCGGCGAATCGGGCCAGCTCCTGGCGGCACCGTTCTAAAACGCTCCCCAGCTCCCCGAACGAGGGGACCGGGGCGCCTGTCGGGGGAGTCGGAAGGGTCGGGACACGCGCTAGTGCGTCCTAGTCCCGAAGCACCTCCTGCATGGTCCTCAGGGTCCTCCAGGCCCGGCCGCCGTTGCCGCCCGTCTCCGGGCTCGCCACGGTGCTAGTCGCTGGGGGTGGGTTGATGACGACAAGTGTCCGTGAGTCGCCCCCCTCGCCCGGCGCCATCACCACCTCCTCCTCCCGCCGCTTCGACGCAACGACCGCGACAGACGGCACCCTTGTCTCCATGGCCGCCACCTATGGCACTGCCTCTGGGGCCACCAAAGCCTCCGACACGTCGACTCGGGCCGGCTCGGCCATAGACGGAGTCGCGTCCGGCACCTCCAACTGGGTTGCCTTGGGAGCTGGTTTCATGGCTGCCACCCTTTGTTGCGCCGCCTCCTCCATGGACAGGGGCACAGGAGGCTCCATGGCCGCCCGTCGCGGCTCGCTTGATTGGGGCCTCAACAGACGGGTCGATTCCACCACCGAGTCTGACGCCCACACGGGGTCCGTGGACCTCCTCTGCTCCGTGAGCCTCATATTCTCCTCCCGCTGGGTGGCCGCGTGCTCCCGGGCCAGCCAGCTGACGGCATCCATCGGATCCCCCGCCGGCTCCCCCTCGTGGATCTCAATGGGGTCCCTACGGTGCTCAAAGGTCAATCACCCACCGGCTCATGACTCGAAAGAAAACACACACAAGAAAAAGAAAAACTTACCCGATGACAAGGGGCAAGGCCCGCTTGGCGTGCGCCGGCGGCTTCGGCGCGGCCACCTTCACCCACTTATGGACGGGTGGTGGGGCCGCCGGCTCCTCCTGAGCCGGCCTCTTCGCTCGGCTAGCGGCTCAGCCATCGGGGCATGAGCCGGCCGCTCGTCACTACGCCCATGCCGGCCCTTCTGAGCTGAGGGAGGAGGCGCGTTCAGAATCATCACATCATCGTCATCATTATCATCATCGTCCGTCCAATCCTTGATCGTGGGGGCAATAGGGAACTCACTGGCTCAGCTGGGCTCCCTGGCTGCGCCGGACCCTCCGGCTCCACTTGGGTCGCCGGCTCGCGGGTCTGCCGACTCCTCGACTCCTCCTGAGGAGTCCACCCCCTCTTCCGGCAGGCCTCCCCACTCATAGTCTTCCAAGTTGGAGTGTTCACGCTCCGCCACGAGGATTTGGGGGTGCGGGCCGTCTGGCGTGTTTTGTCGCACCAACAGCTGCAGCCAGCATGGCAAAGTAAGATTCGCTTCCGGCTGGCGACTGGCGAGAATCGAACAAAGAGAAGCTACCTCATTGAAGACTTACCAGGGGGACGGTTGATGCGGTGTGGCCTCAACTAGAGAGGCACCCCCTGGCGTGAGATGAAGGCCACCAAAAGATCGGAGGCGACCAACCCCTCGACGCTCTTTAGCTGTGCGAGCCAGCCGAGCTCCGCCAAAGCCACGCCACGCGGGGCGGCTCCCAGCCAGTTCATCCCGGAGGACTGCGTGTTGACGAACGGTGGCAGCCAGATGAAGTCCAAGTTGGGGTTGGCGTTCTTCATGTGGAAGAACGTCCGATGCGACCGCTTGAAGTATTCGATAAGAGAGAAGGGCGGGAAGCACGCGGTGCCGTGGCAGCACACCACCGTGCCCCCGCAGGCGCTGCTCTTCAGCGCCTTAAGGTAGAAGAGTTCGTTGAAGAAATCAAGGAAAGGGAGGACCCCTAGTTATCCGTCGCACAGCGTCATGAAGCCGGCGAGGTAGAGGGTCGAGTTGGGGCCGAGGTGGTGCGGCTAGAGGTCGAAGGTGTCCATGAGCAGCCGAAAGAAGAGGCTAACCGGGAGCCCGAAGCCATGGGAGAAATGCCAAAGGAAGACAACGTGCTCCCCCGGCTGCGGCGCCGGCACCATCTCATCTCCCGGCCAGCAAGCAACCACGTGCTTCACCGGCGGAAGCATGCGCATAGGGAGGAGGTCCGCGATGTCCCCCTCGGTGACGAAGGATTTGGCCCAGTTTCCTTCACGCCCGTTGGCCATTGTGGCAGAACGGCGGCATGCGGGTGCGTTTGCTAGCGCAGGAGCAGGTTTGTGCGAGTGGGAGAACAAAGCGACGAAGGCAAGAAGACGAGGCAGCAAGGAGGCGAGTGGGATGCGGGTATCTCCGCCCCTTGCCCTTCCTTCCCTTTTAAAGGGGAGGCCACGACCGGGGGATGTGGGGATTAATTGCACCCACTCCCCCGGAACCTCCGAGCACGAACGGGCTATTCGGGCCATAACGGCCGCTTCGGGGCACAAAGGATCCTGGCCTGCGCCCCGAGGGCTACTGGGCTATGCTCGAGTCCTAGCGGGCTAGGCCTAGGGTGACGTCCCGTCTCCTCGCATGCGTAGGGCTCGCCACATAATTACCCGCTGTGTGGCGCGCGACAGGCCAGCCCGGGACCTAGGGCAATGCGCCGGAACCTGAGGCGTCGGGTCCAACTGCCGACCCAACATGCTCTTAGGTTTCGCGCCGGTGGCGGCTACCGTTGGGGGGAAGCCGTCGGCTCCCCTCCGTCTGCGGAACGCGGGCCCCCACTGGCGTCAGGGACTACTGACGGGGTTATTACCCCTGGGTAGGCCAAAGTGACGGGGATCTGCCCCCTTCCGCTTCAAAGAAAAACTATGCGACCGGCTGCCCACGACCGGCTGGGGCACGGGCGGAACGAGCTGCCGCTAGCTGGCGACACGGACGGCTGGTCGAGGAGCCGGGTTGACCACCGGATGGCTGGATGCAGCCAGCTGCCACCGGGCTGCCACCTCCATTGACCCTAGGGTGGACATGCAACATCCCATCCCTCTGCGCCCGGGTACGACGACACGACACGACTGCCACGACGGGCGACACTATGGCGACAGTGGTCGCTGACCCACGGGCACGCATGGCTACAGTTGGGCTGTCCAGGCCGCTGACCTTGGTGAGTGCGACCGGGTGGGGAAGCAATGCCGGCACGCCCTCACCCACTTGATTACCTGCCCCAGCATGACTATAGTGCAGCCGGCCGTATCGGAGACTTCGACCGGCTGGCACTAGACGATGCCTCCCGGGCGACCCGTGCCGCGGCAGGTGGGCGAGCCCCAATCGCAGAGCCGGCTGGCACCCCCCCACAGGCGACGGGACCGCGCAGCCGGTGGACCCTACAGGCATCAAGACGGCTCCAAGGGCGGGGCCCCTGGTCAGCCGAAGAGGCTGCCAGACGGGTCCCTCCACCCTTGTACCATAGGAATATTGTAGGCCGGGGGGTGGCCTATAAATCTCCCCGAGCCCCCCATGCAATGGGGACGGACAACTCTCTCACACACACACCCCACATGAAAATGTCCTTACATATCATCTCTAGCAACGGAGGAAGACGATCCGGCTGCTCCTTCTTCCACCTCTAGACACAGCTCTAGGAGCATCCTTGTAAACACATCAACCCATCCAACTAGACCAAGCAAGACTAGGGGTCTTACCTCCCACGGAGGACCCTGAACCTGGGTACATCGTGTGTCACCACCGCTTGTGCCTAATCCCGCACCCAGAGCCCATCAGGGTCCTCTAGCCCCAACCACCTACGATAAGCCTACCCATGGCATGTGTCGTGAGAAAATGACGACAAGGTCCTCAGCTTGCGGAGCTACGGAGGGCTTCAAGAGCTGCTTATAGAAGATGCCTAGCTCCTGCGGCTCGCGGTGCGAGGCCCTCTTGGCGATGTCGTTGGCTTGCTTATTCGCGCTGTGTGGGATATGTTGCAACTCCAAGTACTGAAAATGTTTTTTGATCTTATGTACCTCTTCCAAATATGCCTCCACGTACTTGTCCTTGGGCGTATATTCCTTGTTGGAGAAGTTGACGAGGAGTTTGGAATCTCCCATGATGGTGAGGCACCGGATTCCCAGAGCCATCTCCGCCGTTAGGATGGTGATGAGTCCCTCGTACTTCGCGATGTTTTTGGAGACCTTCTCTCGATGCTGGAAGCAAAGCTGCACAACATAACTGAGCTTGTCTCCTGTCAGGGAAGTGAGCACGACCCCAGCTACCGCTTCCTTGCGCATCAATGCTCCGTCGAAATGCATGATCCATCCTTCTGGTGCCTCGTCACTAGGGGCGAGGTACTGGCTCCCGTCTAGCTCCCTATCTGGGGCGTTTGTCCATTCTGCCACAAAATCTGCTACGACTGCCCCTTTAATGACCCTGGTCATGCAGAACTCGATGTTGAAGGCCTGCAACTCAATGTTCCATTTAGAGACTCTTCTCGCCGTGTTGGGGTTGCACAGGATTTTCTCCAAGGGGTAAGCAAAGAAGACCTTGATGGGATGCCCTGGAAGTAATGGCGCAGCTTCCTTGAAGCCATGAGGGGTGCTAGGAGGAGCTTCTGTTGCATGGGGTAGCACGAGCGCGCGTCCTGCAAAAATGTGCGGACATAATACACCGGGTGATCGACAAGAGTGAGGCCCTCTCCGCTGTCCTGCCCTGTCGCAGGCCCAAGATGGTCGGGCGCCTCGGGGGCCATCGATGCGGGGGAAGCCTCACGAGGGCTGAGCACTTCAGAGGCCGTTGAGCGGCTTGGGCTTCGGATGGGTAGAGCTCTCCAGGGACCGTTGGGCAGCTTGTGTCTCAGGAGGATAGAGTGCTTCAGGGACCGTTGGAGCAGCTTGGGGCTCAGGTGCCTCGTCTTGGGGAGAAATAGGCTCTTGAGGATCTTGCGAGCCTCCTGGCTCCGTGCTTGGGGGCCCGCCGGCGCCTGTCGTCTTGGCATGCATGCTGGCCCACTCCTCCCTGACTGCCATGAGTGCAGCACTTGCGGAGTGGGGGCAGGCAGCCAGGTATAGCAGCAGGGGTTCCCGAGGGCGAGGCACTACCTTCACTGGCGGGCTCGTGAGGTATCGCATGAGCTCCGCGAAGGCCATGTCCTCCTTAGGGGTCCATTCGAAAGGGCCCTTCCTCTTCATGATCTTGATGAACGGCAAGGCCCTCTCGCCAAGCTTGGAGATGAAACGCCCCAAGAACTTACGCATCCTGCTAGTTTCTGCATTTCCTTCAGGGTCGGGGGTGCACTCATCTTTCTTATGGCCTTGATCGTCTCCGGGTTCGCCTCGATTCCCTGGTGCGACACTAGGAAACGGAGCAGTTTTCCCGAGGGGACCCCGAAGACACATTTTTCATGGTTAAGGTTCATGTGAACTTCCCTCAGGCTTGCGAATGTCTCCTCCAAGTCTTCGACCAGGGTTTTGGCCGCCCTGGACTTGACCACGATGTCGTTAACATAGGCTTCCGCATTGCTCCCGAGCTGTGACTCTAGGGCGATGCACATCAGCCACTGGAAGGTCGCCCCGGTGTTCCACTGCCCGAAGGGCATGCACGTGTAGCAGAAAACCCCACATGAAGTGAGGAAAGTCGTCTTCTCGACGTCCTCCACCACCATCTTGATCTGGTGGTAACCCGAGAATGTGTCTAGGAAGCATAGGAGGTCTCACTCCACGGTGGAGTTCACGATCTGGTCGATGCGTGGTAGCGGAAACGTGTCCTGGGGGCAAGCCTTGCTGAGCCTCGTGAAGTCGACGCACATTCGCCCCTTGCCGCATTACTTCGGCACGACCATCGGGTTAGCAACCCACTCCGGGTAGCGGACCTCCCGGACGACCCCTACCTTCTTGAGCTTGCCGACCTCCTGGGCAATGAACGTCTGCTTCTCCGGATCTTGCCTCCATGCCTTTTGTATTCATCGGACGTGCATTCGGGCACACCTTGACGTGGTGCTCGATTACGTCCCTCGGGACCCCCACAAGGTCGGAGGCGCTCCATGCGAACACGTCTTTGTTTGCCCGAAGGAAGGCCGCCAATGCCTCCTCTTGATCTTGAGGCAAGTCAACGTCGATGGTGAAGGTGGGGCTGGGGTTTCTTTCATCAACTAGCACGTGCTTCGTCTCCGCTCGACTCTGGGAGAATAGCTGCCTCTTCTTCACTTGCGGGACGTTTGGGAGGACGCTCCTAGGGTCTTCTGTGGCTTGCGTGGAGGACCCGAGACAGGTGCGCACCGTGGCCACGGCTTCGTAGGAGAGCTTGAGCACGTGGGGCGCATCCTTGACATCCCCCACGACGGTGAGGACATTACCGCTCTCGAGCATCCTTATGATGTCATAGCCCGGGTGCGTTGCCGCCATGAACTGAGCGAGCGCGGGTTAGCCAAGTATCGCGATGTACGGGAGGTGGATGTGGGCGACATCGAAGTCGATCTGCTCGGTGCGTAAGTTCGAGCGGATGCCGAAGGTGATGCGGAGGCGCACCCGCCCCACGGGGACGACGGACCCACTCACCACTCTAGAGAAGGTCCTTGAAGGAACGAGCTGGTCACGGGGGAGCTGCAGTGCATCGAAGGCATCTAGAGAGATGATGTTGAGGCCAGCACCATCGTCTATGAGGGTCCTGGAGACGGCGATGTAGCGTATGGTAAGCATGCACATCATAGGAAGTTCTCTAGCGGCCACCACCATCTTAGGGTGGTCGTCGGAGCTGAAGGTGATGTCGATCTCCGGCCATGCGCGGTGTCACGCGAGCTCGGGCTGCGGCCATGCTGCTCCTATGTGGCGTAGGAAATACTTGATGTGGTGGCCGAAGGGTGGCACCTGTGATCCGCCGAGGATGAAGGCAACCATGGGGGCAGCCCCACACGTCGGGGACCAGCTGTCGGCATGGATCTCGCCCGCCATGGAGTCATTAAGCTAGGGCCAGACCATCGCCGCGAGAGGGGAAGCTCCGACACGCCCCCTACCTGGCGTGCCAAATGTCGGATTTTGGGATCCACGAAACCCTAAGATTTGAACACAGGGGCGTGTGCGAAGATCCCCTGCAGCATCTCCGAACCTAGCTTGCTACTCGATTTACGCAGCAACAAACTCGCACGTTGATGAGGAAGATGGACACAACAGTTTCCCCAGGTTCGGGCCGCTGCAAAGCGTAATACCCTACTCCTGCTTTGGCGGATTGCCTATCGAGGAGGTAGTGTGGATGAATTAGTACATTGTTTTAGGGCCTCATGAGGGCTCCCTTCGATGTGTTCGAAGATCTTTGTGGCTCGGTGATGGGTGGATGGTGGAAATGGATTCGGATCCTCTCTATGGTCCAGTCTATCCTCTATATATAGCGGTGGCTCGGGTCCTCTTCCCTTATCGCAATGGCGGGAAAGGATCCACAACAGCCAATTTTGAAGGGGGACAAGAGTACGTGCACGCCCAGCCCAAAGGCAGTCTTCGCCTATGTCACACCCAAGATAAGCGCCTACGCATTTAAGGCACGAGGGCCTCGCAAGGGATAGATGCGCATCTTGCCGTTAGCAAGAATAGTATCATCACAACATACAATACTGAATGAGAAGAGTATACAAGTTGGCTTACACTCGCCACATGCTAACTTATAATGTCACTCAAATCATAACATCAAGTTGAACACAGGGTTCGACTACGGACAAAATCAAACGATAAAAGAAGTTGCAAATGATACTATCAGGCTATCCCAAAGATCATGACCAGGTCCTCACTCATCCGGATATGTCACGTACATACGGCCTCTTTCTTCATCATACTCCCATTGGAGATGGGCAAGATCATCCTGCATCTGCTCATCTGTACATGTACCTGGAGTGGTTGTAGTAAACTGTGAGCCACAGAGGACTGACCTATCATGTGCCCGGGTACCAAGACTATTTAAGCTTTAGGATGGAAGGGGTGATGTTTAGTTTGCAGCAGCACTAAGCATAATGTGGTGGATATCTTACGCAACCAGAATGTAAATGTGGGTATGCTACATGAAGCGATCGAATCTAGCATAATCTCTATGAGATCCTGAACACCTGCTTACGTCAATCATAACCCCACTGTGTCCTCTCTCGGATCATGTTCACGAGCAGAGACGATCACGGTTACTCACATAGTTGGTGTATTTTAATTAGAATTTATTTCAAGTTTGCTATAATCGGGTGTTAAACAAATATCCAAGTTGCCACATAACCACGGGCTCGGCTTTCCAAAAGATTTAACCCTGCAGGGGTGCTCCAACTAATCCATCACATATAACCACACTCCGTGGTAAGTCCTCAACCACGGATCTCGTGGACATCATCGGTAATTCCAAAGGATTTCCAACACCTCGAGAAAACCCGAAGAAAGTCAGAGTCCACACGCAAGACATTCGATAAAGGTAAAACAAATCCAACAAGACCACCTAACGTGTCGACGAACCCGATAAGAGATGCGTATCTCGTTCTTAGGACACGACGGATGAGCGATGGTTACCACGCCATTCACCGAGTTGCCCCGGGCGCCGTTAATAAGCTGCTCTGGGTGGGACCAACACTCATGCGAAGCACTGGCCCGGGGGTTGATTAAATTATCCACGAGGTTGCAAAGCCCTATGCAAGTTAATTAGTTTTTTTAGAAAATCTAGTACCAATGTTGGGTCTTTCCAGACAAGTTTTAATCTCAATCGAATAGACAAGGGGGTCCCCATAACAACCCCAAGCGTGTTAGGAGCGTAAAATATGGAAACATAACACCGGTAACAAGGGACTAATGGTGGTAACAGTGGAACAAATCACTTAGCAAAAGGCCAAGCCTTCCACCAATACCATATATATATGTGCATTAAATTAAATAACATAATTTATTGTGATATCCAATCCAAGTTATCACATGGAACAACCTGCACCTGCAACTAAGAATGCTATAAGAGGGGCTGAGCATTGGTAACTTAGCCAATCAAAGGTTTGCTACGATGTGGAGGTTAGAGGCTGTCATGGCAACATGGGGGATGATATCAAGTAGTAGGTAGCGCAATTGTAACAATAAGAGCGAGAAACTAGCAAGCAAATATAGTATTGGGATCCGGGTACGATCATCTTGCCTGTTGGTTCTTCAGCGGAAGAAGTAGCGGGATCCTCGTAGTGGTACTCTCCAGGGTCCATGAACTGTGTATCGATACTCGCGTCTATCCAAGAGAAACAACAAATAAATAACCAACCAAGGTGCAATGCACAACCAAGATTATGCATGATTCATTTTATGAATAATTTAACATGGCAATCCCAAACTAGTCAAGTTTCACGTGCAAAATTGGTATATTAATGAATCTGGACAGAAGCTCAAGTGAAGTTATTTAGACATGCATGAACATGGAAAATATGGATGCATCTTGCAAAATCGATGGAAATGCATATAAGGATCGCAAGAATCGGAGCTACGGTTCTCGAGATACGCTCACGACAAGGTACAGAGACAAAACACAAGACAATCAAGACCTGGGCTAATTCCTGGCATCCCAAGGTAGCCACTGGATAGGTGATGAAAAATCAATCACAATAGGCTCGAGAATCAAACAATTCTACGGAGTATAGCTCCCACAAGTCACAAAACAATAAAACACCAAATCTGCCACTAAACAGCAACATCGCAACTTCTACATATCACAACTTGAGCTACAGGAAGCCTACAACCACAAACAAGATATTGACAGAATCTACTCAACATATGCATCAACTTATCCAACCACACAACTAGCAAAGGATCCACAAATCAATATGCATGAAGCAATCAAGTTGGCATGATGAATCAGTTTTCTGGGACTTGGTGAAAATTCCAGTTTTCTCGAATCTGAGATTATAAAGTAGCAAGTTAACATCAGTAGTTAAATATGCTAGAAAGCAACTATTGGCATGAAAATTAACAGGACGGTAGAAGGCAATATCTACTACAAATAACTAGCACTGAGCATGCTCAAGTTCCATACATATCACTAGATACAACCCACTCTACATGGCAAAACAATAACAACAGATCTTCCAGACAACAATATTTCAGGTTGGCAGAAAACAACATCATCATAGCTACTTAACAGCAAGGTAGCCACTGACCTGGTGACTTAGCATAAATAACAAAAATACTGGGACATTCCCAGCAACCTTAACTAGCAATCTCATGTTGGCAAGAACTTAAAACCATGCATACAATAATTCCTATTAAATGGACAAAAGGGGATCACAACATAAAAACCAGTTTTGTGAAGTTGCCCCAGAGTCAAATCTGACTTCACAGAGGCATTCATTGGTTGATTCTACCCCAAAATCATTACCCATACCCATATACTTGCTTGGAGCAAGAGGGAGAAAAGCTAGGTTCAAATTAAGCCTCCCGAGTCAAGACTGACTTATGTCACTTATGCAACTTGCTGAAAATGGCCCCAAATGACATGGGCTCTATTGATACTGGAAGAGGTTAAATAGCATCTTAGGGACATGATATCATGGCATAGCATCATTTGCAAGGATGAAACTAACTAAAAGAGAACTATGATGTAATGCACATAAAAGCGAACATCTACACTTATAGTTACTCATTGACATGGAGATACTCCAAACATACACATAAGCACCTACACTAGACATAACAAACACACCTAGGTGTAGATGCTCACCTACACATCCATATGTACATATATGCACAAGTGCATACATGCACATGCATATACACATAAGATGCACTCCACATACCCTACTCACACAAGTGTGTGTATGTATAGCATACATACGCACACACACTCTACACCTAGCACACACACTCAAGTGTGTGTATGTTTAATATACATACACACACACTGGCCACTACACTCACATCCATATACATGCACACATGCACTCACACAAGTGTGTGCCTGCCTAATATACACACACACACTACACTATGCCACACAAGCACACACACACACACATATATAAACAGAAGCTAAACGAAACCCTAGATCAAACCTGCACATAAGATAGGCTACATCTAGCAAAATCGAAAAAAACAAAAGAAAAACAAGAGAAAGAAAATAACAGAAAAAAGGGTGAGGGGGACTCGAACCCACGACCTCACTGGACCTGCGATAACACAACACACGCATAGACCACTGCGCTATGAACTGTTAACAGAGGAGGAGACTAACTTCACTAATACAGACACATGCACAAGTTAACTGACGAAACTGAAAACACCTCGACACCGGCAACAGAGCAATGGCGCAGCAACTCCGGCGACTACGCGGCAGCACAACGCATCTCTGGCGAGGGCAAGACGAGGCGGCGACTGCGGGATGCATGGGGGATCCATTCCTCGGTTTGTCTCACGACAAGGGGGACGGAGGCGAGCGCAAGCCTTCACCTTGCTGACCGACGAGGACCACGACTACGGTGGCGATGCACGGGATACGGCGAGGAGAGGGGACAGCGGAGGTCCGCCTGCTCACCGAGGGGTCTCCGGAGGCTTGGGGGAAGCGGATGCGGCGAGACAAGCTCGACAGAGGGGAAGAAGCACTCGGGGACGTGGCGGTGATGGAGGGAAGTAGGGGCGCTCGGACGACGGCGATGTGGCACTGCAGAGGAGGAGGTCCTCTCCTCCTAGCACCAGGAACGGGACGCGGATGGCTCCGGCTCGCCGCGGACCATCTTGAAGGCGTCGGGGCTACACCGGAGGGAGGCCGGCGACGAGCCCTTCGACCCCCACCTCTCTGAACCTCACCTCACTGAATCAGGAAGGAAGAAGAACAAAGGTGAAAGAGGAGTAGGAAGAAGGGGAAAGTGGCGGTGGCGACGGAAGAGGAGAACCCTAGGGATGCGCGCTTATATAGGGGTCGGCCTCGACATTGGAGCTATCGGCGACGGCGACGACGCTCCTCTGCTCCTCTGCACTCTGCTCTCTTAGCCGACTGACGCAAGAGGGGAACGGGGCAGGTTGCCCCTTGGTACCTGGGCTGGGCCTCGGCACAATTGCTCCTCTCTCTCTCTCAAATAAAAACAGAAAAAGGGCTTATCTTTTTAATAAAACCAGCAACACTAGGACAAATCCCCATGGCATTTTTAAAAGATTTTTGAGCCAAACAAAAATACATTTGTAAAGGAAATAATCTGCTGCATTTAATAAAAATATGAAGTTGAATTATTTAGCAAGTTAATTTAATATTTTATAGAAGGGCAGCCCCTGTTTAAATGGAATGCAAAATCCCAACATCCCCAAATAACAAAAGCACCACTCACATCATTCATAAGAATATTTGGGCCACCTCTTGAACATTTTTAATCAATTAAAAAAGCAAGTAAAAACTGGTCATATAATTAATAGGAAGAGAGGGGAAGAAGAAGGTGGTGTTTGAAAGATAGAAGAGAGGAGAAGAAGGAGTGTTGCGCAGATGGAATCCACCACACTCAAATGCCAAAACCACACAAGGCACAACATGTCAAGACACATGAAAGCAAGCATACAAGATGGATGGTAAGATGGATGCCATGATGCATGAATGCAACAACACAATGATGACAAGGTGCAACTCATACATATATCTCATGACACAAGGTTAATACATGGGGTTACATGCCAAATAAGGTAGGGACATCACTTGGGATGTCACAGCCTGCAAAGTAGCTATCAGCGGCGTAGGGATAGGCTCAGCAATGACATCTGCCTTGCGGAGCGGGTGGTTGCAGTCTTGTTACACCGGAATGGAAACCTTTAGGGGAACTTTGGGAACACGCGTACGTCCTTGCTGCTTTTGCACCAAAGGGGAATTGCGCAATGTGGCGCACTGGCGCCCGCCTGTCCTTCTTTGCGTCACCCTTGACTCATGAGGCCGGGCCATGCATAGAGATCTCCGACGCTCCGGATGGGGCCTAAGTGGGACCACCCCCTACCGGTCCTGATGCTGTTTGTGACAGCCCAAGTGCTACCCCTACCTTTTATGGCATGTAACCTCTGTGAACCTTGTTCGCATGTGTTCTGTGAGATGAGTTTCTCTTTTGTTATACCATTGTTTCATCCATCATGCATCATGCATATCATCATCATGTCATGCATATGGTTTTGTGGTGTGCTACCTTGTGGACTTGTGAGTGGTGAGTAGCTCTTGTGTGGGTTGTGGATGTGTGTGCAAGATGGGCATCATCTCCTTCCCCATCTATTATTCTTTTTCAAACAAACAATCCTTTAATCTTTTATTCTCATTGCCACTCTTCCACAGAAATAATTTTCCTTATAGTTCTATTAACAAATTTCATGAGTTAGCTAATATTATTTTGAGCCTATGTCTATTGTGCTTTTGGTGTTTTGAGCTTTAGGATTTTTGGGTTTTAAATAATAGAGGGGATGTTGTTTATAAAGTATTAAAAATACTTTCTTACAAATCCACTTGTTAATTTATTTAAATAGGTCTCATTTTCTTTTAGACAAAAGTATTTTGTTTTATCGAAAATCCTTTTTATTTTTCCTCTGGTGGTTTTTAAGGTGTGGCTATTTTAGTAATTAGGAAAACCTCTTATTTTTCCCTGTGAGAGAGAAGGATCTTAGCCTAGGCCTTGCCTAGGCCCAGCAGCGCAACCTAGCCAGCTTTCGCAGCCCAGCCGCCCCCCTCGCGCGCGTGCGTCGTTCTCCTATATGGCAGCACATCGATAGCAGCCACGTCGACAGGCTCGTCGATTTGACGGCCATCCATCGCACGCAGCCACTTTAAAGGATGTCCCTGGTGCCCTAGCTTCTCCCCTCTCCCCATTCCCTCCTTCTCTTCCCTCACCACTGTAGGTGATCCCTCCAAGCGCATGACGTCATCGTGCCCACTGTGCTCCAACCAAGCATTAGCCCGTTACCGCACGTCTTCTTCTTCCCTGGTGCATGGATCGAGAAGATTGAGCCCCTGCCGTTGTCTTCATCTTCCCGTGCGCCGTCTACGAGCCTGGAGCACCGTCCTCATCGCCGACGTCCTCCTGCAGTTCCAGTGCAGCAGTGTGTCGGACTTCATCTCCTCGTTGCCGTCGTCTAGCCGCGTCCCCGACCTCTTCCTTGCACCAAGGTTGGGAAGGCACTTCCTTCTCCTCCTCCCTGCCTCCTCAAAGCGTTAGGTCGCCCGTAGCTCCCTCTCTCGCCGTGCCTCCGTCGTGCTCCCGGTGCTCCATCGTCTATGCCTTTCAGTTTCAGAGAGAAGCTTCACCGCGCGCCTCCCGCTCTGTGCTGCTGCTCCCTCGCCTGGGCTCCCCTTGCGGAGTCCTCCCTCCGCGCTCCCCTTGCCGCTGTCGTCGCTGACGCTGTTAGGATTTAGTTTCGTCAGGTTCGGCTCGTAGGAGTAGTACTAGTGGGAAGGGAGCCCTATGTAGGCAGACTCCCCCGCCTAGCACAGTGGTAGCCGACCCGCGTCGAGACCGTGAGGTCTGGGGTTCAAACCCCCGGCACGCCCCTCCTTTTTCCCTTGTTCTTTTCCCCATTGGTGAGTGTGTGTGGTAGGACCAGATCTAGTGAGGCTACGTGGGGATCTGGTGTGGCTGTGTACTTGGCATTTGTGTGTCTGTGTGTGTGAGTGTGTGTGTGGATCTGCTGTGACCAGCAGATCCAGTGTGGTGTTTGTGTGCAGAGGAGTGTGTGGCTGAGTGTATGTGTGTGTTTGGCTGAGTGTATGTGTGTGTGTGGTGTAGTGTGTGCATGACAAGTGGGCCTGGCCCCACTTCTCATCCACTAGAGGGGCCTTGGTGCTAGGCCAGGTAGGTCCCTCCTACTTGTTTTTTTATGGATGTTAATGTTTTATGTGAGATAAATGGATTATTTCTCTTTATGGTAATATTAGTAAAACTGGTATGAGCATTTTTGGACATGTGCATTTGTAGTAAGTTTTCACTTATAGGGATGTGGGGTAATTTTCTACCTAGTATTGTGCCATGTTATTCCATGCAAGTATAGGGGTATGATACATGAATTTGGGGTAGAAAAATCTCAACAATCCGTTGGTGCAATCAGTTTGGTCTTTTGAGCAAGTTTGACAAAGTGTCATTTTCTGTGAAAGTGCCATTTTGTCATTTTTGTTATATTTAATCCATGCATGTTATGATGTTTGTGCCAACATGAATATGATAGCCTTCGGTGAGTAGAATGCCATGGTATTTATCTTTGTCATGTTAAAATTGCATATGAGTGCGAATCATGTTCCAAAGTAGCTACTAAAAAATATTGTTGTTTCTAACTTGCCAAATATTTCTGAGTCTGAGAATCTGGTATTATTTTAATGCCATGAAGAGTCGATGCTATCTAGTGATATGTGGTGAATTAGCTCAAGCTCAGTGCTAGTGATTTGAAGTAGATGTTGTCTTCCATCATCTTGTTTATTTTCATGCCATGAGGTGGTCTCTATCACCATTAGTTTATGCTATCAACTTGCCATCAGCTTAACTCAGATTCCAGAAAACTGTTATTTTCACTAAGTCCCAGTATTTTGTTTCATCATGACAACTTGTGGGCCTCATGCTTATTGATGTGTGCCTCAATTCCAGATTGTGTAGTTGGATAAGTTGATAGGCATGCTATGTAGTTTCTTTCAATGCCTTGTTTGTGGTTGGAGGGTTCCTGTAGTTCAAGCTATTTGTTGTGGAAGTTGCGATGTTGTTGTTTGTGGTAGATTGTTCGTTCGAGTGTTTTGTGACTTGTGGGAGCTATACTCCACGGAATTGCTTGATCTTTGGCTCTATTGTGGTTGGTTTTTCATTGCCTAACCAGTGGCTACCTTGGAATGCAAAAGGAATAGCCCATGGCCTTCTTGTCTTATGTTTTGCCTTCGTATCTTGTCGTGACCGTAGCGTGAGAACCGTAACTCCGTTTCTTACGTTCTACATAAGGTTCAAATAACTTAACATAAGGTTCTTGTCTTGTGTTTTTCCTTCATATTTGTATCATTTTTGCATGATGCATCCATATTTTCCATGATCATGCATGTTCAAATAATTTAACATAAGATTCTGTCCAGATTCATTAATAACCAATCCTTTGCATGTGAAACATGAGTAGTTAGGACTGCCATGCTAAATTCTTCACATAAAACATGCATCATTCTTGCTTGCGCATTGCACCATGGTTGCTTGTTTATTCTTGCTGTTTCTTTTCGGTAGACGCGAATGCTGATCCTGAGTACGAAGATCCAGGAGAGTACCACTACGAGGATCCCGCTACTTGTCCCTCTGAAGAACCAACATGCAAGATGATCATACCCGGATCCCGATACTATTTTCGCTTGCTAGTTGTCTCGCTCTTATCGTTATTGTTGCGCTACCTACCACTTGAATTTAAAGCCTCCTACATTGCCATGATAGCCTGTAACCCCTCCACATCCTAGCAAGCAGTTGATTGGCTAAGTTACCACTTCTCAGCCCCCTCTTATAGCGTTCTAGTTGCGGGTGAAGGTAGTTCCCACATGATAACATGGATTTTTGGCATATCACAATATTATATATTATTTAATTTAATGCACATATATATATTGGTATTTGTGGAAGGCTTGGCCTTTTGCTAGGTGTTTTGTTCCGCTGTTACCGCCATAATTTCTTGTTACCGGTGTTATGTTTTCCATACATTGCGCTCCTAACATGCTCGGGGTTGTTATGAGGACCCCCTTGTGTATTCGGTTGAGATTAAAACTTGTCTGGAAAGACCCAAGATTGGTACTACATTTGCTTAACAACTTAATAAACTTGCATAGGGCTTAGCTACCCCTTGGATAATTATTCAAAAACACGGGCCAGTGCTCCTCACGAGTGTTGGTCCAAAAATGGGCTGCCTGTGGGGCCGCCTCGAGGCAACTTGAGGATTGGTTTTCCCTGTAGCTAGTCCCATATGGTAGTGCCGTGAGACAGAGATACGCGCGGCTCCTATTGGGATATGACCTGCTGGGTGGTCTTTGTGGACTTGTTTTACCTTTATCGAGTGTCTTACATGAGGGACTCTGACTTTCTTTGGGATATCTTGAGGTGTTGGAATTCCTTTGGAGTTGCCTAGGATGATCACGAGATCCGTGGTCGAGGCTATTCCTGTGGAGTGTGGTTAATTTATGATGGACTAGTTGGAGCACCCCTGCAGGGTTAAAACTTTCGGAATTCCGTGCCCGTGGTTATGTGGCTACTTGGATATTTCTTTAACACCCGGTTATAGTTAACTTGAAGTAACCTCTAATAAAATACACCAACTGTGTGAGTAACCGTGATCGTCTCTACTTGTGAACATGATCCGAGAGAGAACATGGTGGGGTTATGATTGACGTAAATAGGTGTTCAGGATCTCATAGAGGTCATTCTAGGTTCGATCGATCATAGACCACATATTTACTTTCATGTTACGTAAGTTTAGCCACCCTAAATGCTTAGTGTTGTTGCAAACTAAACACATACCCCTTCCCAACCTATGAGCTTGAATAGTCCCGATACTCGGCGAGATTGCTGAGTCATCATGGCTCACAGATTACTACAACCATCCAGGTGTAGGTACAGATGAGATCATGCCAGATGATGTGACGCAGGTCCAGTGGGAGTATGACGAGGAGCATGGTAGGATGTACGTGACTTATCCAAACGAGAAGAGGACCGTGGTCATGATCTACGAGGCTAGCAAGCCAGTGTCATTGCATCTTCATTTTATCATTTGTTTTCGTCCGTAGCGAGACCCTGTCTTGGATTGATGTTTGAACCTTTGATGTGTATTTGTAATTTAGCATGCGGCGAGTGTAAGCAAAATCATATAGTCATATCTTCCTAAATATATGATTTAATGATGTTGTACTTGCGAACAACGAGATGCGCCTCTATCCCTGTCGAGGCCCCCCACGCCTTAATATGGATAGGCGCGCATCTTGGGTGTGACACTGTTCCTATTAGCGAGGCCAGGGCCCTCGCAAGAGCCATGCCCGACCATGCGAAGTGGGCCATGTCCTAGGCCACAGACAGGCAGGTCTGGGTACCCCCATTCCCGGAACATGGGCTCCGCAAAACCCTTAAGATTCAAACACAGGGGCACGTGCGAAGATTCCTTGCAGCCTCGCCCAACCAAGCTCGATACTCGATGAACGCAACAACAAACTCACACGATGATGAGGAAGAAGATGGCCACAATAGTTTACCCAGGTTCGGGCCGCTATGAAGCGTAATACCGTACTCCTACTTTGGTGGATTGCCTCTCGAGGAGGTAGTGTGGATGAACTAGAACAATGTTTTAGGGCCTCATGAGGGCTCCCTTCGATTTGTTCGAAGCTCTCTGTAGCTCGGTGATGGGTGGATGGTGGAAATGTATTCGGATCCTCTCTACGGTGCAGCCTATCCTCTATATATAGCGGTGGCTTAGGCCCTCTTCCCTTATCTCAATGGCGGGAAGGGATCCCACAATGGCCAATTTTGAAGGGGGACAAGAGTACGTGCTCGCCTTCCCCAAAGGCGGTCTTCGCCTGCAAAGTAGTTGTTGACGGCATAGGGATGGGCTCAACGATGACATCCGCCCTGCAGAGCGGGTGGTTGCGGTCTTGTTACACCGGAATGGAATCCTTTGGGGGCGCTTTGGGAAACCGCGTACGTCGCTGCTCCCTTTGCACCAAAGGGGAACTGGGCAATGTTGCGCGCTGGCGCCCGTCTGTCCTTCGTTGCATCAACCTTGACTCCCGATGTCGGGCCTTGCATAGAGATCTCCGCTGCCGTGGAGGGGGACTGAGGAGGCCCACCCCTTGCCAGTCCTGATGTTGTTCCTCCTCGCGAAGCCAGGGCGGTCGTGAGGGCCTTGTATTGGTTGAGGCCATGCTTGGTCGTGCTTGGTCGATGTAGTGGGCCATGCCCTAGGCCATAGGCTGGCAGGACTTGGTACCCCTGTTCCCGGAACATGGGTTCCACAAAACTCTTAAGATTCGAACATAGGGGCGTGTGCGAAGATCCCCCGCAGCCTCCCCAACCTAGATCACTACTCGATGAACGCAGGAACAAACTCACACGATGACGAGCAAGAAGATGGACACAACAATTTACCCAGGTTCGGCCACTTCGAAGTGTAATACTACTCCTGCTTTGGTTTATTACCTCTTGAGGAGGTAGTGTGGATTAACTCATACATTGTTTTAGGGCCTCATGAGGGCTCCCTTCAATGTGTTCGAAGATCTTTGTCGCTTGGTGAAGGGTGGATGGTGGAAATGGATTCGGATCCTCTCTACGATGCAGCCTATCCTCTATATATAGCGGTGTCTTGGGTCCTCTTCCCTTATCGCAATGGCGGGAAGGGATCCCACACTGGCCAATTTTGAAGGGGGCCAAGACTACGTGCTTGCCCTGGTTAAATGTGCTCTTCGCCTGCAAAGTACTTGTCGACGGCAAAGGGATGGGCTCAACGATGACATCCAGCCTGCGGAGTCTGTGGTTGCGTTCTTGTTACACCGGAATAGAAACCTTTGGGGGGCCCTTTGGGAACCCGCGTACGAACCTGCTCCCCTTGCACCAAAGGGGAACTGCGCAATCTGGCATGCTGGCATCCGCCTGTCCTTTGTTGCGTCACCCTTGACTCCCCAGGCTAGGCCTTGCATAGAGATCTCCGCCGCTCTGGAGGGGGCCTGAGGAGGCGCACCCCTTGCCGGTCGTGACGCTGTTCCTCCTCGCGAGGCCAGGGCACCCTCGCAAGGGCCTTGTCTTGAGTGAGGCCACGCCTGGACATGCTTGGTCGATGAAGTGGGTCATGCCCTAGGCAACAGGCAGAGAGGTCTAGGTACCCCTGTTCCCAGAATGTGGGATTTGCAAAACCCTTAAGATTCAAACATAGGGGCGTATGCGAAGATCCCCCTCTGCCTCCCCCGACCAAGATCGCTACTCAATGAACGCAGAAACAAACTCGCACGATTGTAAAGATAAAGATGGACACAACAGTTTACCCAGGTTCGGGCCGCTTCGAAGCGTAATACCCTACTGCTGCTTTGGTGGGTTACCTCTCGAGGAGGTAGCGTGAATGAACTAGTATGGTGTTTTAGGGTCTCATGACGGCTCCCTTTGATGTGTTTGAATCTTTCTGTGGCTCGGTGATAAGTGGATGGGGGAAATGGATTCGGATTCTCTCTACGGTGCAACCTATCCTCTATATATAGCGGTGGCTCGGGTCCTCTTCCGTTATCTTAATGGCGGGAAGGGATCCCACAATGACCAATTTTGAAGGGGCACAACAGTACGTGCTCGCCCTACCCAAAGGCAGTCTTCGCCTTCAAAGTAGCCGTCGATGGCGCTGGGATGGGCTTAGCAATGACATTCGCCCTGTGGAGCGGGTGGTTGTTGTCTTGTTACACCGGAATGGGAACCTTTGGGGACGCTTTGGGAACCCTCGTACGTCCCTGCTCCCTTTACACCAAAGGGGAACTGCGTAATCTTGCACGCTGGCGCCCGCCTGTCGTTCGTTGCATCACCCTTGACTCCTGAGGCTAGGCCTTGCATAGAGATCTCCATCGCTCCGGAGGGGGCCTGAGGAGGCCCACACCTTATCGGTCCTGACGTTGTTCCTCCTCGCGAAGCCAGGGCCCTAACGAGGTCCTTGTCTTGAGTGAGGCCAAACCTGGCCATGCTTGGTCGATGAAGTGGGCCATGCCCTGGGCCACAGGCAGTTAGGTCTGGGTACCCCATTCCCAGAATGCCGACAAATGTAACCAAAAAAATTTGCAAGGTCACTAGAGAAAAATAAAATGGACTTGTAGTACAAAATGCCAAACTGGACCAGAATGAAGAAGAGGAGGATTTGTTCAAAATTTACAAATAGAAAAGCTGAGTTTTTCTATAAAAGTGATTCAGGGACATCACTTGACATCTATAAATTTTTGTGGAATTTTTTACAGAATTTGTGAAGTAGTTGTAGTGTAACTCATGCCTTTGAAGGAATGAAAATGCCTTTTAAAAGAATTTAAAAGTAGCCACGTTTTATTACAAAAATAATTCCACTCATTTTTACTAGATGAAATAAGATGATTGAATAAAGTATTCAAATCTCACAGTATTATTAAAAGTATCAGATAAGAGGGAAAAGTTCTGAAATACACAGAAAAGAAGTGTCTCCGAAATTAATTGAAAAATACAGAAAATAAGAAATAAATATTTCTGACAAAATTTTAAATAATAAAATAATATTAAATTTTTGGGGTGTTACAACACTACCCCCTTTAAGAATAATCTTGTCCTCTAGATTTTTTAAAGAACGAATTTTGCAAAAATATGATTCGTATGACATGACAATTGTAACATGGAAAACAAATATACCGCACACATGATAGGATGGGGCCACAGTAAATTTGCTGACTAATGAGCAACTGTGTTATACTAGCGAGGTAATCGATTAGGCAATAAAAGTGTGCACGGTCTTGCATTAATTGCACGCGGCCTGTGAGTCGTGTAACACGAGGGCATGAAAATCAAACTGTGTTGGAAAAATATTTTTTACTGCAGAGGTCTTTTAGGAAAACCTTACTAGTTTATTTCCTAAAATGAAAACAATTGATTTTTAAATCACGACAGACAACTGCAACCAAGACCATATACTCATATATTAAATTTTAAAACACAACACATATATCACACAAGCAGTTAGATGCTACACAAACTAATACAACTAAGGTGTTGACAGTTTAGGTAATAAGCTATGGTTCATGAGGAATTATTCCCTGTAGTGGGATATGTGCTTCGTCTACTACGGAGCGGAGGGAGCACTAACAAAATGCGTCTCTCTTGGTCTGGTCTCAGGGGTCTGCTAATGTTGATATGGGATTTATACAGCAAGGGTATGGAGAAAATCCTAGCTATTGTTGGGTCAACGCTCTCGAGCGATGGCATTGCACTAGCTTAATTAGCGCCAGATCATTCTCTCCTCAGGTGTAGGGAAATGGATGTGGCTTCTCTAGCTGTTGCACCATTTGGGAAGAAATACTCGCATTCAGTGGCATAGGGTACCGAGAGCTGAAGGCAGGTGATTGCCTCTTAAGCAGCAACTTCTATAGCATTTACTGGGGTGTGCCTATATTTCCCGATGAAGGGAACTGCCGTACTGTCTTTGTTAGGGTTACCTGTTGGGTGTGCCTGATTGTCCAATATTTCGAGGCAGTGAAAGCAACCATCGATTTGAACAGCTTGCACCGGGATGGGTGGGGAGAACCGATGGTACTGTGGTTAAAATTTCACAATTATCTTAATAAAATTCCACGGGGTTGCATCTAGGTTTTTTATATGAATCCCAAGTTGCGGCCTAAAAAACAAAAGGATGTGTAGGCAGTGCACAAGGTGAGGGATGCTTGGTAAGGTTACAGAGTGGCCCTATGTATAGCATCTCGGCTGTGTCACATATCGCGGTGTGGGGGAAATATTAAAATGTCGGTTCTGCTATATGGTTGTCAAGGTCAATGCCACCGCTATATATATATATCACAAAATGTGACATATAGCTATAGTTGTAGGTTGGGTGGTCTTAGGTAGCTACGCCCAGAATTAAATATGTGACCAGACGCCAAATGTTATTTATGCATGGTTACTTGTAGTACTATTAAAATAATAGCATACAAGAATTCTACATTTTATTAATGGCGATATAAGGTCACTCTATTACATATCATAGTAATACTAAAACTCAACACTACTCAAGCGGCTTAGTCTACTTCATTCATATCTAGTCGAGCATGCCTTGCGAACGCCGAGGCTTCTCCTTGGGCTCCATCATTGGGATTGACTAGGTTAGGGTGCGGAGTTGCAGGTTGTAGGTAGCGATGATTACCATCGTGGGGTTTCATGATTAAAATCCCATCGGAGTATGTCCGCAAAAGGCGACAAAGCTCATCCAAGGATACAAATATATCATGCTCGGTTGTAGGGGCAGGCCTTGACAACTCTTCGATTGTCCGAACAACACGACATGGTTGTCGGCATCATGCACAACTTCTGTTATTGTTGGGGCTCGGCGGGTGAGTTCTTCACGAGTTGTAACAAGATCAAGGGTGACCTTATCAAACAATGCCTCTTCTTCCCTTAAGTAGCACACAAGATACAACAAGGCGAGGTCCATCTCATGGTCTCCGTTGGCAACTTGGGGAGGCCTACTATGTCCTTCACGGCTAGGGTAGTAGTATAACAAGCAGCAGTTAACTCTTGTCGACAGATGTTGGAGTTGAACTATAGCCTCTCGAGCTGCTAGCTGGATGGCTTGTGGCTAGAAGGAAGTTGACCTTTTGGTGAACCAATAGGGGCGTTCTAGCGAGGTATTGCTACTGAAAATGTTCACCGTGGCCCAAAAGCGATGAATGTCATCACTCGTGTGCTCCTGGAACACAATATATTCTGGGGGCTCTTCTCACAGAAAGCATGATGTGTGAGGTTCGCAAGGATGGTCACAAAACCTCCAAGGTCGGTCGCAGTGGTTCAATTGCGAATAATGGCGCCAGGCACCTTGGCTTGGTTATGGATATGTAGCTGTGGTGTGCTGCTTTGGGCAAACATTTCCTTTATATAAAGAAAATGGAGTCTTCCTCTACATGCTTGCGAATGGGACAACTCAGGTGTTGGTCATGGGCGTGTGGCCTACCAGGCTAGTCTGATAGGCTGGGCATCGACCAACAAAAGCTGTCAGGGTCACTAGGTGGGCTATCGGTTAGGATAGGCTTGGCAGTGGTGAGGCTAAGGTCTCGTGGATGGGTTAACCTAGGTTCATTGACCCACTAAGATAGGATTAGCCAATGGTCAGCCTGGCTCTCATACCAAGGTTCTCTGGACCGGTTTTTCCAGGAAATTAATTTCCCAGCAAATAGTCCTTGTGCTCACCAACCCCAGGCTTACTGTTAGTTGGCGAGGCACATTCTTGATACAAAAATTCCAAGCATAATACAAAATCTGTAGCACAAGACCATTGTGGTCTATGAGTACAACAAAAGTCTCTAATGGTTGATGGCAGAAGCGGTTTGCAGGTCATTAGAGTCTATGGGACTCCATTTCCCATAGGAACAGCTAACCTGGATAACTCCTATCTTCGCGTGGCTACTATCCTCGTTGCCTAGGTTCCGGGGCTGTAGTCATTGCACTCCTCTCCAAGCATGAAATCCGGCCAAGACAATAGCCAGGGACAAGCCAGTGAGTACTTTGAATGTACTTGCAAACATCATGAAAATAAGTATAATATAGTAGGTGACAACCATGCACTGAAATAATCCACGATCACTTTGTCCATTACCAAAGAAAATTCAGCAAGTACGCAAGCAGTGTTGGAAATATGCCCTAGAGGCAATAAATAAAGTGTTTATTATTCTATTTCCTTGTTCATGATAATCGTATATTATCCATGCTATAATTGTATCAATTGGAAACATGGATACATGTGTGGATACATAGACAAACACAATGTCCCTAGTATGCCTCTAGTGAAGTAGCTCGTTGATCAAAATATGGTTAAGGTTTCCTAGCCATGGACATGAGATGTCATTTGATAACGGGATCACATCATTAGGAGAATGATGTGATGGACAAGACCCAAACTACAAACGTAGCTTATGATCGTGTCAGTTTATTGCTACTGTTTTCTGCATGTCAAGTATACGTTCCTATGACCATGAGATCATGCAACTCACAAATATCGGAGGAGTACCTTGTGTGTATCAAATGTCGCAACGTAACTGGGTCACTATAAAGGTTCTCTACAGGTGTCTCCGAGGGTGTCTATTGCGTTGGCATGGATCAAGACTGGGATTTGTTACTCCGTGTGACAGAGAGGTATCTCAAGGCCCACTCGGTAATACAACATCACAATAAGCCTTGCAAGCAATGTGACTAAGTGTTAGTTGCGAGATCTTGTATTACAGAACAAGTAAAGATACTTGCCAGTAACGAGGTTGAACTAGGTATGGAGATACCGACGATCGAATCTCGGGCAAGTAACATGCCGAAGAACAAAGGGAACATCATACGGGATTAACTGCATCCTTGACATAGAGGTTCAACCGATAAAGATCTTCGTAGAATATGTAGGAACCAATGTGGACATCCAGGTCCCGCCATTGGTTATTGACCGTAGAGGTGTCTCGGTCATGTCTACATAGTTCTCGAACCCGTAGGGTCTGCACACTTAAGGTTTGGTGACGTTTTGGTTGTATAGAGTTATGTATGGCAGTGACCGAAGTTTTTTCGGAGTCCCGGATGATATCCCGGACGTCACGAGGAGCTCCGGAATGGTCCGGAGGTAAAGATTCATATATAGGAAGTCCTGTTTCGGTTGCCAGAAAAGTTTCGGGCTCATCGGTATTGTACCGGGAGTGCCGGTAGTGTACCGTGAGGCCTTCGGGAGGGGTATTTCGACCCAAGAAACTTCATGGGCTCTGGGAGAGTGAATATCATCCCTTAGTGGGCTGGTGGAAACTCCCACACAAGGCCCATGTGGCTGGAGGAAAAAACCCAATAGGAAAAGGTGGAAAAAAAGGCAAAAAGGAGCAATCCTAGTCCTACTAGGATTGGAGGAGGAATCCTCCTCTCCTAGTAGGTTCGGCTGAACCAGCTAGCCTTGGAGGCAAAGGCTGCCTCCTCTCCTCCTCTCGTACTATATATACTAGAGGGTTTTGGGTTTTTGCACGACATTTTCAGCCACGTGCTACCCGTTCCTCCAGTGCATAGTTTCTCCTCTAGATTGGTTTTCTACAATGCTTAGGCCAAGCCCTGCCGGAATTCCTCCACCACCATCGCCGTAGAGCCATTAGGATGCTGGAGAACTCTTCTTCCTCTCCACTCCTTCTTGCTGGATCAAGGCGGTGGAGATCGTCATCAAGCTGTACGTGTGCTGAACGCGGAGGTGTCGTCAGTTCGGTGCTAGATTGGAAGGATCGTGATCAAGTTCGTGGGACGGATCATGATCAAGTTCATGGGACGGATCATGATCGGATTGCGGGACGGATCGTGATTGGATCGTGGGACGGATCGTGATTGGATCGCAGGATGCACAGCAATTTGGATCGCGAAGACGTTCGACTACACCAACCGCGTTTCTTAACGCTTCCCGCTTAGCGATCTACAAGGGAATGTAGATCCACTCTCCCTCTCGTAGATGCTCATCACCATGGATAGATAAGCGTGTGCGTAGCAAAATTTTTGTTTCCCCTGCTACGTTCCCCAACAGTGGTATCAGAGCTTGGTCTATGCGTTGATGAGATCTCGGGTAGAACACAAAAGGTTTGTGGGCGTTGATGCTTAGATTGCTTCCTCCCTTGGTCGGATTTTGGTTCAGCGGTATTGTGAGATGAAGCGAGCTGGACCAACATTACTCGTACGCTTACGAGAGACCGGTTCCCTCGACGCAACTTGTTGCCTAGATGGCTTGCGGGTGGCAGTTTCTACCACTTTAGTTGGATCGGATTCGACAAAGGCGGTCCTTGAGAAGGTTGAAAAGCAAATTATGTATCACCGTTGGGGTTTATGCGTAGGTGAGAATCGTTCTTGCTAGAAACCCGTAGCATCCATGTAAAACATGCAACAACAATTAGAGGACGTCTAACTTGTTTTTGGAGGGTATGTTGTGATGTGATATGGCCAATTACATGATGTGATATATGTGATGTATGAGATGATGATGTGATGTATAGAATTTCATGACTTGCATGTCGATGAGTACGGCAACCGGCAGGAGCCATAGGGTTGTCTTTAATTATTGTATGACCTGCGTGTCAATCATTAAGCGCTATGTACTGCTTTACTTTATCGCTAAATGGTAGCAATAGTAGTATAAGCATGCAGGGCGTGACAACCTCGATGGCGACACGTTGATGGATATCATGGTGTCGTGCCGGTGACGATGAAGATCATGTCGGTGCTTTCAAGATGGAGATCTAAAGCACAAGTTCATGGCCATATCATGTCACTTATGAATTGCATGTGATGTTAATCCTTTTTTGCACCTTGTTTTACTTAGTATGATGGTAGCATTATAAGGTGATCCCTCACATAAATTTCAAGATAAAATTGTGTTCTCCCCGAGTGTGCACCGTTGTGAAAGTTCGTCGTGTTGAGACACCACGTGATGATCTGGTGTGATAGACTCTACGTTCACATACAACGGGTGCAAGCCAGTGTTGCACACGCATAACACTTGGGTTAAACTTGATGAGCCTAGCATGTACAAACATGGCCTCGTAACACAAGAGACCGAAATGTCGAACATGAGTCATATAGTAGATATGATCAACATAATGATGTTCACCATTGAAGCCACCTCAACTCACGTGATGATTGGACTTGAGTTGGTGGATTTGGATCATGTGACACTCAGATGACCTGAGGGATGTAAATTTCAGTGGGATATTTAGTAATTTGATTAACTAAACTCATTATCTTGAACAATAGTCTAAGTGAACTTTGCATAATTATGTTCTAGATCAATGGCTCGCGCAGTAGCACCCCTGAATTTTAATGCGTTCCTACAGAAAGCTAAACTGAAAGATGATGGAAGTAAGTTTATTGACTCGGCCTGTAATCTGAGGATTATCTTCACGGCTTCCTAGAAATCATATGTCCTTCATGCACCGCTTGGTGACCAACCAAAAGACATGACGTCTGAAGACGTTAAGAACGCTTGGGAGGCACGTACTGGAGATTACTCAATAGTTCAGTGTGCAATATTGTATGGCTTAGAACCGGAACATCAAAGACGTTTTGAACGTCATGGAGCATATGAGATGTTCTAGGAGTTGAAGTTTATCTTTCAGAAGAACACCCAGATCGAGAGGTATGAAACCTTCGATAAGTTCTATGCTTGCAAGATGGAGGAGAACGGGTCTATCAGTGAACATATACTCAGAATGTCTGGGTATTCAACTCGTCTAGCGGATTTGGGAATTGCCCTTCCGCCAGAGGAGATTGCTGACAGAGTTCTTCAATCACTACCACCTAGTTACAAGAGCTTTGTGATGAACTATAACATGCACAGGATGAACAAGTCAGTCGCCGAGCTGTTTGCGATGCTAAAAGTCGCTGAGTCTAAAATCTAGAAAGAACATCAAGTGTTGATGGTCAATAAAACCACTAGTTTCAAGAAAAATTGCAAAGTCAAGGGCAAGGGCAACAAGGGTAAAACCAAGAAGGATGGCAAAGCAGTTGCTACTCCTGCAAAGAAGCCCAAGCATGGACCCAAGCTAGAAACTGAGTGCTTTCATTGCAAGGGAACTAGTCACTAGAAGGGGAACTGCCCCAAGTACCTGGCTGACAAGAAGGCGGCCAACAACAAACAAGGTATATATGATATACATGTTATTGATGTGTACCTTACTAGCTCTCGTAGTAGTGCCTGGGTATTTGATACCGGTTCGGTTGCTCACATTTGCAAGTCAAAGCAAGAACTACGGAATAAATGAAGGCTGGCAAAGGACGAAGTGACGATGCGCAAGGGAAATGGTTCCAATGTTGATGTGATCGCCGTCGGCACGCTCTCTCTTCGATTACCATCGGGATTAGTGATGAACCTGAATAATTGTTATTTAGTGCCTGTGTTAAGCATGAACATTATATCTGGATCTTGTTTATTGCGAGATGGTTATTCATTTCAATAAGAGAATAAAGGTTGTTCTATTTATATGAGTAATATCTTTTATGGTCATGCACCCAATGTTAGGGGTCTATTCATATTGAATCTTGATAGTGACGACACACATGTTCATAACATTGATGCCAAAAGATGTAGAGTTGATAATGATAGTACCACTTTCTTGTGGCACTGCCGTTTAGGTCATATTGGTGTTAAACGCATGAGGAAGCTCCATGCTGATGGACTTTTTGAGTCACTTGATTTTGAATCACTTGACACATTTCAACCATGCCTCATGGGCAAGATGACTAAAACGCCGTTTTCTGGAACAATGGAACGGGCGAGTGACTTATTGGAAATCATACATACTGATGTGTGCGGTCCGATGAATGTTACAGTGCGTGGTGGATATCGTTATTTTCTCACCTTCACTGACGACTTAAGTAGATATGGGTATATTTACTTAATGAAACACAAGTCTGAGACGTTTGAAAAGTTCAAGAAATTTCAGAGTGAAGTTGAGAATCATCGTAGCAAGAAGATTAAGTTCCTACGATCTGATCGAGGAGGTGAATATCTGAGTTATGAGTTTGGCAGTTACTTAAGACAGTGTGGAATTGTTTCACAGTTGACACCGCCCGGAACACCACAGCGTAATGGTGTGTCCGAACGTCGTAATCGAAACTTATTAGAGATGGTGCATTCTATGATGTCTCTTGCTAATTTGCCACTATCGTTTTGGG
Source organism: Hordeum marinum (assembly GCA_022496015.1). Taxonomy (NCBI): domain Eukaryota; kingdom Viridiplantae; phylum Streptophyta; class Magnoliopsida; order Poales; family Poaceae; genus Hordeum; species Hordeum marinum. Next base: position 116,798,948 of record CM039677.1, read on the forward strand.
GTTATGCATTAGAGACAGCTGCATTCACTTTAAATAGGGCACCATCAAAATCCGTTGAGACGACACCATATGAACTATGGTTTGGCAAGAAGCCAAAGTTGTCATTTCTTAAAGTTTGGGGATGTGATGCTTATGTCAAAAAGCTTCAGCCTGAAAAGCTAGAACCCAAAGCAGAGAAATGCGTCTTCATAGGATACCCGAAAGAGACAGTCGGGTATACCTTCTATCTCAGATCCGAAGGCAAAGTGTTTGTCGCTAAGAACGGAACATTTCTTGACAAAGAGTTTCTCTCGAAAGAATTGAGTGGGAGGAAAATAGAGCTTGATGCGGTTATTGAACCTTTACTTCAACCAGAAAGTAGCGCAGCACAGAAAGATGTTTTTGTGGAACCTACGACCGTAGAAGAGGAAGTTAATTATTATGATCATGAAGCTTCAGATCAAGCTGCTATTGAACCACGTAGGTCGACAAGGCTGCGTACTACCCCTGAGTAGTACGGCAACCCTATCTTGGAGGTCATTTTGTTGGACAACAGTGAACCTACGAGGTATGGAGGAGCAGTGATGGGACCGTATTCTGAGAAATGGTTAGAGGCCATGAAATTCGAGAGGGGATCCATGTATGAAAACAATGTATGGACTTTGGAAGTATTACCTGAAGGGCGAAAGGCCATTCAGAACAAATGGATCTTTAAGAAGAAGACAGACGCGGACGGTAATGTCACCGTCTATAAAGCTCGACTTGTGGCAAAGGGTTTTTCACAAGTTCAAGGAGTTGACTACGATGAGACTTCCTCACCCGTAGCGATGCTTAAGTCTGTCAGAATCATGTTAGCAATAGGTGCTTATTTCGGCTATGAAATTTTGTAGATGGATGTCAAAAGAGTGTTCCTCTACGGTTTCCTTAAGGAAGAGTTGTATATGATGGAACCCGAAGGCTTTGCGATCCAAAGAATGTTGACAAAGTTTGCAAACTCCAGCGATCCATTTATGGACTGGTGCAAGCATCTCGGAGTTGGAATAAGCGCTTTGATGAGGTGATCAACGCGTTTGATTTTATACAAGTTTACGGAGAAGCTTGTATTTACAAGAAAGTGAGTGGGAGCTCTATAGCGTTTCTAGTATTATATGTGGATGGCATATTGCTGATTGGAAACAATATAGAAATGTTGGAAAGCGTGAAGGAATATTTGAACAAGAGTTTTTCAATGAAGGACCTAGGAGAAGCTACTTTCATATTAGGTATTAAGATCTATAGAGATAGATCGAGACGCTTAATAGCACTTTCACAGAGCACATACCTTGATAAAGTTTTGAAGAAGTTCAAAATGGAACAGTCCAAGAAGGGGTTCTTGCCTGTGTTACAAGGTGTGAAGTTGAGTAAGACTCAATGCCCAGTAACTGCAAAAGATAGAGAAAAGATGAGTGTCACCCCCTATGCTTCAGCCATAGGCTCTGTCATGTATGCAATGCTATGCACAAGACCCGATGTCAGCCTTGCCATAAGTATGGTCGGAAGGTTTCAAAGTGATCCTGGAATGGAGCACTGGCAAGCGGTCAAGAATATCCTTAAGTACCTCAAAAGGACTAAGGAAATGTTTCTCGTTTATGGAGGTGATGAAGAGCTTGTCGTAAAGGGTTACGTCGATGCAAGCTTTGACACTGATCCGGACGACTCTAAGTCGCAAACCGGATATGTATTTATTCTTAACGGGGGAGCGGTAAGCTGGTGCAGTTCCAACCAAAGCGTGGTAGATGATTCTACGTGCGAAGAGGAATACATCGCAGCTTCGGAGGCGGCGAAGGAAGGTGTCCGGATGAAGCAGTTCATGACAGATCTTGGAGTAGTGCCCAGTGCATTGAATCCAATGAACCTGTTCTATGACAACACTGGTGCCATTGCTTTGGCCAAGGAACCAAGGTTTCACAAGAGAACTAGACACATAAAGCGACGCTTCAGCTCCATCCGCGATTAAATCATGGAGAAAGACATAAATATTTGCAAAGTGCACATGGATCTGAATGTTGCAGACCCGTTGACTAAACCTCTTCCAAGGGCTAAAAATGATCAACACTAGAACTACATGGGTGTTCGATTCATTAAAATGTAAATCACATAGTGATGTGAACTAGATTATTGACTCTAGTGTAAGTGGGAGACTGTTGGAAATATGCCCTAGAGGCAATAGTAAAGTGTTTATTATTGTATTTCCTTGTTCATGATAATCGTTTATTATCCATGCTATAATTGTATCAATTGGAAACATGGATACATGTGTGGATACATAGACAAACACAATGTCCCTAGTATGCCTCTAGTGAACTAGCTTGTTGATTGAAAGATGGTTAAAGTTTCCTAGCCATGGACATGAGATGTCATTTGATAAAGGGATCACATCATTAGGAGAATGATGTGATGGACAACACCCAAACTACAAACGTAGCTTATGATCGTGTCAGTTTATTGCTACTGTTTTTCTGCATGTGAAGTATATGTTCCTATGACCATGAGATCATGCAACTCACAGATACCGGAGGAGTACCTTTTGTGTATCAAACGTCGCAACGTAACTCGGTGACTATAAAGGTTCTCTACAGGTTTCTGCGAGGGTGTCTGTTGAGTTGGCATGGATCAAGACTGGGATTTGTTACTCCGTGTGACAAAGAGGTATCTCAGGGCCCACTCGGTAATACAACATCACAATAAGCCTTGCAAGCAATGTGACTAAGTGTTAGTTGCGAGATATTGTATTACATAACGAGTAAATAGACTTGCCAGTAACAAGGTTGAACTAGGTATGAAGATACCGACGATCGAATCTCGGGCAAGTAACATACCGAAGAAAAAAGGCAACATCATACGGGATTAACTGAATCCTTGACATAGAGGTTCGACCGATAAAGATCTTCGTAGAATATGTAGGAACCAATGTGGACATCCAGGTCCCGCAATTTGTTATTGACCGTAGAGGTGTCTCGGTCATGTCTACATAGTTCTCGAAGCCGCAGGGTCTCCACACTTAAGGTTTGGTGACGTTTCGGTAGTATAGAGTTATGTATGGTGGTGACTGACGGTTTTTCGGAGGCCCGGATGAGATCCCAGATGTTACAAGGAGCTCCGGAATGGTCCGGAGGTAAAGATTCATATATAGGAAGTCCTGTTTTGGTCGCCGAAAAAGTTTCGGGCTCATCGGTGGTGTACCGGGAGTGCAGGTAGTGTACCGGGAGGCCTCTGGGCGGGGTATTTCGACCCAAGAGAGTTCATGGGCTGTGGGAGAGTGAATATCAGCCCTTAGTGGGCTGGTGGAAACTCGCACACAAGGCCCATGTGGCTGGAGGAAAAAACCCGATAGGAAAAGGTGGAAAAAAGTCAAAAAGGAGCAATCCTAGTAGGTTCGGCCGAACCAGCTAGCCTCCTCTCCTAGTAGGTTCGGCCGAACCAGCTAGCCTTGGAGGCCAAGGCTGCCTCCTCTCCTCCTCTCCTCCTATATATACTAGAGGGTTTTGTGTTTTTGCACCAGATTTTCAGCCACGTGCTACCCGTTCCTCCTGTGCATAGTTTCTCCTCTAGATCGGTTTTCTACAGTGCTTAGGCGAAGCCCTGCCGGAATTGCTCCACCACCATCGCCGTAGCGTCGTTAGGCTGCTGGAGAACTCTTCTTCCACTCCACTCCTTCTTGCTGGATCAAGATGGTCGAGATCGTCATCAAGCTGTACATGTGCTGAACGCGGAGGTGCCGTCCATTCGGTGCTAGATCGGAAGGATCGTGATCAAGTTCGTGGGACGGATCGTGATCAAGTTCATGGGACGGCTCGTGATCGGATCGCGGGATGGATCGTGATTGGATCGTAGGATGGATCGTGATTGGATGGCGGGACGCACGGCGATTTGGATCGCGAAGACGTTCGACTACACCAAGCGCGTTTCTTAACGCTTCCTGCTTAGCGATCTACAAGGGTATGTAGATCCACTCTCACTCTCGTAGATGCTCATCACCATGGATAGATCTGCGTGTGCGTAGGAAAATTTCTGTTTCCCATGCTACGTTCCCCAAGAAGCAGGTCATTCATACTAAAAAGGAATATACAATCAGAGAATAAAAATAAAGTAAACGATCGGGTGTCTGAAGCGACTCCTCGAAAGGATAATGTCGGCGTTCTAGGAATGGGGGTACCCAGACATGCCTGCATGTGGGCCAGGGCATGGCCAACTTCATTGACAACAGACGGTCGGGCGTGGCCTCACTCAAGACAAGGCCTTTGTGAGGGCCCCAGCCTCACGAGGAGCAACATCGTTAGGACCGGTAAGGGGAGATATCTATGCAAGGCCCGACGTCGGGAGTCAAGAGAGACGCAATGAAGAACAGGTGGGCATCATCGCGCTGGATGGTGCAGTCACCCCCAAAGTTTTCCATTCCGGTGTAGCAAGACCGCAACCACCCGCCCCGCTGGGCGGATGTCATTGCTGAGCCCATCCATGTGCCATCAATAGCTACTTTGCAGGCGAAGACCGCCTTATGGCAGAGCGAGGACGTACTTTCTGTCCCCCTTAAAAATTAGACATTGTGGTATCCCTTCCCGCGATTGTGATAAGGGAAGAGGATCCGAGCCACCACTATATATAGAGGGTAGGCTGCACCGTAGAGATGGGGCCGAATCCATTCTAGCATCTACCTAACACCAAACCACAGAGAGTCTCGAACTCATTGAAGGGAGCCCTCATGAGGCCCTAAACACTATACTAGTTCATCCATATCACCTCCTCGAGAGGCAATCCACCAAAGAAGCAGTAGGGTATTACGCATCGCAGCGGCCCGAACCTAGGTAAACTGTCGTGTTCATCTTCTTCCTCGTCATCGTGCGAGTTTGTTGTTGTGTTCATCGAGTAGCAGGTTAGGTTGGGCGAGGCTCCAGGGGATCCTCGCACACACCCCTGTGTTCGAATCTTAAGGGTTTTGCAGAGCTCGAAATCCGACGTTTGGCACGCCAGGTAGGGGGCATGTCGGAGCTTCTCCAGTCGCATCGATGGTCAGGTCCTAGCTTGACAACTCCATGGCGGGCGAGACCCGCGGCAACGGCTGGTCCCTGGCGCGTGACCGTGCTTGGGCATGCGGGGCCGCCACCGTGGCCGCCTACATCCTCAGAGGATCACAAGCACCACCCGTCATCCGCCACATCAAGCAGTTCCTATGCCCCGTAGGAGCAGCTCGGTCGCAGCCCGAGCCCGTGCAGCACCACGCTGGGCCGGAGATCAACATCACCTTTGGCCCTAACGACTACCCTAAGACGACGGCAGCTGCTGGAGCACTTCCTATGATGTGCACGCAGACCATACGCGGCATCGTTGTCTCTAGGACCCTCATAGACTATGGCACTGGCCTCAACGTGATCTCTGTGGACGCTTTTGATGCGCTGTAGATACCCCATGACTAGCTCGAGCTTTCGAGGCCCTTCTCTAGGGTGGTCGGTGGTTCTATCGTCCCCATGGGGCGTGCGTGCCTCCCCGTCACCTTTGGCACCCGCTCCAACTTCCACACCAAGCAAATCGACTTAAATGTCACCCACATCCACCTCCCATGCAACGCGATACTCAGCTCCACCGTGCTCTCCTAGTACATGACAGCAACACACCCATGATACAATGTCGTCAAGATTCCCAAGAGCGGAGGCGCCGCGCAAACCGCAGAGGACCCCGGGGCCGTCCTCCCAGACATTGCGCCAGTGAAGAAGAGGCATCTATTCTCCCAGAGTCAGCCAGAGACGAAGCGGGTGCAAGTGGACGAAGGAAACCCCGGCCTGACCTTCACCATCGGTGCCGGCTTGCCCCAAGATCAAGAGGATGTGTTGGTATCCTTCCTCCGGGTGAACAAGGACGCGTTTGTGTGGAGCGCCTCTAACCTGCTGGGAGTCCCAAGGGACATGATTGAGCACCACCTCATGGTGTGCCTGAATGCACGTCTAATAAAGCAAAAGGCAAGAAGGCAAGCTCCGGAGAAGCAGGCGTTTATTGCCCAGGAGGTCAGGAATCTCAAGAAGGCAGGGTCATCCGGGAGGTGCGCTACCCGGAGTGGGTGGCTAACCCGGTGGTCGTCCCGAAGTTATGCAGGAAAGAACGAATGTGCATCGACTCCCCGAGCCTCAACAAGGCGTGCCCCAAGGACCCGTTCCCAGTACCGCGCATCGACCCGATCATGGACTCCACAGCAGAGTGCGACCTCCTATGCTTCCTGGAGGCCTTCTCAGTTTACCACTAGATCAAGATGGCAGTGGAGGACGTCGAGAAGACGGCCTTCCTTACATCATGTGGGGTTTTCTGCTACACATGCATGCCCTTCGTGCTGCAGAACGATGGGGCGACCTTCCAGCGGCTGATGCACATCACCCTGGGGCCAGAGCTCGGGAGAAATGCGGAAGCCTATGTCGACAACATCGTGGTCAAGTCCAGGGCGGCCAAGACCCTGGTTGAAGACTTGGAGGAGATATTCGCCAGCCTGAGGGAAGTGAACCGGAAGCTCAACCCTAAAAAATGTGTCTTCGGGATCCCCTCGGGCAAACTGCTTGGTTTCCTGTTGTCGCACCGGGGAATGGAGGTGAACCCGGAGAACATCAAGGCCATAAGCAAGATGAGCGCGCCCAGACCCTCAAGGAAATGCAGAAACTGGTAGGATGTGTAACCTCCTTGGGGTGTTTCATCTCTAAACTTGGCAAGCGGGCCTTGCCGTTCTTCATGATCATGAAAAGGAAGGGCCGTTTCGAATGGACCCCGGTGGCGGACGCGGCCTTCGAGGAACTCAAGAGATACCTCACGAGTCCGCCGGTAATGGTAGCGCCACGCCCTTGAGAGCCCTGCTGTTGTACCTAGCTGCCATCCCCACTCCGCCGGCACTGCACTAGTGGTAGACAAGGAGGAGCGAGCCGGCATGTGTGCCAAGTCGATAGGCACCGGCGGACCCCCAAGCATGGAGCCAGGGGACTCGCAGGGTCCTCTAGAGCCTGTTTCCCCCCAAGGCTAAGCACTTGAGCCGCAAGATGCTCTAACGGCCCCTGAACCACTCTACCCTCCTGAGCCCCAAGCTGCTCCAACGGCCTGTGAAGCACTCGTCCCTCGTGAGGCTTCTTGCGAACCGATGGCCCCTGAGGCGCCCGGGCATCTTAGGCCTGCAACCGGGCAGGACATCACAGAGGGCCTCACTCTCGTTTAACACCCGATGTATTATGTTAGCACAGTGTCCCGGGATGCGCGCTCGCACTACCCCATGCAGGAGAAGCTCCTCCTAGAACTCCTTGTCGCCGCAAGGAAACTGTGCCATTACTTCCAACGACATCCCATCAAGGTCGTCTCTGCTTACCCCTTTGAGAAAATCTTGTGCAACCCCAATGCAGCGGGAAGAGTCGCCAAATGGAAGATCGACCTGCAGGCCTTCAACATCGAGTTCAGCACGACCAGGGTCATGAAAGGAGCAGCCCTAGCGGATTTTGTGGCATAATGAACAGATGCCCCGGACAGGAGGCTAGACGGGAGCCTGTCCGTCGCCCCTGGCGACGAGGCACCGGAAGGATGGATCATGCATTACACCAGATCCTTCATGCGCAAGGGGGCAGGAGCTGGGGTCATGCTCACTTCCCCGATGGGACACAAGCTTAGTTATGTTGTGCAGCTCTGCTTCCAGCATGGAGAGAAGGTCTCCAACAACATCACAGAGTACGATGGCCTCATCACCGGCCTCAAGGTGGCGATGGCTCTGGGAATCCGGTGGCTCACTGTCATGGGCGATTCCCAGCTCCTCTTCAACTTCTCCAACAAGGAATATATGCCCAAGGACGAGCACATGGAGGCATATTTGGAAGAGGTACGTAAGATCAAAAAACGTTTTCAGGGCTTGGAGTTGCAACATATCCAGCGCGAACAAGGAAGCGGATGACATAACCAAGAGGGCCTCGCGCCGTGAGCCCAGGAGCCAGGCGTCTTTGAGGAGCGGCTCTTTAGGCCATCCGATACACCACATGCTAAGGACCTAGCGCCATGAGGTGAGAAGCTCACCCTAGAGCCGCCCCTCGGGAGCTTCGAACTGCGGCTAGGCCTCAGGAGCCCGACTGCTCTTGGCCCTTGAGCCTTAGGCCGTCAACTGGATGCAGGAGTTCATGGCGTATCTACTTCACGACACGTTGTCGGGAAAGGAGGAAGACGCGGAGGGTGTGGCCCGGCAGGTCATGGCTTACTGCTTGTAGGATGACGACTTGTACTGGAGGTACCCGAACGACATCGCGTTGCGGTGCATCTCTAAGGAGAAGGGATGTGAACTGCTGGCCGACATCCACAGGGGAGACTGCATTCATCACTCCTCTTCACGCACGCTTGTAGGGAAGGCATTCCGATCAGGCTTCTACTAGACCTTGGCGCTTGATGACGCCATCGAGCTGTTCCGGTCTTGCGAAGCCTGCTAGTTTCACGCCCAGCAGATTCACCGACTCACGTAGGGCCTCCAGACCATTCCTCTCTCCTGGCTAATCGTGGTGTGGGGGCTAGACAATTTGGGGCCCTTCCTGCGAGAAGCAGGTGGATACTGCTATCTCTATGCTGCCATCGACTAGTTGACCAAATGGGTGGAGGTGGAGCCTATCCGAACCATCCCGGCAGAGTCGAACATCAAGTTCATCAAGGGCCTTGTGAGCCACTTCGGCGTCCCCAACCGCATGATCAATGACAACGGTTCGCAGTTCACAAGTAACCTCTTCAAGACCTATTGTGCTAACCTTCGTACGCAGATCTGTTATGCCTCGGTGGCCCACCCACGGAGCAACGGCCAAGAAGAGCATGCCAACGCGGAAGTCCTACGGAGACTCAAGTTAAGGAGCTTCAATAAGGAGCCTAAAGCCTGCAGCAGGGGTTGGATCGATGAGCTTCAGTAGGTGTTGTGGTGCATCTGCACCACCCCGACTAAACCCCTGACGAGACCCCATTCTTCCTCGTCTACGGAGCCGAAGTTGTCCTCCCCCACAAGATCAAGCACTGATCCCCGCAAGTCTTTGCATTTGACAAGGAGCGTCAGGATGCCGAGTGGTAAACATACCTCATGCTTGGAGAGGAGGCATGTCATCGGGCCTTGCTCTGAGTTGTGTGGTATCAGCAAGCACTATGGCGCTACCACTACCGCAACATTCGCCCCAGGACCCTCGAAGTCAGAGACCTCGTCCTAAGGAGGGTTCTCTCCAGGGATGGCTTGCATCAGCTCTTGCCCATGTGGAGGGCCCGGTCAAGGTCATTCATGTCTCCTACGCAATAATAAGTGGGCTGTATTCGCCCGGAGCCCCTCGAGGATGCGGAGGGGTTCCTCCTACGCAATGTGGCATATATAGCCTAGAGCTGGCGGAGAAGACATCACAACTCATCAATGGCTATGCCCACGCAACATGGATGCCCTACGCTCAGCTCTGGGGGAAGATGAAGACCAATCCAAGTGCTGGATGCGGCCGTTATTTGCCTTTCTCTTGTTTGGATTTGCCAGCCTTTGTGAAATTAAACTCGGGGTTTTTCCAAATCACGTTTCGGTAAGAAAGGTCACAGATTTGTTTTTGTTGCCATTTCTTATGTCACATTCTCTTTCGCCAAGTAAAGCACTCGCCTGCTCCCCTCCGCCTCATACCCCGCAAGTGGGGGTTGGGGGCACAGTGCTTACACCTCGCCAAGGCCTTGGTGCCCGGATCCTTGCATGGCACTCACTGGTGCGTTAGTAGGCACATGCCGCCTCGTACTCGCTCAGAGGCCCCGTTCTCGGTCCGACGCGTCATCTTGGAAAGGAAACAAATTTTCTCTTCAGTAAGCTTGAGCGTCTAAGGACGCCCCTGAGCATCGTGCCTCAGGAGCCTTACCGGTCATAAGGCCACTCGATCCCCTGGTGTCATCCTTCGTTTCCAGCCGGCATCAGGAGTGTCAGGGCCTCACCCCGTGAAATGCGTCCTTGGTTTCCGGTCGTACCTAACAGTGGCGAGAAAATACGCGGGACTGGGACCTGTCGACGTTGCGCTACTCGAACGACAACTCGAAGCCTCCGGAAGCCTCAGGAAGTCTCAAGAAGCGGAATTTTCGGGAGCCGCTAGAGCGTCTAAGGGGGCTCCTGAGCATCGTGCCTCAGGAGCCTTACTGGTCATAAGGTCACTAGACCCCCTGATGTCATCCTTGGTTTCTTGTCGGCATCAGGAGTGTCAGGTCCTCGCCCCATGAAGTGCGTCCTGGGTTTCCGGTCATACCTAACGGTGGTGGGGAAATGCATGGGACTGGGACCTATCGACGTAGAACTGCTTGAGTGTCGAACGGGGCTCCTGAGCATCGCGCCTCAGGAGCCTTACTGGTCATAAGGCCACCCGAACCCCTGATGTCGTCCTTGATTTCTGGTCGGCATCAGGGGAGTCGGGCCCCCGCCTCATCAGGAACGTCTAGGTAAGTGGCCTTACCTTGCGATTGTAGGGAGATATGCGGGACTGGGATCTGTAGACACAGAGCACCAACAGAGCTCCCAACTCACCTCAATCACAACAAGAAGAAGCCGGTCGGGTGAACGGACCCTCCAACCTCCACAGCTGCGCCCCCGAACCCGAAAGCCTACAACGGGCATGTCGAGCTAAGTATCCTAATTGCGATCAAAAGGCAACTCCAATTGATAGAATGCAGAAGGTACTCATAAAGAGGGGCAGGCGCCCGAATGCGTTACACGCCCAGAGGGCCTCCTTTAGCTCTTGGACTGTAGGTACAAAGCAAGAGGAGGAGAAAGAAAATTAAAAGCCGCACAGGGGTTGTCGCCTTAGGGACCCTGACGTCGGCACATAAACGCTGAGTCGATGTTCTCATCCTCCTTCACAGCGCCATGGAAGAGCGCTGGGACGGACGCCCCCAGAGCAGAAGAGCAGCGCCACGGCGACCGGCTACCCCCTGAGACTCGGGCGCACTGGCGTGGCAATGCATCGTAGCTGCTGTTGCTGTTGTCGCTTGGTATCTCCTCGAAGGGGATGTCGCTTCTGCTGGAGGTGCATCGCCACTCATGAAGGGCAAGCTCATCTCCAGGATTGCCATGGCCAACGTCCTCCGGGCAGCACCCCAGCTGCTCTCCCTCGTCCTTGAAGATCTTGACGAAGAGTGTTGCCTCCCCATCATACTTGAAGTGGAGGGTGTGCCTCCCCTCATGCCACGAGCGTGGGCGAACGTTTGCCAACCGCAGTTCAAGTACACATAGCCCCCGGGAGACCTCAACCTCCACCCAGGACGCCGCGCTGCAGCAGCCGTCGGCTTGCAGCCACAGGCTGACGGGCCCTTGGCCGGCAGCGCCTTCGTGAAGAAATTCGGGAGCTGGAACGAAGCGTCCTCCGTCCTGTCCGCCCACTTCAAGAACTCCTAGGCCGTGTCAGCCATATGGAGCCGCGGGCACAGCGGCCGGGTGGCCACCGCCGACTTCCCACCTCAGCCGCCCGCACTTGATGGCGTTCCAATACGTCCGCCACAGCGCGCTTGAACATGGACGTGCTCTCCGGGAACCACCGCCGATGTCACGACATAATTTTGGGAGCGATCGCGGCCCCTCCGAGGCGACGGAGCGGTAGGATCCTCCCCGGGAGCCTTTGCCTTCTCGACAGCAGAGAACCTCCTCACCGGTGCCATGGCTGGGAAGCGACGGCTCGAGGGGTGTGGAGGCAAATAAGACAAAGATGGGTGGTTTTTTTTCACTCTCGCCCATTTATATACAGTCGAGGACCACCCGGCACCCCCTCGCGTTCCAAGAGTGCGCGGCCCTCTGAAGGTTCACATACGCATGGCCTAAAGCAGTAGGAGCATTCAATGAAATGCAATGATGGCCGACACTGCACTCGGGCGTCGTGTCAGTTTGACTGGGAGCGAAGGCGATGCCACCGGGGCGTTCGATGCGTGTCAGGCCTGGCCCTCAGGCGTTTGGGGCATGCAGCACTTCGGGCCATCCTCAAGGCTTCACCCTGAAGCTAGCTCGAGCGCGCCTTGGGCCCGGGGGCTACTGTCGGCGTTTTGGGAATGGGGGTACCCAAACATTCCTGCCTGCGGGCCAGGGCATTGCCCACTTCATCCACCACACACAGCCGAGCATGGCCTCACTCAATACAAGGCCTTCGCGAGGGCCCCGACCTCACGAGGAGGAACAACGTCGGGACCGGTTATGGGCGGGCCTCCTTAGGCGACCTCCGGAGCGGCGGAGATCTCTATGCAAAGCCCGTCCTCGGGAGTGAAGGGTGACGCAATGAAGGACAGGTGGGCACCAGCGTGCCAGACGGTGCAGTTTGCCCTTTGGTGCAAAGGGAGCAAGGATGTATGGGGGTTCCCAAAGCACCCCCCAAAGTTTTCCATTTTGATATAAAAAGACCACAACCACCCGCCCTGCAGGGTAGATGCCATCGCTGAGTCCATCCCTGCACCGTCGACAACTACTTTGTAGGCGAAGACCACCTTTGGGCAGAGCGAGCCCGTACTCCTGTCCCCCTTTGAAATTGGCTGTTGTGGGATCCCTTCCCGCCATTGTGATAAGGGAAGAGGACCTCAGCCATCGCTATATATAGAGGGTAGGATGCACTATAGAGAGGGGGACGAATCCATTCCACCATCCACCCAACACCAAGCCACAGAGGGTCTCGAACTCATCGAAGGGAGCCTTCATGAGGCCCTAAGCATTGTACTAGTTCATCCATATCACCTCCTCGAGAGGCAATCCACAAAAGTAGGAGTAGGGTATTACACTTTAAAGCGGCCCAAACCTGGGTAAACTATCCTGTTCATCTTCTTCCTCGTCATTGTGCGAGTTTTTTGCTGTGTTCATCAAGTAGCGAGTTAGGTTGGGCGAGACTACAGGGGATCTTCGCACACGCCCCTATGTTCAAACCTTAAGGGTTTTGCGGACCTCGAAATCATACAGATAATAATATAAAGCATGTCTTAGTCGGGCTTCTGAGCAACACAACATAAAGGGCCTAGAAGGAAAATAAATAATATGCGTGCCATAGTTAGGCGTATGACCGACGCCACATAAAGGGCTTAGAAGGAAAATAAGTAATATACGTGCCACAGTTGGGCATCTGAGCGATGCCACATAAAGGGCTTAGAAGGAAAATAAATAATATATGTGCCATAGTCGGGCGTCTGAGCGACGCCACATAAAGGGCTTAGAAGGAAAATAAATAATATATGTGCCACAGTCGGGCGTTTGAGAGATGCCACATAAAGGTATTATGTAATAATAATCACAATGAGTATCAAGGAGGTAGAACCATCCCAGGGATACTCAACAGTTCAAAGAATATAAATGGTTAGTCCATAATAATATTAATCATAGTCATCATTCAACATACATCATGATTAATATTTCGGTTTGGAAGTTTTCCTCCGAAGACCGACACTAAGATCGATACTCGACCCATCCCACATTGTAGTCCTTAATTGTGTACATGGCTATTCGAATAGATGTAAACTCTATAGAGGGTGTACTCTTTAACCACAAGTAATGGATTCCTTTAGTCCACCGAGACTAATTCCTCTTACTGTCTTTTAATTGAAAACACACCTGACCCGCACACACCAGCTTAACTTACCGGTGCCTGGAATCACCCATGACACTCATTAAGCAAAACTCTAAGTGGGGAGGCAATAGCCTCGACTATCATGGGATCACAAAATTATAACGCATGCAAACTAGGGGAGCTACCCCCTCGGCTCCAACCGGAAACACCCATGCCCCCGGACCAGGTGGCATGCCTACCGGATGCAGCCTTTATCATCCACCATGGCCTCTCTGTATGGTGTGTGTGCTAAGAAAGGGATTGAGAACCTACTGAACTATACCCTACCTCAAGCACGGACAAGTGGCAGCATGAAACAAGTGTGGGGGTTACTGGCACAAGACTCGATCTACAGTCGACTCAGGAGGTTATGTGTTCCCTGCATGATTAGCACAACAAATATATTCTTCCACACTCCCAGGAAGAATCACCACTTATCACATCGATCCCATCATGCCTCACTGACCATTCTCACTCCAACGAGATGTCAGCATGCCAAGCTCATGTCTACCCAAGAGAGGGACTTATCCCGGATTTCCCGGTAGGCAGGGGTGGCACAAGGTAGTGATACTACCGCAAGCATCACAAGTTTAATAGCAAGGATCACCATCATGTATTGCAAGCATGATCATACCTGCACATGAAATAACACGCACTTCATGTGTGTATAATTTCATTTGTCACACCAAACATCACACAACAAATACTATACCAGAGGTGTACGGTGCATCACAAAACTTTTGAAAGTTTACTCCTCTCTCCAATTCCTGTTTGAAAAGAATTGACAAAACATGGAGTATTATTTTAAAAGATATGCCAAGTCGAAGAGGGGTCAAAGCATTGTTTCAAAATAAATTAGAAAAAGGAAAACGGTTTACATGGAATACGTTTTCTGAATAGTAAAAATGTACTCGCAGTAATATGCCTTGTCGCGAGCAAAGCGTGCCAAGCACGGTTGCACGATCGAGAGGGAGATTGTCTCACCGACAGGTGGGACCCACCTGTCACGTTTATCTACTACCCTTCGTGCATTCTGGGTAGGGGCAGAGGGCCACTCCGGCGACGACTTCTGTCGGTGCACTAAAGTTTTTGGGCCATCTAGTGCCCCTTTACTCATGCACGGGCAGTAGTAGCCGCCCCCGCAGCAAGGCCCAACAAAGACTTGTCAAGTACCAGTATAGAAGACTCCAAACTATCGACAAGACCTTGCCGGGAGGGCTATAGAGCCTCAAGGCCCCCGACAAGGCGAGATACCGGCAAGCACCGCCAGCGCACATGCCATGTGTCGATTCACCTGGATGCGTGTCGCGGCATTGACGTTGGAGGGAGCTAAGAAGCGCCGATGGGGCGGGCCCTCGTCCCGTCCCACTAACGGACTGAGGCCCCTGATGGTGCATTTAATACTCTTGTCCTACTCCGTCAGGGTTCGGTACGATAGAACTGTAGCACTATGCATCCCGTGTGCACACTGTACGCCACTGTTGGGAACCCCTTAGGTATAAAAGGTGGCCCAGGGAGTTACAGAAGAGAACACTTTTTGGCTTTTTGGCTTTTAGACAGTTGGGCAGTTAGACAATAGAACAACCCGACAATTAGACTACCGGAGGTTCCCAAGCTCACGTAGCAGTTGTTCATGGCGCTCCTGTAGCTGGAACCCTAGAACATGATCAATACAACCAAGAAGGAGTAGGGTTTTACGCATCTGTAACGCCCGAACCTAGGTAAAAACTCCCCGTGCGCTGCTTACCAGACCAGCTCTTTGTGCGAACTCGGCCCCCTGCCGAACCGAAAGGGATTCCCGTGATCCCTTAGGTGTTCGTTCCCATGACATCTTTGGTGCGCCAGGTAGGGGGCGCACAAGTGGTGCGGTCCGTTTTGGTGATCTGCGCCTCAGCTTCATCATCGCCATGGCCCCCAAGAAGAAGGGCCTGATAGCAGTTGGCCCATCCACGTCCATCATCCCCGTGTCTGCGCTGGCAGGAGACGGCGTAGACGCGGGTGGAGGAGGAGGAGGAGGCGGAGTTTCGGAACTTCCGCGACGCTCCGATGACCAAGGCTAAGCAAGTGGCGACGCTCGCCGTGGAGACGCCCATGGCGACGGTGGGAACCCCCATGCCCCTGGGCCTTAGGACGGAGCGATACCGCCTACAGGTGGTACGGCAAACTCTGGGCCGGAAGAGTATCTCCCGGAGCACCCATGCCGGTGCCTACGCCGTGACCTTCTCAAGACTCACGTGGAGAGCCGCGCCACTTCACAGGCAGTTCCCAGCGTCCCTCACAGAAAATCTCCTGTGCATCATTCCCAAGATGCGCAGGACCAACATGAAAGAGGGAGTGGCATGCCGACGTGGGATTGCGGTGGTTCTCCTTCTAACACGGTTAGGAGTCAAAGCACCTCGCGTTCCTCACGCTGCTTGCTACCGTCCACGGCGGAGGAAGCGATGGCGCGAGCGCAACTACTCCGAAACTTCCCTCCTGCTGTGGAGAAGCTCGATGAATGGAGAGCGACCATTCAGAGCCTCCTCAGTTTCGCAGATAAGCTTCAGCCCATGGGGCCGCCTCAGACCAGTGGTGAAGTGCCCGAAGTCAGCGTGATCTCGGCAGACTCTCCTTCGTGACAGCACCGCCGGTCGCCGACCCGACGGGTTGATGGCCCGACGGCTATGACGGTTACTCAATAGCATCGTCTGACCCACGGATCTGTCACGTTCAGCGTCATGTTCTTCGGGAACATGGCAAGGAAGACGCCCGAATCGGGATCGAGCGGCGTCCGGAAGCGTGCCTCCAATCGGACAGACGTGCGGGGCCCACTATAGACAAGTCCATGCCGGGGTACCCTGTCAGCCTACCTTACGAGGTGGGTTGTCCAGCATTTACCCCTCAGCTGCGGCAAATCCAGTGGCCCAATTCCCATAGGTTCAAACTAGAAGTCCTAGAGAAGTATGACGAGAAGACCCATCTGCCCGAGTTCCTGAGCATTTACACTATTGCGGTGGAGGCTATCGGGGGCCGCGACCACAAGATCTTGGCCAACTACTTCCTGTTCGTGCTTAAGCCCAATGTCAGGTCATGGCTGATGCACTTGCTAGAGGGGTCCATCGCCTCCCAGGCGGACCTGTGTCACGAGTTCGTTGGCGCCTTCACCGGAGGTCATCAGGCTCCTGGCCAGGAGAGTGATCTGCACATTATTCCCCAAAAGGAAGGCAAAACTCTGCGCAAGTACATAAGAGGTTCAGCCGCGTGCACCACAACATCCGAGATGTTCACCCTGCCACTGTTATCAGCGTGTTCCATTAGAACATGCACAACCGTAGGATACGGGAAGAGTTTGCGATGAATAGAGTCAGGGACGTCGCCGAGCTTTATGCTTTGGCAGACAAGTGCGCTCGGGCTGAAGAAGGGAGAAGACTCCGTGGCTAAGATGATGGCACGGAGGTCGACTCTGAGGATGAAGATACTACAGGCCTGACAAAGAAGGGACGACAACGGAACAAGAAGCGCAAGGGAAAGAACCTGCTTGCTGTCAAGGTATCCAGCAACCTCGGCACCACCAAGAAAGGCGAGGTCGATGACCCTGGTAACAATGTTGGCAGGTGCGCCTCCTGCCATGCTCTGGCTGCTGCCCGCAAAGCTAGAAGACTCCGGTAAGCAATATTTCAAGATCCATCGCACCAAGGGCCATGACCTCCAAGACTGCCGGCAAGTTGAGCAGCTTGCCAAGTAGCAGAGGGTCAAATATGAAACGCGCGACAAGAAGAAGGGCCAGGATGGTGCTGAGGGATCCGGCAAGAAGCATGTTGGCCGTGAAGGTTGTCGCGGCAAGCCCAAGCAACAGAAGGATCAGCCCGCCCATGGCTGCGACAAGCAAGAAGGAGATGATGATGATGTCAAAGAGGGCAACCAGTCTAGTGAGCATGAGTTTCAGAAGGCTACGGAGTTGATGTGCATAGAAGGAGGGGCCTCATCGCATTCCTCTCACCACCAACTTAAATAGTGGGCGCGCGAGGTTAATGCAATGGAGCCCTCTATCGGCGCTCAGCAACCAATCATCTTCGACACTGAGTATGTCACACCCTATGTTTGTATCACCTTGTTATGCTTCGATTTACAAAATTTGGAGCCAATTAAAACTTTTCCAATACTTGTGCTTGTTTGATATGTTGCTTGTTTGCTTGTTAACTGTGGTATGTGGCACTCTTAGATTCTATCCCTCTTCATAATCATCTTCCTTGACCCAAACCTCTTGCCCAATGATCATGCCATGTGAATAGTGCCCAAAACTATTTTTTATCCAATTTTGTTTTGAGAAAAAAGGATTTATTCAAATTAGGTTTTCACAAACCTCTGAGTTGAGGTTTGCACTACAAGACCTCAAATTGGGTAGATCCTTCTTCCCCAAAGGCTTTACTTCAAACTACTATGTTTAAGACTTCCCAAAACTACCAAATATTAATTTTAAAGATTATTTTAATAATTTAATTAAAGGCTTTTTCTTAAGAACGGAAATGGTTTTTCATATGGAAAATTATTTAAATACCTTCAAAATATTTGGGAAAATTTAGGTAAACTCAATGGACATATATTTTCCATATATATGAGTTTCAACACATGGTCATGTTCAAATCAGGGGCAAAACCCCTCGAAACTCTTTCTGTTCAAATCAAGATTTTGAAATATTTCTATAAGAAATATTCTCAATAAATTCCAGGAAAATTCCAGCAAGTCAACACTATCATAGTTGATGATCTTGAAAAATTTCATCTCAATCGAAGTTGATTTGGTTCATCAAACTGTTCCAAACCCCCTTCCTGTCCAGATTCAAATTTGAGCAACCTTACATTGTGAAGTTTCTCCCCTTGACCCCAAACTTTGTGGACATGCTCTACTCACCAAATCATGATGCACCACTAAGAGGTGTATCAAGGGTAATAGCTTAGCATAACTAGTTCTATGGAAACCTGATTCTGTTAATTTCTAGGGTTGACAAAGTTTCTATTGTCAACTTTGCTCATTTAAACTCAAACTTGGTGATCAGGCTTAATTTCAACCACCATTTGATCCTGTCAAATCTATGGCAAACAAAGTCCATTTTCATGCCCCAATCCCCATGAAACACCTTCTGCAGGTTTGGACAAAATCTTGTTTTGACCACCTTTTACCTTTCCCCTTGCCTCCAAAATTTTACCACAGTTGCTCTCTCACCTCTTACCCCTCCAGTAAAAATCCCAAGTCCATAGGCCTCAGGAACTTGGGGTAAACTCCCCATTTTCGCCCCTAGTCAGCCATGGCAGGACCTCTCTCTCCCCTCCCCTCTTACTCGATTCCTATCCTGGGGCATCCTATGCTTTTTCTCTTAAACTAGATGCCCCTATACCCCCCTAGACACCCTTAGCCACACACAAAACGCAGTTGGCATGCCGTGGCATGCCAAACGCGCGCTCTGGAGCTTGTTACAATGCCGACATGCATTGTAGTCGTCGCCCACTCCATGGCTCCGATGGCCTTGGGCCTCCCCCTCGCGCCACTTGGCCCCCCTCGGCGTTTCGCGCCACGCAACCATGTCGGGCCCCTCCTCTCTTCCCCTCCATCTCCCTCCTCCCGCACGAGCCGACCACCGTCCGGCTCGGCCAGTGAGCAGGCTCACACGCGCGCCCTCCTCTCACTCTCCCTTGCTCTCGCTCGTCGTGGACCAACCCTAAGTACACCCCCGAGCAGCCTCGCAGGCTCTCTCTCCCTCTGGCCTCGACCACGTCCTCGCCGGCGCACTGTTCATCGGTGGACTCGCGCCCCGGCTATAAAAAGGGCCCCGAGCCCCCTTCTCTCATCCTCTGGCCCCCTTCCACTTCCAATCACCCCTCGTAGCCACCCTAGTGACCGCTCGGAGCACCAGTGCTCGGGATCGACCGGGGCACCGCCGCGTCGGGGCTTCGTCGGTATCGGGCTACCGGCCCGCTAAGGCCTCCCTTCGTCCTCCGTTGAGACCCTAGAGAGCCCCTACACCGCTCCCCCTTCTTCCCTGACCGTTTTTCCGCGAGAAACAGCCCTGACAACCTCCTTCCAAAGCTTCACCCGCCGTGGGTGCTCTCCGCCGGCAACTCCGGCCACCTCCTATGCTCCCTCCACCCCCAGGGGACCGGCAACTCGACCCCGAGTCCATCCCCGCTCTCTCCTTCCACTGCCATGCCCTCCACCACCGCAGGTGAGCCTCTCCCCTCTCTGCCCCGAGGTGGGAGAAGGATCCGATAGGGGTCCCACCTGTCGACCTCTCACCTCCCCCTCCCGTGCTATCTCTCCCCTCTCAGTCGCTGATAGCTGGGCCCCGCGCGTCAGGTTTGAACCTAGCCGCATGCGTGGTTGGCTGGCTGGCCAGCTGGGTCGGCCGAGCTGCTCGCTGCCTTTGGCCCACGCACACAGGCCTCCCCCCTCTTTTTCTTTTTCTTTTTCTCCCTGTTTTCCAAAAATTCCACATCATTGAATATTAATCTAATTTCAAATATTCTTCCACCTAAAATCCTAGAATATTCCATCGAATTAGTTAGTGCCACTTGTAAATTTTTTTTGAAAACATTTTATGTACAATTTTATTGTAAAACCCCCTTTTGGCATTTTTAGCCACTAATAAAAATAGATTTGAAAACTTTTTCATGACAAAACCATAGGAGAATATTTTTATTATAGATTTTAGTATTTGTCCGAATAGGATAGCTTTTTAGTATTAACTTTGTGTGAGAGACTGGCTTAATAGGAATGATAGACTACTCATATCAACAAGGAATTCCTTCTTTTCCTGGAGCCCACTCGAAAAGAACTCCATAGTTAAGCGTGCTTGGCTTGGGGCGATTCTAGGGTGGGTGGCCGACCGGGAAGTTGCTCCCGGGTGCGTGTGAGTGAGGACAAAGTGCGCATGAAAGACTAGTGTTGGTCTGTGGGGCCAGTCTAGATCCTGCCAGGCATAACCGGGTGTTACAATTGGTATCAGAACCAACCCTTGTGGTTACACGGGCATGCAAGGGTCAGGTGCACGGGCATGTGGCGCATGGCATGTGTGGCCCGTCGTGGCACACAGCATGGCACATGTGCTGGACTGGATGCGCATACGTGTGCCAAAAGGGAACATTCCTGATGGGCCGACGAGGACATCTGTTCCTTTGAGTTGGGGTGTATGTGAGAGACTGGCTTAATAGGAATGATAGACTACTCATATCAACAAGGAATTCCTTCTTTTCCGGGAGCCCGCTCGAAAAGAACTCCAAACTTAAGCATGCTTCACTTGGGGCGATTCTAGGATGTGTGACCGACCGGGAAGTTGCTCCCGGGTGCGCATGAGTGAGGACAAAGTGCACAGGAAAGCCTAGTGTTGGTCTGTGGGGCCAGTCTAGATCCCGCCGGGTGTAACCGGGTGTTACACTTTGTGTGCTCTCTTTTTGTGTGATGCTTATTTTTATCGCTTTTATTCGCGACGATAGATTACGCTATTGACGAGGGAGTTGGACCCGAAGACTCTGTTGAGCCAGGCAAGTAGACCTTTGACCATATAAGAAACTTTTTCATGCATGACATATAGCACTTGTTGTTTGGATGATTGATCATGATGTGCTGCTCCCCCTTTGGTGGGTTGCCTCCGATACCTTTACCATTGACACTTGCATCGTGCATGACCCTACCACCTTAAGAGGGTTATGCGGGTGGGTGTAGATAGGATGCTAATAGATGCTACACAAGTGGGTTGGGATTTATGCATAGTGACGGAAGGGAAGAAATGATTTCAAAGACTTTCCAAAAACCCCATCGGGTTCCACTAATGCCCGAGGGAGATGATGATGAGTTGGGTGACCACTTGAGAAAGAAGTGGTGTACTAGAGCAAGTGAGTGTGTGTGGTTTTCGAAAATGCATTGGTATAAGTTGCGATCATTATTCCAACCTTACATGTACGACCATGATACCCCTTATGGGACGGGGCTTTGTTGATTACTATGGATGGTGCTAGTAGGGAGCCCGTATTACTAGTGACAAGAGTGAAGTGGTCACTCTTGAGACGGGGTCGTCCCGGAAGTGGACGGCCATGCGCTGTCTTTACAGGCACCGGGCACACTGTTGTGTGCCCTCATGAATGATACATGTGATGTATATCATGAGGGAGGGCACCAACGAGTGGAATCTTTTTTTAGTATCACCATGGGAAAGGCATTGTTCGGGGGCTTACCTCGGGTATGTTATGTACCACGAGTCATGGATGGCACAGAAGTTCCCCGATTCTTGTGGGTAAAGTGTGCAACCTTTATAGAGTGTAAAACTATTCGAATAGCCGTGTCCATGGTCCAGGAAAGTTGGATGACCACTCTTGCACTACGTCCAAATGTTTTTCACAACTGATGTGTGTGCGTGTGTTGATGACAAGGATGGCACTTGAGCTAAGTCCGATGACTTAGCATGTCAAATGACTAAGTCTGATGACTTAGCATAATGAAGTAACATGAGAAGTTCAACCCCTGTTTATGATGATATCTGTAACTTGTTCATACGAATATCTTCCAACTGTTGATGCATGCTTACCTAGATACTTGATCATGTCACTGCATTCAAAATTGGCTTTCCGCAAGTTACCTACTTAGTGCTATATCATGCATCATTATTACTTGTTCCACAACCTGGGTTGTTTGCGAGTACATTGAAAGTACTCATTGGCTTGCCATTGGTTATTTAATTGGCCAGCCATGGAAGAACAGGAGTATGTTGAAGAGTTCATTGGTGACGAACATGCGAACAAGGACGCTTCCCAGTCAGACTGTTTGTAGGTTTAAGGTAGATGGCATGGGTTCACGCTTCTGATCAAGATATCCGCTGCTCGTTCCATTTCAGTGTTTGGCCCTTGCGGCCCTATCTATGTAAGACTAGACCTTCATGGTCTTTATTTGTTTAAGATGCTAAATGTGGATGTAGGACTCTTGTTATTCAACTTCTGTGTGTTCAGTGAGCATTGATCTCTGGGATCACTATACACGTCCATTCGGTGATCACGACTTATGAGTCAGGGCCCCCGTAGAGCTGGTATCAGAGCCATCCTGACTGTTGGAAGCCCTTATTTAGCATGGCAGTTAGTTAGGATACAACCGTTTTTCAAAACTACACCTAGAACCTATACTTAGGAATTATGTACTATTTACCTCTTCTATTCTTCACACAACACTTTGCTGACTTGTCACTCCCAAGATGCGCATCTATCCGTTTACGGCACGAGGGCCTCGCAAGGGATAGAGGCGCATCTTGCCGTTAGCAAGAATAGTATCATTACAACATACAATACTGAATGAGAAGAGTATACAAGTTGGCTTACACTCGCCACATGCTAACTTACAATGTCACTCAAATCATAGCATCAGGTTGAACACAGGGTCCGACTACGGACGGAATCAAACGATAAAAGAAGTTGCAACTGATACTATCAAGCTATCCCAAAGATCACGACCAGGTCCTCTACTCATCCGGATATGTCACGTACATCCTGCCTCTCTCCTCATCATACTCCGACTGGAGCTGAGAAGGATCATCCTGCACGAACTCATCTGATCATGCACCTGGATTGTTGTAGTAAAGTGTGAGCCACAGGGACTCAGCTATCATGTGCCCGGGTACCAAGGCTATTTAAGCTTTAGGAAAGAAGGGTGATGTTTAGTTTGCACCAACACTAAGCATTTTATAGTGGCTAGCTTACGCAACATGAAATAAATATGAGTGGCCTACGAAGGACGTTCGAATCTGGTATGACCTCTAAGAGACCCTGAGCACTTAATTACGTCAATCATAACCCCACCGTGTTCTCTCTCGGTTCATGTTCACGAGCAGAGACGATCACGGTTACTCACACAGTTGGTGTATTTTAATTAGAGTTTACTTCAAGTTTTCTATAACCGGGTGTTAAACAAATATCCAAGTTGCCACATGACCGCGAGCACGGCTTTCCGAAAGATTTAACCCTGCAGGGGTGCTCCAACTAGTCCATCACAAATAACCACTCTCCGTGGGAATAGCCTCGAACGCGGTTCTTGCGATCATTGTAGACAATGCCAAAGGAGGCCAACACCTCGAGTAAACCCGAAGAAAGTCAGTCTCCACACGCAAGACACTCGATAAAGGTAAAACGACTCCAGCAAGACCACCCGACGTGTCGACGAACCCGATAAGAGCTGCGTATCTCGTTCTCAGGACACGACTGGATGAGCGCAGCGTAAAGTGGCCTGATAGAAATCTCCCGAGTTGCCCCGGGTTGTCCCCACACACGACTCTAGTTTGGACCAACACTCATGAGGAGCACTGGCTCGGGGGTTGATTAAATTATCCACGGGTTTGCAAGACCCTATGCAATTAATTAAGTTGTTAAGCAAATGTAGTACCAATGTTGGGTATTGCAAGACAAGTTTCAATCTCAACCGAATTATCAAGGGGGTCCCTATAACAACCCCAAGCATGTTAGGAGTGCAAAATATGGAAAACATAACACCGGCAGCAAGGAACTAATGGCGGTACGAGCGGAAAAAATCACTTAGCAAAACGGCAAGCCTTCCACCAATACCATATATATATATGTGCATTAATTTAAACAACATAATTTATGGTGATATCCAATCCATGTTATCACATGGAACAACCTACACCTGCAACTAAGAACGCTATAAGAGGGGCTAAGCACCGGTAACTTAGCCAATCAACGGTTTGCTGGGATGTGGAGGTTAGAGGCTGTCATGGAAACATGGAGGATGATATCATGTGGTAGGTAGCGCAATTGTAACGATAAGAACGAGAAACTAGCAAGCAAAGATAGTATTGGGATCCGGGTATGATCATCTTGCCTGTTGGTTCTTCAGCGGAACAAGTAGCGGGATCCTCGTAGTGATACTCTCCAGGTTCCTCGAACTCAGATTCGACACTCGTGTCTACCCAAGAGAAACATCAATAAATAACCAACCAAGGTGCAATGCACAACCAAGATGATGCATGATCATTTTAATGAAGAATTTAACATGGCAATCCAGTTCTAGTCAAGTTTCACATGCAAAGGTGGTAGATTAATGAATTTGTACAGAACCTCATGTTAAGTTATGTAGTTATGCATGAACATGGAAAATATGGATGCGTCGTGCAAAATCTATGGAAATGCATATAAAGATCGCGAGGAACGGAGCTACGTTTCTCGAGATACGCTCACGACAAGGTACGAAGGCAAAACACAAGACCACCAAATACCTGGGCTAATTCTTGGCATTCCAAGGTATCCACTGGATAGGTGATAAAAATCAATCGCAATAGACCCAAGAATCACTCGATTCCATGGAGCATAGCACCCACAACTCACAAAACAACATAGCACTCAACCTGCCACAAAACAGCAACATAGCAAATTGAAAGGCTCACAACTATTGCTACAGGAACTCAACAGCCACAAACAAGACATGAACATAAACTACACCACACACACACCAATTCATCCAACTATGCAATCAGCAAAAGAGCTACACATCATTATGCATGGAGCTGTCAAGTAGGCATGATGAAATAGGTTTTTAGGGACAGTGAAAATTCTAGTTTTCTGGAATCTGGGTTAATAAAGTAACAAGTTAACAACACTGGTTAAATATGCTAAGAAGCTCCAAATGGCCTAAAAATTTACAGGACGGTAGATGACAATATCTACTACAAATAACTAACACTGAACATGGTCAAATTCAAAAAAAATCACTAGGTACACCCCACCTAACATGGCAAAACAATAACAACAGATTCTCCAGACAGCCATTTTTAGAGCAGGTTGGCAGAAACAGTAAGTAGCTTGATAAACAGCATGGTTCCCACTTATCTAGGTAGCTCACATGAATAACAAAAATACTGGGACATTCCCAACAACTTTGACTAACAAATTCATGTTGGCAAGACCTTGAAAGCACGCATAGATTAAATCATATGAAAAAGACAAAAGGGCATCACAGCATAAAAATGCAGGTTTGTCAAGTTGCCCCAAAGTCAAATCTGACTTATCAGGTGAATTCCTGTGTTGAAACTACCCCAAAAGCATTACTCATACCCCTATGCTTGTTTGTTGCAAGTAGGAGAAAAGCAAGGCTGAAATTTGACCTATAACTTATGGGTGACATGTCATTTATGCATGTGCAAGGAAATGGACCCAAAATGTCTTGTGAGTTATTGGTACATGTTGGAAATGGTTAAATAGAACCCTAGTAGCATGTTAACATGGCCTACCATCAAAACAAGAATGAAACTAGCTAGAAGGATTCATGCTCCTATGCTCAAAATAGGTAAAACCTTACACATGGAGCTACACATCACATGGGTGAGTGTATGTAGACATACACACACCACTCACACTCACATACATCACATGGCACACCCCATGTGCCAAGCTCACACTACATGGTGCACCACACACCCTACCCCACACACTCACTAACACACCTACACATGTATGTGTGTGTGAAACACCCACATACACCCACATAGCACCACACTATGTTCGACTCACCCCCTAATACTCACATATGGCTATGTGCATGGCACATACACACTCATGCACTTGAAAGAACCATACAAACACACACACACACATACATGCAAAACATACATGCACACACATGCATACATAGCATACCCACACATGCATGGGTGCATATGCACATAATGCATACACACACCACCTACACAAGCACACATGTGTGTATATGCACATAGGTTCATATACACTCACATACACAACACACACCTCTCATGTGTGTATATGCACATAGGGCATATACACACCAACACACACACTCACATATGTATGTGCACATAGCACACACACTCCTGCACACACAGACAAAAACATACATGCGCATGCATACATAAAGGCACACACACAATCTGTTTTGCAAAAGAAAGAAAGCAAAAAGAAAACCAGAAAGAAAGATCAAAAAAAGGGGGGAGATGATTCGAACCCAGCACCTCCCTGCGCAGCCCATCGAACCAGGCCACTGGGCTATGGCCGCGACGGTTAACAGAGGAGGGAGCACTCTGCTCTAATACACACGCGCTAGCAAACACTCTGACGAAACTGAAGCTACAACAGAGCACGGCACAGAGCAACGCGGCGGCGCAGCTCCGGCGATCCTACGCGCTACAGGGCTACTCCGACGATGCTACCACGCGGAATCGACAAAGGAACCAACGGGGAACCCATCCCTTGTCTCCTCTCGAGAAGAGGGGGACGGTGGCGAGCGCAAGGAGCTCTACAACCTACCGGCGGTGACCATGCGACGGCGGCGACCGAAACAAGCTACGCGCGGAGGAGAAGACCTACGTGGGACGGTGGCTCACCTTGGGCTCAAACGACGCAAGACAAGATCGACGGAGGGGAAGAAGGGGATGGAGTCGCTCGGGGACGCGTCGGCGACGGAGGGGAAGGAGATCGGCTCCGCTCCCGCGACGAGGAGGAAGACGAGGGCCTCCAGGGCTCTCCTAGCTCCGGGAACGGGATGGCGGGGCCACCAGGAATGCGGCAGCCATCTCCACCGAGGGCGACGACCAGCGGAGACGTGGCTACGGCGACGACGACGGCGGACGCCTCTGAACCTCTGAACCTCTCGCACCTCTTGCTGACAGATAAGGAAGGGAAGGAGGAGAAGAGGGGAATGGCAGCGGTGGAGGAGAAGGGGAAACACTAGGGCGGGGGCACAGACGCCAAGGCTTAAATAGGGGCCTCGACGTACGTGAACGGCTAACTGTGACCGGACAGCGACGACACGCGCTCTCGCTCTCTCTCTCTGACGAAACTAACGGTGAGGAGGAACGGGGCAGGTGACCGTCGGCCAGGCTGGGCCTAGTGGGCCGGGAGCCCACTTGCCCTGTTCTCTCCCTCTCACAGAAAAGAAAAAGGTTTTAGCCTTTTTTAAAATAAACCAGAGAAAGAACTAAAAGCCAGAGAGAAGAAAAGGTTTTGGAGAAAATAAAGATAGTTTTGAGAAGGAAATGAAATGCCCATTTTAAATAAAATATGAAGTTGATTTATAGAGCAAGTTATTATAATTTTTTTATATATAAGAAAATATAAATAGCTCCTGTTTTGAACGGAATTCAAAACCCAAAACACTCAATCACCAAAAACTCCATGCTCATAATTCATAGCAATATTGGGGCCACCACTTGAACATTTTTAAAAGAATTTAAAGGCAATTAAAATCTGCCAAGTAAAAGCATGGGAATAAAAGCATTAAGAAGTGGTTTTTATAGGAGAAGAAAAGAGAGAAGGAGAGGAGAAAAAGCCCACAACTTCTACTCCCACACTCACACTCAACACCACCAATCACTCACATCATGACACCACACATCACATGAAAACAACATGGCAAGATGAATGAGAAGATGCATGATGAAATGATGGATGACATGATGCATGAATGCCACCAACACATGAATGACAAGGTTCAACTCCAAACATAGCTCATGTCACCAGGTCATACATATGGATTACATGCCAAATAAGGTAGGGACAGCACTTGGGCTGTCACATGACTCTCCTCCCGTCAAACCTTTGTAGATGGTTGTCGTACCCGAAGCCTTCCTGCCATCCGGCTTTACCTTACTCCTTGGGGACAGCCTGGAGAAGTGCCCTTTTTGTCAGCCACCCGTTTTCCTCTACCACGAGCACTGGGTCGATGCCGACACGAGGGAGTACCACGTGGATGTGGTTGTGAAGGCAAATGACTCCCCGACCAGTTGGTTCTTTGAAGGACCACGGATGGACACCATGGTACTTGTAGTCGAGTTAGCTGCACGCAAGGCACTTCTGCTCCTCCGAGACATTATTCCAGAGATGGCTGATGAGCCTGCTACTCACTACCTTCCCTTTAGGAAGGATGATTTTTGCGAGAGTTGGACACTGGTTCCGACCCAGGAGGATGGCACACCACTCAAGTTCCCGACCTACTTCAGCCTCTCCGCCAATAGTCTGGTTCACCACTTGATTAAGGAGTCCGTGAAGCTCCACGAGGAACTTCTCCACACTCGAGAGCTACTTCAGCAAGCCAAGACAAAGCCAGACAAGATGAAGAAGGATGGAGCCCTCGAGGGACAAACAGCTGTCGCTTACAGAGGAGGAGTACCCCCAGCTAGAGATGCACCCCCACGTCGCCATTGCATGAGTGCGAAGGAGTATCATGACCTCTTCACCAACCCGCCAACAAAGCATAGTCGGGATGGACCTCCTCGTTCCCCGACCCCTTCGACCGGGAATGATGCCCGTTCGGATGATGAATAGGAGGAAGACCCAGAGGAGCATGACTACGAGACCGAGCACTCCACCACCTGAGTCCAAGAACCCCTAGGGTAGGATCATACATGTACCCCTCATGCAAAGTCGAGTCCGTGTAATGGTTCATAGGAAAACATGTAAGCGACTTATCGCCTACCTTAATATATGTTGGTATTTGACCTTTGTTTTACCACACTTGCACTCGACCAACCCCCTTTGGCGCGCTTTTCCATTGTTGCTTTTCCTCTCGTCTGTCCCAGTTGTTTGACTTGGCTGCCCCAAACAGGATGGTGAATGCTACCCGCAACAGCTCTTTCGCCAACCGTGAAGCCGGCAACTCAAGCCAGCAATAGGGAGCTGGTGGGGCTGCTCATGCTGGAGGACACCAGGAGCAGCCACAAGGCGACATTCCCCCGCCACCACCTCCAGCGAAGAACATGACCATAGCTCAGTTTCTTCAAGTTCTCTGGGAGGAACACCAAGGAAACAATGCCGCTATTAAGCAAATGGCTCAGGCCCTTGTGAACAACTAGCAGCAAGGCACAAACGGCAATGGCCACTCCACAATGTCCGAGTTCATGAGGAATTCGCGCCCAACCTTCACCGAGACTACTGAACATCTGGATGCTAATGACTGGATCCGCACCATCGAGGACCTCCTTGCACTGGTCAACTGCAATGAGGACCTCCTTGCACTGGTCAACTGCAATGAGGACCATGAGAAGGTTCTTTATGCCTCACACTGCCTCAGAGGTACCGCCTGAGCTTGGTGGGATGGATTCAAGGTCATGCAAGGTGAGCGTGTGATCACTTGGAATGACTTCAAGGAAGGATTTCGTACCGCCCACATTCCTTCTGGGATCATGGCTATCAAGAAGAGAGAATTCCGAGCGCTGAAGCAAGGAAGTGGCTCTGTCAAGGAGTACCTACAGAAGTTCAACCAGCTGTCAAGGTATGCACCTGAAGATATCAACACGGAGGCTACCAAGAAGGAACGCTTCATGGAGGGACTTCAACAGACCCTGCAATACCAGCTCATCGTCTGCGACTGCCGTACCTTCTTCGACCTAGTGAACAAGGCCCTCATGCTGGAGGGCAAGCGTCATGCCATAGACGACACTCGCAAGCGCATGATGATCAGAAAGGGTAGCTCCAGCAACCAGAAGCCTCGCCCTTGGCAGCCAGCCCCAGCCAAACCAACCTATCAGCCATAGCAGGCTAGACCTCCTGTGCCTCGTCCGAGCTACCAGCCTTAGGAGTATGCTAATCCCAAGCCAGCTTACAACATCCCCAATAAAAACAACGGTGGCAGAAACTACAGCAACAACCCTGGGCAAGTCACTTGCTTTGGATGTGGTTAGTCTGGGCACATCTCTAAGCTTTGCCCCAATAATAAGCCCGATGCACCTCGCCCTAATGCGTTAGCTCAAGGTCAAGGCCGTGGAGCACCACCAAGGAACCTAGCTCCTGCCAACCAGCCCAATAATGGCAAGGGTCATGTGAATCACATCACCGCAGAGGAAGCCCAGGAAGACTCGAACGTCATACTGGTTACGTTCCTCGTCAACTCAACCCGAGCAACAATATTGTTTGATTGTGGAGCTTCGCATTCTTTTATCACCCAAAAGTTTGCATTAGAGAGTGGCATCAAACTTACACCCCGGATGTCATCAACAATACTGGTTACTGAATATTGACATCAACGGGGTAGACTTCCTAGCAGACCTTATAGTTCTGGATTCACGAGGCTTGGATGTCATCCTTGGCATGAATTGGTTAACCAAGTACCAAGGCATGTTAGATGTGCCAAGAGGATCATTACCATGACCAATAGCCAAGGAGTGGAAGTCAAGTATGTTCCCAACCCTGCCTCCTCTCAAGCCCCTCAAGCTAACTGTCTATCGGGAATTGAGTTGGATCAAGTGTCAGTGGTATGTGAATACCTGGATGTATTTCTAGATGAGCTGCCTAGAATGCCTCCTAACCGCGATAATGAGTTCATCATTGAACTTATGCCTGGATCAAGGCCCATCTATATGAAGGTCTATAGGATGGGATCCGAAGAGTTGGCTGAATTGAAGAAGCAATTGGCAGAGCAGCTCAGAAAAGGATTCATTCGCCCAAGTGCCTCTCCTTGGGTATTACCTGTTCTATTTGTGTCAAAGTGGGATGGAACTATCGGACTCTGTGTCGATTACCGTTCTCTCAATGAAGTCACAATAAAGAACAAGTACCACTCGCCAAGATTGAAGACCTGTTTGATTAGTTGAATGGAGCCAAGGTGTTCTCCAAGATCAACCTCAGGCCTGGGTACTATCAACTGAATATCAGACCCCAAGACATTCCGAAGATGGCATTTGTAACCCAGTATGGCCTGTGTGAGTACACGGTCATGTCATTCGGGTTAACCAATGCCCCTGCCTACTTCATGTACCTCGTGAATAAAGTCTTCATGGAATACTTGGACAAGTTCGTTGTCGTCTTCATTGATGACATACTTCATTGATGACAAGTCTGAAAAAGAGCATGAGGAACACTTGAGATTGGTCCTAGACAAGCTTCGAGAGCACTAGCTTTGTGCCAAATTGAGCAAGGGTGAATTCTGGCTGCATGAAGTTGGATTCTTGGGTCATGTGTTGACTGCAGAAGGATTATTAGTGCATCTCGCCAAGATTGAAGCCGTGACTGAATGGCAAACCCCAACCACTGTGAAGGAAAATAGGAGCTTCCTTGGACTCGTGGGATATTACCGCAAGTTCGTGGAAGGGTTCTCGAGCATTGCCCAACCCATGACCCAGCTTTTGAAGAAGGACAAGAAGTTCGAATGGATAACTAAGTGCAAGGAAAGCTTCCGGGAGCTCAAGAAGAGGTTGATCACAGCCCCTGTTTTGGTCACCCCCGATATTCACAAGGAGTTTGTGATATATTGTGATGCATCGAGAACCGGGCTTGGAGGGGTTCTGATGCAAGAATGCAGAGTTGTAGCATATCTATCGATGCACCTACGACCTCATGAAGAGAACTACGCAACTCATGATCTTGAGTTGGCAGTTGTGGTTCATGCCTTGAAAACATGGTGACATTACCTTCTGGGGAAGCGATGTGAGATATACATAGACTGTGACAGCCCAAGTGCTATCCCTACCTTGTTTGGCATGCAATCTTATGTGAACCTTCTGGTCATGGGTTTTATGAATGAGTTGCTCAATGTCTTGCCTTGTCTCATGCATTCATGCATCACGCATCATATCATTCATCATCATGCCATGCCTTTGTTTTGTGATGTGACCTTGTTGTGATTGGGGGAGAACTTGTGATGTGTGATGTGGTTAGAGTGTGGGTGATGCAACAACTCCTTCTCATCCCCCTCATTTTCAAACATGCCTAAACCCCCTCTTATTGCCTCTATTATTCCACTTGATAAAATTAAATTGGCATTTAATTTGTTAAAAATGTTCTGGTGTTAGATATTAATTCTTTGAGTGAATGTGTATTGCTCTCTTAAAGGCTTGGGCCTTGTTTTAATTTGGTATCAAAAGAAACAACAGCCTTTTAATTATGTAAGAGTGAAATATACTTGCTCTAAAAATCCCCTTCTCATTTTTATAAGTGGAGGTTTTTCTTCTCATCACAAAAGTATTTTGTTTCTAAAATATTCCTCTTCATTTTTGCCTGGGGTAATTATTTTGTGCTCTTTCTATTTTTAAAAGGGAAAACCTGCTAGTTTGGTTTCTGTGTGAGAGAGAGTGAGTGGGCCGCCTCCCTTCCCTCATGGCCCAGGAGGCTCCCGCGTGGCCCAGCCGCACATGGGACGGCTACCTGCCCTGCCGTCGTGTCCGTCAGAATCTTCAGAGGAGAGAGCGCGCTCACCGTCCCTTTTCGCCGTCCGTTGCCGTCATCTCTGGGTATTTAACCCCCCTCAAGTGCGTACCATTCGTCAGAGGGTTCCTCTCCTCCTCCCAGCCGCCATAGGTCCCATCTGTCTCCCCAGCCTTCTCCTCCTCCCCTCCTTATTTTACCTCAGAGAGGTTCAGAGAGGTGTCAGGTATGTTCAGAGAAGGTCGCACCGGTCGTCTTTGCCATCGTCGCCGCGTCTTCGGTGGCCCTCGTCGCCGGTGGAGGTGGCGTGGAGCATGGGGTCATCGCCCGTGTTCCATTCCTGCTGCTAGGGAGGTGAGGAGCACCTCCCTGCAGTGCCGCTTTGCGTCGCCGTTGTCCGCAAGGAGCAAGGTCATTGCCGGCATATTCTTACCCTCTGTCTCGCCGTCGTCCGCATCCCCCACGCCTCCGAGACCCCTTGTTGAGCTGTCGCGTCCCTGCTGTCCCTTCTTCCCCCGTGTACGCCCGTGTGTCGTTGCCATAGTGCCATCACCGCCGGTCGGAAAGGTGAGGGCTTGTGCTCGCCTCCGTCCTCCTCATTGCGACATGAGCATAGGAATGGAACCCCATAGATCCCCTTTTCATATGTTCCCATTAGCGTCACCGGATACCCCCTATAGCCTCCGAAATTCGTCGCCTCCGCCATGTCTATCTCCGGTGTGCCGAGCTTTAGTTTCGTCAGTTTAGGCGCGGTAGTAGTACTAGTGGGCTCACTGCCCTACTCTGTTGAGGTCTGATGCAGTGGCACAGTGGTGTTCCGCTCGGGGATCGACCGCCAGGTCGGGGGTTCGAACCCCGCTCCCCCTAGTGGTTTCCTTTTTTCCATTCGCCGCGTGTGGTGTTCGGTGTTGAGGATCGGGTGTGGGCAGGATCTGGTGTGCTTGTTGTGTGTGTGGGCAGGATCTGGTGTGCGTGTTGTGTGTGGGGGCAGATCCAGTGTGGCTATGCGAGGATCTGGTGTGGCTACAGTGTGTGTGTGTGTGCTTGTGTGTGTTAGCTGTGTGTGGATCTGGTGTGGCAACCAGATCGATGTGTGTGTGTGTGCTCGTGTAGTGTGTGTGTTAGTGTGTGTATGACAAGTGGTCCATGCCCCACTTGTCATACACCATTGTTTTAAGCATGTGACATGTTTTACTGTGATAATTAGCTCTCTTCCTGTTATAGCTATATTGCCAAATCTGGACATGATCATTTTTGCACATGAGCATTGTTTTAGGAATTCATTGGTGCTATTGGTTTAGTCTTTTGAGCAAGTTTGACAAAATGTCATTTACCTCATAGTGCCATTTTGTCATTTTTGCTATGTTTAATCCATGCATGCTATGATGTTTGTGCCAACATGAATATGGTAGTCTTTGATGGGTAGAATGCCATGGTATTTATATTTTTCATTATAAACTTGAAAATGAGTGGGAACCATGCTATAAAGTAGCCACTAAAATGTTGCCGTTTTCAACCATGCTAAATATTTCTAAGTCTGAGAATCTGCTGTTATTTTCATGCCATGTAGAGTGGTTGCTATCTTGTGATATGTTGTGAATTAGCTCAAGCTCAGTGCTAGTCATTTGAAGTAGATGGTGTATTCTATCAACCTATTAATTTTAATGCCATGAGGTGGTCTCTAACACCATTAGTTTCTGCTGTCCACTTGCCAGAAGATTAACTCAGATTCGAGGAAACTGTTATTTTCACTAAGTCCCAAATTTCTGTTTTCATCATGCTAACTTGTGAGCTTCATGCTTATTGATGTGTGCCTACTTTCCAGATTGTGTAGTTGGATAATTTGATAAGAATGTTATGTAGTTTCTATCCATGCCTTGTTTGTGGTAGTAGGAATCCTGTAGCTCAAGTTATTGGCTGTGAAAGTTGCTATGTAGCTGTTTGTGGCAGATTGTTTGTTTTATTGTTTTGTGACATGTGGAAGCTATACTCCATGCAATTTCTTGATCTTTGGGTCTATTGTCGTTGGTTTTTCATTAACTAACTAGTAGCTACCTTGGAATGCCAAGGAATAGCCCAGGTCCTTCTTGTCCTTGTGTTTTGCCTTCGTATCTTGTCATGAGCGTAGCGTGAGAACCGTAACTCCGTTTCTTACGTTCCACATATGCATTTGTGTCATTTTTGCATGATGCATCCATATTTTCCATGTCCATGCATGTATAAATAACTTAACTTAAGGTTCTATCCAGATTCATTAATAACCAATCCTTTGCATGTATAACATGACTAGTTAGGATTGCCATGCTAAAACTCTTCACATAATCATGCATCTTTCTTGCTTGTGCATCGCACCTTGGTTGCTTGTTTATTCTTGCTGTTTCTTTTGGGTAGACGCGAACATTGAACCTGAGTACGAAGAGCCAGGCGAGTACAACTACGAGGATCCCGCTACTTGTTCCACTGAAGAACCAATAGGCAAGATGATCGTACCTGGATCCCGACACTATTTTCGCTTGCTAGTTGTGTCGCTCTTATCGCTACAATTGCACTACCTACCACTTGAATGTCAGCCTCCTATTTGACATGATAGCCTCTAACCCTTCACATCCTAGCAAACCTTTGATTGGCTAAGTTACCGCTGCTCAGCCCCTCTTATAGCGTTCTTAGTTGCAGGTGCAGGATGTATCCATGCAATAACATGGATTTGGTATATCACAATATTATCTAGTATTTAATTTAATGCACATATATATCTTGGTATTGGTGGAAGGCTTGGCCTTTTTCTAGGCGTTTTATTCTGCTGTTACCGCCATAGTTTCTTGTTACCGGTGTTATGTTTCCATACTTTGCGCTCCAAACATGCTCGTGGTTTTTATGGGGACCCCCTTGTTTATTCGGATAAGATTAAAACTTGTCTGGCAAGGCCCAACATTGGTACTACATTTTTTAACAACCTAATTAAAATACATAGGGACTAGCTACCCCGTGGATAATTAATCAACAACCCGGGTCAGTGCTCCTCATGAGTGTTGGTCCAGAACGGGATGCCTGTGGGGCCGCCTCAAGGCAACTTCAGGATTTGTTTTCCCTATAGCTAGATCCATCTGGTAGTGCCCTGAGACAGAGATACGCGCGGATCCTATTGGGATCTGGCCTGCTAGGCGGTCTTGCTGGACTTGTTTTACCTTTATCGAGTATCTCGCGTGAGGAGCTCTTACTTTCTTCGGGATAACTCAGGGTGTTGGAATTCCTTTGGAGTTGCCTAGGATGATCATGAGATCCGTGGATGAGGCTATTCCCGCGGAGTGTGGTTAATTTATGATGGACTAGTTGGAGCACCCCTGTAGGATCAAATCTTTCGGAAAGCCGTGCCCGTGGTTATGTAGCAACTTTGATATTTGTTTAACACCCGGTTATAGTTAACTTGAAGTAAACTCTAATAAAATATACCAACTGCGTGAGTAATATCGTCTCTGCTCGTGAACATGATCCGAGAGAGAACACGGTGGGGTTATGATTGACGTAAGTAAGTGATCAGGATCTCCTAGAGGTCATTCTAGATTCGATCATTTATCGTAGGTCACATATTTACTTCATGTTACATATGTTTAGCCACCATAATTGCTTAGTGCTACTACAAACTAAACACATACCCTTTCCAACCCATATGCTTGGATAGTCTCGGTACCTGGCCACGAGATTGCTGAGTCCTCGTGGCTCACAGATTACCACAACAATCCATGTGCAGGTACAGATGAGTTCGTGCAGGATGATATGACGCAGCTCTAGTGGGAGTAAAACGATGAATGCGGCAGGATGTACGTGACTTATCCAGATGAGTAGAGGACCATGGTCATGATCTTCGGGGCTAGCGAGATAGTATCATCACATGTGCTTTTATCGTTTGTTTTCGTCCATAGCCAGACCCTATCTTCATGTGATGTTTGAACTTTGGTGTGGATTGTAATTTAGCATGTGGCGAGTATAAGCCAACTCATATACTCCTCTCCTCTTAAATGTATGATGTAATGATGCTATACTTGCGAACAATGAGATGCGCCTCTATCCCTGGTCGAGGCCCCCGTGCCATAATATGGATAGGGGCGCATCTTGGGCGTGACAAGTTGGTATTCAGAGCCATACGACCATAGTAGCCCTTTGCTTGATCGAACGTGGCCGAGTCGAGTCTAGTAAAAACTATTTTGAGTCTAGTTATATCAGAGAGTAGGATTCTTTTTACTCCTCTTCTATGCTCTGGTGAGGTATTCGAGTTAGGAATTTTGATTCTACTCCGCTTCTCGCTAAAAAAAAATTAGGATCACGCGGGTATTTTGGAGTCTATATGATACCGATGTGACAGGGTTCTGTCTTGGTGCCTCCTATCTGACTTGATTTCTTCCAGGGAACCTAGCTCTAGGGAATGTTGGCACATCATTATCATTCAGCTTCCTTGATATCTCACGACGGAGAGTGTTCAGAATTACTTCAATACTTGTCGTGGTGAGATAAGGTCGGAGTCACCCAATACTAGGGAGGCGTCCGGGGTACCACCATGGTTTAGTATCATTGTGCTTTTGAGGATTCGAGATTAGATTGATTTGCGAAAGCCTCTGGCTATGTGTTGAAGGATGGATACAGTTGGGGTGTAGGTTTGCTAGTTGTGTGAGATATTTCCTCCTTTTATCCCCCACACCGGATTGCATAACCAGAAAGTTTTCGGAAGTTCTTAGGTGGGAACTCTTGTAGTTATCTAGGATCATCCTCTTTAGATGTATGTGGGCATATACATTTGTTCCGAGCAACATTATCTCAATACTTTTGTGTTATTGCAAGTGGCTTCTAATATCTGATAATGTTATCGCGAAAGCGAAGAAAGCATTCTTACTAATTTTTCAGTAGGAAGGCTATGATGTTATTATTAAATTTCTTTCAAGCATTTGAGTCAGCTATTGAATTCATCTTATCAATGAGGTGTTGATGTTTTTGTCCATCTCCAGGATGGCTCCACCAACTCGCAAGAATCCGGGTCATGGTAAGGAGCAGGCTGATGTTTCACCACCGCCGCCACCGCCTCCTCCTCCAGAAGCTTCGCAAGCTGTGATGGCCGCAACCAATGTGAACACTCAGATGTTGCTCAGGCTGTTGCAAGAAAGAGATCAGGGTCAGTAAGGCTTTCAAGGGAATTTTCAGAATCAACCTCAGTTTGCGACGCTCAATCAGTTCCTTGCCAACCAGCCCAAGTCATTCACCTGTTGTGAGCAGCCTTTTGATGCTGATGATTGGTTCCATGACATGAGTAAGCATTTTGAGTGCACAATGTCAGGCCAGACTACTTTGTCAGATTTGCATCGTTCCAACTCAAGGGTCAGGCAGCTGATTGGTGGCAAGAATACAAGGATTCCAGGGGCGATCATGTTGTTACTTGGGATGATTTCCGTCGTGACTTTAGGGCCCACTACATTCCGACAAGCTTTGTCGCGGAGATGAATGAGAAGTTCAGGCACCTGAAGCAGGGAAGCAAGTCTGTCTATCAGTACAACATCAAGTTCCAGAATTTGGCCCGCTATTCTAAGCAAGATGTTCCAGATGACAAGGCGATGATCTATCAATACAGAGGTGGTCTCAAGGATGAGCTTCTGCCAGGTCTAGTCCTTCAAGACCCTTGTGAGTTTGATCAGTTCTACAACATGGCTTTGAAGGTCGAGGCAACTCGGCTCAAGTTGGAGAACTCAAGGAAGTGTTCAAGGGATTCATATTCTTCTTCTTCCAGCTCTCAGATGGTTCCTAAGCAGCAGAAGTATTGGGTGCCAAATCCTCCTCCGTTTCGTCCTCCTCGGCAGTAGAAGCAGTTCGGTGGCCATGGTTCTTCCCACCCACCCAACCCAGGATATTAGCAGAGACCCTAGGCGTCCAAGGCAGCTTTTTTTCCTCCTCCAGGCAACGTTCGTCCACTTTCTAAGGTTACTTGTCACAAGTGTGGCCAGAAGGGTCACTACGCAAACAAGTGCAACCAGCGGCGTCTTCCGCCTCCTCCTCCAGTCAGGCCTCTAGGAAATGCAATGGTGAAGCATAATCCCAAGTCAGCAAGGGTGAACATGGTGAATGCAGCTCAAGCAGATCAGTCTAATGAAGTGATCATGGGTAATCTCTCAGTTAATTCTATTCCTGCAAAAGTTTTTTTTGATACTGGTGCTTCGCATTCTTTTATGTCATATCCATTCGCATCCAAGCATCATTTTCATCATGAAGAGTTATCTGTGGCATTGCAAGTTGTGTCTCCGGGCAAGCGTATGAGTTCTCGTTGGATAGTCCCGGATGTTTCTATCAAGATGGGCAATTATTCTTTTTTGGCATCTCCAATTGTTCTTGGCAATTCTGACATTGATATCATTTTGGGCATGGACTTCATGGCTATGAATAAGGCATATGTTGATTGTCAAGCAAAAGAAGTCAAGCTGACTCATCCTTCAGAAGATGTGATTATTTTTTCGGCCCGCGATGACACAATTCTTCGCTTTGCTCTTAATGAGAAGGGTGAAATCTTGGCGATTTCTCAAATTCCGGTGGTTTGTGAGTATGAAGATGTCTTTCCAGAAGAATTGCCAGGAATGCCTCCGCACCGGCCGGTCGAGTTCGTGATTGATCTCTAGCCCGGAACTAAACCGGTTTGCAAGTGCCCTTATAAACATGGCCCTGAAGAGCTGAAAGAGTTGAAGAAGCAGCTAGATGAACAAGAACGTCTGGGTCTGATCAGACCAAGTTCCTCTCCATGGGGTTGTGGTGTTCTGTTTGTCAAGAAGAAGGATGGCACGAACCATCTTTGTGTCGATTACCGTCCATTGAACAAGAAGACAATCAGGAACAAGTACCCACTTCCCAACATTAATGAGTTGTTTGAACTATTGAAAGGTGCCAAGGTTTTCTCAAATCTTGATCTTCGCATGGGTTATCATCAGATTTGCATTCGCGAAGAAGACATTCCTAAGACCGCTTTCAGGACGAGTTTTGGCTCATATGAGTACACCGTGATGTCATTTGGTCTTGCAAATGCTCCTCCAAGCTTCTCAAGAATGATGAACTTTATATTCTCTCCTTTCAGGAATGATTTCGTCTTGGTCTATTTGGATCATATCCTTGTGTTCTCGGAGATAGAAGAAGAGCATGCAGAGCATATCCGTGCTTTGTAGCATGCTACAGTGCCGACAGGCACTGTAGCCATTGCCCACTGCATGGCTCCGGTGGCCTCGGGACTCCCCCTCGCGCCACTTGGCCCCCCTCGGCGTCCGTGCCACGCCACCATGTCGGCCCCTCCCGTCCCCCCTCCTCTCTCCCCCTCCTTCTACATCCTATCGCGCGTGTTGAGAGCCGCCCGGCTCGGCTAGTGAGCAGGCTCACATGCGCGCCCTCCTCTCTCTCCCTTGCTGCCGCTCGTCGTGGACCAACCCAGGTACACCCTCGAGCAGCCTCACGGGCTCTCTCTCCTCTGGCCTCGGCCACGTCCTCACCGGCGCACGGTTCATCAGTAGACTCGCGCCCCGGCTATAAAAAGGGCCCCGAGCCGCCCTCTCTCCTCCTTTGCCCCCTTCGACTTCCAATCACCCCCTTAGCCACCCTAGTGACCACCCGTTGCACTAGTGCTCAGGATCGACCAAGGCACCCCCATGTTAGGGCTTCGTCAATCTTGGGCTACCGGCCCGCTCCGGCCTCCCTTCCTCCTCTATCGAGACCCTGGAGAGCCACCACACCGCTCCGCCTTCCTCCCCGACCATTTTGATGCAAGAAACAGCCCCGGCGACCTCCTCCCGAAGTTTCCTCTCCCGTGCGTGCTTGCCTCCGACCACCTACGGTTCTCCCTCCACCTCTGGTGCTCCCTCCACCTCCAGGGGACCGGCGACTCGACCCCGCGTCCATCCCCACTCTCTCCTGCCACCGCCGTTCTCTTCACCGCCGTCGGTGAGCCTCTCCCCTCTCTGCCCCGAGGGGGGAGAAGGATCCGATAGGGGGTCCCACTTGTCGGCCTCTCACCTCCCCCTCCCACGATCTCTCTCCCCTCTTAGTTGCCGACAGCTGGGGCCCGCGCGTCAGGTTTGAACCTGGCCGCGCGCGTGGCTGGCTGGCTAGCTGGGCCGGCCCAGCTCTTTGCCGCCTCTGGCCCAGGCACAGAGGCCTCCCCTCTCTTTTTCTTTGTATTTTTCTCATTGTTTTCCAAAAATTCCACATAATTGAATATTAATGTTATTCCAAATATTCTTCCACCTAAAATCCTAGAATATTCCATAGAATTTGTTAGTGCCACTTGTAAAAAAAATTGAAAACATTTTATGTATACTTTTATTTTAAAACCCCTTTTGGCATTTTTACCACTTTAAAAATAGATTTGAAAACCTTTTTCATGACAAAACCTTAGGAGAATATGTTTATTATTGTTTTAAGTATTTTTTAGAATAGGATAGTTTTTTAGTATTAGCTTTGTGTGCTCTGTTTTTGTGTGATGCTTATTTTTATCTCTTTTATTCGCGACTATAGATTGCGCTATTGAAGATGGAGTTGGACCCGAAGATGTTGAAGACCCCGAAGACATTGTTGAGCCAGGCAAGTAGCCCTTTGACCATGGTAAAAAACTTTTTCATGCATGACATATAGCAATTGACACTTGCATCGTGCATGACCCTACCACCTTAAGAGGGTTATGCGGGTGGGTGTAAATAAGATGCTAATAGATGCTACGCAAGTGGGTTGGGATTTATGCATAGTGACGGAAGGGAAGAAATGATTTCAAAGACTTTTCGAAAACCCCATCGTGTGCCACTAATGACCGAGGGAGATGATGATGAGTTGGGTGACCACTTGAGAAAGAAGTGGTGTACAAGAGCAAGTTTGTGTGTGTGGTTTTCGAAAACGGATTATTGTAAGTTGTGACCGTTATTCCAACCTTACATGTACAACCACGCTACCCCTTGTGGGATGGGGATTTGTTGATTACTATGGATGGTGCTAGCAGGGAGCCCATATTACTAGTTGAAAGAGTGAAGTGGTCACTCTTGAGACGGGGTCTCCCGGAAGTGGACGGCCATGCGTTGTCTTTACGGGCACTGGGCACACCGTTGCATGCCCTCATGGATGATACGCGTGATGTATATCATCAGGGATGGCACCAACTTGTTCACTCTTTTGTTTAGTATCACCATGGGAAAAGCATTGTTTGGGTGCTTACCTCGGGTATGTGATGTACCGCGAGTTGTGGATGACACAGAAGTTCCCCGAGTCTTGCGGGTAAAGTGTGCAACCTCGACACAGTGTAAAGCTATTCGAATAGCCGTGTCCATGGTCAATGACAGTTGGATGACCTCTCTTGCGCTACGTCCCAATGTTTTTCACAACTGATGTGTGTGCGTGTGTTGGTGACAAGGATGGTACTTGAGCTAAGTCCGATGACTTAGCATCTCAAATGACTAAGTACGATGACTTAGCATAATGAAGGAACATGAGAAGTTCAACCCCTGTTTATGATGATATCTATAACTTGTTCAGACGGATATCTACCAATTGTTGATGCATGCTTACCTAGTAACTTGATCATGTCATTGAATTCGAAATTGGCTTTCCGCAAGTTACCTACTTATTGCTATATCATGCATCCTTATTACTTGTTCCACAACTTGGGTTGCTTGCGAGTACATTCAAAGTACTCATTGGCTTGCCATTGGTTATTTAATTGGCCAGGCATGGAAGAACAAGAGTACGTTGAAGAGTTCGTTGGTGACGAACATGCGAACTAGGACACTTCCCGGTTAGAATGCCTGTAGGTTTAAGGTAGATGGCATGGGTTCACGCTTCCACTGCTCATTCTAGTTAAGTGTTTGGCCCTTGTGGCCCTATCTATGTAGGACTAGACCTTCATGGTATTTATTTGTGTATGACACTAAATGTGGATGTAAGACTCTAGTTATTCAGCTTTTGTGTGTTAAGTGAGCATTGATCTCTGGGATCACTATACACGTGCATTCGGTGATCACGACTTATGACTTGAGGTCCCCACAGAGGATCACCCTGATCGGATAACTACGGTCGGGTGCCTGCCGTTGTTGGTCTCGCCAACGATCCACAATCTCAAGGTGACAAAGATGTTAGTCGATATTGGGGCCATCCTGAACCTGATCTTGGCCGATGTCATTCAGAGGCTGCAGATTCCTAACGAAGATCTCGAGCCGACATGCACTTTCCAAGGGGTCAATTCGGGAAGGACTCACCCGAAAGGCAAGGTCATGCTGATGGTGACATTCGGCAACGATATCAACTTCAGAACAGAGAATATCACTTTTGACGTTGCCGAGATCTTGTTGCCATACAACGGCATTCTCGGCCGACCGGCACTGGCCAAGTTCTTGGCAGCCACCCACTTCGCTTACAACGTGATGAAGATGCTCAAGCCAACGAGCGTCATCACCATCCACTTCAACAAGAAAAGTGCGCCGACCAACTCTACCGGGGCGCAGTCGCAGCACCTGCCGCCAAGTCACTTGCTCCTGCCGCTGAAGCTCCCGAGGGGAAGAAGACCGGCAAGGCCTGTGGCGCACCTTCCAACAAGTGCACCTCTTTGGACTGTTGTGCTACCGTTGATGATGTGCCAGAGAGATCCACCGGCAAGAGCAAAACGTCCAAGGCTGCCCCGCTAGGGACCAACAAGGTGCCTGCCAAGGAGGATGGCATGGGGGGGACTTTCACTATAAGTTCCACCCTTGATGACAAATAGGAAAGCGCGCTTGTCGCCTTCCTGTGGGTGAATGTCGATGTGTTTGCATGGCAACCATCTGATATCCTCGGTGTTCCCAGGAAGGTGATTGAGCACCACCTTGCCATCTACCCACACGCGCGGCCCGTCAAGCAGAAGGTCCGGAAGCAAGCTTTGGAGCGGCAACAATTTATTGCTGAGGAGATCAAGAAGTTAGAGGCAGCTGGCCTAATCAGAGGAGTACTCCATCCTACGAGGTTGGCCAATCCAGTCGTAGTGCACAAGGCAAATGGGAAGTGCAGGCTATGCATTGATTTCAGAGACATCAACAAGGCCTGCCCCAAAGATCCTTTTCCCTTGCCACGCGCCGACCAGATTGTGGACTCCACTGTAGGCTGCGACTTATTGTCTTTCCTTGATGCCTATTTAGGCTATCATCAGATTTTTATGGCCAAGGAAGATGAAGAGAAGACCGCGTTTATCACCCCATGTGGTACGTACTACTTTTTGTGTATGCCTTTCGGGTTGAAAAGCGCTGGTTCTACCTTTGAAAGAGCAGTCCAGATTGATTTTGAGCCCTAGCTACATAGAAATATGGAGGCTTAGATGGACGACATAGTGGTCAAAACCAAGGACAAGCCTAAGCTCATATCTAACCTAGAAGAGACATTTGCCAATCTGCGCAAGATCAACATGAAGCTCAACCCCGAGAAATGTGTGTTCGGCGTTCCATCCGGCAATCTTCACGCGTTATTTGTGTCTCGACGAGGAATCGAAGAGAATCCCAACAATATCAAAGCAATTGAGAAAATTGAGGCACCAAAACAAGTCAGGGACGTGCGACGCCTTGCCAGCTGTGTTACTGCTTTGAGTAGGTTCATCTAAAAATC
The DNA here is from genome assembly GCA_022496015.1 of Hordeum marinum. NCBI lineage: Eukaryota > Viridiplantae > Streptophyta > Magnoliopsida > Poales > Poaceae > Hordeum > Hordeum marinum. Next base: position 116,843,250 of record CM039677.1, read on the forward strand.
TGCTGAGCGCGCCTTGCCCTTTTCAAAATCATGAAGAAGGCAGGTCCAATGAAATGGACTCTGGATGCGGAGCCGGCACTACAGGATTTGAAGAAGTACCTTTCCTCTCCACCAGTCCTAGTCGCGCCAAAACCACAAGAGAAGTTGCTGCTGTAGCCGGCGACAACGAAACAAGTCATGAGTGTTGTGCTAGTGGCTGAAAGGGAAGTTGAAAAACAAGCAGCAACAACGGCAGGGACACCAAACGACCAGCCAGGACGTTCCCCGGCAAGATCTGGTGCCAGCAAAGAAAAATTTGCGCAGTTGAAAGAGATATTCCAGAAGAAGAACGTGGTGCAGCGACCAGTCTATTTTGTCAGCTCCTTGTTGCAGGGGGCTAGATCAAGGTATTCTGGCATGCAAAAGTTGCTCTTTGGCCTTATTATGGCCTCGAGGAAGCTGCGCCATTACTTCCAGACACATGACATCATCGTTGTCACCCGCTTCTTGCTACAGTGGATATTGAGAAACCCAGAAGCTATAGGCATTATTCTCGAGTGGGCCCTGGAATTATCAAGACTTGGTCTTGAGTTTGAAAGCATTTCGACCATTCAGAATAGAGCCTTGGCGGAGTTCATTTCAGAATGGACCCCAACGTCCGACAAAGAGATTCCAGACTCAACTCTCCCCGGCAAGGAGACTTATCGAGAATCGATCATGTATTTTTATGGAGCTTTCTCGCTGCAAGGCAGCGGTGCCGAAGTGCTGCTTGTTGCACCCACCACAGAGCACCTCAGATATGTGATCCAGATGCACTTTCCCTGGGAGAGATCAAAGAACCAAATCTACTAAGTACGAAGGGCTGCTTGCCGGTCTTAGGATCGCAGCAGACCTCGGGATAAAGAAACTTATTTTCAGGGGTGATTCTCAACTTGTCGGCACGCAAGTTAACAAAGATTACCAGATCCCGTTGATGGAAGCCTATGTGGACGAAGTGAGGAAGTTGGAAGAGCGTTTTGATGGCCTACTAATGGAGCACGTTCCACGTGAAGAGAACAGAGTTGCTGATGGCCTATCAAAGTGTGCTGCCCTTAAGTTACCTGTGGAACTAGGAATTTTTGTGCTCCAACTAACTCAACCCTCCGTGACACCATCAACTGGACAAGAAAATATAAGGAAGCTAAGGTCCAGCAAATATTTCCTGGCAGAGCTCCCAGAAGCTGCCGGCGAGAAGGTTGCTAGAGGGAACGACATGCTTGTCGGTTAGTACTGTGCTCCGACAGGGCGCCTGGCTCTTGCCGTAGAAGCATACACTCCTGCCAGGCTTGCCGGGGCGCAGTAGACTCCGGCAGGCCCGCAGGCCCTTGCCCTCGAGGCAAATTCTCCCCTGGTAGAGGATACACCTTTAGTCATTGTTGTCGAGCCCCAGGCTCCAGCATGGGCATAGCACATTGTCCAATTCCTTCAAATAGGAGAGATCCCCAAGGAACAAGAGGAAGCAGAGAAAGTAGCCCGCTGGTCTCATATTTATCAGTTCGTAGACAACGTCCTATACAGAAAGAGATCGAATGGCGTGAAAGTCAAGTGGATTTCTCAAAAGGATGGACTAGAACTGTTGGCAGAGAAACACGGAGGCCTATGTGGCTCCCACATAGGATCAAGAGTGCTTGCAGGAAAGGCATTCTGGCAAGGTTTCTTTTGGCCCACTACCCTCCATGATGCAACTGCGTTAGTAACCAAGTGTGAAGCATGCCAGTTTCATTCGAAGAAACTACATCAACCAGCTCAAGCCCTTGAAACAATCCCTCTCTCCTGGCCATTTTCTGTATGGGGGCTCGACATCTTGGGCCCCTTTCCCTGTGCTACCGGGGGCTTTGAGTACCTGTATGTAGCGATCGACAAGTTCACAAACTGGCCAGAAGTGGAAGGAGTTAGGAAGGTGACAACACAGTCAGCCATCAAGTTCTTTAAGGGACTATTTTTCCGCTTTGGTGTGCCCAACAGGATCATCACTCACAACGACACACAGTTCACGAGCCGCACCTTCATGCAGTACGTCCAAGACCTTGGTAGCAAAATCTGTTTTGCTTCCATTGCCCACCCAAGGAGCAATGGCCAAGTAGAGAGGGCTAATGTTCAAGTGTTGCGATGTCTCAAGACAAGAAATTTTGATAGGCTACACAAGTGCGGAAGGAATTGGATTGATGAGTTGTTGGTGGTTCTTTGGTCAATCAGGACGACACGAAATCGAGATACCGGCTAGACACCCTTCTCCCTTGCCTATGGGGCAGAGGCAGTTCTCCCCACGGAACTCATATATGCGTCACCTCGACTTCTCGCTTATGATGAGCTCGAGTAAGAGTAGTTGCGCCAAGATGACGCGACACTCCTTGAGGAAGACCGTCTTCAGGTTGTTGTGAGAGTTGCGCTGTACCAGTAAGCTTTGCGCCGCTACCATAGCCGCAAAGTCAATGCAAGAAGTCTTGAGGAAGTCGACCTTGTTCTTCAGTGAGTTGAGTCCGCCAAGAATCCCAACAAGTTGACGCCAAAGTTGGAAGGCCCTTATCGGGTAGTATGAGTCACAAGGCCTAGCGCAGTCTGCCTGCAGATCGAAGATGGCATCCCAGTGAGCAACTCCTGGAATATTGAAGACCTTCGGCAGTTCTACCCATGAGGCGTGGTTGCCGGGCCTCCCGGCAACCACGTTTTGTAAATGTCTTTCCAGTGAAGCATATAATCCCTGGTACAGAGCCAGGCTCAGACCCTATGCATAGTTAAATAAAGATAAGTGTTCTGCAATCCTGTTCGATTTTCATGTTTACTTATGTGCATGTTCATGTGAAGTGTTGCATTGCACTTAATCCCGACAAAGACTAATGGACCGCCAAGGTTCCATATCCATATTTTCTGTTCTATCTTTTCCCAAGGGATAGAAGGATCTCCCGCGTGCAGCTTTGTCGAGGGGGATGATAGTATAGATACATGTGAGAGACGTCCCAAAAAAACTTGCCGGAAGGAGAAAGGCAACAAAAAGATAAGTTGCGAAAACCCCATGTGAATTATTGCCGTAAAGTTATTTTCCTTGCGCGACTTCGACTTCTGTATGGAAAACCTGCACGCACGGGAACCTTGCCGCGATTGGATGCACCCTCACTGCGTTGGGGACCACTCAACGGCTTAAGTGGCTTCACCCGCACTCCTTGTTTCGTTTCGAGTCCGCTCAATGATACAAGTGACAACTCTCGCGCCCTTATCCCGTTTTCGACTAAGGCCGACACCTTGAACAATCGCGCCAAGCAGACCAAGGTATCTTGCTGGCAGTGGCACCGCCAGCGGGCTGCTAAGGACCCGTTCCTCGAAGCGCTTGCGGTAGGGCTACACACGATGGCAAGATTCTTCTAGAAAGGGTGTAGGGAAAATTCCATACACAGACACAACTTCACAAGGAAGATAACATACAATTTTTCAGATATGGTGAACTTTACATAAGATATCACTTTTTTCTAAGTACATATTTATTTGACTTTCTCCCCTAGGGGAGATTACAAGAAGAAAAAGATGGAAAGGAGAGGCGGGATACAAAAAGAAAAAGATAGCAAGAGGTCCCCGGCAAAAGCCCGTCCTGACCCCTCTGGACCAGCAATGCGGGGACGAGCAGGGATGCCAGATGGGTAGGCAAGAACCTGGCCCCTCTTGGACTAGCATTGCGTGCAGGAGAAGGCTAGAGCGGGCAGAAAGGGGGATGGACCCTAGAAGCCGAAGTCCATAGGCCTGCCGGAAGACCCAACTAGAAGATGAGGCAGCACCCGGGACTGAAGCACCCGGCAAGCACATCTTGCCGGGAGGGGGAGAGGCATGAGGCTGGCAATGGTGGTGCAGCAGGTAGTCAGTCCAAGCTCGAGTCTTCGGGCTCCGCCTTGGCCGCCCAAAGATTGGCCTCGTTGCTGCTGTCCTCCCCGCCACTCTTGCCGGAGGACAGGCTTTCGCCGCTGCTCGCGCTCTCTTCACAGCAGCTGAGGTGGATCCCCGAGCTCCCATAAATCTTGATGGAGAGCGTATTGGCCTCTGTCATTTTAAAACGAAGGACATGCCCTTCCTGGAAGTTGTGGGCGCGAGCGAAGGTCTTCCAGCCGTGCTTGAGGAACATGACGCAACGCGCTGGATACCCAGCGTCCACCCACGCCGTGCCATTACAAGACCCTGCCACCCACAACCACACGAAGGGTAGCTGGTTGTCCTCCGCCGCCCTGGCGAAGAGGCATGGGAGGAAAAGATGGCTCCGGAGGGGACTGCCCAGCTCGAGGACGAAATCCAGCGCTGTCCCCTTGGCGTGGGCCTGTTCGATGGGGATGCCTAGAGTCAGAGGAACGAGTGGAGCAGCGCTCCGTCTCAACCGATCTCGACCTCCGCGGTAGCCATAGCCCCTTGCGCCTCCTCCACCATGTGAATTCGAGCCTCTTTCCGCCTCCGTAGCTTATGTGGCGGCATGATCCAGACGAGAGCTCCTCCTCGCAGCCAGGGAAGGTGGTCGCCCTCGCCCCCTATACATGGTGAAGGGCGGGCGCTACCCGAAGATTGAGAAGACGAGGGGGGAGGCGGACTACAATGTTTTGAACTCGAAGGGTAGAAGAAGGGTGAACGAGCTCCGCCCTTGATGTCCCCAATTTATAGGAGGAAGCGTGGGGGATGGCTTTCCATCGCTCCAAGGCACACCGCCAACCTCCTCCAATAGCGGCGCCCTCGATCACTATCATGGTTTTGTCACGACAGATGCCATGGGTAGGCTTATCAAGAGGGGCCTAAGGATGCCGGCGGGCTCTGGGAGCGGGGTTAGGCACAAGCGGTGGTGGACACACGATGTACCTAGGTTCGGGGCCCTCCATGGGAGGTAATACCCCTAGTCCTGCTAGGTCTAGTTGAGGTAGTGGTCAGGTTACAATGGCGCTCCTTGAGCTGTATGGATCGTGGAGGAAGAAGGAGCTAGCCCGCTCTTCTGCCTCTCTACGCATGCGTGAGGAGTGGGAGATCGGCCGACCCTTGCATGGGGGTGTCCTGGGGGGTTTTATAGGCCAACCCCCACGGATTACAATACAAATAGAAGGTCAAGGGGGGCCCCAGTCGACAGCCTCTCTGGCCGGCTGCGGGGGCCGCCGGCTGTGGGATCCTGTCGCCGGTAGGCCCCGCCGGCTGAAGAGTCTCATCAGGAACCGGTGGGGCCCGCGCGGCAGTTCCTGACGCCGGTCACGTCACGGCGCGGGCCGCTCCTTGTGGCGTCATCTTGCGGCGACCGGCCGAGGTGAGCAGTGCGGTCGGCCGCCCTGTAGCCATGTTAGGGCAGGTAGTGGAGTGATTGGGGTGCGCCAGCACTGTTGGAAGCCCGGCCACCGTCCGCCAGGGTCAGAGGCCCTGACACCTTCACTGCTACACTACGGCGCTGACCCGCGATGGAATGGGGGCCACTATCGCCACGCATGCCCTATCGACGGTATCCATTGCGCAGCCGGCTGGGGGGCCCAGGCGGCAACGCCCCCAGCTGGCGGACACATCGTAACCGGCGGGGCGTAGTCGACGGGCTCTGGCCGGAGGGCCACCACCGGCAGGGCGTAGCCAGACCGCCGGGGGAGGCGGCCCGCCCATTGATTGCGTTAGATGGCCGGAGCAAAGGTGGAGCTTGAGGCTACCCCAAGGTCATCCCCCCATCAATCACGGGGCAAACAACAACCGCCCCGTCGCCATAATCCATGGTCCCCAGTTACTACCTTTTCTCAGGGACTTTAAATCATGGGCGCCCGTTGCTAGCTCCCAGTTATGCACACGACACGTATGGTGGAAAACTCGGCGGTCGCGCTGTAGGACCAACAGTGTGTCTAGAGGGGGTGATTAGACTACTTGACCAAATAAAAGGTTTTCCTTTTCCAAAATTTTAGTGTTTGCGTTTTTAGCATTCATCGGAAGTCAATTTCACCCTACACATGAAAGTCTAAGAGTATAACAGCAAGCATGAGTAAAAGGGATAGGATAGTAAGATCAAACGTAATTGTAGACATGATGATTTTTCCCGTGGTCCGATAGGTGGCGCTATCGTACATCCACGTTTATGGAGTCTTCAACCCATGGAGGGTAACGGTCGCGAGAGTCCATGAAGGGCTCCACCCATAAGGGTCCACGAAGTAGCAACCTTGACTATTCCATATGGCTTCTATCCACGAAGGACTAGCCTCACTATGGGTAGTTATTCACGAAATAGGCGATCTCCTTGCCATTACAAACTTCTTGGTTCACTCCACAACATGAAGTAGGAGGCTCCCAAGCGACACCTAACCAATCTAGGAGGCACCACCCTCCAAAAGGTAATAGGCTCGGTAATGACAATCAACTCCTTGCTCTTGTGCTTCGAGATGATAGACTCCTCAACACACAATCACTCTCTCATAGATTTGGCTTGGTGGATGAGATGGGATTGGTGGAAAGCAACTTGGGGAGGCTAGAAATCAAGATCCATATGATTGTAGTGGAAGATCTTGATCTCAACACAAGGGTAGGTGGTTCTCTCTCAGAAAATCTGAGAGGATAGATATGCAATAGTTCTGGGTGCTTCAGTTTCAAGTAGGTTGTGGTGAAGGGGTACATATATAGGCATCCCCAAAAATCCAACCATTACAAACAAAATAACCCACTACGTGACATCGATGTGTTAATCTCGGTGGTACCGAAGTGATCAAAAGGTGGCAACTTTTGAATCTCGGTGGGATGGATATATGAAACTCGGTTGCACCAGTAAGGTGACCAACGGTCAGATTTCCAATCTCAGTGACGCCGACCCAACAATCTCGGTGGTACCAAAAATGTTAATTTGCATAACAGAAAGTTGGCAACCTAAACTCGGTGGCACCGGTATAGAATCGGTTGCACCGAAGTGGCTAGGGTTTGGCTGAGTCTGTCTAGGTTCTGGAATCGGTGGCAGCAGGATAGAATGTTGTCTTCACCGATTTTGAATATTTGGGTGTAGACAGACTTTGGTGGGAGAGCTTGTGGATGATTTTGGTGACTATCCCTTGTTCACCAACAAAACGTTACCCCCTTTAATATTATTGGCTTTCCTATGGACTAAAAGTAATTTCTCACAAATATAAAATGTAGAGTCCTCTTGCCGTAAGCTTGGCCAACCTATTTCATTGTATCTTGGGGTAATTCCACAATCCTTTGTTCATCCCTATCATTGAACGTTTCCTGAAATATACTTGGTGGAAACATTAGTTCAATGACTTATATGTCAATTCAATTAGCAAAACCACCAAAGGAGCAAATGTGCTTTCAATCTCCCCCTTTTTGGTAATTCATGACAACATATAGATCAAATCATCGACAAAGATATGATCAATGAATATAATCATCGCGTTGAGAAGTATGTGATAAGCAAGAGCTCCCCCTAAATTTGTGCATTATGAGAAATTTACGTTTGAATGCAAATGCGCAATAGATTAGGTACATGGGTCACTTCTTACATGTCACATACAACTTGGTCTTGTGCGAGAATAGAATGAACATCATAGCACAATGCAATCAAGCAAAGATGAATGATCATCACATAAGCATTAAGATGATAGGAAATAGTAGCATCACACATTAAAGCGTATGATCATATATCATCAAACATGTATCACAAGCAACCAAAAGAGTTGTCACAGAAAAACAAGTGTCTTTTGAAAAAGCAATAAACACCAAAACGCTCTCTCACTCGAAGCCTAAAGTTCTATATACACTTCTCCCCCTTTGGCAACAAGTTACCAAAAAGCTCAAAGGCATATATCTAAGCGTTCTTGGGCTAATCTCCTCTGGGTGTTGATTAAGGAGTCGAGAGAACAGCATCAAAGAAGATCTCTGCAGAAGTCGTGGATGGAGTTGGAGTGGCAACTGGAGGGACTAGAGCTAATGGAGCAGCAGCTGTGGTGACAGCAGCAGGAGCTGATGAAGAGGGCCTCAAGTCTGGAGCAGGCACAATGACTGATCTGGCTTGAGTAGGAAACTATGTGCCTGTTCTGAGAGGTGATCCAATCTCCTCCTCCTCATCATCATCATCATCTGAAGAAGTGGTGTGAGGAAGTGGCACTGAGTCAACTTCCTTCTTGAGATCTATGACTGTGTTAGTCAGCCTGTCCACCTTATCATTAAGGGTCTTGATCCTAGTTTCAAAGATCCTCACAAGACTGTTATGGTTGTCCAGAATCCCCTTAATTTCCTTCTGCGTGCCCTGAAGTGATTATATCAACAAATCCATTTGCTCATTTTTGGATCTAGGGACTTGAGCGCTAGTGGCTCGAGCTGCCTCTGCCTCTACCTGAGCTGTAGCAGATGTGGGATGATCTGGGTTCATCACCACGATGTTATCCTCAAGCTCTGGCTGCAGGGGCAAATGGGGACAATCAAGAGCAAATATGTGCTTCTCAATCTGAGAGTTGATAAGCATATGGATATAGAGTGCATAGCACCAAGAGCGCTTCTGATCAGCAGCAACCCTCTTGACTCTCTCAACAATCAAGTCCAGGACTCTGATCCTGGTGTAACTGTCAAGGTGGATCAACATGTTGATGGAGTAGCCTCGGATCATGTTGTCATCTCCTGACTTGGGCATGAAAGTGTGCCTCAAAATGGTGTTCATGGTGCGGATGGCATCTTGAAGATAGTAGATGGATCCTAGCTTGTGAGATTGCACTTTGTCTGCAGGGATAGGAGTTTACATATCCTTCATGGCATTGTGGCTCGCCTTGGATTTCCTGTAGATATCCAAGTCTCCATCCCGAACCTCAGGGACTCCTAGTAGTGCATCCCATTCATCTATAGTGGACTCATATCTTGCTCCTTCTATCATCCATACAACCCTACGATCTCCGTAGAAATGTGTAGTGGAGTAGAATTGCATGATGATCTCATCATTCCATGCAGTAAATTCTTTGCAAACAAACTCATCCAAACCAATGCAGTGGAAATTATCTTGGACACTTGGGAAATAGTCATCATTCTCTTTAATGAATTTCCAGTCTACATACCTCATGTCACTCTTTGGAAATAGCATAGTCTCTTAGAAATTTTGTTGCTCTTTGGTATAGAATTTGTTGTCCACGGATGTCTTCCTCCTTTGGGCATATCGATCTATAGCTCTCCATGCCCTCAAACCTGAGTCTTCCTCTTCTTCAAGTCTTCAGCAAGTGGATAGCTAGCATTACGTACTAGAAGGTGTGGTCTGAGTTTCATCAAGGTTGTCAAGGCATCATCATTCTCAGCTCTGGAAGCAGTTCCCTTGTTCTTTTCAGAAGCTGGAATCTGCCTAGATGTCCTCTTAGGCTTTTTAGCAGCAACCTTCTAGGATTTTGTGCTCTTGGATGTACGAGGCTTGGGCATAGCATCGGCTAGAAGTTTCTTGGCCTTCTTCTTGGGAGGAGCCTTTGCAGCTCTCATCCTCCTCTTTGGCAGCAGCTGCCTCCTCTAGATCTTCATACATAGATGTAGGCCTGCCAGTCACATGGATTATCCTCTTTCTGGCTCTCTTCTCCCCTGCCTTATTAGGCATAGACTTCCTTGGGGGATCAATGGTCATTGTCGCCCTAACACTCTCATGTGCTTTGATAGTTTCAGCAGGTGCATAAATTTTGCTGACCACCCTCCTGGAAGAGGTGGCCTCATTTGCTAACTTCTTGGCAGCTTTCTCTTGCTTTTTGGCAAGAACTTCTTCTGGCACAAACTATGAATCTTCCTCTTCTGAATTTAGCTTCTTCCTGGCCCTACTAGAATCCTTGGGCAACCCATGGGAGCTAGAGGTGCCTAGATCTAAAGATGTACTAGGCTCAGGGCTAGTGCCTGAACTCATGTCAACACCCTGGTTTGGCAAATTCTGACTGTCCTCTGCATCTGACATACTGACCCTGTGAATAGAGTTTAAAAGAGCAGAAGAAGATGAGTCATCACAACATGAGGCTGGTTTTTGAAAGATTGAACAAAAGATTTTCAAGCTTTGCATTCTGTCACATGAAAATTGGTACAGCCGAAGCTAAGTTTTCGGTGCTATCGAGATTGACTATCCCATTAACAGAAATTTGGCACTCTTTTCAGTGAGACCAAAAAGAAGTACTCAGTTTCACCGAGAAAGTTCTCAACAACACAGAAAGACAAATCAGTGACACCTATTTGTTTGCTTCGGTTCCACTGAGTTCCATCGGGCGGAAGGAAAACCCTAGTAAATCGATCATTTGCTGGACTATAGGAATTTCTTGTTGATAGGAAGACGTGCAATAGGTGGCTCATAGAGAAAAAACAAATTCAGTGCACAAGAATCAGACAGGGAGCACAAAGGAGGTCGAATGTGTACCCTAACTCGACGATGGATCCGCTACGGCGGCAATGATGACGAAGATTTTGTCGACGGTGGCGATTCCTGGCGGCGGAGGAGAGCCGGGGGACACGGGCGATGACCAGGGTTCTTGAAACCGGCAGCTTAGGGTTCCGAGGCTCTACGGTTTGAGGATGAATTTCAAAGCGTTGGGGTCCATAGTATGTATACCCACCACTATCGGTGACGCCGATTCTATATTATCGGTGTCACCGAGCTCCTCAACTATCAGTTGACAGGGAAACTCGATGTAACTAAGAATTTGGAATCGGTAGTATCGTGATAGAAAACCAGATCAACCGTAGGCATTCGGTGATACCGAGGTTGTGGGGTTGGTTCCACCGAGGTGCACTTAGGAGGGTTTAATGGCCAATCCTTGTCAATAAGGAACTGTGAGTGCTCCACACACAGAGGGATCGGAAAGCACTTGTTCAAATTTTGTGATGTGGCATGAATGGAGTATACGGTGAGAAAGCATAGATAGCTAAAGAGTGGTCCTAAGCATTCTTGTCCATCCAATTGGCAAAAGGTAAATCAAATACCAAATAGCAACAATTGGATGTCCTCCAATGAGAAAATAAATGCAGACCAACATGCTCACACAATAAGATGTCAAATGAAATCATGACAAACATGCACAAACACTCTAGCATCTAACAAGCACTTGGGCGCCCACGAAGTCATCTATATATGAGTTTTTGACTTAGGTGCCCTGTAAGAATACTTGATCATAGGTCATACTCACCATTTAAGCACAAGTGGGGTTACCACTTTTACATAAAGCATTTAATGTTGTCACATACTAAGAGACGCTTTGACTCAAGTCTTAGTGTAAATCTCCCCCTTAATGTGACACCCCCAATAAGAGGGATAAACTAACCTTGGGTTTTGTCGATAAAGACTTCTTGTTGGTGAGGTAGTGGTGGATGGTGAGAGTTGATGACAATCACCAAGAGTTGGGGCATCCTTGTTGTTTCCTTACTCTTCTCACCTACATGGGTTAGTCCCAACACATAAGAGACAAATACAAGGATATCTATGGACATGGAGTGCAAAGCATGTGTGATGATGTCCATTGATTTGTTGATTACCTTGTCCCTTTCTTACCTTTGAGGGAATGTGTGACTCCTTGAACTATTGCATAGAGTTGATGTTTATTGCAAATAGATCTTGCCAATAATGAATGTGAGTGAATTTCATTGGCGAAGTCACCCCTCAAGAACTTTCTAGTTCTTCTTCTTGGGGACCCACATCAAGTTGATGGGGATCGTTGGTGTTGTAGTAGCCTTTGTAGATGCTGAGCTTGAAGTAGCCTTGGGAACCCAGTCACCCATAGCTAGGGATTCATCTTCATATGAGTCAATGTCCTCTTGAAGCTTGTTCTTGCCCTTGAGCTTGTGGTCTTGTGGTCGAAGGTCATCTTGAGTGTTTGTCCCCTTGGTAAGAGTATTTTCATACTTCTCCTTTTGAGGAACAAAATTGGGCTTAGGATATTGACCTTCTTCACATTCAACTCCATTAGCGTTGAAGTAGCCAACACCATGATTCTTCCGGTATCCTCCATGCTTGCGTACAATTTCCTCAAATTGCTTACACCCGGCAAGACTCTTGTAGATACCTTTCTCTGTAATTTCTTTCAATAAAGCATTTTCTTCCTCAAGTGTAACTTGGCTAAGAGAATCATCATTAGTGTAATAAATAGAACTACTAGGAGCAACATCATTGGTTTTAGCATTTTTATTGTTGCTACTAGATGAAGAACCTTTCTTGCCTTTGTTACTAGTTTGCTTAGATTTAACTTGTGGAATGAATGTAGACAATATTAGTCATTTGGCAAGATAAGGTGATGTCTTCTTTCGGAGATCATCATTGATAGCTTTACGAAATTCATGTTCTTGCTCCAAATTGAGATTCTCAAAGCGTAGATTCTCATGAGTTCTTACAAGCTCTCTATGATCTTCGAGAGTTGATTCATGGTATAATTTAAGAGTGTTACGTTCTTTAGTTAGTTCTTCTATTTTCATATTATCATCGTCAATCGACCTATCTTGACTAGCATGAGAAATATCAAGTTCATTTTGATCAACATCACTAGTTTTATCACATAGCAAGTCATCATCACAAAGCAAATCATATTCATCACCATTGAACTCAAGATATTCGGGGTGTGATACCTTGGGGCCTTTAGCCATGAAGAAACTTCCACTCCCTTCGTTTGGTGAATCAAATAGATCAAAGGAGTTGTTAGTCACAAGAGCAATTCTGGCAACACCATCATCTTGACTATAGTCGGAGTCGGAGTTATAGCTTACCTCGGAGTTGTTGTTGGAGCCGGAGACAGAAACCCATTCACCAACATGAGCTTGATGCTTTCTTCTTGTGTAGCTCTTGGTGTATTTTCCCTTCTTCTCTGAATCTCTACTTCTCCTTGAGGGTCTTTGTTCATGACGATTATCTCTACTCCTTCTCTCTCTTTGAGGTGATTCATTCCTTGATCTTCGTCTTCTAGGTGACTCTTCTCTTTGTTTGTAGGGAGTCGTGCACTCATTGGAGTAGTGTCCGAGCTTCCCACAATTGTAGCAATTGCGATCACGACTTGACAAATGCTTCTCAATCTTGAGTTGGAGTTTCTTTCTTTGCCTCTATTCTTGTAGAACTTGTTGAATTTCTTGACCATGAGGCTTATTTCTTCATTGGTGACAAGGTTGTCGCTTGAAGTTGTGGGAGCAACACTTGTGGCCTTGTAAGCACCACTAGACTTGTAGTAGAGCTCTTCTTTGTCTTTGAGTTTCATCTCATGAGCAAAAATCCTTCCAATGACTTCCGTAGGATTGAGCTCTTTGTGGTTGGCCATCATTTGGATTAATGTTCCCACGGTGTCATATCTCTCATCCAGAGCTCTAAGTATCTTCTTGATGATGAATTTGTCGGTCATTTCATCGCTTCCTAAGCCAGCAATCTCATTCGTGATGAGATCTAGCCTAGAGTACATCTCTGCGACTCCTTCACCATCCTTCATATTGAACTTGTCAAGCTGACTTTGAAGAACATCTAACTTGGATTCTCTCATGGACTCGGTTCCTTTATGCATATAAACCAAAGTATTCGAAATCTCTTTTGCATTCTCAGGACAATTGATTTGTGGAACTCTTCGGGGCATAGAAAATTAAAGAGAATTTTCCATGCTTGAGCATTGAGTTGAAACATCTTCAATTAATCCGCGATTGCTTCACGATCCGGTTGTATTCCATCACCAAAGAATTCACCTTCCAAGCCAACATGAACAACAGCCCAAACGCCGGGTTTATGACCAAGAATATGCATTTTCATTTCGTGCTTCCAAATAGCAAAATTAGTATCATCAAAGTACGGACCTCTATGGTGATAATTACCCTCACTAGACGCCATAATCTCCTAGGTTGTGAGACCAATGCAATGGAGACCAAAGCTCTGATACCACTTGTAGGACCGAAAGTATGTCTAGAGGGGGGTGATTTGATTACTTGACCAAATAAAAGGTTTGCCTTTTCCCAAATTTTAGTGTTTGCAGTTTTAGCATTCATGGCAAGTCAGTTTGACCCTATGTTGGGGATATAACCCCGCGGTATGACCCGCCCTAAGGGGTCCGGGTTATACTCGGCGGCTCGTACACTGGCCCAAGATGAGCCGGTGGTCCTAAAGCCCAGGAAGCTTGGCGGCTCATAAGGTCGGCCGAACAGTGGCCCAGAAGACCCGGGTGTGTAAGCCGCCCGGGGACAACTTGGACAAGAAGATATAGGAAGACTCAGATAGACAATGAGAGTCGGTTACCAATTGTATGACCCGTGGTCTAGACCTCTGATATAAAGGCAGACCCAGGGCAACTTAGAGATCAGGTGGTCGAATACTAGGTCAAGCTTCAGCTCCTTTTGAATCGATACATCAAGCAATACAAACACAAGCAGGACGTAGGCTATTACCTCAAGTTGAGGGGCCGAACCTGGGTAACTCTGTGTCTCTCGTCCCCATCAACCCCTTTGAGTCCATCACGTTAGCAATGGCCTCTAACCGAAGTCCATTTACCTGGACATCTGCTGTGACAAAACCATGAAAGTTGGCGCCCACCGTGGGGCTTGCGCTCGGTGGTGTTGAGTTCTCAAAGGGCTCTCTCCCGGGGCTCAAGGGATACGTGGTTGGTACAAGCAGCAAGAGTCACCGCGGCCGGCTCTACATCGACGAGACCGGCTAGGGGCTTGATGGCAGCTCTGTGGAGTATGGTTTCCGGGTTCCATTCGGTGGGATCCACGTGTTCATCGGAAAGTTTGATGGAGCAACACCCGGGCCTGACGTCTGCACCAACCTCGTCGAGACGGCTCAGCGTCTGCAACCTACTCGTAGTGTGCAACCCGCCCGCGTTAGCTCGGGCCGGAAGCACGTCTTCGTGGGCTTTACTCAAGGTATGGATCTGGGAGCATCCGGATCACAGGAAACTCTTGTTTACTCAGAGGACGAATCTTCAAGCGGAGAAACATAGTCGGTCTATAGCCTTCACAACGGCAGGCTCGGGGGCTATGATGAGCTCTCCCTAGAGTGAGATTGCTCTAAGGAAGACGATCTTGGGCCGCCGGTTCATGCTGCCATGTTCATGGCGGGGTCAGTCCCAGGCACGAATAGTACACCCGCAGGGGCCGCCACCTCACGCGATAACCCGCCGCCGCCGGCCCAAGTTCATTTGGAGCTGATGGATGAGCTCACGGCCCTAATTGTTGCTGACATTACACCGGACAATCAAGCGGCTAGTAACTTGGAGATGGCAAGGATCAAGGACCGGATGGCGGAGGAGCAGCAGAGGATGGCTGAGTTAATAGCCGAGATGGAGCAAGAGGCAGAACGCATCAAGACAGATGCTTTCCGTCTTGGACCGGAGCAACAATCGGCAGTCGTGGTTCATCAGATGAGGCATCAATCCCGTCTACCAGACCGTTATGAGGCAAGAAACATCTTCAACATGCCAGGGACAGGGCCAACAGCGGATGCACCTGGAAGCCGCCCGATGGCTCGGCCAGTGACTCAACTGACCCGGCGAAATTAGGCCTTCCCCGCGGCCTTTCCAACAACTGCGGGTCATTATTCTAACCCGACCGACAATGTGGTGGCAGCAGCCACCCGGCTCAAAACAATTCCTATTCCAGATGAGGCGCCCTTTGCGGAGGATGTGCAAAACGCCATTGGATACTTGCATACGGCGATGGCCCAGCAGGAAAAGTACACCTATAGACGGAGCTGTGTTCATTCAACTCCTCTCCCTAGCCGGAGTTTTAGCTGGCTCTAAGAGTCGCCGGTGGGTTCCAGCAGCAACCGGCATCGAGAGATTCAAACGGGTCATCAGCCGGCTGTGGATACACAAGCATTCAAAAATCATGCAAGAGGCCAGTAAGAGGTGACAGCTTTAGCCGAGGCGGCTCACCAAGAGCCCGCACCATCCGTGTTAGTAGGAGTTGGAGGAACCACCAGAGTGGGGGGTGCCATGTCTATCACCAGCTCTGCGGAGCGAGCGACTACCAAAGGATTTCAAAGGGCCCCGCAAAGTTCCAAATTACACCGCTGATTTACCCCCAGGTGCTTGGGTGGAAAGTTATGAACTAGCCATGGAGATGCTGGACATCAGTTTGGCGGTTTGTGCCAAATACTTCATCATGATGCTTGAAGGCCCGGCCCACACATGGTTAAAGGGATTGCCACCAAATACCATCAACCCATGGGTAGAGATGAGAGCCAGATTCATTAAAAACTTTCACGTAACGTGTAAACAGCCCATGAACATCGTGGATCGTGATCACTGTGTTCAATAGGAGAATGAGTCAGCTCATCATTGGGTACGGCGGGTCTCGACCATCATCCACTCTTCGGAGCAGATCACGATGGCTCAGGCAGTACTGATCCTAGAGAAGAACTGGCACTTTGTCTCGCTAAAGCAGAAGCTTAGCCGGCTCAAGCGCACATGTCATGATATGGGAGAGCTCCTGACGGCTCTCACGAAATAAGCCGACTCTGACAACACGAATGATCCGGGCTCCGACGAGGAGAAGGATGGCCAAGGCAAGAAGGGCAACCAGAGCATGGGTACGGCAAACAATGGTAGCCAGAGCAAATGTAAGAATCCTGAGATCGGGTCAGAACTGGTTGCCAATGCAAGTACCAATCAGAATCACCCCAAGGGCAACAGGAGGTTTAGGCCACCTTTTAATAAGGACAGGTCTGCCTTTAATTTGGAGGAGGCCCTGAAGGGTCCTTGTCTGGATCACGGCCATCCAGATAAGCCAACGAACCACACATGGGGAGAGTGTCGTTTCATGCAGAAACTTAAGAATCACTTTACACACCCCAACAATCAGGACGGTGGACCGCCGGGCAGGTCTGGACACGGCTGGTCAGGGGCCCGTTTTGGGTCCGTCAGCTCAGGGTCTGGTCACCCAGGTCAAGGTAATCAAGGAGGACACCAGCAGCATTCTGGTAACCACAATCGGCAATAGTGTAATCAATCTGGTTATCAGAGTAACCCAAAGCAGCTCAGCTCTGGTCAGTATCATGTTTTCACGACCAGCCTCAACAAAAGGGATCAGAATTTGCGCAAGCAGGTGGTCAATGCAGTTGCACCAACCCTACCACAGTATTTACGATGGTCTGAGTATGATATAACATGGAGCCGGGAGGATCACCCGCCGCGTGTTGATGAACCAGGGCGGCTAGCTTTGGTTGTGGCCCCCCAAGTGGGAGGTTATATGGTGAATAAAGTGTTAATGGATGGAGGCAGCAGTATTAATATCCTCTACTACGATACTTTTTTGCAGATGAAATTGCTAGACAAGGATTTAAAACCCTCGTCCACCGTTTTTCATGGTGCGGTGCCAGGAAAGTCGGCATATCCGGTGGGCAGGATTTCTTTGGAAGTGGCCTTTGGCAACGAGTATAACTACAGGGTGGAGTCCTTGTGGTTTGAGGTGGTAAAAATCAAGAGTCCTTACCACGCACTGTTTGGACATCCGGCTTATGCAAAATTCATGGCTAGGCCTTGCTATATACACCTACAGCTCAAGATGCCCGGCTTAAAAGGTACCATTACAATGAATGGTGACCGAAAGACGGCCATTGAGTGTGAGGAAGGAGATGCGGCTTACGCAGAGTCCAGTTGCGGTCACAAGCAGCTTAAATTTTACAAGGAGAATGTTGACCCGGAGGATATGACCCTGCTGAAAAAGCCTACCATAGAGGTTGTGCCGCGCCTGAAGTTTTCAGCGGATGATACTAAGGCGGTAGATTTCACTCCGGGCGACTCATCCAAACAGTTCATCATTGGACCTCACATGGATCCCAAATAGGAAAGAGCGCTCATCGAATTCATCCGTGAGAATCGGGACATCTTCGCATGGAAACATTCTGACATGTCGGGTGTACCGAGAGAGTTCGCTGAGCACAACCTTAATGTGGATCCGAAGTTTAAGCGAATTAAGCAGTTTCTACGGCGGTTTAATGAGGCGATACACAAGGCCATTGGGGAAGAAGTTGCCCGTCTCTTGGCAGCGGGTTTCATTGTTGAGGTTTTTCACCCGGAGTGGTTGGCTAACCTGGTGCTGGTGCTCAAGAAGAGCGGCACGTGGCATATGTGTGTGGACTACACGGACCTTAACAAGCCTTGCCTGGCTGATCTGTTTGCCCTCCCTTGTATTGATCAAATTATTGATGCTACGGCGGGTTGTGAAAGCTTGTGTTTCCTGGACGCAAACTCAGGCTATCATCAGATCAAGATGGCGGTTAAAGACCAGGAGAAGACAACTTTCATTACACCTTTTGGGGCTTTCTGTTATGTATCTATGCCTTTCGGGCTCAAGAGTGCCCAGGCGACTTATCAGCAATGTGTGCAGAACTGCCTTCACAGTCAGATTGGCCGTAACATCCATGCTTACGTTGATTACATCATGATCAAATCTAGGAAGAAGGAGACCCTTTTGGGCGACTTAAAGGAAACTTTTGATAATCTCCGGTTCTATAAGATGATGCTTAACCCGACTAAATGTGTCTTTGGTGTCCCGGCTGGCAAGCTCCTGGGATTTCTTGTTTCTGAACGTGGCATTGAGGCTAACCCGGATAAGATCAAGGCTATCACTTCTCTGGCAGAGCTTCCCTATATTAACGATGTCCAGTGCTTGGCGGGGCGGATTGCCGTGTTCAGCTAATTCATAAGCTGCCTTGGAGAGAAGGCTATTTCTTTATATCAGATGATGAAGAAGACGGACAAATTTTTCTGGAGCAAGGCGGTGGTTTAAGCACTTAAGGTGCTCAAAAAACAGCTGACTGAGCCGCCGGTGCTGGCTGCTCTGGCTGGGAAAGAATCATTACTTCTATACGTGGCGGCTAATAATCGAGTAGTAAGCGCTGCGATCGTAGTCGAGCGCAAGGAATCTGGAAAGGAGTATCCTGTTCAAAGGCCGGTTTATTATATCTGTGAGGTCCTGATGGAGTCCAAGCAAAGGTATCCGCATTGGCAGAAGCTGGTATATGGGGTTTTCATGGTCAGCCGCAAATTAAAGCACTATTTTTTCGGGCACCAGATAACCATGGTTAGTTTTGCACCGTTGGGGGACATAATCCAGAACAGGGAAGCCACTGGAAGGATTGCTAAGTGGGCATTGGAGTTGGGATCTCTTGATCTAAAATATGTGCCTCGTACGGCCATCAAGTCCCAAGCTCTTGTGGATTTTATAAATGATTGGACAGAATGTCAAGCCCCTGAGGAAAAGCCCGATGACACATATTGGACTATACACTTTGATGGATCCAAGCAGCTAGAAGGGTCAGGCACAGGAGTTGTTTTGACGTCTCCTAAAGGTGACATGTTTTGTTATGTGCTCCGGTTGATGTTCCCATGCACTAACAATGCGGTTGAGTATGAGGCTCTGCTTCATGGGCTTAGATTAGCCAAGGAGATGAATTTAAGCCGGGTAAGGTGTTTGGGCGACTCAGATTTGGTGGCTCAGCAGGTTTCGGGCACATGGGACTCGAAAGACCCACGAATGGCGGCTTATCGACAGGCGGTTGATATTATTGCCGGCCACTTCAATCGTCGCAAGAATGAGGCTGCAGATGCATTGTCACGGCTAGGCTCCCAACAAAAACCGGTGCCGCCCAATGTATTCCTGGACGTCTTACATCATCCGACTATTAAGTTGCCTTCGGAAGAGGATTTGGCTATTCCTGACCCGGAAGGGGAGTTAGTGGTGGCTTTGCATGCTATCCCAGATTGGACTGTCCCCTACCTAGCCTATCTGACCCAGAGCGAGTTACCAGATCATGAAGACCTGGCCGGAGAGATCACCCGACGCTCTAAATCAATGACGATAGTTAATGGTGAGTTGCACAAATGCAGCGTGACTGGTGTTTTTCAACGCTATGTCTCACCTAAGGACGGTCAACAAATTTAAATTAAATTCATGCCGGAGATTGTGGACATCATGCCGGCTCGAGGTCGCTTGTAGCCAAGGCCTTTCGGCATGGGTTCTTCTGGTTGACGGCTCACAAGGATGCAGAAGACTTGGTTCGCAAATGTGACGGCTGTCAAAAGTTCGGCCGGCGTGCTCATGTTCCAGCTCAAGCATTAAGGATCATACCAATTACATGGCAGTTTGCAGTCTGGGGGCTGGACATGGTAGGACCTTTCAAAAGATCCAAAGATAAGAAAACGCACCTCTTGGTGGCGGTTGATAAATTCACCAAATGGGTGGAGGCAGAGCCGGTTAGCAAGTGTGACGTGGCTACGGCGGTTCACTTTGTTAATAAGCTGATTTACCGTTTTGGTTACCCTCACAACATTATCACCGACAATGGCACAAATCTATATAAGGGGGCTATGAAAGAGTTCTATGACAAGGAGCACATCCGGCTGGATGTTTCAGCGGTTGCACATCCACAGTCTAATGGTCAGGCGGAGCACGCTAATCAAGAGATTTTAAGGGGCATCAAGCCATGACTTATGGTTCCTTTACGACGAACGCTCGGGTGTTGGGTAGAAGAATTGCCTTCCGACTTATGGAGTGTCAGGACTAACCCAACAGATCTACATGCTATACACCTTTCTTTATGGTGTACGGTGCCGAGGCAGTCTTGCCGAGTGACATCCGACATGATTCGCCACGTGTAGCGGCTTAGGTTGAGATGGATAATGAGACGGCACGTCAAGACGTGTTGGATGCTTTGGAAGAAGCACAGGAGCTGGCGGCGCCCCGATCAGCGATCTATCAGCAAGACCTGCGCCGCTACCACAACCGCGGGATCAAGACCCGGACTTTCCAGGAAGGCGACTTAGTGCTCCGGCTGATTCAAGACCCGACAGGCATGAATACGTTATCTCCTCCTTGGGAAGGACCTTTTGTGGTCAGTAGAAATATCAACAATGGGTCATACTATCTCGTCGATATCAGGGATGACTCAGAGACGGCGGGCCAAGAAACCCGCCGGCCATGGAACATAGCACATCTATGGCCGTACTACACATGAGGGCATTGAGACTCGCCATTGTACACTATCATTGTACATACCATAAATAAATAAAATAAAATCCCCGCAAGACAGGACCTCTTTTGTTGCACACATCTTTGTTCATACAAGAAGAGTTCATTAAAATTCTAGTTGATATATCAACTGCAGCGGAGGGCGGCTTCTTACCTTCGGGTATCACTTCTAATGCTTTATCGGCCAGATCTATGCCAAAATCTCCGGCTAACATGATTAGTCGTGGCGGAGGGCGACTTCTTACCTTCAGGTATCGCTTCTAATGCTTTATCCGCCGACGTTTACGCCATATTGCTGAAGGGGGCTTCTTACCGACGGGTATCGCTTCTAACACCCTATCGGAGGGCTTCATGCCAAATCTCCGGCTAACATGATTAGCCGCGGTTGTAGGAAGTTTTTTATCGACGGGTATCTAACCCTAACAACCGGCGGAGGGCGGCTTCTTACCACTAGGGATAGCTTCTAATGCCTTATCGGCCAGGCTTTATGCCATCTCCGGCTAACCAGATTAGCCATGGTTGCGAAGGGGGCTTCCCACCTCCGGGTGTAGCTTATCTAACCCTAAACAACAGGCGGAGGGCAGCTTCTTACCTCCGGGTATAGCTATTAATGCCTTATCAGCCAGGCTTTATGCCATCCCCGGCTAACCAGATTAGCCATGATTGCCAAGGGGGCTTACCACCTCCAGGTGTAGCTTACCTAGCCTTGTCCACCGATGTCTTCTATGTTGACAAAGCAGCATAAGTGATCAAAGCAGCATACAAAGACAATGACAGCCGATGTGCCGGATCATTTTATACAGCGTAATAGAACAAGATTCAGCAGAAGCAAAAGTGACGTCTAGTCTATTACATACACTCCCTGAGGAGCCCAAAATTTCAGACAAGTCTTTTCAATGCCACACGGCGGGTCATGGAGAGTCGGTTGTTACAAGTTTTTCAATGTAAGGGCTAGCTAGCTGCCGGGTCATCCTGCTCTGGCTCTTCGGTGGCCCCGATCTGGAGATTGTCCAAGTCCTAGTTGTAGTTCGTTAGAACCACAAAAGAGCCTTCTTCAAAGTAAGGAGACGGGTCAAAGTCAGGAGCGAAGCGGTCCTTACTGGGGGCAGGCCTTAAGTCCTTGCACTTGAAAAGCGGGCCGCAGATTCTCTTTTGGTCAGGGCCATAAGCCGCTTGGTAGATCGTCAGATCAACTTCCTCCGCTAAGATGAAGCCAGCACTCTATAATCCTTCACGCACCAGCTGTAGTCAGCATTGGTGAACTTGGAGCCATCGTCTTTGTTTGAAGGGAATCCATCCATCATCTCGGCTGACGTCAGCTCCAGAGAGAAAGTCAAGGCCCGGCTTCTACCCGCAATCGCCCCTTGGCAGGCGGCCGATTTCTTTAACTCGGCAATCTGCTTGGGCATGGTAGACAAGAGCTCCAAGACGCCCTTGAGAGTCGCAGGAATCTTGTCTTTGTATTGCACGACTTTAATAGTGCACACCGCGCCGTAGTACAACTACTCCGTTAGGGTGTAGATAGCTTTCAACGGCAACAGACTGTCACAAGCCAGTTGCCGGCTCCTAGGGCCTGCATAAGTCGGAAATTTCATGGTGAGTCGCCAGTACAAGTATTATATGACCAATGAAGAACAAGTTATCAGAAACTTACCAAAGAGGGTGGCTGTCATTCTGGTAATATGACGCTTCAAAGCTTGGAGTTCATCTGATACAGCTATCAGTCGTTGATCGGCGTCATCCGCCGGCTTGGTCAAGGAGGCCTTCTCAGACTCGACTGACTCTTTAAAAGCGGCAAAGTCGGCCTTGATTGTAGCCAACTCCTTAGAGAGGAGCCGGCACTGCTCGTCTATGGCACTTCGAGCCGTTTGTTGAGCCGCGAGAGTGGTCTTCAGATCCGTCAACTGCGACCCGGCTTCAGCTAAAGTTTCCTGTGACATATCAAAGCATGGCATCAGTAGGCAAGTCTCCAAATAGATCACAAGCAATATGTATGACACTTTGGGGCTAATGTCTATTTCCAGACGTTTTTGCACTGAAAGACCCTGCTCAACTTTGTACTAGATTGAGCCGGCCCTTGGGGGCTACGGATTTGGATTTTCTACAAGGAAGATCATGAAAGACCCGTCTCAACTTTGAACTTGATTTAGCCGGCCCTTGGGGGGCTAAGGAAGGTTATAACGGGAAAAGGAGTACCTCATATTTTTCTTCATCGGACTGACCAGTCAAAACTCTAGCTCCCGGCTGATGGAAAGCCGGTTCACATAACCGGCGTGAAGCTCTTTGGCTGTCATCTTCTCAAAGGCAGAAGATTCAAACTCCAACTTCTTCGAGGCTTCAGCCGGCTCTTTATGCTTGGTCAGCACGTGAGTCGGGGGAGACTAAAAGCTAGAGCCGGTGATCACGACGTCCGGAGTGGTAGCGTTCTTGGTCATCTGGGCAGGACTTGGTGGCTTTGAAGGATCCCTTGGAGGGCTCTCTGGGATGATATCTTCAACAGCCGGCCCAGTAGATGCGGCTAGCGGATCCACATCCGATTGTGACTCGTCCGGTTGTTCATGCTCTGGCTCTTGGACTGCAGGGCCATGGGAGGACTTGTTCGTCTTTTGTCGCTTCGCTTAAGCCATGGAGAGCACGAACGTCAGAACCCAAGGATTACAGCTGCTAAAGGGAACAAAAATGCACGGTTAAAGGAAATACTTACAGCGGATTGATATTAGGAGGTGGCAGGGCGGTCGCCGTACAGTCGCCAGAGGAAGGTGACCTCTAAGAGATAGTTGAGAAAAGATAAGACAGTATTGAAATGGCAAAGCAAACAAGTCAAACAAGAGATACATACCTCTGCAGGGCGCTTCTTTGGAGCCGAGGAGTTCGGTAAACTGGACACAAGATTCGTAGAGCTGGCGCTCCGGGTCTGACGACGATCAGCATGTTGTGTTTTTTAAAAAGAAATTGAGGGTCTAGATAAGCAATAGGATGAGAGAGAAGAACTTTTTGAATAACCCGCCGCATCTTCTGGGGGACAAAATATTCCAAGTCGGAAGAAACGTAGATTACCTCAGGGGCGTTGGCGCGGCTGGTCTCCACATCATCCTATGAGTAAAACAGGTGTTAGCGAAATGAGAAGACAAAGTCTCAGAAAACAACAATTTTTTTACCTCTGAGCCGGATGATTGTGGCGGGTCAAACCATCCCTCTCGCGGGGCGTCCTTCTTGGGCTTCTTAGCCGGGGCCTTCTTCTTGGTCTTCTTTAAGGGAGGGATGTACTCCTTCTTCCAAAAGTCAGAGTCGTCCTGAAAGAATAAGCCGGTTAAGGGCAGTAGATCAGCAAGGTACAAGTAAGGTCCAAGAGACGGATGGGAAGAAATCGCCTTACATCTGGGCCGGATTAAGGGCACTAAAGGGGATTAAGAGACTCCTGGTAGCAGTGGTGATGCCGTCTTCTATCAAGGTTGACCGGCTGAAGTAGAGTGAGCTATCGTATTCGCCCTTTTACTCGCACATAAGGCGGCTTCTGTGGCTTAACGACATGATCCGCCTAGAGATCCAGCAGTGGATCAGGTCCAGTCCGGTTAAGCCGTTGGCCATGAGGGCCCTAATCTTGGCGTAAGCCGGCTCGTATCTTGCGCACTCTGAAGCTGACAGCCGGACAGGAAGCTCTGAAGCTGTCTTGAGCCGGGAAGTACGTAACCCGGCAGTGGACGTTCACCCTATGGAGAAGTATCTTTGCAATAGAACCACATTTTATTCCAATCCTTTGGGTGACTCGGCAACTGCATAGCCGGAAAGGTGATGTCCCGGCGCCTCTGGATAGAAATTCTGCCCAGCTCGAGACACGGACCAGCCTTCACTTCAGTTTGATGGTTGGCACAGAAGAACTCCCGGAACAGGCCTACCGACGGCTTGGCTTGTAGATAGACTGCACACAATACTTGAAAGTTGCAGATGTTTGAGACGGAATTGGGGGCGAGGTCTTCAGGATGGAGTTTGTAAAAATGAAGGACATCACGGAAGAATTTTGAGCCGGGAGGCACGAAACCCCACTCGATATGGTCCGAGAAAATGACCACGTCTCCTTCTTGGGGAATGGGCTTCAGTTCATCACCCGGGACCCACGAGTGGATGGCATTTTGGAAGAGAGAGTGCCAGCATGAACAAAGTCCATCAAAAACTCTTCCGTAACGCATGACCCGACCCAGTTACAGGAGTTCGAGGCACAAGACATTCTGCCGGTTCAAAGATTGTGAAAATTAATTCATGATGGGTTAAGAGGAGACTAAAATCTATGGCGACCTACGAGCTTAAATATTCTGCGTATAAGATACTATACTCCGGCTGATGAGAGCCGGCGCAGTGTAGCGGGTCAACCTAGCAAACGAGGGGGGAAATGTGGCTATGTCCTGGAAAACAGATTTCACAAACTACCGCTATATTTATGGATCTGCAAAAGCTGGAAAAAGGTTCCTATTTTTAGACATAGTGAAGAACAGGCGAAGCAGAGGAAAACTGAAACGGTAAGAAGGAGCCGCGATGGGCCCGTGCATTGTGCATGGCCGCCCCGTGAGCGGCGGCGCAACAAGGATGAGCGTCAAGGGTGCGGCCGACGTCAAAGGACCCCGAGCAACGGCATCGGAAGAACCCGTGCGAAGGCGACAGGCTTCCTACAAACCCTACCGGTGCGGTAATGGATCTAAAGGAGAAGCATGGGCTTACCGGCGACGGCGCAGTGAAATGCGGATGAAACTCGTGTTCGCACAGGTTGATGCAGCGGCCTGTCGACGACGGAGCAGAGGCGGCGCCTGAGATAGAAGTGATGGAAGTGGTTGCGTCAAGAGAAGGAAGACGAGGAAGCGAGCGGGAGAAGTAATAAACCGCCTAGGGCGGTCCTATTTAAAAGGAGAAGGTAGAATGAGCGTGAAAATCCAGGTGACGGAAACGTTTCGGCCGAGGCGGACGCCTCGATTTTTGGGATGTTCACTTAATGCAAAGATTTGGTGAGTATGTCAGCGAATCTTTTCTGTAGGGTCAACCTGACGTCTTGGCGGGTCATTCGGGGCGACTCGCCAAAAGATCAAGACAAGAGGGTGAAGTGAGCAAGCTCAAATCAACCTGGGGCCTAATGTTGGGGATGTAACCCCGTGGTATGACCCGCCCTAAGGGCTCCGGGTTATGCTCGACGACTCGCACACTAGCCAAAGGTGAGCCAGTGGTCCTAAAGCCCAGTAAGCTTGGCAGCTCATAAGGTCGGCCAGAAAGTGGCCCAGAAGACCCGGGTGTGTAAGAAGCCCGGGGACAACTTGGACAAGAACATAGAGGAAGATTCAGATAGACAATGAGAGTCGGTTACCAATTGTATGACCCATGGGCTTGACCTCTGATATAAAGGCAGACCCGGGGCGACATGGAGATTAGGTGGTCGATTACTATGTCAAGCTTCAGCTCCTTTGTAATTGATACATCAAGCAATACAAACATAAGCAGGATGTAGGCTATTACCTCAAGTTGAGCAGCCGAACCTGTGTAAATTCGTGTCTCTCATCCCCATCAACCCCTTTGAGTCCATCACTTTAGCAATGGCCTCGAACCGAAGTCCGTTTACCCGGACATCTGCCGTGACAAAACCACGACACCTTACACATGGAAGTCTAAGAGTATAGCATAGGAAAATAACAACAAGCATGAATAAAAGGGATAGGGTAGGAAGATCGAACGCAATTGTAGACACGTGGTTCCAATAGGTGGCTCTATTGTACATCCACGTTTATGGATCTTCAACCCACGGAGGGTAACGGTCGCGAGAGGCCACGAAGGGCTCCACCCATAGGGGTCCACAAAGTAGCAACCTTGACTCTTCCATATGGCTTCCGTCCATGAAGGACTAGCCTCACTATGGGTAGATCTTCACGAAGTAGGCGATCTCCCTGCCCTTACAAACTTCTTGGTTCACTCCACAACACGAAGTAGGAGGCTCCAAAGCGACACCTAACCAATCTAGGAGGCACCACCCACGAAAAGGTAGTAGGCTCGGTAATAACGATGAACTCCTTGCTCTCGTGCTTCAAGATGATAGACTCCTTAACACACAATCACTCTTTCACATATTTGGCTTGGTGGAAGAGATGGGATTGGTGGAAAGCAACTTGGGGAGGGTAGAAATCAAGATCCATATGGTTGGTGTCACACCCATTGTTTGTAGCACATTGATATGTTGGGATTTATAAAATTTGGAGCCAACTAATTTTTTTTCTCAAAGTGCTTGCGCTTGTTTGGGATGATGTTTATTTGTTTGATGATTGTCATTTATGGCACTCCAAGATTCTATTCAACTTCATATTCATCTTCCTTGAACCAAACCTCTTGCCCAATGATAATACCATGTGAATAAT
The DNA here is from genome assembly GCA_022496015.1 of Hordeum marinum. NCBI lineage: Eukaryota > Viridiplantae > Streptophyta > Magnoliopsida > Poales > Poaceae > Hordeum > Hordeum marinum. The sequence goes on from CM039677.1 coordinate 116,870,543, forward strand.
GCCCAAATCTATTTTTATCAATTTTGGTTTAACCAAAAATGATTTATTCAAATTAGGTTTTCAAAACCCCTTGAAATGAGGTTTGCACTGCAAGTCCTCAAATTGGGTGGATTCTTCTCCACCAAAGACCTTATTTCAAACCTACTATATAGAAGACTTTCCAAAACCACAAAATATTATTTTTAAAGATTATTCTTATATTTTATTTAGAGGCTTTTTCTCAAGGCCAGACATGGTTTTTCATATGGAAAAATTAATTAAATGCTTTGAAAATATTTGAGAAAATTTAGGGAAACTCAGTGGACATATATTTTCCATACATATGAGTTTCAACACAAGGGATGTTCAAATCATGGGCAAAACCCCTCAAAACTCTTTCTGTTGAAATCAAACTTTTGAAATATTTCTCTTAGAAATATTCTCAGTAAATTCCAACAAAATCCCAGCAAGTCAACACTATCATAAGTGATGATCCTACAAAGTTTCATCTTAATCCAAGTTCGTTTGGTTCATGCAACCATCCCAAAACCATCCTTATCCAGAATCAAATTTGAGCAACTTTACATTGTGATGTGTCTCCGCTTGACCCCAAACTTTGTGGGCATGCTCTAATGTCCAAATAGTGATGAACACTAAGTGGTGCATCAAGGGTTAAAGCCTAGTATCACTAGATCTAAAGAAGAGTGATTCTGTGAATTTCTAGGGTTTAACAAATCTCCATTGTCAACTTTTTCCCCTTGAGCTCAAACTTGGTGAATCCTATCATTTTTACCTAACATTTGACCCTAACTTTTTCTTGCTCAAAACCTTATCAAACACCTTCTGGTGATTGAGTAAAACCACCATTTTCACCCCTTACTCTTTTACCCTTGCCCCAACTTTTTACCACAACCCCTTTGAGTTACTAGTTACCTCCAGTAACTCTTCCTTGCCAAGGATCCATGAGTAAGTGGGGTAAAAAAACATTTATCCTCTGGACAGTAGTTTTTGTTCCTCCCTCTCAGCATTCCTTATATCCTAAGGCACTCCAGAGCATCCAATGCCCTATTCTCCATTGTTGAGCCCCCTAGATCCCCTAGACATAGAAGGCCATGCAAAAGACGTTGTTGGCATGTCGTGGCATGTCAAACACGCGCTCTAGAGTGCGCAATAGTGCCAATAGGCACTGTAGCCATTAGCCACTTCATGGCCTCGGCTGCCTTGGGCCTCCCCCGTGTGTCCCCCGAGGCGCCCTCGACGTCCGTGACACGCTATGCGGTCGGCCCCCTCCTCTCTCTCCCTCCTCCGACCCCCTCTCGCGCATGCCCGACGCCGCCCGAGCCGGCCAACGCGCGAGCTCGCACGTGCGCCCTCCTCTCTCTCTCCCTTGCTCCCGCACGTCGTGGACCAATCCCAGGAACACAACTGAGCGGTCCCGTAGCCTCCCTCTTCCTCTGGCCTCAGCCACGTCCTCTTCGGCGCATGGCTCGTCGGAGGACTCGCTCCCCCGCTATAAAATGGCCTCCCAGAACCCTCTCCTCCCTCTGGTCTCTCTCTCCTCACCCCAACGACCTCCCTGAGCTCCCCTGAGAGCCCTGTCGCCTCTATGCCTGGGATCGACCCGAGGATCACCGCGGCCATCTCACGGTCGATCTCCGGGTACAGAGCCCCTCCGACCCTCCTCTCTCTTCGGTTGCTCCTCCCTCCGCATTCAAACGTGATCCCCCTTCTTCCCGTATTCTTTACAGTCCCAGACAGCCCCGACGACCATCTCCCGGAGACCGCTCTGCTGTGGGAGCTCGCCGCTGGCGACTCCGGTCATCTCAGGCCGCCCTTCCACCTCCCCTGGAACGGCGACACGTCCCCGAGTCCGTTCCCATCATTGCCTGCCGTCATCGTGCCCCATGACATCGCCGGTGAGCCTCTCCCCTCTCTACCCCATGGAGGATGAAGGATCCGACAGGTGGGACCCACCTGTCAGCCTCTATTTCCCTCTCCCGAACTCTCTCTCTCCTCCCGAAGTCGCTGACGATCGGGCCCCATGCGTCAAGTTTGAACCTGACCGCGTGCAAGGCCAGCTGGCTGGCCAACTGGGCCGGCCCAGCCTCTAGCCGCCTCTGGTCCAGGTCCCGGTGGCTTTCTCTTTTACTTTCCTTTTTCTTTTTCTATGGACTTCCAAAACTCCCCAAAGCCCAAATTAATTCCAAATCTAAATATTATTTCACCTAAATTCTTAGAATAATCCATTGAATTTACTAGTGCCATTTGTAAAAATGTTTGAAAATATTTATATACTATTCTAATTTAAAATCCTATTTGGGGCAATATCAACCCCTGTTTTAAATGTTTTTGAAAATCTTTCTAAGCTCAAAACCATAAACAAATATTTTTAATTTGACATTTAGTATTTATCAGAATAGGTTAGCATTTTTGATAGTAGTTGATGTGCTCTGTTTTTGTGTGTTGCTTATTTTTATCCCTTTATTTCGCGACGATAGATTGCGTGGTTGATGAAGATGTTGGACCCGAAGATTTCGAAGACCCCGGCGACTTTCTTGAGCTAGGGAAGTAGCCCTTTGACCATGTTAAGAAACTTTTTCATGCATGTCATATCGCACTTGTTCTTTCGATGATTGATCATGATGAGGTCTTCCCCCTTCGATGGGTTGCCTCCGATACTTTTACCGTTGGCACTTGCATCAAGAATGACCCTACCACCTTATGAGGGTCATCCGGGTGGGAGTTTTTAGGTTGCTAATAGATGTTATGCAAATGGGATGGGATTTATGCATAGTGGTGGAAAGGAAGTGGATCTTTCAAAATCTTTTCGAAAACCCCGTCGAGTGCCACTAATGCCCGAGGGAGATGATGATGAGATGGGTGACCACTTGGGAAAGAAATGGTGGACCAGAACAAGTGACTGTTGTGGTTTTCGAAAAAGGATTGGTGTAAGTTACGACCTTTATTCCAACCTTACATGTATGACCACTATACCCCTTATGGCACGGGGCTTTGTTGAGTACTTTGGTTGGAGCTAGCAAGGAGTCCACATTACTAGTGGCAAGAGTGAAGTGGTCACTCATGAGACGGGGTCGTCCCGGAAGTGGAAGGCTATGCGTTGTCTTTACACGCACCAAGGACACCGTTGCGCGCCCTCATGGATGATACGAGTGATGTATATCATGAGGGATGGCACAAACGAGTGTAATCTTTGTTTAGTATCACCATGGGCAAGGCATTGTTCGGGTGCTTACTTCAGGTACGCTATATACCGCGAGTCATGGATGACATGGAAGTTCCCCAAGTCTTGTGGGTAAAGTGTGCGACCTCTATAGAGTGTAAAACTATTCGAATAGCCGTCTCCACAATCAAGGACAGTTGGATGACCGCTCTTGTGCTACATCCAAGTGTTTTCACAAACGGGTGTGTGTGTGTGTTGGTGACAAAGGGGTTACGTGAGCTAAGTCCGATGACTTAGCATGGGAATTGAGGTGAGTCCGATGACTTAGCATGATGAATGAACATGAGGGGATCAACCCCTGCTTATTATGATATTGTAACTTTCTCATATGGATATCTGCCTATTGTGTATGCACACTTACTAGTTACTTGATCATGACAATTGCATTCAAAATTAGCTTTCCGCAAAATTACCTACTTAGTGCTATATCATGCATCATTATTACCTTGTTCCACAACTTGGGTTGCTTGCGAGTACATTCGAAGTACTCATTGTCTTGCCACTACTTAGTGCTACATCCGAAATAACAAGGGCTGGTCTAAATGTAGTGCAGAGGCTCTAGGACATGCTCGTTTGGCCAGTTAATTAAGATCCTAATGCAACAATGGCACCATGTCAATTCTGGCCTTGCCCCAAAGGTGTTTGAGAAAATGCCAAGGCCACCTAGGAGACTTTTATGGCCACCAAAATTACCAGGTCATGGTTTGTTTAGATGCACACTATAATGGCAAGTTTAGTTTGGCAAGACCAGAAAGTTGTTAGAGCAATTTTTGAGAAAACCATATCTGGACAGAAGCAACAGGGCATTAATCAATGGGCTTAAAGTACTACAATGGTCCTACACTCTTGGACTTAAGAGTTTGGTAGAGCCAACTACAACCAGAAAAATCTGCAAGGTCACTAGAGAAAAATAAAATGGAGTTGTAGTACAAAATGTCAAACTGGACGAGTATGAAGAAGAGGATTATTTGCACAAAATTTACAAAACACAAAGCTGGGGTTTTGCATGAAAGTGATTCAGGGACATCACAGGACATCAATAAATTTTTGTGGAGTTTTTAATAGAATTTATGAAGTAGTTTTAGTGCAACTCATGCCTTTAATGGAATAAAAATGCCTTCTAACTGAATTTAAAAGTCACCAAATTTTATTATAAAAATAATTCCACTGGTTTTTTCTAGATGAAATAAGATGCTTGTATAAAGTATTGAAGTCCCAAAATATTATTCAAAGTTTGAGATAAGAGCGAATAATTCTGAAATCCAGAGAAAAAAATGGCTCCAAAATTAGTAGAAAAATCCGGAAAATAGGAAATAAATATTTCTGACAAAATTTTAAATAATAAAACAAGATTACTTTTTTCGAGTGTTACATGATCCCTTGTGACTCGACACGGGGTCACGTTGCATGAAGAGCGGAGATCACGGGACGGCATGATGACGTCACACCCTGTGATTTGCCTCATGACTAAGTTAACATGACTCAAAAATTGGGGCCATTTAATTTTTTTGAGTGCATATGAATGCTTGACTTGTGTGCTATTTGCTTGCTTGATTGCTTGTTAGTGCTCTATATTCATAAAACTCCCTCCTACTCTCAAAATACTTTTCCTTGATTTAAAACACTTGTCCAATGATCATGCCATGTGAATAGTACACAAAACTATTTTATCAAACTTTATTTTGACCAAAAAGAATTTATTCAAATTCGGTTTTCCAAAACCCCTGAGTTGAGGTTTGTACTACAAGTCCTCAAATTAGGTGGATTGTTTTGTCCCCAAGGATTTATTTGAAAACTACTATATATATGACTTCCCAAAAATACCAAAAATGAATTTTAATGATTATTTTACTACTTTATTTAAAGGCTTTTCATAAGGCCAGAAATGGTCTTTTATAGGTAAGAATTATTTAAATGCTTTAAAAATATTTGACGAAATTTAGGGAAACTCAGTGGACATAGATTTTCCATATTATGAGTTTCAACACACGGTCATGTTCTAAATCATGGGCAAAACCCCTCAAAACCCTTTGTGTCCAAATCAAGCTTTTGCAATATTTCTATAAAAATATTCTCAATAAATTCCAAGAAAATTACACCAAGTCACAATCATCATATTTGATGATCTTGCAAAGTTTCACCTCAATCTCAATTGATTTGATCCATCAAAATATTCCAAAACCATTCATGTCGAGATTCAAATTTCAACAACTTTACATTTTGAAATTTGTTCCTTTGAACCCAAACTTTGTGGTCATGTTCCATTACCCAAATAAGGGTTCCACACCAAGTGGTGGAATTGTGGGAAGTGAAATGCATGCCTAGATCTACAGAAATCTGATTCTATTGATTTATAGGGTTTCACAAAGTTACATTGTGAACTTTCTTCAAAACTCCTTAAACTTGGTGATCAACCCTATTTCTAATCACCATTTGCCCATGTTAAATTACTTGGCAAGAAAACTCCATTTTCTTAGCCAAACCATCATCAAACACTTTTGCTTATTTTTTTAAAAGCCTTGTTTCACCCCCTTCTGCCATTCTCCTTCCTCTTAAAATTTTACCACAGTCACTCACATACCTATTTTACCTCCAATAAGAAATCCAGGGCCTCACCTCAATTATTGGTGTGCAAAACCCCTTATTTTTATTGTTGGACAGCCTTGGCATGCCCTTTCTTCCTCTCTCCCATTATTCTATGCATGAAACTGCCCCCAAGTCTTACCACAACACCTCTGTCATGTTAGTGCACATTTACAAAGGCAAATATGGGATGCTTATGTGGAAATAATGAGCAGTACCTCCAAAACTAGTTTTTGGTAGAAAATGTGGTTTGAACTACAAGTACCTTGTAGACTCCTCTCCCCGATCTGAAATTTGGTGTACTTGTAGTCCTTCCATACCTATGTCTTCTAGACAAGGTTTTACCCATGGTTCCCTATAGTAAAACCCCATTAGATCAACCCCAAGTTTGCTGCTGAAAACTTACCCTTAGTGAACCTCTTCTACCCAACTCCTGATGAGTTCAAGGCCGTCCAGTACTCTCCTGCATATGTGCCTCACATGTTAGACAACTTTTCCCAACCCAAATGATGCCTTAGACATGCCTTAGCATGGTGACCACACAATAGGCATGCAGAAAGGGACTCTCCCGACAAGAGTTTTCATGTACCTAGCGGCCAGCTTCTGCAGAGCATCCCCGTGCGTCGGGGAATCCCTTCTTGCTTCCCATGCCCCTCCCCGACGCTCACAAGGCTCCAAGACGGCTCTGGCACGTGTGTTCCCCCACGCCAGAGAGCATCCGAGGCACACCCGAGCCCCTTTGGTCGCCCCCGCCTTCAAGCTCATTCCCAAGCATTCCCTCGCACCTTTTGACGCTCCCCTCCCTCCAGACCCCCCCCGCCCGGCTAAGAAAATCAAGCTGGTGGGCTCATTTTCCTCCCCAACGGCCGCCATGGCACTGCCTCGGCCACCGCTCAAATCCGAGCTCCCTTGAGTCCTCCGCTCAAATCCGCTCATAAGCCCTCTCCCCGCACTATTTTCCTCCTCCCTATGGCCGAAGCACCGCCCCCACGGCTGCCATTGTCGGCCTTAGCCACGACCGAGGCCCGCCTACGCCAATGCTCCTCGGCGAGACTAGGCCACCCAGGCAGGGCGTACATTCATCCTGAGCACGCGGTGGTTTGGGCGCCACTGGAGCTGGCCGGAGCCCATGGGGCAAGTGCTGGTGCCACCGGTCCTACCTCCTCTACATCTCCCTACTCGGGCAGGAGGTGGGGGAAATACCAGACGAGTGGGGTCCGCCTATCATTGGTAAGGCCTTGGCCCCCCTGTTTAAGTGGAGGCACCCAGCCTGTTCCCGCCTCTTTGCAGAGAAGAAGTACTCCGCGGAGTACGCCTTCGGCATTGCCCTAGCCGCCAGGCCAAGCAAATGGGCCGACTCATTTGTTATCTTACGCACTCTACGCAGTTTGGCCTCCTGGTGAGCCCTTTTTTCCTTTTTCTTTCTGTTTTCTTTTTCAGTGGCACCAATTAATTCATAGGAAATTCATATGACCTCCGATTTAGTTGATTCAAATTTCTACATATTCCTAAAATCATTTCCTTTCCAAATTTGTGCATTATACATTTTTACAGAATACTTTATCTTAGATTCAAATTTAAATTTGTGTTTGAACCATGTAGAAACCCACTTTGCAAAATCCTAGAGCCTTCAAATAAACTCCAAATGGATTGATTCCAATTTATAGGTGCTCTAAATATCATGCCCCATTTATCTAAATCATGGTCAAAATTTTACCATACACCTGTTTTGCTAGACCAAATAAATAGCTCCCTTTGTCCATTATTCAATCTTGGTAGTCCATAGGAAAATCATCACAACTCCAAATCTTGTGAAACCACTCCCCATGTGATTCTAAAACCTTGCCCTATTTGTTGGGACCATCCACTCCTTTTTACAAAATATTTTCTGTGCACATCTTATAGGATCATCATATCCTTCATTTCCACCATTCAAAACTCCTCCTTGACACACATCCCACAAAACCTCCTTGGTTATTTTTCTCATGACCAGAGGTGTCCGAGAAAAATATATTTCCTAATTTTAGAGAAATTTATTTCTCTGCTTGTTGTGTTGCTTATTGCGGTTGTTTCCGGTGAGAGTTGACGAAGTAGACGAAGTGCTCAGAGTGGACAAGAAGCATGTGAAGACCTCAAAGACTTTCCTGAGACAGGCAAGCAGCTCTTTGACTATGAACCCTTTTATTTGTATGGCATATGGCACTTATTTCTGTGATATTGATCATGTTGATGTGGTGGCCACTTTGGTGGGATGCCTCCGATACTTTTCCATTGACACTTGCATTGTGCATGACCCTACCTCTTTATGAGGGTTATGCGGGTGGGTGTAGATAACTTTGCTTAGTAGTTGCTACGCAAATGGGATAGGTATATTCATAGTGATGGAGACAAAATGATTTCAAAGTCTTTTCAAAAACCCTGTCGGGTGCCACTAATGCCCGAAGGAGATGATGATGAGTTGGGTAACCAATTGAGAAAGAAGTGGGGTACCGGAGCATGTGAGTGTGTGTGCTTTCAAAAACGAATTAGATTTAAGATTTGTCGACCGTCCTAACCTTACATGCACAACCACGATACTCCTTATGGGACGAGGCTTTGTTGATTACCTTGATGGGTACTCGTGTAGAGCCCACATTACTAGTGGTGGGAGTGACATGGTCACTATCGATACATGGTCATGCCGGTATGGACGATCATGTGATGTCTTCACAGGCATCGGGCACACCGTTGGTCACTGAATGGATGGTACAATCTGGAGTGAGGCTCGTATGATGTACATCATGAGGGTGGGTACCAATCGAGTGGACTCTTTGTTTATCATCATCAGGGGAAAGGCATTGTTCGGGTGCTTACCTCGGGTATGTAATATACCGCGAGTCGTGGATGACACGGAAGTTCCCCGAGTCTTGTGGGCAGAGTGTGCAACCTCTATAGAATGTAAAACTACTCGAATATCTATGTCCACGGTCAAGGACAGTTGGGTGGTGCTGCTTAAACTATGTCCTGTGTTTTCATAAACTTGGTGTGTGTGTGGATAACAAAGATGGTATACTTGAGATAAGTCAGATGACTTGATGTGCTGACTGAACCTGAGATGTTCAACCCCCTGTTTATGATGATATCTGTAACTTGTTCATATGGATATCTGCCAACTGTTGATGCATGCTTACATAGTTACTTGATCATGTAATTGCATACAAAATTAGCTTTCTGCAAAATACCTACTTAGTGCTATATCATGCATTGTTGTTGCCTTGTTCCAACGTGGGTTGCTTGCGAGTACATTCAACGTACGAATTGTCTTGCCACTATTTATTTTATTGTCCAGGCATAAGAGAGAAGGATATTATGAAGGATACCTTGGTGACATTCTCATGAGCTAGGACACTTCCGAGTCAAAATGCCTATAGGGTTAAGGTCGATGGCATGGGTTCACGCTATTGTTGAAGATTTCCGCTGCAATCATATGAAGACTTGTGTATAAAGGCCATATTTGAATAAACCGGTATGTAATGGATATAAGACTCTTCTTTTCCAGTTTCCGTGTGTTTAGTGAGCATTGATCTCTAGGATCACTGTGCACGTGCATTCGATGATCACGACTTATGAGTCGGGGTCCCCACAGAGCTGGTATCAGAGACATCCTGACTGTAGGAAGCCCTTAGTTAGCATGGATGTTACTAAGGACAAAACTATTTTTCTAGACCCTTAAAAATTACTTACAAGACCACTATAATTCTCAGCTCTCCTAAAAATGTCAATAAAGCAAAGGTTTTTGCCTTAGCACTTTCACCACTTTTCTGTTGGCTCTCCTCATCTACTTTTCGAAGCCTTGCAAATGGTCGTTAGTACCTTTGTGCCCCTGACCACTGGATTCCTTGAAATCCTCGTGGGTAACCTTGAAGGAAGCCACCTTGCCAGACATTCACACAAGTTTGACGACACCACGACAAGACGATACCAACAGAAGATACCCTCTTTAAGGGTGAGAATATCAGGACTTAGAAGATGGTGACACCCTTGACCTTGGTCGTCAATGACTAGGGCACAATACATGTAGTGTCATGATATGCATTGCTAATACAACAATCCCTGTCCTTTTTGTTGTTGAGTCGACAACCACCGTTTGATGAGAACCACGCCATTTGGTTCGCCTCACCATAGTAAGCAGGAAAATGGTGCTCTTCATCCCTCGCTCTCGGTGTCGATACTATCAGGATAACAAACAAGTTGGAACTCTATTGTTCCTTGTTTATGTCATTGCATAAAGGATTGCCAACTTGGAAATCTTGGTGCCCTGAAGAACAAAAGGCATTGTCACGATTATGAAGACACCAGAAGACCCTATCAACAACAGCCGTGAAGAATCACCTTCGTCGTCAACTCAACAGACCCGAAGTCATCAAGGACTCTTCGAGTGCAACCAAGATCGTTTTGATAAACAACAACAAGAGACATAGAAACACATGAAGAAGACCTAGAAGACTGGGCAGACTCCTCTCCAAGACACGAAGCAAGCACGACTAATGTGTCCGAGAACCCCTAGGGTAGGATTGGTCGTGTCTCCCCTATGTGAGGTCTAGTCTGTAAGATGGTTCAAATGGAACCATGATGTGTGTTGCTTGTTTTGCCTATTTGTGCTTTTGTGTAAGTCACACTTTTTCCCTAGACAACAAGTGCGTGACTATATCACCTACATTACCTTGATGTTTGTGTTTAGCCTTTTTGGCACTTGTTTCATTGCACTTGCACTATACCACCCCCATAGGCACGCTCCTCTATAATACTTTCCCTCTCCCCTCCCTCGTCAACTGAAGATCGGCAAGACCAAATGCACCGAGGATCCACCTCGACAAATAACTGGCATCGAAGACTTCAACTACAACGTACTCAACCAAACATAACCCGTAGAGTTATGCTTTTCCCTTGATATTGTAAAACCCTCCCTAGACAAACCTAGACCTCAAGCTACCCTAGATCAAACCTCTGATCATGTGTTTAATACACGGAACTGCCAGAGCACCTAATGAGCATCAATAACCCCTGCTTACCACTGGGTTCATTATGGGACTAGTGATCATTGTGAACAGACACATTACATCCCTAAGACATCACTTGAACTAATGATGATATAGGGAAGATTGTTCTGAGCATGTATAACTAGTAGGCTAATAATTTGTTGAGGTTCTAATAGATATCTTGACAAATTAGTTGAGACCCTTTGGTGGATTACGAGACTTTTATGTTGGTGAATGAACTTGGTGGATCAAGATTGATAGAGTAGCATAACTTACTTCCCCCTTGAGCAAATTGGATTTAGTAGGACAATTGTGATCACAAGCTGAAATTAGTGGTGGATAAATGACTTGACTTTCGCAAGTAATGTTGATATTGGATAGATGGTGATATGATAGTGACTGGAGTAACTAGTAGGGAATTCTTACTAATGTAAACCTTGGATTTAAAAAGGTTATTCCAAGAGGTGCTCAGGATTAATCCAACTACATGGTTCGGAGTAATTTGGATTTAGTCTGATGATCTTTACCTTGATACCATATTTCCTGGTGGTTGATAACTAGAAGGAATCAGGAGATGTTAGGGATGATTTAAGGATCTATATAATCTTGACCTTGGACTTTAGTTTGTCATGAGATTGGAAGTTCATGGATATAATATGATGAGATAGTTCCTTCCGGAATTTGGGGATTCAGGAAATCTAGAGATATATGGGACGACACCGGTATTGGATTTGCAGCAATAATAGGCCGTATAATGGTGGATGATATTCGTGGCTCGATTAATTAGATTCGTAGGGAGGAAACATGGTTTGGAGTGGTTTATTACGTGTTTCCTTAGCCTATTAGTGCAATACCTTGAACCTTGATTAGGTTAGTGGGGAACTTGTATTATAGTGTCATGTTCAAGCTCAGCAGCTTGTACGCTTTCTCGAGGATTTTTTACATAGGGAAATATATGAGTTAGCTATGGGATACATATGAGATTTTGGTTTAGTCCTTCTCTCAAAACCTTGGAGTTGAATAGCATGAGTGATGTTGGAGTTGACTTATATAAGATGATACCTTCAATAAAAGGATGAGATATTTGGAGTAATATGTAGGACTATCGGCATCTAAGAAATGTGCTTAAGGATAGTATGATAGACGTTCACTCACATCTTAAGCTCCTTGAAGCCCTGAAGCTTTACCGAGCCATAATATGGTAGGATTGTGACCATAGGTATGGCTCTAAGTCAAAAGACTATGGTTGACACCTCACCTGGACTGCCACCAACCCCTTCCATGAGGAGGGTGGACGCACAGAACTGACTTCGATGGACCACAAACCCCTAGACAAGTGACCATCCGAAGCAAATGGCCGCTCCTCTTACATATCACACGAGCAATGTGCTTGTGTGATACTTGGGAAAATATGTTGTTGTTCTCACGGATGACATACTTATTTACCAAATAAGAGGAGGAACACCTTTGTCCTATTTGGACCAGCCCCAGGAACACCAATTACCATGCCTCTCAAGTATAAGGTTTCACCTTGAAAATGTTGGACACCATGAAGTACCCTACCTAGCAAACAAGACATTCTCACCCAAGCAATACGAAGAACCACTATGGTCGAAAGATCATGATGAACAATAAGAAGCAAGAGAAGTCAACCATCTCTCCTCTCACGACTACATCCACTAGAGTATATCAAGGAGCATCGACGTCCAACCACGAAGAATCCCTTGGACATCAAGAGGATTAAAGAGCCCCTTGGTTTAACTGGTCCACCATCAGTTCCTGACTAGGAAGGACCTGAGAAGTTTATAGCACCCCTCATTCCACCACTTTGATGGTGTACGATGAGCATGACATCCCTACCCTATTGAGATGCCTGGAACAGAGTGGGCGACCATCATGACTTTGTTATGAGACCCTTATTGGTCCAATCTAGGGTTTAAACCCTGATTTGATCATGATAACCACCTATCAAAGATGGTTCACCCCAGTTTCCAAGCCATAGAACTTCGGGATTGGATGCCTGGTCTATACTTTTGGGTAGCCAGCTCATCTAGGTCCCCCTCAGAAGCTTTCCTAAGTGGTAGAACCCATTTTCACACCAGGTCTCTAAGCTCAGTCTTTGGGACAAGGCTCGACACAAACCTCACCATGGAGAGATGAGTAGACCAAACACTCAAAGAATCTCCGAAAAAATGCATCCATAACGATGAAGCCAAACGACCAAAGAAAAATGAAGAATCTTCCTGGGCAACCTATTCAAGCAAAGGTCTCGATGAGAAACCCACGATGACGTGCTTCAACACTATTGAGGATGAAGACCTGTCGCGAGTGAAGATCTCTACTTTAAGGAAGATAAGGACTTCCTCCTGGATGAGGAGCTACACCAAGAGTCAACCCTCGTATTCTAACACGAGACATATAGATGTCACTAACCAACATGAGAAACCCCAGGACCAACACACAAACACACTACTTAGCCACATACTCCGACTTTGGGCTACACATGCAAGCCAGGCCCTTGCCAGAACCTCATCCGCAAAACCCTTGACCTTTAGGCAAGCCTAGCGTATTGCGAGAACCCCGTTCACCCATAGACGAAGTCAACGATGCACTCGAAGACATGTCATCAGACACTTCAACATCCAGAAGGACAACCACGTCGGAGTAGAAGCAACATGGAACGTGAAGACTACCTCACCTGTGAATTCCCACACCTTTTTCTACGCCTAGCCTAGGAATCTCGGGGATGAGATTCTTGTAAGGGGGTAGGCCTATCACACCCTATGATTTGCCTCGTGACTAAGTTAACATGACTCAAAAATGAGGGCCAATTAAAACTTTTTGAGTGCAAATGAATGCTTGACTTGTGTGCTATTTGCTTGCTTGATTCCTTGCTAGCGCTCTATATTCATAAAACTCCCTCCTCTCAAAACTCTTTTCCTTGATTTAAAACTCTTGACCAATGATCATGACATATGAATAGTCCCCAAAATTATTTTTCTCAAAATTTATTTTTAGCAAAAAGATTTTATTCAAAAACCCTTGAGTTGAGGTTGGTACTACAATTTCTCAAATTGGGTGGATTGCTTTGTCCCAAAGGATTTATTTGAAACCTTCTATATATATGACTTCCCAAAACTACCAAAATAATAATCTTACATATTATTTTACTACTTTATTTAAAGGCTTTTCTTAAGGCCAGAAATGGTATTTTATAGGGAAGAATTATTTAAATGCTTTAAAATATTTAAGGAAATTTAGGGAAACTCGCTTGACTTATATTTTCCATATATATATCTGAGTTTTAACACATGATCATGTTCAAAATCATGTGCAAAACCCCTCAAAACCCTTTCTATCCATATCAAACTTTTGAAATATTGGTATAAAAATATTATTAATAAATTCCAATAAAATTATAGCAAGTCACAATTGTCATATTTGATGATCTTGCAAAGTTTCACCTCAATATCAATTGATTTGATTCTTCAAAATATTCCAAAACCATTCCTGTCAATATTCAAATTTGAACAACTTTACATTGTGAAGTTTCTTCCTTTGAACCCAAACTTTGTGGGCATGTTCCATTGCCCAAATAAGGGTTCCACACAAAGTGGTAGAATTTTGGGAAGTGAAATGCATGTTTAGATATATAGAAATCTGATTGTGATGATTTCTAGGGTTTCAAAGAGTTACATTGTGAACTTCCTTCAAAACTCCTCAAACTTGGTGATCAACCCTATTTCTAATCACCATTTGGCCGTGTTAAATTTCTTGGCAAGGAAACTCCATTTGCTGGGCCAAACCATCATCAAACAATTTTGCTTTTTTAAAGCCTTGTTTGACCCCTTTCTGTCATTTTCCTTGCTCTCAAAATTTTACCACAGTCACTCACATACCTATTTGACCAGCGGTAAGAAATCCAGGGCCTCAGTTCAATTAGTGGTGCGTAAAACCCCTCATGTTTACTGTTGAACAACCTTGGCATGCCCTTTCTTCCTCTCTCCCATTATTCTATGCATGAAACTTTCCCCAAGTTTTAATGCAACACCTCTGTCATGTTAATGCACATTTACAAAGGCAGAAAATATGGTCTTGAACTACAAGTACCCTGTAGACTCCTATCTATGATATGAAATTTGATGTACTTGTAGTCCTTCCATACCTATGTCTTCTAGAAAAGGTTTTACCCATGGTGCCCTATAGTAAAACCCCATTAGATCAATCACAAGTTTGCTGCTGAAAACTTACACTTAGTTGAAACCTCTTCTACCCAGCTCCTGATGAGTCCATCCTCGTCAAGTGCTCTCCTACATATGTGCCTCAAATGTTAGACAACTTTTCCCGACACAAATGATGCCCTAGACATGCCTTAGCGTGGTGACCACGCAACAGACATGTAGAAACGGTGCTCTCCCAACAAGAGTTGTCCTGTAGCTCGCGGACAGCTTCTACAGAGCATGCCCATGCACCGGGGAATCCGTCCTTGCCTCCCACGCCCCTTCCTGACGCTCGCCAGGCTCCAGGATGGCTCTACCGCGCATGCTCGCCCACGTCAGAGAGCATCCAAGGCGCACTCGAGCCCCTCTAGTTGCCCCCGCCTTAAAGCTCACCCCCGAGCTTCCCCTCGCGCCTCTTGATGCCGCCCTCCCTACAAAAATCCCCTAGCTAAGCAAATTGAGCTGGTGGGTTCATTTTCCTCCCCCATGGCCTCCATGGCACTGCATCGGCCACCGCTTAATTCCGAGCTCCCCCGAGCCCTCCTCTACCTTGAACCTCCCCAAAGCCTCCCTAACACCTCATAAACCCTCTCCCCGCCCTATTTTCATTCTCCCTATGGCCAGAGCACCGCCCTTGTAGCTGTCGTTGCCGGCCTTCGCCATGATCGAGGCCCGCCTACGTCGGCGCTCCCCGGTGAGACTAGGCCACCCAACCGGGGGCATACATTCGCCCTGAGAACGCCGGTGGCCTGGGCTCCACCGGAGCTGCCAGAGCTCACGGGGCTAGCGTCGGCGCCGCCGATCTCGCCTCCTCTACATCTGCTTGCTCAGGCAGGAGGTGGGGGAAAGATCCGATGAGCGGGGCCCTCCTGTCATTGGCTAAGGCCCCGGGCCCCTCTGTTTAAGTGGAGGTGCCCCACCTGTTGCCGCCTCTTTGCGGAGAGGACATACTCCGTGGAGTACACCTTCAGCATTGTCCCAGCTACCAGGCCAAGCGAATGGGCTGGCCCATTTGATATCTTGCACACTGTGCAGTTTTGCCTCCTGGTGAGCACTTTTTTCTTTTTCGTTGTGTTTTCTTTTTTAGTGGCACTAATTAATTTATAGGAAATTCATATGACCGCAGATTTAGTTGATTCAAATTTCTACATATTCCTAAAATCATTTCCTTTCCAAATTTGTGCATTGCAATTTTTTCTAGAATTTTTTATCTTAGATTCAATTTAAAATTTGAGTTTGAACCATGTAGAAACCCACTTTGCAAAATCCTAGAGCCTTCAAATCAACTCCAAATTGAGTGATTCCAATTTATAGGTGCTCCAAATATCGTGCCCTATTTATCTAAATCATTGTCAACATTTTACCACACACCTATTGTTCTTGACCAAATAAATAGATCCCTTTGTCCATTATTCCATCTTAGTAATCCATAGGAAAATCATCACAACTCCAATTCCAGTGAAACCACTCCCCACATGATTTTAAAACCATGCCCTATTTGTTGGGACTATCCACTCCTTTTTACAAAATATTTTCTGTGGAAATATTATAGGAAAATTATTTCCTTCATTTCCACCAATCAAAACTCCCCCTTGACCCACATCTAACAAAACCTCCTTGGTCTGAGAAAAATATATTTCCTATTTTTAGAGCACTTTTATTTCTTTGCTTGTTGTGTTTCTTATTGCGGTTTTTTTCCGGAGATAGTTGATGATGTAGAGGAAGTGCTCGGATTGGACAAGAAGCGTGTGAAAACCTCGAAGAGTTTGCTGAGCCAGGCAAGCATCCCTTTGACCATGACTATGAACCCTTTTATTTGCATGACATATAGAACTTATTTCCGTGATTTGGACCATGTTGATGTGGTGGCCACTTCGGTGGGATGCCACCGATACTTTCCTGTTGAGACTTGTATGATGCATGACCCTACCTCTTTATGAGGGTTATGCGGGTGGGTGTAGAGAGGTTTGCTTAGGAGTTGCTACGCAAATGGGATGCGTATATGCATGGTGATGGATACAAAATGATTTCAAAATCTTTTCAAAGACCCCATTGGGCGCAACTAATGCCCGGGGGAGATGAATATGAGTTGGGTAACCACTTGAGAAAGAAGGGGTGTACCGGAGCAACTGAGTGTGTGTGTTTTCGAAAACGGATTAGATTTAAGATTTGTCGACCATCCCAACCTTAGATGCACAACCACGATACTCCTTATGGGATGGGCCTTTGTTGATTACCTTGATGGGTACTAGTGTAGAGCATACATTACTAGTGGCGGAAGTGATGTGGTCATTCTTGCTACGGGGTCATGCCGGTATGGACGATAATGTGCTGTCTTCACAGGCACCGGGCACACTGTTGGTCCCTTCATGGCTGGTACGATCTGAAGCGAGGCTCATATGATGTAGATCATGAGGGTTGGGTACCATTCGAGTGAACTCTTTGTTTAGTATCGTCAGGGGAAAGGCATTGTTCGGGTGCTTACCTTGGGTGTGTAATATACCTCGAGTCGTGGATGACACGGAAGTTCCCCGAGTCTTGTGGGTAGAGTGTGCAACCTCTGTAGAGTGTAAAAATATTCGAATAGCCCTGTCCACAATCAAGGACACTTGGGTGGTGCTACTTAAACTATGTCCTGTGTTTTCGTAAGCTTGGTGTGTGTGGATAACAAAGATGGTATACTTGCGATAAGTCAGATAACTTGACGTGATGACTGAACATGAGATGTTCAACCCCCAGTTTATGATGATATCTGTAACTTGGTCATATGGATATCTGCCAACTGTTGATGCATGATTACATAGTTACTTGATCATGTCATTGCATTCAAAATTAGCTTTCCGGAAAATACTTACTTAGTGCTATATCATGCATTGTTGTCGCCTTGTTCCAACATGGGTTGCTTGCGAGTACATTCAAAGTACTCACTGGCTTGCCACTGGTTATTTTATTTGCCATATAGAAGATAAAAGGATATGATGAAGGATACCTTGGTGACGTTTGTGCGATCTAGGACGCTTCCCTGTCAGAATGCCTGTAGTTAAGGCTAATGGCTCGGGTTCACGCTAGTGTTGAACATTTCCACTACAATCATATGAAGACTTGGCCATAAAGGCCATATTTGAGTAAACTGGTATGTAATGGATGTAAGACTCTTGTTTTCCAGTTTCCTTGTGTTTAGTGAGCATTGGTCTCTGGGATCACTGTGCACGTCCATTCGGTGATCATGACTTATGAGTCGGGGTCCCTAGAGACTAACAGGAGCCATGCATTTTACCAACGTTTGGGCGGCTGCTAAGTGTAAAACCCTACTCCTGCTTTTTGGTGGATTGATTGTGGGAACACGAAGAACACATGGCTCCTAGCCCGGCAAGCATTACTATCGGGGGAGGAAAGGCTGCGTTCGTACAACTGTTCGGAGGTAGGAGTTGCCAACCTTGAGCTAGGTTTCCTTGGACCTCCTTTTATAGTGCAAGGGGTCACCACAGTGGCAAAACAGACATTATCTATCGATTAGATAGCTAAGTACAGCTATCATACCTAACTCTCGCACTTAGAAGAAAATATCATGATTATCTCCCTAGGTGGCGCTTGGGGTGCATTCTCGGAAATCTCTGGCCACCGCTTGGTAGGTCGTTGCTTAAGAACATGACACATTGCAGGGCGGGTGTTGACTGAGCATAACTTCCCTTTGATCGGATCACCATAAGCTTACCGAGAGCTGATTAGCTGTCTAAGGGCTCGACAACGCGTCGATAATTGACAAGCATGGCAATGTGGTGGAGCGGTGGCTAGTTGGCTCATTCCCGCCGGGCGATGTCCCGCCAGGTCTTCTGGGAAGCGAGTGTGCCTTTGTCCCCTGCAAGCATCAGGGGCGTGCCTGACATGCCACATCCTAGGCCTGGGCTGCTGTGTTAAGCTTGCCGGAGTCTTGTCTTGTTTGCTGGTGGGGTTTCTTTGCTTCTTCCGCTTGTGCAAGTTGTAGCTGCCGGGTGTTGTTGGATGAGTGTCCGGGCACGAGTCTGGGGAAAAGTGAACACCCATGTTCATTTACCTCGACAAACCGTGTGCTATTTGTTTATGCACAACAATCATATTTTGATTTCATATCAATTTGTGACTTCATCATTTCACCTCAAATTATTTTGATTGCCAGACAATCACTGACTAACCCCTGTATTGATTTTTGGCCGCATTTCATGACTAGTTTGCTAATTTTCAAGAAATTCTTTCCGCCAACATTGGGCTTGTTACTAATTGAATTCAAGGAAATGCAAATGTATTCCAATAATCATGAAAATGGTTGTGTCACTATGGCATGATGTGAATACCCCATGGAAAAAATATTGGTAATGTATGGCTGATGTTGTCATGTACGACCCCTTGAAAACCATGGCATCTCACACGAAGGGTCATGGTTTTCAAACATAGAGTTGGCATTTCGGAATCTCCAATAGGTGTCAACATCATAATTTCACCTTGTTTTTTCATGCTACGCAAACATCATTGTACTCCTATTATTGATCTTCTGGTGGATTACATGGCTCGTTTGCTATATCTAAGGCATTGTTTTGCATTTACCATGCATTAGTGCATACATAAAATCCCAACATGAATTATGTGTGGATGCTGTCAAAGAATCTCTTACAAATCATTTGTGTCACTTTTGCATGATTTTCATCATTGTGCAGGGAATGAGAAGAATTTTCAAATTTTCGGATCGGAGATGCGTAAATGTCGGTAATTTAATTACATGAAATGCAAACAGACTCAGAAATCATGAAAAAATGTGTGTCATTGTGGTGTGATCTCGAGACACCATGGAATTTTTATTTGGTAAATTTTGGCGCAACTTGCGATGATCACTCCTTGGAAATAGTAGCATCTCACTAGAAGGATCATAGTTCCAATGGGAGAAGTGGCAAATCAAACTCCAATCGATGGTGTCTTCATCGCCTCTCCTCCAATTTTTATCCCATGGTATTCAATCATCATTATACATCAGCTTTGATTATTTGGCGCATTTATGAGCTCATTTGACATTTTTCATCATTTTTATCATTTACGGGGCATTTAGTGCATATAAATCAAAGCCCAACTTCAACAACATGTGTTGATGAGAGGTATAAGGACCACCGTTCGTTCTAGGTGAATCCTATGGTGCAGACATACGATCCATGTGGTTTGGGTTTTGGCCAATCAAAATGCAGGACTCCCTTTGCATGCATTAGGTGTCATAGGCCATGATTTAGAAAGCACGCGATTTTAGTGAATGAATCGTGTGCTATTTGTTTATGCACAACAATAATATTGTGGGGACCCCGACTCATAAGTCGTGATCACCGAATGTACGTGCATAGTGATCCTAGAGATCAATGCTCAGTGAACACACACAAACTGAATAACAAGAGTCTTACATCTATTAAATACCGGTTTACTCAAATATGGCCTTCATGGCCAAGTCTTCATACGATTGCAGTGGAAATCTTCAACAATAGCGTGAACCCATGTCATCTGCCTTAACCCTATAGGCATTCTGACTAGGAAGCCTCCTAGGTGGCATTTCCATCACCAAGGTAATCTTCATGATAACTGATCTTTCGTGCATGGCCAATAAAATAACCAGTGGCAAGCCAATTAGTACTGTGAATGTACTCGCAAGCAACCCATGTTTGGAACAAGGTAATAACAAGGCATGATATAGCACTAATAGGTAATTTGCAGAAAGCCAATTTTAAATGCAATGATATGATCAAGTAACGAGTAAGTATGCATCAACAACAGATATCATTATGAACAAGATACAAATCTCATCGTGAGTTGGGGCTGAACACCTCGTGCTCATTCATCGTGCTAAGTCATCGGACTTAGATCACTTCCCATGCTAAGTCATCAGACTTAGCTCAAGTACCATCTTTGTCTCCATCACACTCACACACTAGTTGTGAAAACACTTGGACGTAGCACAAGAGCAGTCATCCAACTTTCCTTGACCGTGGACACGGTTATTTGAATAGTTTTACACTCTGCACATGTTGCATAATTTACCCATGAGACTCGGGGAACTTCCGTGTCATCCACGACTCGCGGTACATAACGTACCCGAGGTAAGCACCCGAATAATGCCTTCCCCATGGTGACACTAAGCAAAGAGTCCACTCATTGGTGCCATTCCCCATGATATACATCACTTGTATCATCCATGAGGGCACGCAACGGTGTGCCTGGTGCCTGTGAAGACAGCGCATGACCTTCCACTCTGGGATGACCCCGTCTCAAGAGTGACCACTTCACTCTTGCCACTAGTAATGCAGACTCCTTGCTAGTACCAACCATATTAATCAACAAAGCCCCGTCCAATAAGGGGTATCATGGTTGCGCATGTAAGGTTGGAGTAACGGTCGCAAATTACACCAAACCGTTTTTCGAAAACCACGGCACTCACTTGTCCCGGCACACCACTTCTTTTTCAAGTGGTCACCCATCTCATCAACATCTCCCTCGGGCATTAGTGTCACCCGATGGGGTTTTCACAAAGTCTTTGAAATCATTTCTTACCTTTCCATCACCATGCATAATCCCAATCCCACTTGCGTAGCATCTACTAGCGTCCTATCTACACCCACCCGCATAACCCTCATAAGGTGGTAGGGTCATGCATGATTCAAGTGTCAATGGTTAAAGAGTCGGAACTAACCGACAGAAGGGGGAGCACCTCATCATGATCATTTCACTGAATCAACAAGTGCTATATGACATGCATAAAAAGTTTCTCAACATGGTCAAAGGGCTGCTTGCCTGGCTCAGCAAAGTCTTCGAGGTCTTCACACGCTTCTTGTCCACTCCGAGCACTTAGTCTAGTTCGTCAACTATTGCCAGAAACAACCGTAATGAGCAACACATCAACCAAACAATAAAAGTGCTCTTAAATAGGAGTTTTATTTTTCTTGGACTCCTCTAGTCATGATAAAAATAACCAAGGAGGTTTTGGTGGATGTGGGTCAAGGGGGGAGTTTTGAGTGGTGGGAATGATGGAAATGATGATCCTATAAGGTGTCCACTGATTTTTTTTATAAAAATGAGTGGACGCACTCATAAAATAAGGCATGATATTCCTGTTTTTAGGAATATGTGGGAAGTGGTTTCACTAGATTTGGAGTTGGCATGATATTCCTGTGGATTTTCAAACTTGGTCACATATGAATAATTGGCCCAATAATTGACATGGAAGAATAAGTGTAAGGAAAAATGCTCACCACTTAATGCATGAATTTAGATACATCTAGGAACTTGAATCACCCCATTTGGAGTTACTCATAATTCCCTAGGAATTTGCAAAGTGGGATTCTATATGGTTCAAATTCAAATTTGCATTTCAACTATGAGAAAAGATTTATGGAAAAATGTGCAATGCACAAATTTGGATAGGAAATGATTTTAGGAATATGTAGAAATTTGAAGCAACTAAATCGGAGGTCATGTGAATTTAATATGGATTTTTGATTACCCAAAAAAAAGAATGAAAGAAATTACCACAAAGGCTAGCACAGGGCGTAGGATAGGCAATGGGCCAGCCCAGGCGCTCGGCCTGTCGGCTGGGGCGACGCCAAAGGCGTAATTCCGGAATGGAGCCTCCTTACCAAGGACGCGGATAGAGCGTGGGGTGCCTCCACATAACAGGGGGCCCGGGCCTTAGCCACTAACTGGCAGGCCCCGTTGGCAGGCCCTCCTCCTACCTTTGTTCAAAACAGAGGAGGGGCAGGGGAGGCCGGCCGAGCCCGTGCTAGTGCCCCATCTCGGCGCCACAAGCTGCCCCTGGCGGCGCTCCGGCCACGGGTGAGCCCAAGGCGACGAGCCGCACAAGCCTGGGTTGCTCCCGGTCCTTGGAGAGGTCAGGGTCGCGTGTCATTGCTCCCACAATGAAGGCCGGCCATGGTGGCCGAGGGGGATGGCGCTCTGGCCATTGGGGAGAGAAGAGGGGGTGCGGTGGACAAGTTTTGTGGCGCTAGGGCATGTAGGCGGACCTCAGAGGGGAGAAGGGAGGCGGGGCTACGCCCATTTTCCCGAGCCCTATGCGGAGCTCCAACGGCCAAGGGGAAGGGGCCGAGATCGCGAGCTCCAATGGCTTGCTACGGAGGGTTGCGAGAGGCGAAATAAGAGTTAGACGGGATAAGGGGGGCTCGGGGGGAGGTCTATGTAGGAGGGCGACGAGGGGAGACATCGGGTCACCACTGGAGGGCCTCGGGCGCAGAGAGGACGCGAGCTAGAGGCACCTTGGAGGTTTCTGAGCATCGCGGAGGGGCGTGGGAGGTCAAGGGAGATTCTTGGCATGCGGGGACAACCTGTTGAGGCCAGACACGGGCTAACCGAGAAGGTCAAGTCGCAGAGCGGTGTTGTTGCATGTCAACGACGTGGTCACCACGCCAATTCATGTCCATAGCACCCTTTTTGTCGGCCCAACATGTCTACCGTGTGAGGCACGCGTGGGAAAGTTGATTGGTGAGGTGGGAGAGTAAATGTAGCTGGGTAGGTGGTTTTTTTACTAGGGGTAGGTTTGCAACAGCAAACTAGGGGCTCATGTAAGGGGTTTCTATTGTGGTCTACTTGGAACAAAACCATGTCTAGCGGACTAATCTATGGAGGTACTACAAGTCCACCAATTTTATGATCGTGGAGCTGAGAGGGTTAGGTAGTTCTAGTGCAAAGCTACACTTACTGCCATAAACTAGATTCAGATGGTTTGCTCATATTTTCCACATGAGCCTGACATATTTGGGTTTGGTATGATGCATAGGATGCTTTGGAAAGGTTTGGGGGTATTGTTAGGAAAAAAATAATGGGAGAGGGAAAAGAAGAGGTCTTGCCATGTAAAAGAGAGGGGGATTGAGGGAGTTACCCCACAAATAATTTACCAGAGGCCATGGCAAAGTTACTGGAGGTAGAAGAGGGATATAATACGTTGTGGTAAAAAGTTGGGGACAAGGGGTATCTTTTTCGTCCCACTTTGCTTGTCCACTAGTTTATGGAAGAAGGTGTTTGTGTTGTGTGTGAGCTAGGCAGGGGAACCGTATGACCTTGAGATTTACCAGGGGTAAATGGTAAGCCCATTTGGTTCTGATCACAAGTTTTAGATGATTTGAAGGAAGTTGATAATGTAAACTTGGTAAACCCTAAAAATGGACATAAATGGATTTCTATAGATCTGATCATGTAATTCTATTCCCCTTGATGCACTAGTTGATGTAGCATCATAATTTGGGTAATAGAGAATGCCAACAAAATTTGGGATTAATAGGAGATACTTCACAATGTAAAGTTGATCAAAATTGGCTCTGGACAGGAATGGCTTTAGGATATTTTGGTGAACCAAAACAATTGGGATTGAGATGAAACATGGCAACATGACCACATATAACATAGGTGACATGCTAGAATTTTCCTGGATTTATTTGAGAATATTTCTTATAGAAATATTTCAAATGGTTGAAATAGGCAGAAATGGTTTTGTGGGGTTTTGTCCCATATTTTGAACATGTCCATGTGTTTAAACTCTTATATATGGACAATATATGTCCACTTAGTTTTACTAAATTTTCTCAAATAATTTAAAGGAATTTAAATAATTTTCCCCTATTAAAGACCATTTCTGGCCTTAAGATAAAGCCTTTAAATAAAATACGAAAATAATCTTTTAAAATAATATCTTGTGGTTTTGGGAAGTTATATATAGTAGGTTCCAACTAAAGCATTCGGGGAAAAAGGATCCTCCCATTTTGAGTACTTATAGTACAAATCTCAAATCAGCGTTTTTTGAAAACCTCATTTAAATAGATGCGTTTTGGCCAAAATAATATTTGATAAAAATAGTTTTGGGTACTATTCACATGGCATGATCATTGGGCAAGAAATTTGGATCAAGGAAACGATCTTTGAGAGGAGGAGGGAGTTTTATGAGTATAGAGCACTAGCAAGCAAACAAACAATTAGCAATCAAGTCAAGCATAACTAGCACACAAAAGTTTTAATTGGCCCTGTTTTTTGAATCATGATAACTTAGTCATGAGGCAAATCATAGGGTGTGACAGACCTACGTCCCTTACAAGAATCTCATCCCCGAGATTCCTAGGCTAGGCGTGGGAAGGACGTGGAAATACAGAGGTGAGTTTGTCTTCACGTTCACATTTGGCTTTTGCTCCAGCATGGTTGTCCTTCTAGGTCTTTAAATGCTTGATGATATGTCTTCGAGTGCATCGTTCCCTTCATCTTAGGGTGAGCAGGGTTTTGGCAAGGGCCTGGCTTGCGTGTGTATTCAAAGTCGGAATACCTGGCCAGTAGTGTGTTTGTGTGTTGGTCTTGGGATTACCCACGTTGGTTAGTGATATCTGGATGTCTCGCATTAGAATAGAAGGGTCGAGTCTGGGTGTAGCTTCTCGCTGACAGGGAAGTCCTTATCTTCCTCAAAGCAGGAGGTCTTCAGTCGTAGGTGGTCTCCATCCTTGAGAGTGCTGAGGTGTGCCATCGTGGGCTTCTCGTCGAGATCTTCTGCTTGAGTAAGTTGCCAAGGTAGATTCTTCATTCTTCTTCGGTTGTTTGTCTTCATCGTCATGGACACATGTTTCTAGAGGGTCTTTGAGCGTTTGGTCTACTCGTCTCTCCGTGGCAAGGTCTGCGCTGAGTCTCGTCCCCAAGACTGAGCTTAGAGACTTAGTGTCAAAATGGGTTCTACCATCTTGGAAGGTTCTGAGGGGTCCTAGATGAGTTGGCTACCCGTAAGTATAGAGCAATCATCCAATCCCTAGGGTCTAAGGCTTGGCAAGCGGGGTGAACTACCTTTGACAGGTGGTATACAATGATTGAGTCAGGTTCATGTCCTTGATTGAACCAAAAGGGCTAGCAATGAGGTCATCATAGTCGCTCCACTCCATTCGAGGCATCTGAAGGGAGTAGGGACATCATGCTCAACGTACACCGTCAAGGTGGTGGGGTGAGGGTGCTGTTAATTTCTCATATCCACCGTGGTTAGGAACTGATAGATGACCATTTAAAGCGAGGGGATGTTTAATCCTCTTGATGTCCAAGGGCTTCACCAGGCTTGAATGTAGATGCTTCTGGATATAGTCCTGTTGGGGTACCCAGCCGTGGAGTGTTGGTTGACTTCTTCTTCATCATTGTCGTGGGTTCGCAATCACAGTGGTCCTTCATCTTGTATGGGCAAGAAGGTCTTTTTCTGCAGGGAGGGTGCTTCAGGGAGTCCAACTTTTTCAAGGGGGAACCTTTTATGCTCGAGAGGCATGGCAATCGGTGTTCCTGGGGCTGGCCCAACAGGGCTAAAGTGTTCCTCCTCTCCTTGGGTAAATAAGTATGTCATCCTGGAGGACAACACCCTATTTCCCGAGGTACCACATAAACACCTGCTTATGGGGTATGTTAGAAGAGCGGACACTCGCCCCGGATTGTCACTAGTGTTAAGGGTACGAGGTCCAACCTAGTAGAGGGCTTCGTGGCCACCTTCCTTATGGAAAGGGTGGGGGTGGTCATGATGGGGTATCGACCTTGGTCTTTGACTTAGAGCCAGAGGCTATGGTCTTAGCCCGACCGCGTCATGGTCCGATAAAGCCTCGGGTTTGAAGGAGCTTAGGATGTGAGTGAGCGTCTAACACCTTATCCTGAGCACAACTCTTAGATGCCAACAGTACTGCCTATTACTCCAAACAAGATCACCCTATATCCTGAAAGGTATCATATGATATGAGTCAAATCCAATATTGCATATGCTACTCATATCTCCAAGATTTCGAGAGAAGGACTATGCTGAAAATCTCATATGTATACTAGAACTAACTCACATATATCCCTATATGGAAATCCTCGGGATAATTTACAAGCCCTAAGCTTGATCATGTCACTACCAATCCAATTGTCCTTCTGACCTGTCCACATGTCTCAGTTACTACATCACTATGCTAAGGAAACATGTAATTAACCAATCCAAGATCTTGTTTCCTTCCTACGAATCCAATTAACCAATCCTCGATTATCATCCACTATCACCTGATCCATTACTGCTACAAATCTAGCATCGATGGTGTCCAACATAATCTCCTCGAGTTCACACAATCCTCATAACATTGCAAGGACTATCATCATGAACTTCCAATCTCATGGCCAACTATACTCCAAGGTCGAGCTTATATAGATCCCTAAATCATCCCTAACATCAGCCGATTCCTTCTACCAGCATCCACCAAAAACATGCTTTCATGATCAAGATCATTGGACTAAATCCAAGTTACTCCGAACCTTTTGTTTAATTGATCTCGAGCACCTAGTAGGATCACATAATTAAATCCAAGTTACTCCTAGTAAGAGCCTCCTACTAGTTACTCCAGTCGCTATCATATCACCATCAATCCAATATCAATATTATCGCCAAAGTCAAGTCATTATCCTCCAAGAATTTTCAGCCTGTGATCCCAAGGTCCTACAAAATCCAATTCTCTCAAGGTACAAGCAATTTATGCTACTCTATCAATCTGGACCCACCAAGTTCATCTACCAACATTAGGCCTCGTAATCCACCAAAGATTTTGACCTGCTTGCTCAAGACATCTATTGTGCTTAAATCCAATCATTCTCCACAAATAGTATACCCTTAGAATGATCCTTCCTATGGCATCAAGGTTCTAGTGCTAGCATAAGAATGAAGCATGGCTGCTCACTGTGATCACTAGATCCATAATGAACCCAGTGCAAAGCAGGGGTTATTGAAGCTCAGTTAGTGCTCTAGCAAATCCGTGTGTTAGACACGTGATCGGAGACTTGTACTGGGAAGCTTGTGAGGTCTAGGCTGGGCAAGGGGAGGCTCCCAACCTTGAGGGAAAAGGATAACTCCATGGGGTTGTGTCTCGTTGAGTTCGTTGTAGTCGAAGTCTTTGGTGTCGGTTGCTTGTCGAGGTTGATCCTTGGTGTATCTTTTTCTACCAGTCTTCAGTTGACGAGATTGGGGATAGAAAGTAGCATCGAGAGGAGTGCCTAAGGGGGTGGTATAGTGCAAGTGCAATCAAGCACATGCCGAAAAGGACGAACACAAAACATCAAGGTAAGGTAGGTGATATAGTCATGCACTTGTTGCCTAGGGCGAAAGTGTGACTTACACTAAAGCACAAACAGGAAAAACAAGCAACAGACATCATGGTTCCATTAGAACTATCATACGGACTCGATTTCGCATGGGGGACACACGACCTAACCTACCCTAGGGGTTCTTGGACTCAGTAGTCGTGCTTGCTTCGTGTCTTGGAGAGGAGTCCGCTTAGCCTTCTAGGTCTTCTTTAGGTGTTGCTATGTCTTTGGTTGTTGTTCATCAAGACGATCCTGGTTGCGCTAGAAGAGTCCTTGATGACTTCGGGTCTGTTGAGTTGACGACAAAGGTGGTTCTTCACGGCTGTTGTTGACAGGGTCTTCTAGTGTACTTGTGATCGTGACAATGCCTTCTTGTCTCTTGAGACGTTGAGCATTCCAGGTAAGCAACCTTTTATGTAATGACATTAACACGGCATGGTAGAGTCGTGTCTTTTCCATCTCGTTGACAATATCATCGGCACCAAGAGCGGGGAATGATGAGAACCGTTTTCCTTCTCACTAGCATGAGGCGTACCAAATGGCGAGGTTCTCATACACCGGTGGTTACCGATATAACAACAAAAAGGACATGGTTGATCTTTTAGCGATGCATCATCATGACATTGCATGCCTTGTGCCCTGGTCATCGAAGGCCAGGGTGGCATCATCCTGGGGTTGTGTCGAGGGTGTCACCACCATCTAAGTCTTGACGTCCTCATCCCTCGAGAAGGTGTTTTCTGCTGGTAGCCCCTTGTCTAGTGTTGCCAACTTGGGTCCAAGATATGTAGGCAATCGTCTGGCAAGGTGGCTTCCTTCCAGGTTACCCACGAGGATTACAAGGAATATCGTGGTCAGGGGCACAAGGGTAGTAGCGACCATTTGCAAAGTTTTGAAAAGTAGACAAGGAGAGCCAAAATAAAAATTGGTGGAAGCGCTAGGCACAATCCTTCAGTTTATTTGAAAGCTTAGAAGAGTTAAGAAATATGGTAGCCTTTGCAAGTGTTTTGAAGGGTCTAGGAAAACATTTTTGTCCTAACTAATGTCCATGCTAACTAAGTTCTTCCTACAGTCAGGATGGCTCTGATACCAGCTCTGTGGGGACCTTGACTCATAAGTCGTGATCACCAAATGTAAGTGCATAGTGATCTCAGAGATCAATGCTCACTGAACACACAAAAACCGAATAACAAGAGTCTTACATCCATTACATACCGGTTTACTCAAATATGGCCTTCATGGCCAAGTCTTCATATGATTGCAGCGGAAATCTTCAACAATAGCGTGAACCCATGTAATCTGCCTTAACCCTACAGGCATTCTGACTAGGAAGCGTCCTAGCTCACATGTCCGTCACCAAGGTAATCTTCATCATAACCTGATCTTTCGTGCCTGGCCAATAAAATAACCAGTGGCAAGCCAATGAGTACTTTGAATGTACTCGCAATCAACCCATGTTTGGAACAAGGTAATAACAAGGCATGATATAACACTAATAGGTAATATGCAGAAAGCCAATTTTAAATGCAATGACATGATCAAGTAACGAGTAAGCATGCATCAACAATAGATATCTATATGAACAAGATACATATCTCATCATGAGTTGGGGCTGAACACCTCCTGCTCATTCATCATGCTAAGTCATCGGACTTAGATCACTTCCCATGCTAAGTCATCGGACTTAGCTCAAGTACCATCTTTGTCTCCATCACACTCACACATTAGTTGTGAAAACACTTGGACGTAGCACAAGAGCGGTCATCCAACTGTCCTTGACCGTGGACACGGCTATTCGAATAGCTTTACACTCTACAGGGGTTGCACACTTTACCCAAGACACTCGGGGAACTTCCGTGTCATCCACGACTCGCGGTACATAACGTACCTGAGATAAGCACCCGAACAATGCCTTTCCCATGTTGATACTAAACAAAGAGTCCACTTGTTGGTGCTATCCCCCATGATATACATCACTCGTATCATCCATGAGGGCACGCAACAGTGTGTCCGGTGCCTGTAAAGACAACGCATGATCTTCCACTCTGGGACGACCCCGTCTCAAGAGTGACCACTTCACACTTTCCACTAGTAATGTGGGCTCCTTGATATTACCAACCATAGTAATCAACAAAGCCCCGTCCCATAAGGGGTATCTTGGTTGAGCATGTAAGGTTGGAGTAAAGGTCACAACTTACACCAATCCATTTTTCAAAATCCACAACACTCACGGTACACCACTTCTTTCTCAAGTGGTCAACCATATCATCAACATCTCCCTCGGGCATTAGTGTCACCTGACGGGGTTTTCGCAAAGTCTTTGAAATCATTACTTTGCTTTCCATCACCATGCATAATCCCGAACACACTTGCGTAGCATCTACTAGCACCCTATCTACACCCACCTGCATAACCCTCATAAGGTGGTAGGGTCATGCAAGATGCAAGTGTCAATGGTAAAAGAGTCAGAATCAACCCATAGAAGGGGAGCACCTCATCATGATCATTTCACTGAATCAACAAGTGCCATATGACATGCATAAAAAGTTTCTTAACATGGTCAAAGGGCTGCTTGCCTGGCTCAGCAAAGTCTTCGAGGTCTTCGCATGCTTCTTGTCCACTCCGAGCACTTAGTCTACTTCGTCAACTATTGCCAGAAACAACCGTAATGAGCAACACATAAGCGAACAATAAAAGTGCTCTATAAATAGGACTTTTATTTTTCTAGGACTCCTCTAGTCATGAGAAAAATAACCAAGGAGGTTTTGGTGGATGTGGGTCAAGGGGGGGGTTTTGAGTGGTGGGAATGATGGAAATGACGATCCTATAAGATGTCCACTATTTTTTTTATAAAAATGAGTAGACACACTAATAAAATAGGTCATGTTTTTGGAATATGTGGGACGTGGTTTCACTGGATTTGGAGTTGGCATGATATTCCTGTGGATTTTCAAAGTTGGTCACATACGAATAAATGGCCCAATAATTGACATGGAAGAATAAGTGTAAGGAGAAATGCTCACCACTTAGTGCATGAATTTAGATACATCTAGGCACTTGAATCACCCCATTTGGAGTTACTAATAATTCCCTAGGAATTTTCAAAGTGGGGTTCTATATGGTTCAAATTCAAATTTGAATTTGAAAAATCAGAAAAGATTTATGGAAAATTGTGCAATGCACAAATTTGGATAGGAAATGATTTGAGGAATATGCAGAAATTTGAATCAACTAAATCGGAGGTCATATGAATTTAATATGGATTTTTGATTGCCTAGAAAAAGAATGAAAGAAATTACCAAAAAGGCTTAGGCAGCGCACAGGGCGTAGGATAGCCAATGGGCCATCCCAGTCGCTCGGCCTATCGGCTCAGGCAACGCGAAAGGCGTAATTCCGGAATGGCGTCTCCTTAGTAGGGAGGAGGATAGAGGGTGGGGCACCTCCACTTAACAGGGGGCCCATGCCTTAGCCACTGACCGGCGGTCCCCGTTGGTAGGCCCTCCTCCTACCTCTGTTCAAAATAGAGGAGGGGCAGGGGAGGCCGGCCGAGGCCGCACCGGTGCCCTATCCCGGCGCTACGAGCCGCCTGCAGTGGCGCTTTGGCCACGGGTGAGCCCGGGGCGATGAGCCGCACAAGCCTGGGTTGTTCCAGGGCCTTGGAAAGGTCGGGGCCGCGTGTTGTTGCTCCCGCGGCGGGGGCCGGCCATGGTGGCCGAGAGGAATGGCGCTCTGGCCATTGGGGTGAGAAGAGGGGGTGTTGTGGACGAGTTCAGCGGCACTGGGCATGTAGGCGGACCTCAGAGGGGAGAAGGGAGGCGGGGCTCCGCCCATTTGCCCGAGCCCGATGCGGAGCTACAACAGCCGAGGGGAAAGGGGCCGAGCTCAGGAGCTCCAATGTCTTTATAGGGGGGTTGCGGGAGGCGAAATGAGAGTTAGAGGGGATAAGGGGGCTCAGGGAGAGGTCTATGTAGGAGGGCGAAGAGGGGAGAGCTCGGGTGGCCACCGGAGGGCCTCGGGCGTAGGGAGCACGCGAGCCAGAGGTGCCTTGGAGGTTTTTAAGCGTCGGGGAGGGGCATGGGAGTTAGAGGGGATATTCTTGGCGTGCGGAAACAACCTCCTGAGGCCAGACACGGGCTAATCGAAGAGGTCAAGTGGCAGAGCACCGTTGTTGCATGTCAACGGCGTGGTCACCACGCCACTTCGTGTCCAGAGCACCCTTTTGGTCGGCCCAACATGTCTACCGTGTGAGGCACGCATGGGAAAGTTGATTGGTGAAATGGGAGAGTAAATGGAGCTAGGTAGGTGGGTTTTTTACTAGGGGTAAGTTTGCAACAACAAACTTGGGGCTCATCTAAGGGGGTTCTATTGTGGTCTACTTAGAACAAAACCATGTCCACTGGACTAAGCTATGGAGGTACTACAAGTCCTTCAATTTTCAGATCATGGATCTGAGATGTCAAGGTACTTGTAGTACAAAGCTACACTTACTACCATAAACTAGATTCAGATGGTTTGCTCATATTTTCCACAAGAGCCTACCATATTTGGGTTTGGTTTGATGCAAATAATGCTTTGCAAAGGTTTGGGGGCATTATTAGGAACAGAATAATGGGAGAGGGGAAAGAAGAGGTCTTTCCATGTAAAAGAGAGGGAGATTGAGGGAGTTACCCCACAAATAATTTACCAGAGTCCATGGCGAAGTTACTGGAGGTAGAAGAGGGATATAATATCGTGTGGTGAAAATTTGGGGGCAAGGGGAATCTTTTTAGTCCCACTTTGCTTGTCCTCTAGTTTTTGGAAGAAGGTGTTTGTGCTGTGATTGGGCTAGGCAGGGGAATCCTATGACCTTGAGATTTACCAGGGGTAAACGGTAAGTCCATTTGGTTTTGATCACATATTTTGAGATGATTTGAAGGAAGTTGATAATGTAAACTTGGGAAACCCTAGAAATGGACATAAATGGATTTCTATAGATCTGATCATGTAATTCTATTCCCCTTGATGCACCACTTGATGTATCATCATAATTTGGGTAATAGAGAGTTCCCACAAAGTTTGGGATCAATAGGAGATACTTCACAATTTAAATTTGATCAAATTTGGGTCTGGACAGGAAGGGCTTTAGGATATTTTGGTGAACCAAAACAATTGGGATTGAGATAAAACTTGGCAACATGACCACATATATCATAGGTGACATGCTAGAATTTTCCTAGATTTATTTGAGAATATTTGTTATAGAAATATTTCAAACGCTTGAAATAGGCAGAAATGGTTTTGAGGGGTTTTGTCCAATATTTTGAACATTTCCATGTATTTAAACTCTTATATATGGACAATATATGTCCCCTGAGTTTTCCTAAATTTTCTCAAATAATTTTAAGGCATTTAAATAATTTTTCCCTATAAAAGACCATTTCTGGCCTTAAGATAAAGCCTTTAAATAAAATATGAAAACTATCTTTTAAAATAATATCTTGTGGTTTTGGGAAGTTATATATATAGTAGGTTCCATCTAAAGCATTCGGGGAAAAAGGATCCTCCCATTTTGAGGACTTATAGTATAAATGTCAAATCAGGGTGTTTTGAAAACCTAATTTAAATAAATGCTTTTTGGCCAAAATAATATTTGATAAAAATAGTTTTGGCTACTATTCACATGGCATGATCATTGGGCAAGAAGTTTGGATCAAGGAAAAGATCTTTGAGAGTAGGAGGGAGTTTTATGAGTATAGAGCACTAGCAAGCAAACAAACAATCAGCAATCAATTCAAGCATAACTAGCATACAAAAGTTTTAATTGGCCCTGATTTTTGAATCATGATAACTTAATCATGAGGCAAATCATAGGGTGTGACTTCATCATTTCGCCTCAAATTATTTTCATCGGTAGAAAATCACCTATTAGCCCCTATATTGATTTCCGACTGCATTTCATGACTTGTTTGCTAATTTTAGACATTTTTTCCACAACATGGGGCTTGTTAGGAATTTAATTGGAGGAAATGCAGATGTATTACAAAAATCCAAAAATTGGGTGTCTCACCGTGGAATGATGTGAAGACCCCTTGGAAAAAATTGGTAATGTCGGGTGGAAGTTGTGATGGCCTGCCCTTTGAAAACCTATTCATCTCACACAAAGGATCATAGTTTATGAAAGTAGAGTTGGCATTTCGGACTCCAATCAGGGTGAACCTCATTGTTTGGCCTCGACTTTTCCCATGGTATGCAAACATCATTGTACTCCTATTATTGATCTTCTGGTGGATTACATGTCTCGTTTGCTATATTTAAGTCATTTTTTTAATTTACCATGTTAATTAGTTCTTATAAATAAAATATCCCAACATGAATTACATGTGGATGCTAGCCAAGAATCTCTTAGAAATCATTAATGTGTCACTTTTCATGATTTTCGTCATTGTGGAAGGATTGTGAAGAATTGCCAAGCATTTAGGATGGGAGATGTGTACAACTAAATAAATGTCCGTAATTTGATTACAGGAAATGCAGATGGACTCAGAAAATCGTCCTATTGTTTGTACTCCTCCTCATCACCAACATCTTGAGGCCTAGTACCCTCCTCTTCCCATACATCACTACATGGTAGTGCGTATGGAAGAGGTTTGGCACAAACAAATTCTGGGTAGCATCGCTGGCAAGAATAAATGTTCCATGTGATATGCCATAATTCTATGGTTAACATATGTCTTCCTGCTTTAAGCATCAACCTTTATGCTACTAAGAGGGACCCATCTACACTTGAATAATGCCACCTTCATTCGCACATAGTTAATCTCCCAGATCTCTTCGGTGGTTCCATGGTACACCTGTTTATCATCTTCATCTAGAACTAGGCATTCTTTCGAACAAAGCTGTTATGATATGAGGTCTTAGCATCATGTTCCTCAGTGTAGAACGTGTTGTCATTTATGTTGTATGCTTGGTACTTCCTAATCGTGGTTGATGGCTTTTCTGCCAACCACTTTGCAAGGTGTTGATTGGATTTGCTTGCCAAATGATCCCTCAACCATCTTACATAGTCCTTATTGTTTGCATTTGTCTTGGCAGCTGGTGACAACACATTGGGTAAGTTGCTTAGTTGTATCTCATACATGTGTTCTACAACATAAGCGTCAAGTACCAGGTTGTTAAACAGTACCGTCAAATGGGCTTGATCAGACATTTCTCTAGGTGCACAAATCTCCGAGCCAACAAGGACTAGCTTACGAGCCAACCTTCCCTTTTAACATATTCGCGGTTTGTTCCCACTGAGCCCCATATTTTGGGTGCCTCATATATTTATCCAGAGTTTGCTTATCATGATGCCACCGCAACCTCTTTGCCTCTCTAGGGTTTGCAAACAAGGGCTTCAACTTGGAATTAAAGGCAAGTACCAAACAAACTCGAACAGGATTCTTGTCTTGACCTCTTCGTCCATTTTGTACTTGTCCTTTACTCTCATGCGATTGTACCGTGCGCGCTTGCATATGCGACATGAACAGAAATCATTGTATTCACCGCGGTATAACATACAATCATTCACAAAAGCATGTATCTTATGGACTTCAAGTTCCAATGGACAAACAACTTGCTTCGCTTTGTCCACACTTTCGGGAGCACATTATCTTCTAGAAGAATCTCTATGAAAAGATTCAACAACTAGGTGAAGGCCTTTTTATATAGACCACTTTCTGATTTAAATCTAAGAAGCATCAGTGTGTCACTCAACTTGGAATATTTATTTTTTGCAACCTGGATACAAATCTTTCTTGGAGGCCACATCAATGCTTGACGGCTCCTTGTACCAGGCTATATCTTTTTTAGGGCCCTGGAAATATGCAATCATAGTAGCAAAATATGACATGTCATCAAGGTTGGTGTTGTGTACTTCACACTCTTGGTTTTCCTTTGTTTTTTTGGCATGTCAATCTTCTGTCTGTAGCTTGGCATCTGAGCCCCGAGCTTAAATTTGACACTCATGCGACTCTGGTCGGGGTTTGGGACCTCACTAACATGTAGGTTATTACCTTAATCCATAATCGGCTCTTCACCGTGCTTGGTCCATCTTGGGTATCCACCCATGAATCCCCTTTTGTATATGTGTAACTTGACCCCATCAACTGCAAATGATACTGTATTGGTACAATCCTTGCATGGACAGAGGATGTAATATTCTTTGCAAATTCTCTTGTTTGTTCGTTCAGCCAAAGCCATGAACTACTTCACGCCATCCCTATACCTTGAGCTGGTTCGATCCTCCATCCATTCAGATCGTTCCATCTGCAAACATTCATCCTTAATGGATGCACAAAGATGGGTGCATAAATCACAAGATTTTATTTTCAAAATTTATGGAGGGCACTGCATAATGGTATCGGGCCGTGCAATGGCACTAATCAACCAGATAATTTACACGCTTCATTAGTAGTGCCCTTAGATGAATTTAATACCTTAATTAGGACACTCAAGGAAACTAATACCTTAATTAATTAGCAGCGGCACGGCAAGACAAGAGGGTTTAGGAGAAGAGCTTAGCAGGGCACCCGCCTGAAGTCTGGGCTCCACTAGCCCGCCTATGACCGCGTGGGATGTGCTCTAGTCATGCCGATGCCAACCAATAGGATAGAGCTCCTCATATATCTATCGCCGATGACCGAGGTTTGACCTCCTATCACGTCGCCAACGCCGACTGACCGATGATGGACTTCTTATACGCCAACACCATCGACCGACCAGGGATTGACCTCCTATATAGCAGCCACTGACTTGGTCGCCTCCAACATCTCTATCAGCATAACGGTTTTTTTGGTTTCCAGAGAGCGGCTATTTACCACACCCATATGTACTGATACACGTGATCTACGTTGGATTTTCGGTGAAAAGGAACGAGTAATAGCAGCATAAAGTGGGTAAGTATTTCCCTTAGTTATGAAACCAAGGTTTATAGAATCAATAGGAATACTATCATCAACCATTTTCAGCAACTACACACAAAAGAACAAAGAACTTGCACCCACCGCCGGCAAGAGGGTTGTCAATCCCCTTGCTCTCGTTATTTGCAAGCAACTGAGTTTTGTAGATAATAGTAAAGTGCAAAAAAAGGTAATAAATAACATCAAGGTAATGATAGCGTTTGTGAATATATAAGTGAATAGACCCAGGGGTCGTAGCTAGAGTTCTCTAGTGTCATCTCTCATAAGCAAAGCATACGGTGGGTAAACAAATTACCGTTGGGAAATTGATAGAAAAAGGGATAATTATGTGATTTTCATGACAATGATCATGTGTATATAGTCATCACGTCCATAACCAAATAGGCAAACTCCTTCCTGCACCTATTGCTATTACTCCACTTCAAGAGCGTTTCTATGCTTGCCTCTCTACGTATTAAGTTCATGACAAATGGAGTAATGCTTGGAGAATGATGACATGATGTAGACAAAGTAAACTCAATCAATATGAATAAAACTCATTGTTTAACCCTTAGTATCAACAACACAAAGACGCAACTTGTCCCCTTCTGTCACTAGAATATAGAAACTCGCCAGGTTGAACCTACTACAAAGCAACCCTCCCATTGAAGAAACATCAATTTGGTTGGCCAAACTATCTCAGTAGATCAGAGAGCATTACGAAGCTATGATGGTCATGCAAATAATAATCATAGTAATCAGATTTGACTCAAATAATTGTCATGAATACTCCGAACATAAACTCACAATTCATCGGATCCCAATAAACACATCATACAAATGGACTACACCGGATAGATCAAGGCAAATATGTAATGAGCATTGTACTGAAGACCGAGAGAGAGAGAGAGATTGCCATCTAGGTACTACCTAAAGACCCATAGGTCTGTGGCCAACTAGTGACACATCATGGTGAGGGCAGCAACGTTGATGAAGAGGCCCTCCGTGATCGATCTACCCTTGGGCCGGATGCCGGAATGGAGGTGTAGAATGCCTCTAGTCGGAACAAAGACTTGAGGCAGTGGAAAAAGAGTTTTGGGAGCGCTTCTAGTGTTTTTAGGGTACCTGTGAATTTATAGGTCCAAGAACGATGTCGGGAGACGCTCCAGGAGGCAACCACATATCTGGCCACGCCCCCTGGTGGCAGGGGTGGATATGTGCTGGGGCCTTGGAGCATCTTCCGGCCTTCCTCCAAAGCTTCTAGGTCTTGTATTGGTCCTGAAAAAATGGTCAAAAAGTTTCATGGAATTGGACTCCGTTTGGTATTGTAACTTTGAAAAGGCAAAACACATAGGAAATCAGAACTGTCACTTGGCACTCAGTCAATAGTTTAGTGCTCAAAAATATTATAAATTGGTAAATAAATACCCAAAATTATCCTAGAAGTATAATACATTAGCACAGAACAATCAAAAATTATAGATACGTTAGAGACGTATAAGCATCCCAAAGCTTAATTACTACTCGTCCTCGAGTAGGTAAATGATAAAAATAGAATTTTTGATTTGGCATGCTAGCCATTATGTAATCTTTGGTATATATGCTCATTGCAAAATGATGAATTAACAAACATCAACATAGTAATATTTATAAGTATAAGAAAATAAATCATTAATCTTTCAAAGTATATGATCCTAAAAGAATGTTTACCCTTATTCATCTTATTATACTAGCAAGGCATGACTCCGTCTTCACCACATAGATACAAATGTTAAGAACCACGGTGTCCAAGTTAGGAAATTGAATTATACTTTTTCAATATGCATCAACCTTTTATTCTTCACACAATACATGAGCGTGAACCATTGGACATATCATACAGGTGGTATAGAACATGATTGTAGGTATCAAAGGGGTATAAGTCGGGAAGATAGTCTAACGTCAACTAGGCGTACCAACGATCTATGGAGATGCTAATCGATAGATGTCAATGCAAGGAGTAGGGATTGCCACGCAAATGATGCATTATAGCTATAAGTATATGAAAGCTAAACTGAAGCTAAGTGGGGTGTGCATCAAACTTGCATGCTCATGAAGACCTCAGGAATTTGAGGAATCCCGTAATCAGAATATACAAGCCAAGTTTATTATAAGAAAAGGTAATTCCCACTTATTAGAAATATGCCCTATAGGCAATAAATAAAGTGTTTATTATTATATTTCCTTGTTCATGATAATCATTTATTATCCATGCTATAATTGTATTAATTGGAAACACATTACATGTGTGGGTAAATAGACAACACTTTGTCCCTAGTATGCCTCTAGTGAACTAGCTCGTTGATCAAAGATGGTCAAGGTTTCCTAGCGATTGACATGTGATGTCATTTGATAATGGGATCACATCATTAGGAGAATGATGTGATGGATAAGACCCAAACTACAAACGTAGCATATGATCGTGTCAGTTTATTGCTACTGCTTTCTGCATGTCAAGTATATGTTCCTATGACCATGAGATCATGCAACTCACGGATACCGTAGGAGTGCCTTATGTGTATCAAACGTCGCAACGTAACAGGGTGACTATAAAGGTGCTCTACAGGTATCTCCGAGGGTGTCCATTGAGTTGGCATGGATCAAGACTGGGATTTGTTACTCCGTGTGATGGAGAGGTATCTTAGGGGCCACTCGGCAATACAACTTCACAATGAGCCTTGGAAGCAATGTGTATAAGTGTTAGTAACGGGATCTTGTATGACGGAACGGGTAAAGAGACTTGCCGATAACTAGATTGAACTAGGTATGGAGATACCGACGATCGAATCTCGGGCAAGTAACATACCAAAGAACAAAGGGAACATCATACGGGATTGATTGAATCCTTGACATAGAGCTTCGACCGATAAAGACCTTCATAGAATATGTAGGAACCAATATGGGCATCCAGGTCCCGCTATTGTTCATTGACCGCAGAGGTGTCTCGGTCATGTCTACATAGTTCTC
This sequence comes from Hordeum marinum, assembly GCA_022496015.1. Classification (NCBI taxonomy): domain Eukaryota; kingdom Viridiplantae; phylum Streptophyta; class Magnoliopsida; order Poales; family Poaceae; genus Hordeum; species Hordeum marinum. Next base: position 116,910,624 of record CM039677.1, read on the forward strand.
GAACCCGCAGGGTCTGCACACTTAAGGTTTGGTGACGTTTCGGTAGTATAGAGTTATGTATGGTGGTGACCGAAGGTTGTTCGAAGTCCCGGATGATATCCCGGACATCACGAGGATCTCCGGAATGGTCCAAAGGTAAAGATTCATATACAGGAAGTCCTGTTTTGGTCGTCAGAAAAGTTTTGGCCTCATCGGTAGTGTACCGGGAGACCTCCGGGAGGGGTATTTCGACCCAAGAGGCTTCATGGGCTGTGGGAGAGTGAATACCAGACCTTAGTGGGCTGGTGGAAAACCCCACACAAGGCCCATGCGGCTAGAGAAGAAAATCCAAAGAGAAAAGGTGGAGAAAGGCAAAAATTAGGTGAATCCTAGTCCTACTAAGATTGGAGGTGGATTCCACCTCCACAACCTGGTTCGGCCGACTCCTTGTGGCTTGGCCCTCAGGCCAAGACACCTGCTCTCTTCCTCCTATATATACTGGTGGTTTTAGGGTTTTGCACAGAATTTTTAGCCACGTGCTGCCCATTCCTCTAGTGCATAGTTTCTCCTCTAGATCGGATTTCTACAGTGCAGGCGAAGCCCTGTCGGAATAGCTCCACCACCATCGCCAAAGTGCCGTCACACTACCGGAGAAATCTCCTTCCTCTCCACTCCTTCTTGCTGGATCAAGATGGCGGAGATCGTCATCAAGCTGTACATGTGCTGAATACGGAGGTGCCGTCCGTTCGGCGCTAGATTGGAAGGATCGTGATCAAGTTCGTGGGACGGATCGTGATCAAGTTCGTGGGACGGGTCATGATTGGATTGCGGGACGGATCGTGATTGGATCGCGGGACGCACGGTGATTTGGATTGCGAAGATGTTCGACTACACCAACCGTGTTTGTTAACGCTTCCCACTTAGCGATCTACAAGGGTACATAGATCCACTCTCCCTCTCGTAGATGCTGATCACCATGGATAGGTCTGCGTGCGCATAGGAATTTTTTTGTTCCCCATGCAATGTTCCCCAACAGTGGCATCATGAGCTAGGTCTATGTGTAGATGAGATCTGGAGTAGAACACAAAAGGTTTATGGGCGTTGATGCTTAGATTGCTTCCTCCCTTGGTCGGATTTTGGTTCAGCGGTGTTGTGAGATGAAGTGGCCCGGATCAACATTACTCGTACACTTACGAAAGACCGGTTCCGTCGACTGCAACTTGTTGCATAGATGGCTTGCGGGTGCCAGTTTCTCTCACTTTAGTTGGATCACATTCGACAAAGGCGGTCCTTGAGAAGGTTGAAAAGCAACTAGTGCATCACCGTTGTGGTTTTTGCGTAGATGAGAATTGTTCTTGCTAGATACCCATAGCAGCCACGTAAAACATGCAACAACAATTAGTGGATGTCTAACTTGTTTTTGCAGGGTATGTTGTGATGTGATATGGCCAATTACATGATGTGATATATGTGATGTATGAGATGATCATGTGATGTATAGGTTATCACGACTTGCATGTCTATGAGTAAGGCAACCGGTAGGAGCCATATGGTTGTATTTAATTATTGTATGACCTGCATGTCAATCATTAAGCGCTATGTAATGCTTTACTTTATCGCTAAACGGTAGCAATAGTAGTAGAAGCATGTTGGGCGCGACAACCCCGATGGCGGCACGTTGATGGAGATCAAGATGATGAAGATCATGGTGTGATGCTGGTGACGATGGAGATCATGCCGGTGCTTTCTAGATGGAGATCAAAAGCACAATTTCATGGCCATATCATGTCACTTATGAATTGCAAGTGATGTTAATCCTTTTATGCACCTTGTTTTGCTTAGGACGACGGTAGCATTATAAGGTGATCCCTTACTTAAATTTCAAGATGAATTGTGTTCTCCCCGAGTGTGCACCGTTGCGAAACTTCATCGTGTTGAGACACCACGTGATGATCGGGTGTGATAGACTCTACGTTCACATACAACGGGTGCAAGCCAGTGTTGCACGTACAGAACATTCGGGTTAAACTTGACGAGCCTAGCATGTACAAACATGGCCTTGGAACACAAGAGACCGAAAGGTTGAACATGATTCATATAGTAGATATGATCAACATAATGATGTTCATCATTGAAGCCACCTCAACTCACGTGATGATCGGACTTGAGTTGGTGGATTTGGATCATGTGACACTCAGATGACCTGAGGGATGTCAATTTGAGTGGGAGCTTTAGTAATTTGATTAACTAAAGTCATTATTTTGAACAATATTCTAAGTAAACTTTGCATATTTATGCTGTAGATCAATGGCTCGCGCAGTAGCACCCCTGAATTTTAATGAGTTCCTAGAGAAAGCTAAGTTGAAAGATGATGGAATTAACTTTTTTGACTGGGCCCGTAATCTGAGGATTATCCTCACGGCTTCCCAGAAATCGTATGTCCTTGATGCACCGTTTGGTGACCAACCAGAAGACATGACCTCCGAAGACATTAAGAACGCTTGGGAGGCACGTACTGGAGATTGCTCAATAGTTCAGTGTGCAATATTGTATGGCTTAGAACCGTGACTTCAAAGACATTTTGAACGAAATAGAGCATATGAGATGTTCCAGGAGTTGAAGTTTATCTTTCAGAAGAATGCCCGGATCGAGGGGTATGAAACCTTCGATAAGTTCTATGCCTGCAAGATCAAGGAGAATGGGTCTATCAATGAACATATACTCACAATGTGTGGGTATTCAACTAGTCTACGGAGTTGGGAATTGCCCTTCCGCGAGAGGTGATCACTGACAGAGTTCTTCAATCACTGCCACCTAATTACAAGAGCTTTGTGATGAACTATAACATGCATGGGATGAACAAGTCAGTCGCCGAGCTGTTTGCGATGGTAAAAGTTGCTGAGTCTGAAATCCAAAAAGAACATCAAGTGTTGATGGTCAATAAAACCACTAGTTTCAAGAAAAATGGCAAGGGGAAAGGCAAGAAAGGTAAAACCAAGAAGGATGGCAAAGCAGTTGCTACTTCTGTAAAGAAGCCTAAGCATGGACCTAAGCCAGAAACTGAGTGCTTTCATTGCAAGGGAACTGGTCACTGGAAGCGGAACTGCCCCAAGTACCTAGCTAACAAGAAGGCGGCCAACAAACAAACAAGGTATATATGATATACATGTTACTGATGTGTACCTTACTAGCTCTCGTTCTAGTACCTGGGTATTTGATACCGGATCCGTTGCTCACATTTGCAACTCAAAACAGAAACTACGGAATAGGTGAAGGCTGGCAAAGGATGAAGTGACGACGCGCGTGGGAAATGGTTCCAAGGTTGATGTGATCGCTGTCGGCACACTCTCTCTTCGATTACCATCGGGATTAGTGGTGAACCTGAATAATTGTTATTTAGTGCCTGCGTTAAGCATGAACATTATATGTGGATCTTGTTTATTGCGAGACGGTTACTCATTTAAATCAGAGAATAAAGGTTCTTCAATTTATATGAGTAATATCTTTTATGGTCATGCACCCAATGTGAGGGGTTTATTCATATTGAATCTTGATAGTGATGACACACATGTTCATAACATTGATGCCAAAACATGTAGAGTTGATAATGATAGTACCACTTTCTTGTGGCACTGCCTTTAGGTCATATTGGTGTAAAACGCATGAGGAAGCTCCATTCTGATGGACTTTTGGAGTCACTTGATTTTGAATCACTTGACACATGTGAACCATGCCTCATGGGCGAGATGACTAAAACGCTGTTCTCTAGGACAATGAAACGGGCGAGTGACTTATTAGAAATCATACTTACTGATGTGTGCGGTCCAATGAATGTTATAGCACATGGTGGATATTGTTATTGTCTCACCTTCATTGATGACTTAAGTAGATATGGGTATATTTACTTGATGAAACACAAGTCTGAAACGTTTGAAAAGTTCAAGCAATTTTAGAGTGAAGTTGAGAATCATCGTAACAAGAAGATTAAATTCCTGCGATCTGATCGAGGAGGTGATTATCTGAGTTATGAGTTTGGCAGTCACTTAAGACAGTGTGGAATTGTTTCATAGTTGACACCGCCCGGAACACCACAGCGTAATGGTGTGTCCGAACGTCGTAATCGAACCTTATTAGATATGGTGCGTTCTATGATGTCTCTTGCTGATTCACCACTATCGTTTTGGGGTTATGCATTAGGGCCAGCTGCATCCACTTTGAATAGGTCACCATCGAAATCCGTTGAGACGGCGCCATATGAACTGTGGTTTGGCAAGAGGCCAAAGTTGTCGTTTCTTAAAGTTTGGGTATGTGATGCTTATGTCAAAAAGCTTCACCCTGAAAAGCTGGAACCCAAAGTGGAAAAATCCATCTTCATAGGATACCCGAAAGAGACAGTCGGGTATACCTTCTATCTCAAATCCGAAGGCAAAGTGTTTGTCGCTAAGAATGGAACATTTCTTGAGAAAGAGTTTCTCTCGAAAGAATTGAGTGGGAGGAAAATAGAGCTTGACGAGGTTATTGAACCTTTACTTCAACCAGAAAGTAGCACAACGTAGAAAGATGTTTTTGTGGAACCTATGACGGTAGAAGAGGAAGTTAATGATGATGATCATGAAGCTTCAGATCAAGCTACTATTGAACCTCGTAGGTCAAAAAGGCTGTGTACTACTCCTGAGTGGTACGACAACCCTGTCTTGGAGGTCATGTTGTTGGACAACAATGAACCTATGAGCTATGGAGGAGCAGTGATGGGCCTGGATTCCGAGTAATGGTTAGAGGCCATGAAATCCAAGATGGGATCCATGTATGAAAACAAAGTATGGACTTCAGAAGCATTACCTAAAGGGCGGAAGGCCATTCAGAACAAATGGATCTTTAAGAAGAAGATAGACGCGGACGGTAATGTCACCGTCTATAAAGTTTGACTTGTGGCAAAGGGTTTTTCACAAGTTCAAGGAGTTGACTACGATGAGACATTCTCACCCGTAGTGATGCTTAAGTCTGTCAGAATCATGTTGGCAATAGCTGCTTATTTCGACTATGAAATTTGGCAGATGGATGTCAAAACAGCGTTCCTCAACGGTTTCCTTGAGGAAGAGTTGTATATGATGCAATGAGAAGGTTTTGTCGATCCAAAGAATGCTAACAAAGTTTGCAAACTCCAGCGATCCATTTATGGGCTGGTGCAAGCATCTCGGAGTTGGAATAAGCGTTTTGATGAGGTGATCAAAGCGTTTGAGTTTATACAAGTTTATGGAGAAGCTTGTATTTACAAGAAAGTGAGTGGGAGCTCTGTAGCGTTCTAATATTATATGTGGATGACATAGTGCTGACTGGAAACAATATAGAAATGCTGTAAAGCGTGAAGGAATATTTGAACAAGTGTTTTTAAATGAAGGACCTAGGAGAAGCTGGTTTCATATTAGGCATTAAGATCTATAGAGATAGATCGAAACGCTTGATAGCACTTTCACAGAGCACATACCTTGATAAAGTTTTGAAGAAGTTCAAAATGGATCAGTCCAAGAAGGGGTTCTTGCCTGTGTTACAAGGTGTGAAGTTGAGTAAGACTCAATGCCCGGTGACTGCAGAGGATAGGGAAAAGATGAGTGTCATCCCCTATGTTTCAGCCATAGGCTCTATCATGTATGCAATGCTGTGCACAAGACCAGATGTCAGCCTTGCCATAAGTATGGCCGGAAGGTTTCAAAGTGATCCTGGAATGGAACACTAGGTAGCGGTCAAGAATATCCTTAATTACTTGATAAGTACTAAGTAAATGTTTCTCGTTTATGGAGGTGATGAAGAGCACATCGTAAAGGGTTACATCGATGCAAGCTTTGACACTGATCCGGATGACTCTAAGTCACAAACCGGATACGTATTTATTCTCAACGGGGGAGCGGTAAGCTGGTGCAGTTCCAAGCAAAGAGTGGTAGCCGATTCTACATGTGAAGCGGAATACATCGCAGCCTCGGAGGCAGCGAAGGAAGGTGTCTGGATGAAGGAGTTCATGAAAGATCTTGGAGTAGTGCCTAGTGCACTGAATCCAATGAACCTGTTCTGTGAGAACACTGGTGCCATTGCTCTGGCCAAGGAACCAAGGTTTCACAAGAGGACCAGACACATAACGCGACGCTTCAACTCCATCTGCGATTACATCGAGGGGAAGGACATAAATATTTGCAAAGTGCACACGGATCTGAATGTTGCAGACCCGTTGACTAAACCTCTTCCAAGGGCTAAACATGATCAACACCAGAATTGCACGGGTGTTTGATTCATTACAATGTAAATCACATAGTGATGTGAGCTAGATTATTGACTATAGTGCAAGTGGGAGACTGTTGGAAATTTTCCCTAGAGGCAATAAATAAAGTGTTTATTATTATATTTCCTTGTTCATGATAATCATTTATTATCCACGCTATAATTGTATTAATTGGAAACACATTACTTGTGTGGGTAAATAGACAACCCTTTTTCCCTAGTATGCCTCTAGTGAACGAAGCTCGTTGATCAAAGATGGTCAAGGTTTCCTAGCCATTGACATGTGATGTCATTTGATAACGGGATCACATCATTAGGAGAATGATGTGACGGACAAGACCCAAACTACAAACGTAGCATATGATCATGTCAGTTTATTGCTATTGTTTTCTGCATGTCAAGTATATGTTCCTACGACCATGAGATCATGCAACTCATGGATACCGGAGGAGTGCCTTGTGTGTATCAAATGTCGCAACGTAACTGGGTGACTATAAAGGTGCTCTATAGGTATCTATGAGGGTGTGTGTTGAGTTGGCATGGATCAAGACTGGGATTTGTTACTCCGTGTGACGGAAATGTATCTGAGGGCCCACTTGGAAACACAACATCACAATGAGCCTTGCAAGCAATGTGTCTAAGTGTTAGTGACAGGAACTTGTATTACGAAACGAGTAAAGAGACTTGTCGATAACGAGGTTGAACTAGGCATGGAGATACCAATGATCGAATCTCCGACAAGTAACATACCGAAGAACAAAGGGAACATCATACAGGATTGACTGAATCCTTGACATAGAGGTTCGACCGATAAAGATCTTCGTAGAATATGTAGGAACCAATATGGGCATCCAGGTCCCGCTATTGGTTATTGACCATAGAGGTGTCTCGGGCATGTCTACATGGTTCTCGAACCTGCAGGGTCAGCACACTTAAGGTTTGGTGACGTTTTGGTAGTATAAAGTTATGTATGGTGGTGACCGAAGGTTGTTAGGAGTTCGTAATGAGATCCCAGATGTCACGAGGATCTCCGGAATGGTCCGGAATTAAAGATTCATATATAGGAAGTCCTATTTTGGTCGCCGGAAAAGTTTCGGGCTCATCGGTAGTGTACCGGGAGTGCCGGTAGTGTACCGGGAGACCTCCGGGAGGGGTATTTCGACCCATGAGGCTTCATGGGCTGTGGGAGAGTGAATACCAGCCCTTAGTGGGCTGGAGAAAAAAAACCACACAAGGCGCATGCGGCTAGAGAAGAAAATCCAAAGAGAAAAGGTGGCAAAAGGCAAAATTTGGGTGAATCCTAGTCCTACTAGGATTGGAGGTGGATTCCACCTCCACAACCTGGTTCGGCTGACTCCTTGTGGCTTGGCCCTTGGACCAAGCCTCCTCCTCTCTTACCTCTATATATACTTGTGGTTTTAGGGTTTTTGCACAGAATTTTTAGCCACGTGTTGTCCGTTCCTCCAGTGCATAGTTTCTCCTCTAGATCGGATTTCTACAGTGCTTAGGCGAAGCCCTGCCGGAATAGCTCCACCACCATCGTCGGAGCGCCGTCACACTGCTGGAGAACTCTTCTTCCTCTCCGCTCCTTCTTGCTGGATCAAGACAACAGAGATCGTCATCAAGCTGTACGTGTGCTGAACGCGTAGGTGTCGCCCCTTCGGTGCTAGATTGGAAGGATCGTGATCAAGTTCATGGGACGGATCGTGATCAAGTTCGCGGGACGGATCGTGATTGGATCGCGGGACACATGGCGATTTGGATCGCAAATATGGAATTTGCATGGCAATATATCTCAGAATGGCTATGGAAATGCCATAATAGGTAGGTATGGTGGCTGTTTTGAGGAAGATATAACGAGGCTTATGTGCAACAGGGCATATCATGTCATGGGGTTTGGATGCACCAATTAAAGTTGCACCGATCCTCGAGGTGAGAATGGGCTATGCATGGTACCGAAGAGTCTAGCAAATACTTGAAGGTGAAGATGCGTATCCACCCCTCGAGGTGAGAATGGGCTATGCACGGTACCGAAGAGGCTAGCAAATATGAGAATGTGAAGATGCATATGTCCATGGTGACATATTAGTCATAAAGAACTCACATACTTATTGCAAAGTTTCATTAGTTTTATCACAAATCAAAGTACTCCTCGCATGCCCCGAGGAAGGAGGTTGGTAGGAGTTAACCATCGCATGGCCCCGACTCAAAACAACACTAGGATTTCAACGAGGAATATAAGTGTTGACACATCATCACCATGCATCTTTCATTTTTAGATGAATAACAAGTTAGCACCTCTTAATATCGATAATTCTATGAATTAACAATTTTGAACTCATACCTTTTTTATATTACTATATCAATGTCATTTACCCACAACTTCTCTATATGTGCTACATGATGGCTTTGATTATCATCCATTGAATACCTAATATTATTGGACTAGTCTTACGACCCATGAAAATTACCGTCACTATTAATGCATCTCTCAAACAAATATATGTGAAGAACAAGAGCATATTATTTCTATAAAATCTACACACGATCCTGCTAAAAAAGATATAAGTGAAGTACTAGAGCAACCGCCTAGCTCAAAAAGACACAAGTGAAGCACATATAGTATTCTAGCAAATTATCATGAAGGTGTGTATCTCTCAAATAGGTTTCAAGCAAATGATGATTGTGGCAAACTTAAAGTAAAAGAAAACAAAAGCAAATGACGCTCCAAGCAAAACACATATCATGTGATGAATAAAAATATATCTCCAAGTGATATACTGATGGATTGAGACGAAAGAGGGGATGCCTTGTGGGAATCCCAAAGCTTAGACGCTTGAGTCTCCTTACAATTATACTTGGTGTTCCATGGGCATCCCCAAGCTTACGATCTTTATACTCCTTATTCTGTAGTCTATAGTGATCACACCCAAAACTTGCAAACATCAATCACACAAAACTCATCAAAACTTCGTGACATTTGTTAGTATAAGAAACATATTGCATACTTCAGGTACTGTGATAAACTGATTCAAATTCATTTTTTGATAATAGGTATTGTACTCTAACTTCTCTATGGATTATAACCCCCGATACAGTCCATGGCATAATCAAAACTACCAAACTATGCAAGCAAAACAGAATCTATTTAAAATAGAGTAGTCCGTAGAAATCTGTAAACAAACCATACTTCTCTAACTCTAAAAATTTCCAAAAATTAGGAAAACGTAAATCTGTATATGAAAATACTGTGTTAAAATTTCAGATCATTATCACGCTCCGGTAAAAAATGAAAATTCCTGTATTGGAATCAAACATTTTATTATGTTTCAACATCGTTTCTACTCAACTTTTCGGTCATCTGAAAGGCTTTACTTGGCACAAACAATAATAAAAGAATATTAATTACAAAGTAAAAAATTATGTTATCACACAAAAACATGAAGTAAAAACGAAAAATAAAGATACATATTGGGTTGCCTCCCAACAAGCGCTATTGTTTTATGCCCCTAGCTAGACATAATCCATAGTTTCAAGTGTTGTCATCTTTGACACTCGGCCCATAGGTATATATCATGTTTTATTCATAAGGTGGTTTAATTCTATTCCTAGGTAAGTGTTCCATCCCTTCATTTAATGGGATTGGAATCTTATGTTCCCCTCTTTCATATCAATAATTGCACCTATAGTTCGCAGAAATGATCTTCCACATATTATGGGACAAGAAGGATTGCAATCAATATCTAGCAAAATGAAATATACATGCACATAATTTTTGTTTGCAATAATAAGCACATCATTAGTTCTATCTAAAGGTTCATTGATTGTACAATCCGGAACATGCAAGTTTAGGGAACACACTTCAATATTAGTGAGACCGAGGACATCACATAATGTTTTAGGTATAATTGAAACACTAGCACCATGGTCACACAAAACATTGCATTCATAATTTTTTATCCTTATTTTTATAGTAGTTTCCCAGACATCTTGCAATTTTCTAGGAATGCAAATTGCAAGCTCAAGTTTCTCATCATAGGCTTTTATCATAGCTTCTACTATATGTTCGGTATAAGCTTTATTTTGTTCATAAGCATTGGGTCAGCTAATAATGGATTGTAGAAAGGAAATACATTCTACTAAAGAGAATTTATCATAATTAAAGTCCTTGTTATCCAAGATAGTGGGCACATCACCAGTTAAAGTTTTGACCTCTCCAAACCAACTTTTCCAGTTTTAGCATTAGAATCATCACCCTCCAAGCAAACATGATGCTCCTCAACCAAAGTTGAATCATATCCAGTCCCTTTATCATTCATATTCATATAAGTAAACAAACATTCAATATGAGAAACACCAATCATTTTAAGATCTTCATCATGATTCTGGTAAAAATCGGGTGAAAGAGCTTTTTATAAGAATTCTTGCTTAGCTCTCAACTTAGCTGTCCTCTGCTTACATTTATTAATAGATAATTGGATATATTTAATAGTCTCATTAAAATCATGCTTGGGTGTCAAAGACTTATTTTTAAGAGTTTCAACATCAAGAGCAATTCTATCCATGTTTTTAGCCAAACTGTCGATCACATGCAACTTTTCTTCTACCATAGTGTTGAAAACCTTTTGAGAATTAATAAATTATTTAATTGTATTCTATAGATCAGAATTTATACTATTATGATTTGTAGAAGAATTTCCATTAGAATACCATAGTTGTTAGAGGAATTACCAGGATACGATCTAGCATTGAATTTTCCTCTATAAGCATTGTTGTTGAAATTATTTCGCAAGATGAAGTTCTCATCAATAGTATCATTATTTTTTCAAGAAAAGTGAACAAAGGCATATCATTGGGATCAAAATTAGCATTTTTGTTAGCAACCATATTTATAAGAGCATCCACTCTTTCATTCAAAGTAGCAATTTCTTTGACAGAATTTACCTTCTTTTAGTATGCCATTGAGAATAATTTGTCATAATGTTGTCCAGAAGTTTTGTGGCCTTTCCTCAGGTCACATCCATAAAGGTACCACCTGCAACAAAATTTAGAAGATTTCTAGACACAAAGTTTGGTCCAACATAGAAATTTTGGGTAATCATTTACAAGTTTAAGCCATGAGTTGGGCAATTTCTTATCATCAATTTCATTCTCTCCCAAGCTTGTACAACATTCTCTTGATCGTTCTGTTTAATATAAATTATTTGATTTGTAAGGGAGATGATCTTAGAAGGAGGAAAATACCTGGCAATAAAAGCATCTTCACACTTATCCCACGATCCGATACTCTTACGAGGTAAAGATCAAAACCAAGCTTTAGCTTTATCGCTTACTGAAAAAGCAATAATTTTAATTTCTCAATATCATTATCCATATCCTTTTTATTTTTCATATCACATAATTCAACAAATATATTAAGATGTGAAGCGGGATCCTCATCAGGACTTCCCGAAAATTGATCTTTCATGACAAGATTCAGCAATGCAACATTAATATCAAATGCCTCCGCACTAGTGGTTGTGGTATAGGAGTACTAATAAACTCATTAGTATTAGTATTTGATAAATCATACAACTTGGTAGTATCTTGAGACATGCTGACCACACCAGCAAAGAAACAAGCAACACAAGTAAACTAGCAAGTAAAGCAAAATAGTGACAATCAAAGGTAAATATTTTTGTATTTTTTATTTTTATGAGAAAAACTAAATATAACAGAAAATAAAAATAAGAACATTTAAATAAATTTTGTGCAAAGTTACTTGATAATTGGTGTTGGTATTCCCCGGCAACGACACTAGAAATCCTTCCTGATAGTCATGATCTATGTTGGGTTTCCCATGAAGAGGAACGGGTAGTCACAGCGCAAAGTGGGTAAGTCTTTCCCTCAGTTATGGAACCAATGTTTATAGAACCCTTAGGAATACCGATCCTTAACCATTTTCAATGGTTGTACACAAATGAACAAACAACTTGCACCCAACACCGACAAGAGGGTTGTCAATCCCCTTGATCTCGTCATTTGCAAGGAAGTAAGTTGTGTAGATAATTGTAGATAATAGTAAGGTGCAAAATAAAATAAAAGGCAATAAATAACAACAAGTTAACGATAGAGTTTTTGAATATATATATAAGTGAATAGACCCGAGGGCGTAATGGTGGAGCCAGCGCCCGGCCACCCCAGGCACTTTCCCGAGCTTGGTGGATACGAGGCAACGTATGTATGTGACATACAGTGGGGGCAAATCCTCCTCTTCATCGTGGTTCACCCGGGCAGGTTATGTTGCGCTTCCTTTATTAGTGGTCCACCCAACGTCCAGACATAGAAATATTGGGGTAATGGGCTAAGTATCTAGGCATGTGAGGAGTAGTCATAGCCTAACTAACTTCCACAATTACATGAGAAGGAACGAGTAGTCAAGGTTTCAGGTTTGGTTGTTCGTTTACATGATACATAGTTTGGTTTTTTTAAGTCGAATGTTAACTTCAAAACACAGAATCCTTAAATTTAAAACACAATATGATTTTTTGTTAATACATGAGCCTACTATATGAAACTGAATATTGATATAAAATATATTAGTTCAAATTTAAGTTATTTTTCTATGACTATGAGTTTATATTTCCCTCCGATATATATTATTGTGGATTTGTGATTCGCAAATTTGATGTATTTTATACATTGTGTATCCAAACGTCCAATTTTGACTTTAAGAGTAGACACATAGAGCATTGATACGCCCATTTTGCATCATGCTTTTATATTGATACTTATTGCATTATGGGCTGTTATTACACATTATGGTACAATACTTATGCATTTTCTCTCTTATTTTACAAGGTTAACACGAAGAGGGAGAATTCCGGCAGCTAAAATTCTGGACTAGAAAAGGAGCAAATCTAAGAGACCTATTATTTACAACTCCAAAAGTCCTAAAAAGTTATGGAGAATTGTTTTGGAATATATAAAAATATTGAGCGAAACAAATACCAAAGGGGACCCACCAGGAGGTCACAAGCCTGTTGGGCGCGGCCTACCCCCTAGCCACGCCCTTGTTGCCTGTGGGCCCCCAGGCAGGCCTCTGGTGCCCATCTTCTTCTATATGAAGGGTTTTGACCTGGAAAAAAAATCAGAAGAGAGGTTTCGGGACGAAGCACCTCCGTATCAAGGCGGAACTTGGGCAGAACCAATCTAGAGCTCCGGCAGAGCTGTTCTGCCGGGGAGCCTTCCCTCCCGGAGGGGGAAATCGAAGCCATCGTCATCACCAATGATTATCTCATCGAGAGGGTGTCAATATCCATCAACATATTCACCACAACCACCTCCACTCCAAACCCTATTTCATCTCTTGTATCTGATCTTTCTCTCAACTCCTCAGATTGGTACCTATGGGTTGCTAGTAGTGTTGATTACTCCTTGTTGATGCTAGTTGGTTTACTTGGTGGAAGATCAAATGTCCAGATCCTTTATGATAATTAATACTCCTCTGATTATGAACATGAACATGCTTTGTAAGCAGTTACGTTTGTTCCTGAGGACATGGGATATGTCTTGTTATAAGTAATCATGTGAATTTGGTATTTGTTCGATATTTTATGAGATGTATGTTGTCTATCCTCTAGTGGTGTAATGTGAACATTGATTACATGACATTTCACCATTATTTGGGCCTGGGTGAAGTAGTAAGTAGATGATGGGTTTCTAGAGTGATAGAAGCTTAAACCCTAGTTTATGCTTTGCTTCGTGAGGGGCTGATTTGGATCCATATGTTTCATGCTATGATTAGATTTATCTTAATTCTTATTTCGTAGTTGCGTATTCTTGTGGGAGAGGATAATTATAAGTGGGAGGTTTGTCTAAGTAAGGGAAGCACCCAAGAACCAGTCCACCCACATATCCAATTATCAAAGTAACGAGTGCGGATCATATGAGCATGATGAAAACTAGCTTGACAGAAATTCACATGTGCCCTCGGGAGCACTTTGCATTATATAAGAGTTTGTCCAGGCTTGTACTTTGCTACAAAAAGGATTGGGCCACCTTGCTGCACCTTTGCTACATTTATTACTTGGTACCCGTTATGAATTACCTTATCACAAAACTATCTGTTACAAATAATTTAAGTGCTTCCAGAGAATACCTTACTAAAAACCGCTTGTCATTTCCTTTTGCCCCTCATTGGGTTCGACACTCCTACTTATCAAAAAGGACTATGATAGATCCCCTACACTTTTGGGTCATCAAAACTCTTTTATGGTGCCGTTGCCGGGGAGTGAAGCTCTTTTGTCTAGTGGAATTTGGTAAGGAAAAATTTATATGGTGTGCTGAAATTTACTGCCACTTGTTATTATTGAAAATAATCCTTTGAGGGGCTTGTTTGGGGTATCTTCACCTCGACTGGAAGCACAAAGAGTTTCTCCTCAACCTACCAAACCTACCTAAAATATTTATTATGAAATTCTTTCGGGTATGATAGAGAAACTGCTGGCTAATCCTTATGTGGGGATGGAACACTACATCTTGTTTTGCATCTAATCTATGTGGATGGAGTTTGTTGATTATTTAAGCTTGCAACTCTGCTCGAGGATCATGCCAAGAAGATGTTCTTTCCTTTATCTTTGAAGGATAAGGCGTTGACATGGTATAGGCTATGTGATGATAATGGATCATGGAGCTACAACCGATTGAAAATGGAATTTCATCAGAAGTTTTACCCCATGCATCTGGTTTATCAGGATCGGAATTATATCTATAATTTTTGGCCTTGTAAAGTAGAAAGTATAGTTCAAGCTTGGGGGAGGCTTAAGTTAATGTTATATTCATGCCCCAATCATGAGTACTCAAGAGAAATTATTATTCAGAATTTCTATGCTCGATATTTCTTGTATTGGTTCCTTGATGAAAAAAGATATCGAATTCAAATGGGATTTATTAGAAAGAATTAAACTCAAATATGAATATTTTGAACTCAACGAAGGTAAGGCGTCAGGTATAAACCTTAAGTTTGATTGTGTTAAATTCTATATAGACACCGATGCTTTTCGTGAATTTAGCACTAAATATGGACTTGACTCTGAGATAGTAGCTTCTTTCTGTGAATCTTATGCTGCTCGATACATCTCCAACGTATCTATAATTGATGAAGTATTCATGACATGTTTACAATGATTCTATATGATTTCGGTACCATTTTATTAGAACTAACCCGGACTGGCGCTATTTTCAGCAAAACTACCATGATGTTGTTTTTGTGCAGAAATAAAAGTTCTCGAAATGACCTCAAAATTTATGGAGAATATTTTTGGAAAATATAAAAAATATTGGAGAAAAGAGCCACTAGAGAGGATGGTCGAGGAATCCACAAGCCACAGGGGCACGGCCCCACTAGGGCGTGCCCCCTGGCTTGTGACTTCCTCGGGATCCTTCTAGACATGGGACCACCGCCATAAATTCCTATAAATACAGAAACCTACGAAAATAAACCTAGATTGGGAGTTCCGCCACCGCAGGCCTCCAGATCCACGAAAAACCAATCGGGAGCCCGTTCCAGCACCCTGCCGGAGGGGGAAATCATCACCGGAGGCCATCTACATCATCCTGGCGGTCTCCCTAACGAGGAGGGAGTAGTTCACTCTCGGGGCTGAGGGTATGTACTAGTAGGCATGTGTTTGATCTCTCTCTCTCTCTCTCTCTCTCGTGTTCTTGAGATGACACGATCTTGATGCATCACGAGCTTTATTGATATAGATGAATCATATGGACTTATCCCCACTCTATCTTCTTGTGATGAATTGGGTTTTCCCTTTAAAGTTCTCTTATCGGATTGAGTCTTTAGGAATTTGAGAACACTTGATGTATGTCTTGTGATGGGATATCCGTGGTGACAATGGGACGTTCTATTGTTCCACTTGATGTATGTTATGGTGATCAACTTGTGGGTTCCATGACCTTGGGAATCTATGCATAGGGTTTGGCACATGTTTTTGTCTTGACTTTCCGGTAGAAACTTTGGGGCACTCTTTGAAGTTCTTTGTGTTGGATTGAACATGATGATTGTGAAATTATGCAATGCATATCATATAATCAAGCCCATGGGTACTTGTAGTGACATTGGGTTTTGGTTGATGTGTATCTTAAGGTGTTATTTTAGTACGAACTCTAGGGCTGTTTGTGACACTTATAGGGATAGCTC
This sequence comes from Hordeum marinum, assembly GCA_022496015.1. Taxonomy (NCBI): domain Eukaryota; kingdom Viridiplantae; phylum Streptophyta; class Magnoliopsida; order Poales; family Poaceae; genus Hordeum; species Hordeum marinum. Next base: position 116,927,065 of record CM039677.1, read on the forward strand.
ATAAGATTGATCGGAAAAGATAACTTTGAGGTGGTTTCGTACCCTACAATAATGTCTTCATTTGTTCTCTTCTATTTGTGACTTTGGAGTCAACTCTTTGTCTCACGTGAGGGATTTATATATGATTCAACTATGTTAGTATTGTTGAGAGAACATGCACTAGTGAAAGTATGAACCCTAGGCCTGGCTTTCAATCGTTGCAATACCATTTTTGCTCACTCTTGTTACTTCTTACCTTGCTGTTTTTATATTTTCAGGTTACGAAAACCTATATCTACCATCCATATTACACTTGTATCACCATCTCTTCGCCAAAAGAGTGCACCTATACAATTTACCATTGTATTTTGTGTGTTGGGGACACAAGAGACTCTTTGTTATTTGGTTGCAGGGTTGCTTGAGAGAGACCATCTTCATCATACACCTCTCACGGATTGATAAACCTTAGGTCATACACTTGAGGGAAAATTGCTACTGTCCTACAAAACTCTGCGCTTGGAGGCCCAACACGAGTCTATAAGAAGAAGCTTGTCTAGTAGAGATCACTGCTCATGTTGATCTCCCTAAGGAGAAGTGGTTTACATATCATCCTCCCATTGAAGAGAAAGTAGTTGAAACATTAAAGTTGAAGAAGAAAATATTATTTATAATGTTGATCCTGTTATTCCAACTGCTTATATTGAGAAACTATCTTTCCCTATTAGAATAAAGGAACATTCTAAAGCTTCAACTGTGGTTTGTAAGAGTTATACAGAACACTTACACCCCATGAACAAATCAAAGTTGAACCTAGTGTTTCTATGTCTAACCATATTTTGGTTCATAATATCGATGGGCATGTTATTCATTTCTGTGATTGAGCTGCTAGAATTGCTAGACCTGATACTAAAGATAAACATAGACCTATTGTTGGCATGCCTGTTGTTTCTATTAAAATAGGAAATCACGGTTATCATGGCTTATGTGATGTGGGTGCTAGTATGAGTGCAATTCCCTTTACGTTATATAAAGAAATTATGAATTATATTGCACTAGCTAAGCTAGTGGAAATTGATGTTACCATTAACCTTGCTAATAGAGATACTATAGCACCAGTTGGGATTATTAGAGATGTCAAAGTCTTGTGTGGGAAAATAAAATATCATACTGATTTTCTTGTTCTTAGTTCCCCACAAGATGATTTTTGTCCCACTATATTTTGTAGGCCTTTCTTAAATACTGTTAATTCCAAGATAGATTGTGAGAAAGAAACTATTACGTTGTGTTTGGGGGAATTGTCTCATGAGTTTATTTTCTCTAAATTTCCTAGACAACCCCAAGCTAAAAAATTGCCTAGTAAGGATGAAATTATTTGTCTTGCTTCTATTGTTGTACCTCCTACTGATCCCTTAGAACAATATTTGCTAGACCTTGAAAACGATATGCATATGAATGAGAGGAATGAAATAGATAAGATTTTCTTTGATCAACATCCTATTTGGAAACACAACTTGCCTGTTGAAATACTTGGGGATCCTCCTCAACCCAAGGGTGATCCCGTGTGTGAGCTTAAACAATTACCGAATACTCTGAAATATGCTTATCTTGATGAAAAGAAGATATATCCTGTTATTCTTAGTGCTAACCTTTCAGACCATGAAAAAAAGTGATTATTGAAAACTCTGAGGAAGTACCATGCTGCTATTGGATATACTCTTAATGATCTTAATGGCATTAGCCCACTCTATGTCAGCATAAAATTAACATGGAGCCTGATGCTAAACTAGTTGTTGATCGCCGACGACGATTAAATCCTAAAATGAAAGATGTGGTAAGAAATGAAATATTAAAGGTTCTGGAGGCAGGTATAATATATCCTATTGCTGATAGTAGATGCACTACTGGAATCGAGGGATTTGCCGTCTGCCGGATCTTTGCCGTCTGTTGGCTGATGGTAAAGAGAGTCTTTGCTCTGTGCTACAATATAGCACATGACAAAGAACTGGCAGACGGCAAAGACATAATTTGCCATCAGTAAGATCTTTGTCGTCCGCCAGCTGACGGCAAAGATCCCGAAGGGAGAAGCAAAGAGCACGGTGTGGGCCCCACTACACAGTTCGCTAGCGGACCGTTGGCTGGCAGACTCTTTGCCATTTGCTTCTCTTTGTCGTCCGCCTTTTGCCTCTTTGCCGTCGGCTGGTGGACGGCAAAAAGGATGCCGCCCTAACAGCCGTAAACCCCCACCCCAAACCCCCTCTCTCCCCATCTCTCTCCCTCCCTCCTCCACAAGCCACTCCGCTCCTCCCCGCGACCACCTCCCCAACCTTCGCGCCGCCGCCCACCTTGTCCGTCGTGACCACTACCCCGGTGCCTCGCCGCCCCCCATGCGCCCCTGCTCCTCCTCGTGACCACCTCCTCCACCTTTGAGCCGCCGCCCACCGCCCTGACGCCCATGCCGCCCTAGTGCCACGTCGCCTCGCCGCCCACGCCGCCCCAGCTGCCCCGACGGCCATGCCGCCTCAACGCCCCGCCACCCCGCCGCCCCGACGTCCGCGCCGCCCCAGCACCCCGCCACCCCGCACCCCCTCCCCACGTCATGCCCCCTCCCCATGCCCCCTCCACCACCAAGCCCATCGTCCCAACCGCCGCCCCGTTGTCCCCACCATGCCCGACTGCACGTCGCCTGGCGTGCCGCCAACCACCCCGACGCCCACGCCGCCCTAGCGCCCCGCCGCCTCGCGCCCCCTCCCCGCGTTGTGCCCCCTCCCCATGCCCCAACCACCACCGATCCTGTCATCCCACCCGCCGCCCTGTCGTCCCCGCCGCGCCTGACTCCATGGAGCCCGGCGCCCCGCCGCCCGCCGCCCACGCCAGTTAGAACCCACACCCCCGCCACCTCATTTTTTCCTGTTAAATTAGTTAGGTTATTTTGGTTATTAAGTTTTGTTAGTTATTTAGGTTAGTCAGGTTAGTTTAATAAGAAAGGGTAGAAGAAGAAAAATAGTTAAGAATAAAAAGAAGGAAAAAATGAAAATATAAAAAGGAAAAGAAGAAAAGAAGAAGAAGGAAATGAAGAACAAAAATAAAGAAAGAAAAGATGAAGGAAAAGAAGAAAGAGTGGAAGAAGAGGAGGAGGAGAAGAAAGAAGAAGAAGAAGAAGAAGAAGAAGAAGAAGAAAAAAGAGGAGAGGAGGAGGAGCAGATGAGGAAGAATAAGAAGAAGAAGAATAAGAAGAAGAAGAAGAAGAGAAGAGCCCCCGACCCCTGACGCCACTAACCCCCAACCTCCGACACCATCGACCCTCGACCCCCGACGCCACGGACCCCCAACCCCCGATGCCACCGATCCCCGACGCCCTGGACCCCCGACCCTGACCCCCAACCACCGACGCCATCAGCCCCCGACCACCGACACCACCGACCCCCGACCACGGACGCAATCGACCCCCGACCACCAACGCCACCGACCCCCGACTCCCGACACCACCGACCATCGACCCCCGACCGCTGACGCCATTAACCCCTGATGCCACTCTCTGCCGATGCCACTGACCGCCGACCCCCGACACCTATTCTGTCTCCTGTTGACCGAAAATGTGCTCTTCGGCCTTTGTGAGACCGACGAGGTCATAGTTTTGTAAATTATGATCTAGGTCACATATTTTCCTATTTTGTTATAAAAAACATCATATTTTGTGTTCATCAGGTGAATTAAATGTGCAGTTATTCGACAACCTCCCTGTGCATTTCACGAGCTCCCCTGCTGCGTTCGTTGGTGAGCACAAATGACATCTCCTCCCCTGCCCCCCTTAAAAAAGTTGCTCTGTTCCGGTCTTCGTGCCAATGAAATTTGCTAGCTATAGGTGTCTTCACTCATAAGTATGCGTGACCAGTACGCGTCTCCCGTTCAAAAGGGTTACATCTATAAATATGCATGCATTTGCATATTTATAACCGTGATTCTTTTGAATTGTCTAACGTTATCCATGGACAGCCCGAGTATGTGTAGATTGGGTTCGTTTTCCCATATGATATGCTCTGGATCCGATGCAGAATTTCGTCAGTGCCTCCCTGTTGTTCTCTGGGTACACATCCTATATGCTTACTGTCGAGACGTGTATCAGGAGAACAACGGGGAGGTGCTACTGAAATTCTATGTCGGACCTGGAGCAGAGCATGGGAAAATGAACCCAATCTACACATACTCGGGTGGGACTAGGACCTATTTCTGCCAATTAGCATGTAGGTTGCATGGACGTAATCAAACTAACAAACTTGATTACCGGATGAATATAGATGATGAATTATATATATATATATATATATTTATTGTGTGTTTAGTAGGTAGGCAAGATGAGTGATCATGCTTGGATGTACACTGGTTACCCTAGTTAGAAAGACATGACCAATGAATGGTTAACAAAAACCAAGGGTTTTTTGAGAGCCGCATTTGCAAATGGCCAGCAAAAACATGGTGCCCATGTCCCAAATACGACAACATTAAAAGGTGGACAGAGTTTGAAATGGGTAAACACCTGTAGAAGTGGGGTTTTACACCTAATTATATGGTGTGGACTCTTCATGGCGAGCCTAACCAACGTGCCAGAGGTGAGGTGGTTTGCCGTCGCACCGATGAGCATGGTACCAGGATCGAAGACATGGTCCAAGACTTTTATGATCCTCAAGATTCGGACGATGAGATGGAGGAATCTGCAAAGGCCTTCTATGAAATGTTGGAGTCTTCAAAACGTCCTCTCCACGAGCATAGTGAGCTTTGTCAGCTGGATGCCATCACGCAAGTAATGGCTCTGAAGGCTCAATTCAACCTAGGCAGAGAATGCTACGACGCGATGATGACGATATTTGGACGTTTCTACCCGAAGGCCATGTACTGCCTGCAAACCTACACCAGTTAGACAAAATCCTCCGTGTACTTAAGATGCCCTATGATAAGATGCATGCCTATGAGAATGGATGTGCCATATTTAGGCTTGAGTATGTGGGCTTGAACTATTGCCCCATTTGCAATTCTTCTAGGTATATTGTGGAAGACAACGGTATGGGTGAGAAAATTCAGACCAAAATCCCCATTAATGTTCTTTGGTATCTGCCAATCGTACCAAGACTTCAACATCTTTTCATGGTCGAAGAGACAGCCAGACAGATGACATGGCACAAATTGGGCAAAAGAATCGAACTAGATGCGGATGGGAACAAGATGTTGGTACACACTTCAGATGCTTTTGCGTGGAAGCACTTCGATGCATTACGATCAGCACAGATGGGTTCAATGTGTATGGTATGATGCCAGCACAATACAGTTGTCGGCCTGTATTTGTCATTCCACTCAATCTCCCCCCGAAGAGATTATGAAAAGAAAGAACATTTTCCTAACGTTGATAATTCCAGGGCCCAAATATCCGAGGAATAATATGAATGTGTACATGCAGGTGCTTAAGGATGAATTGCAAGAAGCCTAGGATAATGTTATCAAGACATACGATGCCGCAACCAAAAAGACCTTCAAAATGCATGTGTGGTACATGTAATAGGTGTGTGCATGGAAGGTTCCTATGCCCCACATGCAAGGCAGCTCTTTAGTTTCGTTGGCTGCAGGCGGGTCGCAAGTTTTCTTGCTTCGACAAGCATAGATAGTTCCTGGATCCTGACCATAAGTTTAGAAAAGATAAGAAGAATTTCATCAAAGGTAGAGTTATCAAAAACACTGCACCACCTGCGTTGACAGGCCAATAGACCCTTAATCAATAAAACGCTCTCGAGACTTTGCGTCGAAGGTATTTCAAAGGGTATAATACGGAACACGCCTGGACTCACAAGTCATGCTTATCGGATCTTCCTTACTTCAAAGACCTCATTTTCCCACACAACATTGACCTGATGCACACTGAAAAGAATATGGCGGAGGCCATTTTTGGTACATTGTTCGGCATAGTGGGGAAGTCAAAGGATAATCCTAAGGCTAGAATCGACCATGAGGCTCTATGTGATAAACCGTTACAAAACTTCCGACAACAGAACGGAAAGAAAAGCATAGCGAAGCCAAAGGCATGATTCAATCTTGGAAGGCCAGCTGTGAGGGAAATGCTATTGTCGATGGCAATGTGGTTGATATTCCCTAATGGGTATGCTGCGAATTTAAAGAGGGGAGCGAGTCTTGAAAAATTGAAAATATTTGGTCTCAAGAGTCATGATTGGCACATATGGCTTGAGCGGGTAACGCCGGTGATGTTGCGTGGCTTTATCCCTAAGGATGAATGGCTAGTACTGGCAGAGCTGAGCTGTTTCTTCCGTTCTCTTTGTGTGAAAGAACTATCACCTCGCGTGCTAGATGAAACGGAAGAGTTGGCGTCGGAGTTGATCTGCAAATTAGTAAGGATCTTTCCATCGGGCATCTTTAATCCAATGCAACATTTTATTTTGCATCTCCCGACCAAGGCAAGATTGGGGGACAGTTCAAAATCGATGGTGCTTTTCAACTAAGAGGATGTATAAGACGCTTTGAGCTAAATCCAAAAGTAAACGTAGAGTTCAAGCATCGATGGCCGAGGCATTCATTACTAAGGAGGCGGCAAACTTCGTGGAAGCACACTATGAAGCCAAAAATCATCATTTGCATAACCTGAAGCCTCGGTACAATGATGGCGAGCCCAAAAAAGGTCGATCCAACCTCAGCCTATTCAAAGGGAAGCTCGCACCAGATGGTGCTTTGAAAGGGAAATCGTTGGAAGAATGGCAGACCATTTCATTGTATATCTTCAACCACCTAACAGAAGTGCGGCCATACATCAAGTAAATTCTTGATAAATTATTGTTCCGCAACTTATAATTCCTTTGAACTGCTCTTATTCCTGGATATTTGATATAGTCGATACATTGATGAATTCTTGGTTGGAGAGGTCATCGAAAATGATTCCGTCGAAGAGTATGAGCTTCTGGCAAAGCATGGAGGCGACTATCCCGGTTCCATCTCTTGGTTAAAACAAAGGGTAATTAATTACCATGACTGGACCATTTGATTTCTTGGTCTAATTTGCGGCTAATGCATCCATTCTTTCGTATTAAACTTGGAGGCTGATGCAGAGTCTATGGACGCCGAGTTGAGACAAGTCGCTAATGGTTTTTACTATAAAGTCCGTTCATTTGACAAATACAACATCAACGGGTATAGCTTTCGTACCTTTGGCAAAGAGCTATCTATGCCCGATGTAAAGACTACAAATTGTTGTGTCTCTGCTATCGGTAAAGGAGGTACCGAGTATTATGGAAGAGTTGTATCAATTTATGAACTTCCATTCTATGGTGAAAACCCATCGACCGTCGGAGTCTTCAAATGTTATTGGTTTCAGCCGAAGGAGAGTAGAAGGAGTCATGAACGTATAGGGCTAGTCGAAATCAACCAAAGCACCCATTTAGATGTTCCCGATGTCTATATTATGGCTCAATAGGAAACACAAGTTTTCTATCTGCCGTGGGCCTGCCAAACTGATCCAAATCTGAAAGGTTGGGATGTCGTTTATGAAGTGCTGCCAAGTTTTAGACCACCTACCCTCAATGAAGAGGATTACGAACCTCATATTAACCCATACACATATGACGGAGAATTCTTCCAAGTAACACGTATGTCCAAAAAACGTTTCAAGAACCACTCTAATTCACCCCAGAATATTGAAGTAGACAGTGACAGTCAATCCGTCTTAACCCCTGAGCCGGAACAAGAAGAGACGGAAGAATAAGAGATTACTGCTATGGATGACCTGTCACTTCCTGACCAATTACATAATGGAGGCCTTCCACATGTTCTTCCTGATAGTGAGGATGATGCTACATTTATTGATGATAGTGATGATCATGATGCATTTATTGATCCCGAAGCATATATAGACGATAAAGATTATTATTAGTTCATGTCAGGTATTCAACTCTTATTATATACATATATAAAAAATTTATTACTCATGTTGGTATTTATGATGATGATACACTTAAATTATATACATTTTATTACTCCTGTTCGTATTTATGTTATACTATTTTTAGTTACTCTTTGTCATGGTAGGTGTTGAAAGATGGTGGGAAAGAGTAGAGAGCACTCCGAGGCTCCTTCTTCGCTGGCGGGTTGTGGGATGGGCACTCCCATTCCTGCCCCATCTCTCCGGAGAACGTTGCTCTCTACTCTGTATGGAGTGGTCGTTTCTTCGACGATTGCGGCCCCCATGAGAGGAGGTCGACCCCCCCACCCCCCGTGAAGAAGAGAGATACTAGAGGTACAAGTGGCCACGGGAGAGGTAGGGTGGCTGCCACGCCTTCCTCACTGCCACCCGCAGCTGATTCACCCGAGCACTGGACTGCTAGGGTGGACCCGTCTGAGGTGGAGGCTACACGGACTGCGGTTCACGAGCCTTAGGTCGACGAGACTTGTGTCCTAGAGGCTTCGTTCCAGGAGACTCCGGAGCAAAGCAGGGATGAGGGTACGTCCCAAGAGACCTAGTGGGATACCTGGCCTGATCTGGGTCAGCCGGATCAAAGTGGCCATGCTAATAGCGACGATGAGCTGGGTGAGGGGGCCACCGTCTACCAGCGTGGTAGTACGGGGATCCCGGGCGTTCCAGCAACCCGTGAGCAGAGGTGGTCAATTCAGCCAAATGGGGAGAAGTAAGTTTATTTAGTCTTATTTAACCTTTTGCCTTCACATTTTCTCAAATATCTAATGTGTTGGCTTTATTTTGTCATACTGCAGGGGATGGATTGTTGACAAGGGTGTCCGCAAGCCCAACAACGTCCTTGGTGTGCTGTGCTGGGATAACTTCCCGGGGTTTCTTACGTTGCTCAGTCGGCGTCGAGAGGTAGGAATGACCTGAGAGCACTACTTGTGTGCCTCGGCACCGCCGAAGGTGGAGATCAACGGTGTTTTGTGCCACATGAGGGCAGACATGGTGATCAGACAGTTCTAGGTAATTTCTCCTTTACACAATTAAAAATCAGCAATAGCTAGTTATTGTACTAATCAGTGTTGTCTCGTTTGCAGACCTTCTACAAGTGTGAGGAGGGATAAGAGTAGGCCTAGGCAAAGGTTATCGAAACCGAATGCCGCCGCCTACTTCAAAACTGGCAGCACGAGGCTCGGGTACAGGCCGTTCAAGACTACTACGCCCCGCGGCGTATTACAAAGGGAAAGGCAAAGTGCCGCAATTCTAAGATGGAGAAGGAGCATTACATGAAGGTAACTACATATTATAAAGGCCTTGTACTTAGTTTCCTTGATTTGATTCTTACGCGTAGCGCTCAAATTTCTCTTTATTAGCTTAGGTGCCCCCAAGATGGTGTGTGGATAAGATGGATTATTGGGAGTCCTTGGTGGATCAGTGGTGCTCCGAAAAGTGGGAGGCCAGCCACAAGACTACCAAGGAGAGGCATGGCAAAATGGTTGGTGTGCCACACCATCAAGGGAGCGTCAACTTAAATGAGTTTGGTGAGAACTGGGTATGTGGTTTGCTTCATGACTCATGCAATTCATTCTTAATGCTAGCTTGATCCCTTTACTAATACTTTTTCCCCTCTCTCTCTCTCTCTTTTAGGCGCGTCACAATAAGACGGAGGTGCTAGAGATCTACGACCTCTATGCGATGGCCCATACTGACTCATACAAGAAGGTCAAGGCATTCTATGAGTCTGACCTCCATCATCCCAAAAACATCACCAACATATCCTCCCACCACAAGCTCGTGAAGTACAGAGATCATGGAAAGGCGAGGAAAGGGGAGGACTTTAACCCGAGCCAGTGGCCTATTGATCCAGAGCTGGTGATGATAGCTGGCAAAGGGAGGCCCCATGACTCGATCGCCATTGGAGACGGCCCTATACGTTGTCCTAGCACTCTCCGGCAGATAAAGGAATGCCAAACGAGCTCCCGTCCTAATATAACACCTCGTCCATGGCTAGTCGAGCTAGCCAGCGAGGTGAGTTTAATGGATTCAACTATCTTTCCGCATTACGTTGTGATAACAATGAGTTGTCTTGCAGGCTGCTATTCTAAAAGAGAGAGAGGCAACGCAACCACTTTTGGCGGCAAAGGATAAGGAGACGAAGGAGTTGGAGGAGAGGATGACTGCGTTGATGGAGGCAGAGAGGGCACGGAATGATGTGTCTAACAGGGCCATGTACGAGCTCTTCGTGGTAAGTTTCTTCTTCATATTTCTCAAATCGTGCATTTTAATGTTCGTTTCATTAATAACTAAAAAGATTGACTTGTCGAAACCAAATGTCTAGTTTATGTGTGAGAAGACTGGGCACGTCCCTCCGACGATGCCAATCATTAACATGGTGGGGACGGTGAATTTCATTTCAATGTAGTGATCTTTTGAGTGTCATCATGCTAATGACACGATGCAAATGATGTTTGGTGCAAAATATCTCCCGAAACGCATCGCATGGCCCTTCTATAGGGGAGCCTTCTCTAGGTGAAACAAGCCAGAACCATCATGCTTCACCTCCATGCTAATGAGAATGGTATGTGTTTTCTAGTGGTTTGCTTAAAACCGCATAATGATGGTTACTTACCTCACGTTAGCTCCAAAATGACATATTTTACCCAAGTTAGCTCTAGAATGACCTATACTTAGCTTAGTTTCATCCTAAATGACATATTAAGCTTAGGTAGCTCCAAACTTGCATAGTAAGCTTAGTTAGCTAAAAAATGACCTATGTTAGCCAAGTTAGCTATAAAATGGTCTATACTTAGCTTAGTTAGCTCCAAACTGGCATAATAAGCTTATCTAGCTCCAAAATGACCTATTTTACCTAGCTTAGCTATTAAATATGGCATAATAAGCATAGTTAGCTCCTAAGTGACTAGTTCTACCTAAGTTAGTTCTAAAATGACATATCGTTAGTCTAGTTTCCTCCTAAATGACGTAGTAATCTAAATTAGCTCGAAATGGTCTATTTTATCAAAATGGACCATCCTTCACTTAGTTAGCTCCAAAATGGCATAATAAGCTTAGCTAGCTCCAAAATTTCCTATTTTACCAAAGTTAGCTATTAAATGACCTATCATTAGCTTAGTTAGCTTCAAAATGGCATAATAAGCATAGATAGCTCCTACATGGCCTATTTTCACCTAAGTTAGTTCTAAACTAAATATATTTAGGTTAATTACCTCCTAAATGGCATAGTATGCTGAATTAGCTCCTAAATGGCCTATTTTATCAAATATGTCATATACTTAGATTAGTTCTCTCATAAATGACATAATAAGCTTACCTAACTCCAAAATGGCCAATTTTACCTAGCTTAGCTATTAAATGACCTATACTTAGCTTACTTAGCTCCACAATGGCATAATAAGCATAGTTAGCTCCTAAGTGACCTAGTTTTACCTAAGTTAGCTGTAAAATGACATATAGTTATCTTAGTTTGCTCCTAAATGACATAGTAAGCTAAATTAGCTCCAAGATGGCCTATTTTATCGAAAATAACCGATACTTCACTTAGTTAGCTCCAAAATGGCATAATAAGCTTAGCTAGCTCCAGAATTACCTATTTTACGAAAGTTAGCTATTAAATGACCTATAATTAGCTTAGTTAGCTTCAAAATGGCATGATAACCTAGCTCCAGAATTACCTATTTTACGAAAGTTAGCTATTAAATGACCTATAATTAGCTTAGTTAGCTTCAAAATGGCATGATAACCATAGTTAGCTCCTAAATGACCTATTTTTACCTAAGTTAGCTATAAAATGACATATATTTTGCTTAATTTCCTCATAAGTGACATAGGACGCCAAATTAGCTCCTAAATGACCTGTTTTATCAAAAATGTCCTATATACTTACCTGAGTTAGCTACAAAATGGCATAATAAGCTTACCTAGCTCAAAAATGGCTTGTTTTACCAATCTTAGCTATTACATGTCCTATACTTAGCTTACTTAGCTCCAAAATGGTGCAATAAGCATAGTGAGCTCCTAAGGGACCTATTTTTACCTAAGTTAGCTCTAAAATGACATATAGTTAGCTTAGTTTCCTCCTAAATGGCGTAGTAAGCTAAATTAGCTCCAAAATGGCACATTTTATAAAAATGACCTATACTTCGCTTAGTTTGCTCCAAAATGGCATAATAAGAGTAGCTAGCTCCAAAATTACCTATTTTACCAAAGTTAGCTATTAAATGACCTATAGTTAGCTTAGTTAGCTTCAAAATGGCATAATAAACATAGTTAGCTCCTAAATGACCTATTTTTACATAAGTTAGCTGTAAAATGACAACTATTGAGCTTAGTTTCCTCATAAATGACATAGTAAGCTGAATTAGCTCCTAAATGGACTATTTTATAAAACATGTCCTATATTTAGCTTAGTTATCTCCTAAATGACATAATAAGCTTACCTAGCTCCAAAATGGCCTATTTTACCGAGCTTAGCCATTAAATGACATATACTTAGATTACTTAGCTCCAAAATGGAATAATAAGCATAGTTAGCTCCTAAGTGACCTATTTTTACCTAATTTAGCCCTAAAATGAGATATAGTTAGCTTAGTTTCCTCCTAAATGACGTAGTAAACTAAATGAGCTCCAAAATGGCCTATTTTATCACAAATGACCTATACTTCGCTTAGTTAGTTCCAAAATGGCATAATAAGCTTAGCTAGCTTCAATATTAGCTATTTTACCAAAGTTAGCTATTAAATGACCTATAATTAGCTTAGTTAGATTCAAAATGGCATAATAACCATAGTTAGCTCCTAAATGACCTATTTTTACCTAAGTTAGCTCTAAAATGACATATATTTAGCTTAGTTTCCTCCTAGATGACATAGTATGCTAAATTAGCACCTAAATGGCCTATTTTATGAAAAATGTCCTATACTTAGCTTAGTTAGCTCCAAAACGGCATAATAAGCTTACCTAGCTAAAAAATGGCCAATGTTACCAAGGTTAGTTATTAAATGACCTATACTTAGCTTACTTAGCTCCAAAATGGCATAATAAGCATAGTGACCTCCTAACGGACCTATTTTTTTACCAAAGTTAGCTCTAAAATGAAATATAGTTAGCTTAGTTTCCTCCTAAATGACGAAGTAAGCTAAATTAACTCCAAAATGGCATATTTTATCAAAAATGACCTATACTTCACTTAGTCAACTCCAAAATGGCATAATAAGCTTACCTAGCTCCAAAATTACCTATTTTACCAAAGTTAGCTATTAAATGACCTATAGTTAGCTTAGTTAGCTTCAAAATGGCAAAATAAGCATAGTTAGCTCCTAAATGACCTATTTTTACCCAAGTTAGCTCTAAAATGACATATATTTAGCTTAGTTTCCTCCTAAATGATATAGTAAGCTGAATTAGCTCCTAAATGGCCTATTTTGTTAAAAAATCCTATATTTAGCTTAGTTCTCTCCTAAATGACATAATAAGCTTACCTAGCTCCAAAATGGCCTATTTTACCTAGCTTAGATATTAAATGACCTATACTTAGATGAGCCAGGTAGGATTCTAGGAAAAACCTGTTGGTTATGGGCCCACTCAAAAGAAACCATCGTTGAAACAATTGTTTAGAAATAGACATTGCCCAAACAAATTAATAACTTGATGAGGTGAGAACCTCGAAATAATTAAGATGATATGAATGGAAATGAAAGTCTTCTCAGATATCTTCAGCACTTCGAATAGAATAGAGAGAGACGAAAAACAAGAGATACTTGGACATAATTTCCGACACGGGGAAGCATTTAGCGATTGAATAGGATATGAAGAACACCGAGAGCTTGAATTGATTGCCCCGGGAATGAAAACAAGAATGAAGAATGAGGAACTTGAAGCACTTGAGGATCTTCATAAAGAATCACCGGATACAATACAAAAGAAAAGATATATCGGAAGCATCACATGAATAGAAAAGACACTTGGATTTAATCACTGAAGAAAAAGGGCGAGAGGGTGGGGAAAAACAATGACAACTTAGGACAGATGAAAAGAACTCTGAAAAGAAACATGAGGATTGATCTTGCAAATATTGATTGAATAATCTTGAAGAGAAGCACACCGGATAAAAAGAATTGATATGACAACTTGATTGAGCAAAAGAATTAGCATCCCAATAGAAATATGAGAACACCGCTTAGGAAATATATGAAATCACCACTTGACATCGAAGCAAATCAAATTACTATACTCAAAAATAAAAAAAAGGATGAGGCTTACAAAACAAGCCGGAAACAAATTCATGACAAAGATTTCGTTTGATATTTTCGTGGTATGGTTCGCACGGCTCGATTGTACATTGGATTGTCATATTAAAATGACACTCGAATATGCTCCCTAGGCATAGCGAACTACAAGGCTTGATGAAGCATAAATCGAGACTGTCGTTTATAAGAAAGACCATGAACAAACGAATCCAGTAGATGTCAAACCCCAACCTCACATCATGATTAGTTGGAAGATAACCTAGGTAACTACTTGAATTCCCACCTAAGAACTCCCGAAACTTTCTTGGTTATGCAATCAGGTGTTAGGGATACAAGGAGGAAAAATATCTCATACAACTAACAAGTCCTACATCCCAACTATATCCATCCTTCATCACATAACCAGAGGCTTCGGAATTCCATCTATCTCGGATCCTCGAAAGCACAATGATACTAAGAATGGCAGTACATCCGAACTCTCTCCACCAGTACTGGGATGCCAGACTCCTTTCACTACTACTAGTATTGAAGCAATTTCAAACATCCTCCATCCTGAGATACTAAGGAAACTGAACGATAACGATGTTCCAAGAATTGCCTGGGCTCTACTCCTCGATAACAGGAGGTACCAAGTACAGAACTCCGTCACATCGGCATCATATTAATTCCAAAATATCCACGCGATCCTAAAAATTTTGAGTGAGAAGAGGGTAGAATCAAAATTCCTAAGTCGTAACCCCTCACTAGAGCATAAAAGAGAAGTAAAAAGAATCCTACTCTCTGATATATAACTAGACTCAAAATAGTTTTTCACTAGACTTGACTGAGACAACTTCAATCAATCAAGGGGGCTCCTAGGTCGGTACAGGCTGTGATACCAACTTGTCATGCCCAAGATGCGATCATATCCTTATTTCTACACGAGGGCCTCAATAGGTATAGAAGCGCATCTCGTCGTGTTGCAAGAATGGATATCATTACATGTACATGTACAGAAGAGAGGAGTATATGGAATTGGCTTACACTCTCCACAAGCTACATCAATATCACATCAATGCAACAACATATTCAAACGTCATACAGAAGAGCAGGGTCCGACTACGGATGAAATCAAACGATAAAATGACATCCATCCTAGCTATCCCAGGCTACCGCCTGGAACCCATCATAGATCGAAGAAGAAGAAGAAGAAGAACTCCAACTCAAACAAGCATCGCGCTCATGCTAAAGTATCGCATTACCTATACCTGCCACTATTGTGGTAGTAATCTATGAGCCATAGGGACTTAACAATCTCATTTCCAAGGGTATCAAGACTAGTAAAGCTTAATGGGTGAGGTATGGTTAAGTGGTGAGGCTCTAGCAAGCGACTAAGCATTTATCTGAGTGGCTAACTAATGAGTACAGAAAGTAAAGTATGGTGGTCTACACATAACGGAAATGAACTACTAGTGATCACTAAGTGATCCTGAACACCTACTTACATCAAACATAACCCCATCGTGTTCTCTCTCGGATAAGGACTCACGAGAAGAGACAGTCATGGTTACG
Organism: Hordeum marinum; assembly: GCA_022496015.1. Classification (NCBI taxonomy): domain Eukaryota; kingdom Viridiplantae; phylum Streptophyta; class Magnoliopsida; order Poales; family Poaceae; genus Hordeum; species Hordeum marinum. The sequence goes on from CM039677.1 coordinate 116,942,809, forward strand.
CACACAGTTGGTATATTTTATTTGAGTTTACTTCAAGTTTACTATGACCGGGTGTTAAACAAAGTATCCAAGTTTGTCACATAACCACGGGCATGGCTTTCCGAAAGATTTAACCCTGCAGGGGTGCTCCAACTCGTCCATCACAAATTAACCACACGCCACGGGAATAACCTCGACCAAAGATCTCATGATCATCCTAGGCAATTCCAAAGGAAAGCCGACACCTCGAGATGGCCCGAAGAAGGTCAAAGTTCCTCACGCAATACATTCGAGAAAGGTTAAACAAATCCAGCAAGGCCGCCCAGTGTGTCGATGGACCCCATAGGAGCCACGTATCTCATTCTTTGGCCATGACCAGATGAGCACAGTGCACAGTGGCCTGATTGAAATCGCCCAAGTTGCCCCGGGTTGGCCCCGCACACGACTTTAGTTTGGACGAACACTCATGAGGAGCACTAGCCCGGGGGTTGAATATATTATCCGCCGGTGACGGTGGGTCCCTATGCAATTTTATTAGTTATTAGGCAAATGTAGTATCAATCTTGGGCCTTGCTAGACAAGTTTTACCCTAAAATGAAAATCAAGGGGGTCCCCATAACAACCCCGAGCATGTTAGGAGTGCTCAATTATGGAACATAACACCGGTTCACAAGTAACTACGGCGGCAAGAGTGGAACAAAACACCGAGCTAGAGGACAAGCCTTCCACCCTTTACCAAGTATATATGTGCATTAAATTAAACAGCAACAATACTGTGATATCAAAATGTCCATGTTGTCACATGGGAGCAATTGCACCTACAGCTAGAAATGCTATAAGAAGGGCTGAGCAAGCGGTAACATAGCCAAACAAAGGTTTGCTGAGAAGGTGGAGGTTAGAGGCTTATCATGACAATGTTGGGAGGCTTGACAAACAAGTGGTAGGTAGGGAGACATAACTATAAAAGCGGGACAACTAGCATAGTAGTGGTATCTAGGGAAATGTGTCATCTTGCCTGAGATCCCGCTCAGAAGAAGCACGGGCCCATGAAGAAGATGGGCCAACGTAGTCGAACGAATCCTCACACTCCAAACACTTTCAGAACTCTATCGAGAAGGAACAATCCGAAACAAACAATCAACACATGATACACCACAACATATGCATGACATGATGCACAACCAAATATGATGCATGTCCTGTTTAAGATGCAAGGCATGGCATGGCATGACAAGAACAACAAACAACTACTACACATTAAAGTGACGCTCAATATGCAACGAGTTGCATATTGATGAAACTCCACAATCAATTTATTTATTTTAGTCCCATTTAGTTACTCATCAATATTAAATGTTGTTAAACATGGCAAGAGGTGAAGCATGAACAACTACAACATCTAGGCATTTTAAATGGAGCCGGAAGCAGCATATAGCATATCCGAAACGTCCCCATATGCAAATTATGAATTTGGTACAGATCTGTCCTAACACAATTTGATATTTATCAAACATGGAAATAAAGTGTGGCATGAGATTCTACACTTTTTTCTAGGCAAGTTACTTATATAAAACATTTTCAACGGAGCTACGGTTGAAAAGTTATTAAATAATTCAGATCGGCATGGCAATTATGCAAATTGTATAAAAACATGAAATTAAACATTTTTATCAAATGTGAAATTTGGATATTGTGAATCTACACAAAATTCTAGTAGTTTTACATATATAAAGTTTTTACATATGATGCACGGTTTGGAAGTTATTATATTCATGAACTTTTGAGGTTTTTCTGCCATTTTTTTCATCTCCTGGAATAATTAGTAAATTCGCGGAGACTAAAAAAATAGACATGGGTCGAATCAACAATAGGCCCGAAATAGAGGCATGAGCGACAAATAGCTATAGGACGCTTGCGTGTCGGATAGGGGAGGATAGGAGTGCTCACCATGGGCTTGGCCCGTCGGCTATGGGAGCGGAGGGACCTTGGGCCGGCCAAGAAGCTGGGCCCATCTAGCATTTGCTGGCCCAAGCAACCGTGCGGTGAGGATCTCGTCTTCCTCCCGCTTGCAGAAGCAGGGGTGCAGGCAGCTCGTGACCGGCGACGGGAGCTTCCATGGAGGGCATCGGAGCGGCGAGGACGACAAGGGAAGTCGGATCCATGACGGGGCCTCCTGGATCAGTCCATTCCCGGCAGAGATGGCACACAATGGAGGAGATCAGGGCATGGCCCTGGAGGTCTCTACAACACACACACACACACACACAAAGAGAGGTTAGGGAATAGATGGAGAGCAGGACGGGAGGAGGAGGAGAGCAAGGCAAGGGCACGGGGCACCGACCTCTTGGAGGTTGCCGGCAGCGGTCGGAGCGCCTGGAGATGGCGGAGTCCGCGAGACGGTAGTGGCCTCAGGCGCAAGGCAGGAGTGGGGTAGGAGGGAGAGGCGAGCCAATGCTTAGGCTGGGAGCCAGCGCGGTCAGGCCAGATGGGCTTGGCAGGCCCCGATCCGAGCTCGGGCGGGCCACGGCGACTAGAGGGGTTGGCGGTTGGTGGCGGAGGAGGCCACGTGGCATAGCCTGGTTGTCCCGTGAGGCGGCTGCGGCGGCGATTGGGCTGGTTGGCGGTGCCAAGTGGCGGCTGAGAGGTGGTGGGGTGGGGATTCCAAGGCTAGACGGGGAGGCCTTCAATTTATAGTAGGAGGGCTAGGGTTTGGAGTTTTGGCTCCGTTTTCGGACCGTCGGATATCGATCCGACATCTGAAAGTGGAGGGGGATAGCTAGGTGGTAGTTGGCCTTGGTCCGAGATGAGAGGGATGGTGGCAGCCCATGACAGAGCTTTTTTAAACACCGAAACGTCCAACGAATAAAACGATGATGATGTCGCTATGGTCTACAATAGGGTATCACACGAACTCCGATTGCGACAAAATTTGCCAGGCGGTCCACCTACAATAAAACAAGACCGCACGCCAACTTTCGACCCGATCCAAGAATATTTTTCGCGCGCTTTAAAAATGGTTTTTTAACGATGCCGCGGGCGCGTGCGCGTGTGGTTGGTCTCTAAAGGTTGACGCCACGAACGGAGAGAACCGACAGCTACTCACGGATGTGAGTTTTTGAAAACGAGTGACGATGATATGCATATGATGCGAATGATGCAATGAAGAATGCAGCAAACAAACAAAATACAGACGGGAATGGAAATAAAAGGGGAATCTTCTGGAGCGTCGATCTTGGGTTGTTACATTACCCTTTGCTGTCCACCCACCAACTACAAAGGGGGCACAAGGCGGACGGCATAGTAAGCGGACGGCAAAGAGCTGCCGTTAACACTTGACAGCCGTAGCCCCAGGGCCTGCCATCCAAGCTCTTTGCCGTCCGCTCCCCAACGACAAAGATTCTTTTGCCGCCCATTATCCTGAGGCGGATGGTAGAGGACCGCTTTATCGGATTTTTCTTTGCCGGAATTTTTGTCGTCTGCTGACAGACGACAAAGGCCTTTGCCATCCGGGGTCCTTCCCTTCACCATCAGCCATGGGTGACGGCAAATTACCTGATTCCTGTAGTGATGGGTTAGTCCCGTTTATTGTGTCCCTAAGAAAGGAGGTATTATCGCAGTTCCTAATAATAAAAATGAATTGATTTCGTAAAGAATTGTTACAGGATATAAAATGGTAATTGATTTTTGGAAATTAAATAAAGCTACTAGGAAAGATTATTACCCTCTACCTTTTATTGATCAAATGCTAGAAAGACTACCAAAACACACACACTTTTCCTTTGTAGATGGTTATTCTGGCTTCTCTCAAATACCTATGTCAAAATAGGACCAAGATAGGACCACTTTTACTTGCCCTTTCGGTGCCTTTGCTTATATGCGTATGCCTTTTGGTTTATGCAATGCACCTTCTACCTTTCAAAGATATATGACTAATATATTCTTTGATTTTTGTGAAAATATTGTTGACGTTTTTATGGATGATTTTTCCATTTACGGAGTTTCTTTTGATGACTGCTTGAGCAACCTTGATCGAGTTTTGTAGAGATGCGAAGAATCTAATATTGTGTTGAATCTGGAGAAGTGCCACTTTATGGTTAATCAAGGTATTGTCTTGGGACACAAATTCTCCGAAAGAGTTATTGAAGTTGATAAAGCTAAAGTTGATGCTATTGAATTTTTTTTGTGTCCTACAGATATCAGAGGTATAAGAAGTTTCCTTTGTCATGCTGGTTTCAATAGGAGGTTTATTAAAGACTTCTCTAAGATTTCTAGGCCTCTCACTATTCCTTTGTAAAAAGATGTTCCATTCGTTTGGATGATGATTGTGTAGAAGCATTTCAAATCCTTAAGAATGCCTTGATTTCTGCACCTGTTGTTCAACCTCCTGATTGGAACCTACCCTTTGAAGTTGTGTGTGTGCTAGTAATTATGCCATTGGTGTTGTTCTCGGACAAAGAGTTGATAAGAAATTAAATGTTATCCATTATGCTAGTAAAACTCTAGATAGTGCTCAAATAAAATATTCTACTACTGAAAAGCAATTTTTAGCAGTTGTGTTTGCTTGTGATAAGTTCAAACCGTTTGATTCCAAAGTAATTGTTCACACTGATCATACTGCTATTAAATATCTTATCGAAAAGAAAGATTCTAAACCTATACTTATTAGATGGGTTCTTATGCTACAAGAATTTGATTTGCATATTATTGATAGAAAGGGTGCTAAGAACCCCATAGCAAACAACTTGTCTAGGTTAGAAAATTTTCTTGATGACCCACTACCTATTGATGATAGCTTTCTTGATGAACAATTAGCTATCAGAAATGCTTCGCGTAATGCTCCATGGTATGCTGATTATGCTAATTACATTGTTGCTACATTTATACCGCCTAGTTTCACATAACAACAAAAGAAAAAGTTCTTCTATGATTTAAGACATTATATTTTGGATGATGCACACCTTTATAAAGAAGGGGTAGACGTTGTTATTAGATGTTGTGTACCTGAGCATGAACAGGAACAGATCCTACACAAGTGTCCTTCTGAGGCCTATGGAGGACACCACGCGGGAGATAGAACTACACATAAGGTATTACAGTCTGGTTTTTATTGGCCTACTCTCTTCAAGGATGCTCGTAAGTTTGTCTTGTCTTGTGATGAATGTCAAAGAATTGGTAATACTAGTAGACATCCGGAAATGCCTATGAATTACTCTCTTGTTATTTAACTATTTGATGTTTGGGGTTTTGATTATATGGGACCTTTTCCAAAGTCCAATGGGTACACTCATATTCTAATTCTTGTTTATTTTGTTACTAAGTGGGTAGAAGCTATTCCAACTAGTAGTGTTGATCATAACACTTCTATTAAAATGTTCAAAGAAGTTATTTTCCCTAGATTTGGAGTTCCTAGAAATTTAATGACTGATGGTGGTTCACACATTATTCTTGGTGCATTCACTAAATTGCTTGGTAAGTATCATGTTAAACATACAATTGCATCTCCTTGTCATCCTGGGTCTAGTTGTCAAGTAGAATTAAGCAATAGAGAAATTAAATTGATCTTGCAAAAGACTGTTAATAGATCTAGAAAGAATTGGTCTAAGAAACTTGATGATGCATTATGGGCTTATTGAACTGCTTACAAAATTATGTCTCCGTATAAAATTATTGGTGGTAAAGCATGTCACTTACCTCCTGAACTAGAACATAAAGCTTATTGGGCAATTAAAGAGCTCAACTATGATTTCAAACTTGCTGGTGAGAAGAGTTATTTGACATTAGCTCACTTGATGAATGGAAAACCCATTCCTATGAGAATGCCAAGTTGTTTAAAGACAAAGTTAAGAGATGGCATGATAAAAGGATACAAAAGCATGAATTCAATGTAGGTGAAAATGTCTTGCTATACAATTCTGGTTGAAGATTTTTTGCTGGAAAACTACTCTCTAAATGGGAAGGGCCTTACATTGTGGAGGAAGTATATCATTGCGGCGCCATCAAGATCAACAACACCGAAGGCACTAACCTAAAGGTGGTAAATAGGCAAAGAATCAAACACTATATCTCAGGTACTCCCATAAATGTTGAAACCAATATTATCAATACCATAACTCCGGAGGAGTACATTAGGGAGACCTACTAGATCATTTCAGACTCCAGAAAGGAATAGTTATGTGGTACGGTAAGCAAACCGACTCCAAAACTTTTCCAATAGCATTTTTTCTCTGTTTTGGAATATTTAATGAATTAGGAAAATTTAAATAATCGAAAAAGTGCACGAGGAGGCGACAAGCTCTACAGGGCGTGACCTAACCACCTGGTCGCGCCCTTGTGGCTTGTGTCCACTAATAACCCAAAAATATAGGGGATCACAACAATTTTCGAGTGTAGAGTATTGAACCCAAATTTATGATTCGACACAAGGGGAGCCAAAGAATATTCTCGAGTATTCGCAACTAAGTAGTCAATTCAACCACACCCGTAAGACTTAATATCTGCAGCAAAGTATTCAGTAGAAAAGTAGTATGGAAGTAACGGTAACGGTAGAAAAAGTAACAGTAGCCGTTTTGTAGTGATTGTAACAGTAGCAATGGAACACTAACTTGGGAAAGATCAATATGTGGAAAGCTCGTAGGCAATGGATCAGTGATGTATAATTATGTTGGATGGCATTCATCATGCAACTGGTATAACATAGAGTGACACAGAACTAGCTCCAATTCATCAATGTAATGTAGGCATTTATTCCATATATAGTCATACGTGCTTGTGGAAAAGAACTTGCATGACATCTTTTGTCCTACCCTCCTGTGGAAGAGGGGTCCTATTGGAAACTAAGAGACATTAAGGCCTCCTTTTAATAGAGAACCGGAACCAAGCATTAGCACTTCGTGAATACATGAACTCCTCAAAACTACGGTAATCACTGGAAACAATCCGAGTTATTGTCACCCTAGGGGATGCGGATCATAAATTGTAATAGGTGTCTACAACTTGCGAGATAGGATCAAGAACACACATATATATATATATTAATGAAAACATAATAGGTTCAGATCTGAAATCATGGCACTCAGTCCCTAGTGACAAGCATTAAGCATAACAAAGTCATAGAAATGTCAATCTCAGAACAAAGTGGATACTAGGGATCAAACCCTAACAAAACTAACTCGATTAAATGATAAATCTCATCCAACCCATCACCGTCCAGCAAGCCTACGATGGAATTACTCACGAACGGTAAAGAGCATCATGGAATTGGTGATCAAGGATGGTTGGTGATGACGATGGTGTCAATTTGCCCTCTCCGGAGCCCAAAACGGAGTCCAGATCTGGTCTCTCGAGCAAGAACCGGAGGTGGCGGCGGCTCCGTATCGTGAAGGGCGGAGAAATCTTCTCTCTGATTTTTTTCTCCGCGAATAGGGTTATATGGAGATGCGAGAACTTTTATTTCTGCACGAAAATAACACCAAGGCAATTCTGCCGAAAACAGCGTCAGTCCTGGTTAGTTCGATTCAAATCATGCAAATTTGAGTCCAAAACAAGGGGCAAAGAGTTTGGAAAAGTGGATACGATGATGACGTATCAACTCCCCCAACCTTAACCCATTGTTTGTCCTCAAGCAATTCAGTTCATAAACTGAAAGTGATAAAGAAAAACTTTTACAAACTTTGTTTGATCTTGTTGTTGTAAATACATCTAACTGATGTTTAGATTTTCAGCAAAGATCATGCACTAACCACGTTCACAATAACATTTAGGTCCCACGTTTACTCATATCAATGACATAATCAACTAGCGAGCAACAATAATAACTCTCGGATGACAACACTTTTTCAAAACAATCATGATACAATATGACTAAATGGTATCTCGCAAGCCCTTTCTGAGACCGCAAAACATAAATGCAGAGCACCTCTAAAGATCAAGGACTTACTAGACATTTTAATTCACGGTGAAAGAGATGTAGTCATGCTCATACTCAATATCAATTAACAGCAAAGCATACAAATGACGGTGGTGCTCTCTAACTTGGGCCTTCTATAAGAAGATGATGACTCAACAATAAAGTAAATGGAAAGGCCCTTCGCAAAGGGAGGCATTGATTTGCAGAGGTGCCAGAGCTCGAGTTTTTAAAACAGAGATGAATAATATTTTTTTGAGCGGTATGCTTTCATTGCTCACATAACAACCAAAAGGTTTTCAAAATCTTCCATGCGATATACATTATAGGTGGTTCCCAAATAGAATGATAAAGTTTTTACTCCCCCTCCACCAATCAATCACACTCCACGGCAGGGCGAATCCATGAGTACCGTCCATACAAACACAGTCCTAGCTGAGTTTTGTTTAATTAAATTTTTCTTTTATTTCGAGCATGGAACTGGGCGTCACGATTACCAGCCACTTTCATGTGAATGATAGTGAATCAACACATATTGTGAGAATGACCCACCTAGCATGGAAGATACTGACAGCCCCCAGTCACCACATGAACGAGTTAAGCATACAAAACAGAATGTTTATTTGAAGGTTTAGAGTTTGGCACATGCAAATTTACTTGGAATGGCAGGTAAATACCACATATAGGTAGGTATGGTGGACACATATGGAACAACTTTGGGTTTGAGGAATTGGATGCACAAGCAGTATTTCCGCTTAGTACAAGTGAAGGCTCGCAAAAGAATAGGGATCAACCAACTAGAGAGCGACATAGTCATCAACATGCTTTGAGATTAACCAACATTGAATGCAAGCGTGAGTATGATATAAATCACTATGAACATAAATATCATGGAGGCTATGTTGAATTTGTTTCAACTACATGCATGAAGATGTGCCATGTCGAGCCACTTGAATCTTTCATAGGAGGATACCATCCCAGCATACTCATCACAACCATTTTAATATGCATGTTGGCACCCAAAACAAACCATTATCCACTCTTAGTTAATTAAGCGCGGCATGAGTAACTATAATCTGTAATTGTCATTGAAAATATGTTTCACCCATAATGAACTGAATTCAGAACGATGAGCTAATTATATTTACAAAGGCAAGATAGGTCGAGTTCATACCAGATTTTCTCCATCTCAATCTTTTCATCAAATATCATCATTATTGCCTTTCACTTGCATGATCAAACAGTGTGGATAATAATAAGAGGGCACATGCATTCGACTAAGCTGGAATCTACAAACAAAAACTCAAAGGAGAAGACAAGGTAACGTGGGCTCGCTAATAGGAAAACAATAATGTAAATGAGAGCCACTCAAAAATTTCATTGTGGTCTTCTCTTACGACCCAAAGAAAGAAAAATCAAAACATCAACAAGAAAAACTATTTACACGGGAAATCTCCCAACAAACAAAAGAAGAATGACAAATCTTTTTTGGTTTCCTTTTTTAATACTACAACTAAGCAACCAGAAAATTAAGCTAGAACTATTTTTTTGGATTTTTATCAAAGTTAATTAAACACACAAGAAGAAAATGAAACAAGGAAATAAACTACCATGGAAAGTAAAATGAAAAATTATGAACACCGACTGCTTAAAAATAAGTGTGTGAACATTAATGTAAAGCCTGTGAGAAATACATACTCCCCCAAGCTTAGGCTTTTGGCCTGAGTTGGTCTAGGGCCATGGCTAAAAAGAGGTCTCTCCCTGATATTAAGGACCATCCTCAGTGTTCCATTGGTTGGCGAACTCCTGCGGCTCGCAGTAAAAAACGGGCTCCGGCTACAGATCAAGGACTGGTGCCGGCTCTGGGGCCGGGCGTCGCGTCAAACCGCAATATCTGTAAATGTCTCCAGGCATAATGGTGGACCCGCATGAGGGAATATCGAACGAAGGAGAAGGAGGCAGAGTAATAATTTCACACGTACCTTGGCTAAAAATTAATTGTAAAGCAACCTCCTATCATCATTTTTCTTAATAATATCGTGAGCTACCATACGGTCATTATCTAAAAACTTCGAGGGTAGCGGCATCTCATCTCTCTCATTAAGCCTAATGGGTATCTAAAAATGTGTGGGGACCCCGAATCATAAGTCGTGATCACCGAATGTACGTGCACAGTGATCCCAGATATGAATGCTCACTAAACACACAGAAACTGAATAACAGGAGTCTTACATCAATTACATACCAGTTTACTCGAATATGGCCTTCATAAGGTTGCAACGGAAATTTTCAACGATAGCTTGAACCCATGCCATCTGTCTTAACCCTACAGCCATTCCGACTGGGAAGCGTCCTAGCTCGCACGTATGTCACCATGGTAATCTTCATCATAACCTTATCTTTCATGCCTGTGCAATAAATTAACCAGTGGCAAGCCAATGAGTACTTCGAATGCACTCGCAAGCAACCCATGGTTGGAACAAGGCAATAACAATGCATGAAATTGCAGTAAGTAGGTATTTTGCGGAAAGCTAATTTTTGAATGCGATGTCATGATCAAGCAACTATGTGTAAGAATGCATCAATAGTTGGCAGATATCCTTATCAACAAGTTACAAATATCATCGTAAATAGGGGGTGAACATCTCATGTTTACTCATGTTGTCAAGTCATCTGAATTATCTCAAGTGTCATCTCTATGTCATCCACAGAAACACACATCAAGTTTAGAAACCATGGACGTAGGACAAGAGCGGTCATCAAACTGTCCTTGACCGTGGGCACGGCTATTCGAATAGTTTTACACTATGCAGAGGTTGCACACTTTACCCACAAGACTCGGGGAACTTTCATGTCACCCACGACTCGCGATATATCACATACCTGAGGTAAGCACTCGAACAATGCCTTTCCCATGGTGACACTAAACAAAGAGTCCACTCGTTGGTGCCATCACTCATGATATGCATCACACGTATCATCCATGAGGGCACGCAACGGTGTGTCTGGTGCTTGTAAAGACAGGGCATGGCCTTCCGTTTCCGGGACGACCCCGTCTCAAGAGTGACCACTTTAGTCTCTCCACTGGTAATGCGGGCTCCCTCCTAGCACCATCCATAGCAATCAACAAAGCCCCTTCCTATGTAGGGGTAGAGTGTTTGTGCATGTAAAGTTGGAGTAACGGTCGCAACTTACACCAATCTGTTTTTGAGACCACACAAACTCACTTGATCCAATACATCACTTCTTTCTCAAGTGGCTACCTAACTCAACATCATTTCCCTCGGGCATTAGTGGCACCCGATGGGGTTTTTGAAAAGTTTTTGAAAACACTATGTTTTCATCACCATGCATGTTCCCATCCCACTTGCGTAGCATCTACTAGCATCCTATCTACATCCACCCGCATAACCCTCATAAGGTGGTAGGGTCATGCACGATGCAAGTGTCAATGGTAAAAGTGACGGAAGCAACCCACCGAAGTGGTCACTACTCCACATGATCAAGTATAACGAAAGTAAAGTGCTATATGACATGTAATTAAAATGGTTATCTTAACATGGCCAAAGGGTTGCTTGCCTGGCTTAGCAACGTCTTCGAGGTCTTCACATCCTTCTCGTCCACTCCGAGCATTCCGTTTATCTCGTAAACTACCGTAGGTAAACAACCACAATAAGCAACACAAGAAGCAGAAAAATAGAAGTGCTCTATAAATAGGAGTTTTATTTTTCTTGGACATCTCAGGCCATACGAAAAATAACAAAGGAGGTTTCATTGGATGTGGATCAAGGGGGAGTCTTGAATTGGTGGATATGAAGGAAATGATTATCCTACAAGATGTCGAAAGAAAATATTTTTGTAAAAAGAGGTGGATGGACCCAACAAGTAGGGCATGATTTTAGAAACATTTGGGAAGTGGTTTCACTGGATTTGGAGTTGGGATGAATTTCCTAGAGATTTGCAAAGTGGACATAAATGAAGAAATGGTCCAATGTCATAGGAGAATAAGTGTGAGCAAAAATGTTCACCGTCCGGTGTGTCCCGGACGCCAAGGCCAGCCAAGTGGCAAGAGGGGGGAGCTCAAGGTGGTCAGGAGCTTGGATTGGGGGCAGCTACAATGCGGGGGCACACTTTACCACACTCTAGAGCATGCATATTGCATCGCATGGATGCAACACGTGATCTAGGCGTGCCCACCTTGTCCACTAGCACTTGGGGGTTCTAGAGATGCTCTATAGGCTAGGTGGGGCCCAAGAAGGGTAGAGTTAAGAGGGAGGGGAGGTAAATTGGTTTTGCCAATGCTTGTCCAGAGAGGAATCTTGGGATTTTACCCTCCCAATATCTGACCTGAGGCCATGGGGTTCCTATTAGGGGTAGCTAGAGGTCAGGTGGAGGTGTGGCAAAAATTTGGGGTCAAGGAGAAGAAGTTAAGAGGTCAAAACAATAGTTTTGCTTTTCTGGCAGAAGGTCTTTTGTGACGATTTTCCCAAGTAAATGAATTCTACTTGCCTTGAGTTTTAACATGATCAAATGGTGGTCAAAACTAGGGCTGGTCACCAAGTTTGAGACTAGCTGAAGAAAGTTGCCAATGTAGACTTGGTAAACCCTAGAAATCCACAAAAATAGGTTTGTATAGATCTGGTCATGCTAAGCTATTATCCTTAATGCACTACTTTGTGTGCTATCATTATTTGGATATTAGAGCATGTCCAAAAAGTTTGGGACCAATTGGGAAAACTCAACAATGCAAACATTCCCAATTATTGAAATCAGCAAGAAGGGGCTTGGGGTGACTTGGACAAGTGAACCTGTTCTCCTTGATGCACCACTTGGTTTGGATGCATTATTGGAGGATTATATCACGTCCACAAAGTTTGAGCTGAAGGGGAGACAGTTGGTGATGTAGAGTTGCTCAAATTTGGATTGGACCAGAGTGGGTTTTGGGATATTTTGGTGAACCAAAACAATTGTGATTTGCATGAAACTTGGCAATATGATCACATATATCATATGTGACATGCTACAATTTTCTTGGATTTATTTGAGAATATTTCTTATAGAAATATTTCAAATCCATGAAATAGGCAGAAATGGTTTTGAAGGTTTTTTCCAGTATTTTGAACATGACCATGTGTTGAAACTCTTATATATGGGTAATATATGTCCACTTAGTTTCCCTAAATTTTCTCAAATATTTTCAAATCATTTAAATATTTTTTCCTATAAAAGACCATTTCCGGCCTTAAGAACAAGCCTTTTAATAAAATAGTAAAATAATCTTTAAAATTTATATTTTGTGGTTTTGGGAAGTCTTATATATAGTGGGTTTCAAATGGAGCATTTTGGGAAAAGGATCCACCCAATTTGGGTACTTGCAGTGCAAATCTAAAATCAAGGGGTTTTGAAAACCTAATTTGAATAAATGCTTTTTGGCCAAAATAATATTTAAAAAAAATATATTTAAGTCCTATTCACATGGCATGATCATTGGACAAGAGTTGGGATCAAGGAAAAGATTTCTTGAGGGTAGGAGGATGTTTTATGAATTATAGAGCACTAGCAAGCAATCAGACAAGCAAGCAAATAACACACTAGTCAAGCATTCAACTGCATACACAAAAATCTAATTGGCCCTGATTTTTCAGTCATGATAACTTAGTCATGATGCAAATCACACGGTGTGACATACCTACCCCCTTTACAAGAATCTCGACCCCGAGATTCCTAGGCTAGGCATGGGAAGGATGCGGAAATTCAGAGGTGAGGTAGTCTTCATGTTCCATGTTGCTTCTGCTCCGGCATGGTTGTCCTTCTAGGTCTTGAAGTTCTTGATGATATACCTTTGAGTGCGTCGTTGAGTTCGTATCAGGGTGAACGGGGTTCCAACAACCTGCTAGACTTGCCTAATGGTTAAGGGTTTGGTGGATGAGGTCTTGGAGGCCTGGCTTGCGTGTGTTTTCCAAAGTCGGAATACATGGCCAAGTAATGTGACTGTGTGCTAGTCCCGGGGTTGCTCACGTTGGTTGGTGACATCTAGATGTCTCGCTTTAGAATAGAAGGGTCGAGTCTTGGTGTAGCTTTTCGTTGACGGGGAAGTCCTTATCTTCCTTAAAGCATGGGGTATTCTATCGTAGGTGGTCTCCATCCTTGAGAGTGCTGAGGTGTGTCATCGTGGGATTCTCGTCGACATCTTCTGCTTGATTAAGTTTCCCAAGTAGATTCTTCATCCTTCTTTGATCGTTTGTCTTCATCGTCATGGATGCACGTTTCTGGAGGGTCTTTGAGTGTTTGGTCTACTCATCTCTCTGTGGCAAGGTTTGCGCTGAGTCCTGTCCCTAAGACTGAGACCAGCGACTTGGTGTCAAAATGAGTTCTACCATTTGGGAAGGTTTTAGTGGGGTTCTAGATAATCTTGACTATTCAGAGTATAGATGAGCCATCTAATCCCAAAGGTTCGATGCTTGGCAAGAGGGGTGATCTACCTTTGACAGGGGGTTTACCATGATCGAGTCAGGTTCATGTCCTTGATTGATACAAAAAGGGGCCAGCAATGAGGTCACGACAGTCGTTCTACTCCGTTCCAGGCATCTGAAGGGAGCAGGGACGTCATGCTCAACTTACACCATCAAGGTGGTGGAGTAAGGGGTGCTATCAGCTCCTTGGCTCCTTAGTCAGAAACTGTTAGATGACCAGTCATAACAAGGGGTTCTTCAACCCTCTTGTTGTGCAAGGGATTCATCATGCTTGGACGTTGGTGCTTCTTGATATAGTCTAGTTAATGTAGCCGGCAGAGGAGTGGAGGTTGACATCTTTTGCTTCTTCTTCGTCATTATCGTGGCTTCGCAATCGTAGTAGTCGTTCATCTTGCTTAGGCAAGAAGGTCTTCTTCTATGGGGAGGGTGCTTCACGGAGTCCAACTCCTTCAAGGTGAGACCTTATACTTGAGAGGCATGGTAGTTAGTGTTCCTAGGGCTGGTCCAAACAGGACTAAGGTGTTCCTTCCTCTTATGGGGTAAATAAGTATGTCATCCGTGAGGATAACATCATATTCCTCCAATACCACATAAACACATTGCTCATGGGATGTGTGAGAGAGGCAGTCATTCGTGTCGAGTGGTCACTAGTATCAAGGGTTTTTGGTCCAACCTAATACAGGACTTCGTGTCCACCTTTCATATGAACAGGTTTGGTGGTGGTTGAGGTGGAGTATCGACCATGGTCTGAGGACTTATAGTCCAAGGCCTATGGTCATAATCTGACCGTGTTAGGGTCCGGTGAGGCTTAGGAGGTTTCAAGGAGCTTAGGATGTGAGTGAACGTCTACCATCTTATCCTTGAGCACAATTCTTAGATGCTAATAGTACTGCCTATTACTCCAAACAAAATTTCTCTATATCCTCGAGGGTATCATCTCATATAAGTCAACTCCAATATTACACATGCTACTCATATATCCAAGGTTTTGAGAGAAGGACTATACCGAAAATCTCATATGTATATTATAGCTAACTCACATATACCCCTATAAAAAAATCCTCGGGAAGCATACAAGCTGCTAAGCTTGATCATGACACTACCAATCCAAGTGTCCTACTGACCTATCCAAGGTATAAGCTATTGCATTACTATGCTAAGGAAACATGTAGTATACCAAGCCGAGATATCGTCTCCTTCCTACCAATCCAGTTAAACAACCCATGAATTCCATCCACTATTACCTAATCTATTACTTCTACAAATCCGGGATCGATGGTGTCCAACATAATCTCCTCGAGTTCATATAATCCACATATCATTGCAAGGACTATTATCATGAACTTCCAACCTCATGGCCGACTACACTCCAAGGTCGAGTTTATATAGATCCCTAAATTATCCCTAACATCATCTGATTCCTTCTACTTATCGTCCACCGAGAAGCGTGGTATCATGATCAAGATCACTAGACTAAATCCAAATTACTCTGAACCATGTGGTTTGATTGATCTTGAGAACCTATTAGAATCACCTATTTAAATCCAAGGTTTACATCTAGTAAGAATTCCCTACTAGTTACTCAAGTCACTAACAGATCACCATCAATCCACTTATAATCATTACTGCCCAAGCCAAGTTACGTACCCACCAAGAATTTCAGCTTGTGGCCATATTTGTCCCACTAATCTAATTTGGTCAAGCGACAAGTAAGTTATGCTACTCTATCAATCTTGATCCACCAAGTTCTTCTAGCAACATTGACCCTTGTAATCCACCAAAGGGTCTCAACTGCTTCCTTAAGACATTTATTATGGCTAAATAAAATCATTGCCCTTAATTCGTATACCCTTAGAATGATCCTTCCTATGGCATCAAGGTTCCAGTGCTAGCAAGAACGAAGGATGTGTGTTCACTATGATCACTAGCTCCATAATGATCCTTGTGCTAAATACGGGGTTATGATCCTCTCAATAAGTGCTCTAACAAATCTTTGTATTAAACACGTCATCAGAGGCTTGCGCTGGGAAGCTTGAGAGGTCCAGGTTGGGCTGGTGAGGGGTTTCCAATCTTGAGGGAAAAGCATAACTCTACGGGGTTGCGTCTGGTTGAGTATGTTGTAGTCGGAGTCTTCGTTGTCAGTTGTCCGTCAAGGTGGATCCTTGGTGTATCTGGTCTTTCTGGTCTTCTATTGACGAGTGGGGGGAAGACGCAAAGTAACATAGAGGAGAGCGCCTAAGGGGGTGGTATAGTGCAAGTGCAATCAAACAAGTCCCGAAAAGGCAAAACACACTTATTAAGATAAGGTGGGTGTTTAGTTGCGTACTTGTTGCCTGGGGCAAAAGTGCGACTTTCACCTAAATCATAAACAAGCAAAAACAAGCAACATGTACACAATTATGGTTCTATTTGAACCATTATATGGACTCGGCTTCGCATGGGGGACACACGACCTCCCTACCCTAGGGGTTCTCAGACTCATTAGTCATGCTTACTTCGTGTCTTGGAGAGGAGTCCACTTAGTCTTCTGGGTCTTTTTCAGGTGTCTTCGTAATCGTGACAACGCCTTCTTGTCCTTTAATGCATCGATAGTTCCAAAGTGGCAATCCTTTATGCAATGACATCCACAAGGCATGATAGAGTTCCAATTAGTCGGTCAATTTGATAATATAGACACCGAGAGCGGGGGATGAAGACAAACGTTTTCCTACTCACTATGGTGAGGCGGACTAAATGGCAAGGTTATCATCCACCGGTGGTTTCCGACACAACAACGAAAGGGACAAGGTTACTATATTTGTGATGCATATCATGACATTGCATGTCTTGTGCCCTAGTTATCGAAGGCTAAGGTGGCAACATCCTGGGGCAGTGTCGAGGCTGTCACCATCTCCTGAGTCTTCATATTCTCATACTTTGAGAAGGTATCTTCTGTTGGCAGCTCCTTATCTAGCGTCGCAACCTTGTGTCCAAGATATGTGGGCAAATGTCTGGCAACGCGGCTTCCTTCCGGGTTACCCACGAGGATTACAAGGAATTCAGTGGTTAGGGGTACAAGGGTAGTAGCGACCATTTGCAAAGTTTTGGAATAGTAGACGAGGAGGGTTATGAGAAAGATGGCGGAAATGCTAAGGAAAAAACCTTTGCTTCTTTGAATTTTTTTGGAGAGGGGAGAAATATAGAGGTTTTGCAAGTGATTTTGAAGGGTCTGGAAAAATGGTTTTGTCCTAACACACGTCCATGCTAACTAAGGGTTTCCTATAGTTAGGATGGCTCAAATGCCAGATCTGTGGGGACCCCAACTCATAAGTCGTGATCACTGAATGTACATGCACAATGATCCCAGAGATCAATGCTCACTGAACACAAAGAAACTAAACAACAAGAGTCTTACATCCATTACATACCGGTTTACTCGAATATGGACTTTATGGTCAAGTGTTCATATGATTGCAGCGGAACTCTTCAACGATAGCATAAACCCGTGCCTTCTGCCTTAACCCTACAGGCATTCCAACTGGGAAGCATCCTAGCTCGCACGTACGTCACCATGGTAATCTTCATCATAACCTAATGTTTCTTGCCTAGCCAATAAAATAACCAGTGGGATGCCAATGAGTACTTCGAATGTACTCGCAAGCAACCCATGTTTGGAACAAGGCAATAACAACGCATAAAATAGTTCTAGGAAGGTTTTTCGTGGAAAGCTAATTTTTGAATACAATGTCATGATCAAGCAACTATGTGTAAGAATGCATCAACAGTTGGCAGATATCCTTATGAATAAGTTACAGATATCATCGTAAATACGGGGGTGAACATCTCATGTTCACTCATGTTGTCAAGTCATCTGACTCATCTCAAGTGTCAGCTCTATGTCATCCACACACACACACATCAAGTTTAGAAACCATGGACATAGCACAAGAGCAGTCATCCAACTGTCCTTGACCATGGACATGGCTATTCGAATAGTTTTACACTCTATAGAGGTTGCACACTTTACCCACAAGACTCGGGGAACTTTCGTGTCATCCACGACTCGCGGTATATCACATACCCAAGGTAAGCACCCGAATAATGCCTTTCCCATGGCGATACTATACAAAGAGTCCACTCGTTGGTGCCATCACTCATGATATACATCACACATATCATCCATGAGGGCACGCAACGGTGTGCCCGGTGCCTTTAAAGACAGCGCATGGCCTTCCGCTTCCGGGACGACCCCATCTCAAGAGTGACCACTTCACTCTCTCGATTGGTAATGGGGCTCCCTGTTAGCACCAACCATAGTAATCAACAAAGCCCCTTCCCATATAGGGGTAGAGTGGTTGTGCATGTAATGTTGGAGTAACGGTCGCAACTTACACCAATCCGTTTTTGACCACACACAATCACTTGCTCCGGTACACCACTTCTTTGTCAAGTGGTTAGCTAACTCAACAATATTTCCCTTGGGCATTAGTGGCACCCGACAGGGTTTTCAAAAAGTCTTTGAAAACACTATGTTTCCATCACCATGCATATTCCCATCCCACTTGCATACCATCTACTAGAATCCTATCTACATCCACCCGCATAACCCTCATAAGGTGGTAGGTTCATGCACAATGCAAGTGTCAACGTTAAAAGTGACGGGAGCAAACCACTGAAGTGGTAACTACTCCACATGATCAAGTATAACGAAAGTAAAGTGTTATATGATATGTAATGAAAATTGTTTCTTAATATGGTCAAAGGGTTGCTTGCCTGGCTTAGCAACGTCTTCAAGGTGTTCACATGCTTCTCGTCGACTCCGAACACTTTTTTTATCTCGTCAACTACCGTCGGTAAACAACCACAATAAGAAACACAATAAGCAGAAAAATAAAAATTCTCTATAAATAGGAGTTTTATTTTTCTTGGACATCTCTGGCCATAAGAAGAATAACAAAGGAGGTTTCATTGAATGTGGATCAAGGGGGAGTCTTGAATTGGTGGAAATGAAGGAAATGATGATCCTACAAGATGTTGATGGAAAATATATTTTTAAAAAGTAGTGGATAGACCCAACAAATAGGGCATTATTTCATAAACATGAGGGAAGTGGTTTCACTGGATTTCGAGTTGGGATGAATTTCCTAGGGATTTGCAAAGTGGATATATATGAAGAAATGGCCCAATATTTGTCATAGGAGAATAACTGTGAGCAAAAATGTTCACCACTTAGTGTATGAATTAAGATACCCCTAGGAACTTCAACCACTCAATTTGAAGTTGATTTGAATCCCCTATAAATATTACAAGGTGGTATTTATAATAAATAAATGACGAATTCATTGATGGAAGAGAAAATATTATATGCAGAAAATGTGCTATGCACATATTTGTATAGAACATGATTTTAGGAATCTGTATAAACTTGAATCAGAATATTTGGAGTTTAAATGAATTTATTATGAAATTATTTAACATCTCTGAAAAAAAGAAAAAGGATTTTACCCCCAAAATGCCAAAATAGCTCGCTGGGCGTGGAATAGGCACGGGGCCGGCCCAGTGGCTTAGCCATGCCGATGGCGCGGTAGTGCTAAGACGCCTTCGGCGCTGGAAAGCGTAAACGGTGAAACCCGTTTTGATTTAAAATGCTTGGCCCGGCAATGGGTCGCTGAGGAGTGGGACCCGCCGACGGGTCTTCTTCTTTCTCCTGCGGGCTTCATCGGGGCAGACAGGGGCGATGCTGATGCCTCTCATCGGGGCTACCATCCACCTCTTCGGGCGGCCCGACCACCGGCGTACTTAGGGCGATGTGCCACACCCACCTAGATGCTCCATGCCCACGGGGAAGAGGTGTAGCGATGGTGCTGTGGTTGAACCTGGAGTGGGCAACCGACCATGGTGGGCACGACACCAAGGCCACGGGAAGGAGGGGAATGGAGCTCAGAGGGGCCTTGCGGTGGCGATTGAGGGACGCCAGAGTGCCTAGGAAGAAAGGGGAGCCCCGGGGTGGTCCGAATTTTAGCTGTGGCTGGATGAGGGGCTTCAGCCATGAGGGCGGATGCAGGGCACAGGGGGGTCGACGGGCCGGTCCAAGGGCTTCAAGGGAGAGAGGGGGCGAAGGGAGCTACGAGAGGTGCTCGGAGATGCTTAAATGGCGGGGGCGCGAGTCCATCGTGGATGGTGTCCATGGCCATGGCACGGTGGCCTCTTGGGGCCATGGGGTGATCTAGGGTGTGTCTATGGGCTACATGGACGTGTTCCATGACCAGGGGGAGGAGGGGCAGGAGCGGGAGGCTAACAGGGTTTGCTCGTGTGAGCTTTGGGATTGGAGTTCTCGGGCGGTCCGATGCGTGTGCGAGGAGCGGCATTGGGAGGGAGAGAAAGGAGGGGGCCGACCGTCTGGCATGTCCCGGATGCCGAGGCCAGCTAAGTGGCGAGAGGGGGGAGCTCGAGGTGGTCGGTGGTGACTACAGTGTGGTGTAGCGCACTCTAGAGCGTGCATATTGCATGCCATCGCATGCAGCATGTGATCTAGGCGTGCCCACCTTGTCCGATAGCACTTGGGGCTTCTGGAGATGTCCTATAGGCTAGGTGAGGGCCAAGGAGGTTAGAGGTAAGAGGGACGGGAGGTAAATTGGTGTTACCAATGCTTGTCCAGAGAGGGATCTTGGGCTTTTACCCTCCCAATATCTGATCTGAGGCCATGGGGTTCCTACTAGGGGTAGCTGGAGGTGAGCTGGAGGTGTGATAAAAATTTGGGGTCAAGGAGAACAAGTTAAGAGGTGAAAACAACAGTTTTGGTTTTCTGCCAGAAGTTGTTTGATGGTGATTTGACCAAGTAAATGAATTCTACTTGCCTTGAGACTTAACAGGATCAAATGGTGGTCAAAACTAGGGCTGATCACCAAGTTTGAGACTCGCTGAAGAAAGTTGCCAATGTAAACTTGGTAAACCCTAGAAATCCACATAAATAGGTTTCTACAAATCTGGTCATGCTAAGCTATTCTCCTTAATGCACTACTTTGTGTGGTGTCATTATTTGGATATTAGAGCATGTCCAAAAAGTTTGGGACCAATTGGGAAAACTTGACTATGCAAACATTCCTAGTTTTTGAAATCAAGAGGAAGGGGTTTGGGGTGATTTGAACAAGTGAACCTATTCTCCTTGATGCACCACTTGGTGTGGATTCATTATTGGAGGATTATATCATGTCCACAAATTTTGAGCTTAAGGGGAGACATATTGTGATGTAGAGTTGCTCAAATTTGGATCTGGACAAAGAGGGTTTTTGGGATAGTTTGGTGAACGAAAACAATTATGATTTGCATGAAACTTGGCAAGATGATCACATATGTCATATGTGACATGCTAGAATTTTCCTGGATTTATTTGAGAATATTTCTTATAGAAATATTTCAAATCCTTGAAATACGTAGAAATGGTTTTGAAGGGTTTTGTCCAGTATTTTGAACATGACCATGTGTTGAAACTCTTATCTATGGGTAATATATGTCCATCGAGTTTCCCTAAATTTTCTCAAATATTTTCAAATCATTTAAATAATTTTTCCCTATAAAAGACCATTTCTATCCTTAAGAAAAAGCCTTTAAATAAAATAGTAAAATAATCTTTAAAATTAATATTTTGTGGTTTTGGGAAGTCTTATATATAGTGGGTTTCAAATGGGCCATTTTGTGAAAAAATATTCACCCAATTTGGGGACTTGCAATGCAAATTTCAAATCAAGGGGTTTTGAGAACCTAAGTTGAATAAATGCTTTTTGGCCGAAATAATATTTTGTAAAAATATATTTAAGTCCTATTCACATGGCATGATCATTGGAAAAGAGTGGGGATTAAGGAAAAGATTTCTTGAGTGTAGGAGAATGTTTGATGAATTATAGAGCTCTAGCAAGCAATCAGACAAGCAAGCAAATAACACAAAGTCAGGTATTCAAATGCACACAAAGAATTTTAATTGGCCCTGATTTTTGAGTCATGATAACTTAGTCATGATGCAAATCACAGGGTGTGACAAAATGTTTCGCTAAACGAGATGCATAGATACCTCCAAATAAGGGCCCCTTCGAACAGTTGGTGTTCAACCGTTGGGCCACCATAGCGCCCAGACTAAAGGTTCTATCAGCTAACAAAGCATGACGCAGAATGGCGAGGTCAGGGGCATTAATACTTTCACTCTCCAAGCGACCAACTAAACATCTTCCCGCAAATAATGTATAATAGCATAGCATTAGAAAATTTAAACTAGCTGCTCGTGCCTTTGACACACCTCTCTCTTCCCCTACAATGACTGCGGCAATAAAATATTCCATGTCTTGAGGATCTGGTTCCCTAATGCTGCCCTCATAGGGTATTTTGCAAACTTTGCAAAAATCATAAAGGTTCATTTTTTAGGCACACCATATAAGTGAAATAATACTGTAGGAGGGTCTTCCCTAGAATGAAAGTGAAAATTTGCACAAAGGTATTCGTGAGCAAGATGTACTGGTCACACTTATCGTTGAGGAAATCGGTGATGCCTGCATTCTTGGCCAAATAATAGGAATCTTCATAAATTCTGCCCACCCTAAATAATGTGTCACACGGCCATCCACATGGTCGAACTTCTGTGATGCGAGGAAGATTATACTTTAGTTTCTCCCTCAACTGATTTTCATCTTCCTTAGAACTCTGGCTATAAGAGCCTCTTAGGCCCAGTTCTTTTCAGCTTTTGATTCTTTAGAATCAGCTTGTGAGAAACTTCCCCCATAATCAGCCAGAATCAGCCATCGAGTTCTTTTATGAGATTGAGGCCTTAGATTATGGGAGGAGTCGTATGGTGAAATGTCTATAATGTCCCTGGACTGAAACTGGATTTTTAATTGCTAACACTTTGAGAAGAGAGCGAAGAATTTTTAACATACCTACACCATTCATCCATCCATCTACAAATAAACTAACATCATGAATTCATAGATGAGGCAAATTATCTACATCCATCTATCCTTCCAATGTTCCATGTATAGAAAATAATCTACATCCATCAATCCATCCACTCTTTCATATGCAGAGTAGAACAACCAACACAGTACCGAAATGAGCGGCTCACCAAGGTACAGGTCGAAGGATAGCAGCACCAGGCTGGGTGGGCTCGTCGGGGCCTGTGGAGGACAACGAGGAGGGTGGTCGGATCCAACGGGATGGAGGACCTCACGGACCGGTGGGAGGGCGGTGGTAGCCGACAGGTAGAGGACCTCACGGCCCGGCGAGATAGGGTTGGAGGAGGCAGCGCAGAGGGTCGACGGAGCCGGCGGGGCGGAGAACCTTAGGGGCCGGCGTGGTCGGCAGTCGACGAGCGGCCGGCCAAAGGACCACAGCGGCCGGTGCGATGGGGGTCAGAGAGAGGCAGCACGAAGGGCTGATTCGGCCGTCGGGATGGGAGCGCCGGGGCTACACTCGTCGGCTCGGGCAGGGATCCAAGGAGGCCGTCGGTTTTCAATAGAGGAGGGCAGCGGGGCCAGGTACCCTAGCGGCAGCGGGATGAACTCTCGAGCGAGCGAGTGGCGAATCAAGGGAGGATGGGGAGCGAGTGGTTGGTCATTGGAAGGAGGGGCATTTTGGCTGTAAATGCGAGCTGAGACAGGGGTAAGACCTTAAAGTCGAAAACCTTTCTTTTGAGGGAGCTCTAGAATCACCAGAATCGACCCAAAACGCTGCTTTTGAGTTGTTTATGGTTCGATTTTGACGATTCTACAGAATCAAAACAAGTTGTTTCGAGCTTTTGATTTTCAAGACCTTGATTCTTCATAATCGAGACAAAAGAACTGGGCCTTAATAATCTCCTCAACATTTCTTTCTCTAGAAAATTCTGAAATTTTTAGTGACCCAAAATAAAGGTGAATAAAACTCAAGAAAACTCATAGCAACTACTCCCACAAGTGCCTAGAGGCGATATCATGCATAAAAACTACTTGGGACCATATAAATTTGACATGCAAGCTCAAGAACAAGGTCACCTCAGCAGAAGAAATTTGCAATATATAAAGCGCTAGAACAAAAACTAATTAGACCATTGGAGGAGTCACACACCGAAGAACAATATCCCAAAACAGTTTCGCGAATGAAGCTTTGAACAAGGAGATCGAAAATGGCAGCAAAATTAGCTAGAATACGGGTTTGAGCAATGGTGGGATTTTTTCTGGAGAAAGATGAAGTGGATTGGTGTTGGGATAAGTGAAGGGGGCCACATGGGACCCACAAGCCTGCTAGGCGCGGTCAGTGGGTGGTCGCACCTTGTGGGCTTGTGGCCCACTGGAGCAGCCCCCTGAAGTGTGTTGAGTACCAGAAATTTTTAAATATTCCAGAAAAAATCATACTCCATTTTCAAGGCATTTGAAGAACTTTTATTTTCAGGTCACTTTTTTATTGCATGGGAAACTCAAAAAATAGAAAAATAATAGCATTTTTACTTAATTTAAACTTACGAACAGAAAGTAAAAGTTGGGTACAGAAAGTTGTGCTTTCTAAATTCATCCATCTCATGCTCATCAAAAGGAATGCATCAATAAGGTTGATCAAGTCTTATTAGAAAATTCCTTTTGAATAACATGAAACCAAAGAGTTTTCGAATAACACTAAGTTACATCAATGGGGATACACATGTACCGAACAATAAGTATATCATATTTCTTCTTGACAGTAGGAAGTTTTTCAATAGAGTTGATACTAGAAACTTGAGGTTGTTTCTTCGGAAAGTGTATCGTATGATCATTACCATTAATATGAAAAGTGACATTGCCCTTGTTGCAATCAATAACAGACCCTTTGGTATCCACGAAGGGTCTACCAAGGATGATCGACAAACTATCGTTCTCTGGAATATCAAGAATAACAAAGTCCGTTAAGATAGTTTCATTTGCAACTACGATAGGTACATCCTCCCAAATACCGATAGGTATAACTATTGATTTATTAGCCATTTGCAAGGAGATTTCAGTAGGTATCAACTTATTCAAATCAAGGCTACGATATAAATAGAAAGGCATAAAACTAACACCAACTCCCAAATCACATAAAGCAGTTTTAACATAATTCCCTTTCATAGAGAATGGTATAGTTGGTATTCCTTGATCTCCTAATTTCATTGGTACTCCACCCTTAAAAGTATAACTAGCATGCATGGTATAAATCTTAGCTTTCGGTATTTTTCTTTTATTAGTCACAATATCTTTCATATACTTTGCATAACGAGACATTTTCAGAATATCAATGAATCACATACGCAAAAAGACAGGTCTAAGCATTTCAACGAAGCGCTGAAAATCCTCTTCATCCTTTGTCTTGGATGGTTTAGGAGGAAAGGGCATGGGTTTCTGAACCCATGGTTCCCTTTCTTTACCATGCTTCCTAGCAATAAAATCTCCTTTGTCATATCTTTTATTCTTTGGTTGTGGGTTATAAGATCAACAACAGGTTCAATCTCCACATCATTATCATTACTAGGTTGAGCATCAACATGAACCTCATCATTAATATTATCTTTAGGCTCATCTTCATTAGCAGATTGTGTCTCAGCAACAAAAAATAGAAATATCATTTGGGTTTTCGGGTGTATCTATAATAGGTTCACTACAAGCATGCAAAGTTCTATCATCATCCTTATTCCTCTTATTACTGGAGCGACTAGGCATATCAATATTAGTTCTATGAGAATCTTGGTCAATTCTCTTAGGATGGCCCTCAGGATAGAAACGTTCTCGCGTCATTCCTCCACCTCTAGTCACAACTTTAACTGAATGATCATTGTTCTTACTATTCATCTCAATAAGGAAATCATTATTTGCCTTAAGTACTTGTTCTACTTGAGTAGTTGCCATGGAAGCATGTTTACTAATCAGTTTAAGATCATTGATAGGTCTACTCATATAATCACCTAAGTGATCAAGCATGAAAGCATTATGTTTCAATTGTCTCATAACATAAGCATTAAAACTTCTTGCTTAACAACAAAATTATCAAACTCATCCAAGCATTGGCTAGCAGACTTATGATAAGGAATATTGCTTTCATCAAATCTACGAAGAGAATTTACCTCTACTACCTGTGTCGGGTTATCAAGACCATGTATTTCTTCAATAGGTGGTAGATTCTTAACATCTTTAGCTTTAATACCTTTTTTTCCATAGATTTCTTTGCCTCTTTCATATCTTCAGGACTGAGAAAAAGAATACCTCTTTTCTTTGGAGTTGGCTTCGGAGGTGGTTCGGTAATAGTCCAATCATTATCATTCCTCAATATATTACTCAATAGTATTTCAGCTTGTTCAACAGTCCGTTGCCTGAAAACACAACCAGCACAACTATCTAGGTGGTCCCTAGAAGCATCGGTTAGGCCATTATAAAACATATCAAGTATTTCATTTTTCTTGAGAGGATGACCAGGCAGAGCATTTATTAATTGGAGAAGCCTCCCCCAAGCTTTTGGGAGACTCTCTTCTTCAATTTGCAAAAAGTCAAATATTTCCTGCAAGGCATCTTGCTTCTTATGGGCACGAAAATATTTTTCAGAGAAGTGATAAATCATATCCTAGGGGCGACGAAGACAACCAGGAGCAAGAGAATTAAACCATATCTTAGCATCACCCTTTAATGAGAAAGGAAACAACTTAAAGATATAATAGTAACGAATTTTTTCCTCACGAGTAAATAGGGTGGCTATATCATTCAGTTTAGTAAGATGCTCCACAACATTTTCAGATTCATAACCTTGTTAACGATCAGATTCAACCAAAGTAATCAACTCATGATCAATAAAGAATTCATAATCCTTATAAGTAACAAAGATAGGTGAAGTAGCAAACCTAGGACCATATTTCATTCTAGCATTCACAAATTTTGCTTTCCACTTGCATAGTAGCTTATTAAGATCTTCTCTATCATTACAAGCAAGAAAGTCCCTAGCTACCTCTCATTCCATAACATAACCCTCTGGAATATTAGGAAATTCATATCTAGGAGAGCTAGGTCTAGCAGGTGTCTCGGAGCGTTCAGTTTCAATAATTTCATCATTTTCAGCAGTATCATAATTTTCAGCATTGGCTCTAGCAATTTGTTCATCAATAAATTCACCTAGTGGCACAATATTATCAAGCAAAGTATCATCAAAACTATCATGCATAGCAGAAGTGGCATCATTGATATGCCTCCAACGTATCTATAATTTTTTATGATGGCATGCTATTATATTATCTTTTTTGGCTGTTTTGTATGCATTAATATGCTATTTTGTATTATTCTGGGGACTAACCTATTAATCTAGAGCCAAGTGTCGGTTCCTGTTTATTACCTGTTTTTGAGTTTTGGAGATATGGAATATTAAACGGGGGCCAAACGGAATAAAACCTGCTAAAGGAATGTTTCTGGAAGGAAACAAGTCATCCAAGCTTGGAGTGCATGTCAGCGGAGCTGCCAGGGCACCACAAGACGACTAGGCGCGGGGGCCCCCTGGCCGCGCCTAGCAGGCTTGTCGCCTCCTGGCAGGTCTCCTAACCCTAATTATTGGCCTATAAATACCCAAATATTCCCCCAACATCAAAAAGAGCCATGCAAATACTTTTCCGCCTCCTGAAGCCTCTGTTCCCGAGAGATCCAATATTGGAGCATATTCTTGTAATCTGTCGGAGTTGATTTCGATCACGGAGGGCATCTACATCAACTCCATTGCCCCTCTGATGATGTGTGAGTAGTCCACCACAGACCTACGGGTCCATAGCTAGTAGCTAGATGGCTTCTTCTCTCTCTTTGATCTTCAATACCATGTTCTTCATGATATTCATGGAGATCTATCCGATGTAATCCTCTTTTGTGGTGTGTTTGTGAAGATCCGATGAATTTTGAGTTTATGGTTAGATTATCCATGAATCTTACTTGAATCTCCTATGATTTATTATATGCATGATTTAATATCCTTGCAAGTATCTTTGAGCTATTGGTTTGGTTTGGCCAAATAGATTGTTAATTCTTGCAATGGGAGAAGTGTTTGGTTTTGGGTTCAATCTTGCAGTGTCCTCGCCCAATGACATAGTACGGTTAGCAAGGCACGTATTCTATTGTTTCCATCAAGGGTAACAATATGGGGTTTTCATCATATTGCTTGAGTTTATCTCTCTACATCATGTCATCTTTCTTAATGTGTTACTCTGTTCTTCATGAACTTAATACTATAGATGCAGGCAGGAGTCGGTCGATGTGTGGAGTAATAGTAGTAGATGCAGAATCATTTTGGTCTACTTGATATAGACGTGATGCATATATGCATGATCATTGCCTTTGATAACTACATGATTATTTGATTTTCTATCAATTGCTTGACAGTAATTTGTTTACCCACCATGATATTTTCCTTTAAGAAAGAAGCCTCTAGTGAAACCTATGGTCCCCGGGTCTATTTTCCATCATATATTTTCAGATCTACACTTGCTGCAATTTATTTATCTTTTAACTTCTGCACTCGTTACATCTATCTCTATCAGATCTAATCCTTGCAAATAACCATGAAGGGATTGACAACACCTTTATAGTGTTGGGTGCAAGAGTTCTATTATCTGTGTAGGTGCATCCATTGGTTACGTGCTTGTTCCTCCTACTTGCTTGTTCAACAACTAAGGGAAATACTGACCTACTTTGCTGCATCACCCTTTCCTCTTCAAGGGAAAACCAACGCATGCTCAAGAGGTAGCAATCATCAATTACCTATGACATATCAGAATTACTAGCAGGTGGTGGTGTCACAAACTTACTCATGAAAGAAGGTGAATCAAGTGTAGAGCTAGATAGTAGTTCCTTACCTCCCCTCGTAGTAGAGGGATAAATCTTGGTGTTTGGATCTTTCAGTTTCTTCATAGTGACACCACCAGAATAGAGTTATGCTCCCCGACAACGGCGCTAGAAAAAGTTCTTGATAACCCACAAGTATAGGGGGTCACAATAGTTTTTGAGGGTAGAGTATTCATCCCAAATTTATTGATTTGACACAAGGGGAACCAAACAATATTCTCGAGTATTCGCAGCTGAGGTGTCAATTCAACGACACCTATAAGACTTAATATTTGCAGCAAAGTATTCAATAGCAAACTAGTATGGAAGTAACGGTAACAGTAGAAAAAGTAACAATAGCAGTTTTGTAGTGATTGTAACAGTAGCGACGGAACAGTAACTTCGCAACGATCAATATGTGGAAAGCTCGTAGGCAATGGATCAGTGATGGATAATTATGTTGGATGGCATTCGTCATGCAATAGTTCTAACATAGAGAGACACATAACTAGCTCCAATTCATCAATGTAAGGTAGGCATGTATTCCATATATAGTCATACGTGCTTATGGAAAAGAACTTGCATGACATCTTTTATCCTACCCTCCCGTGGCAAAGTGGTCCTAATGGAAACTAAGGGATATTAAGGTCTCCTTTAAATAGGGAACCGGACCAAAGCATTAGCACTTAGTGAATACATGAACTCCTCAAACTACGGTAATCACCGGAAAGAATCCCAGTTATTGTCACCCTGAGGGATTGGGATCATACCTCGTAATAGGTGTCTACAACTTCCAAGATAGGATCCAGAACATATATATATTCCTGAAAACATAATAGCTTCAAATCTAAAATCATGTCACTCGGGCCCTAATGACAAGCATTAAGCATAGAAAAGTCATAGCAACATCAATCTCAGAACATAGTTGATACTAGGGATCAAACCCTAAAAGAACTAACTCGATTACATGATAAATCTCATCAAACCCATCACTGTCTAGAAAGCCTATGGTGGAATTACTCACAAATGATGGAGAGCATCAGTAATTGGTGATGAAGGATGGTTGGCGATGATGAGACATTGATTTCCCTTCTCCGCGGCCCAAAACGGACTCCTAATCTGGTCTCCCGAGGAAGAACAGGAGGTGGTGGCGGTTCCATATCATGAAACGCGACGAACTCTTCTCTAGATTTTTTTCTCCGCGAATAGGGTGTCACATCCCTAGCTTAGCATGCATTAGGATCCATGTTGCGATTGCATCATGTTTAAATTCTTTTAAACTTGAATGGGGATGTTCAAAACCCTAGCACCATTTGAATTCATTAGGCTCAACCAAATATTTTCTTTCAATGATCCAAAGTGACATTGGAAAAATGTATATCTTCTTTGGTTTAATGTGGCAACATGAAACAGAGGCGATGCATATTTTAAAAATGTCATTTCGGATACTGAATTAAAACAATAACTATTCAAACTAGAATTTTAAAATTCTATAAATATTTTAAAGCTTCAATAAATCAGGAAAATCTATGAGTGCCTTTGGTTATAAAATAAAAGGCCACATACTAATTTTCAGCAGTTTATGAAATGGTTTGCTTTTGAAATCAAATCAAAATAAAACTGGCAAAATAGAAAACAAAAAGTAATAAAACAAAACTTAAAAAAGTGAAAAAAAGAAAGAAAGAGGAGGCCCAGGTGGAGCTGGCCCAGCTGGCCCAGCCAGCCCCACCGTCTTCAACCTCCTGCCAGTGGGCAGGAGGGCGTGTGGTAGCGGCGCGCCGGCCAGCTCCTGCTTGCCTGGCTGCCGTGGTGCCCTCCGGATGCGCGAGCATGATCGCCCCATGCCTTCTCCCTCTCTCTTGCCTCCACTCTCTCTCTCGCTCCCCCGCTTCCCCTCTCTGTTTTCTCTCCCGTCGGAACCGAAGCCGTCGCCGCCGCCGATTCGCCGCCCTGGCGCCTCCCCGAGCACCGTCGTTTGATGCGCCGTGAGCCCCTCCGTCGATCCCCCTCCTTCTGCCCATTGTTTACCCGTCGTAGTCACCGTCCCCCCTCCATCGAGCCCGAAGCTCCCCGCCGCCACGTTAATGGCCACCACGGCCAGAGCACCCGCCGTGCTCAGCTGAGCACCCTTGCATGTTCGCATGGGCCCGTAGGTGCCGCCCGACCTCCAGCGCCCCCTCATGCAGCCCTAGCGCCGTGGCCTCCATTGGCCGAGCTCCGGCATCCCCCGCGCCCCCTACTAGCTCTCCTGGGTGAGGGCGAGCAGGGGCTTCGCCCCAGTGCCCACGGCCGCCGCTCCCGTGGCCGGCAACGTGGACGATGCCGCGAGCAGAGGTCACCGACGACGAGTCCGTCGCTAGAGCCCTGCAGGTGGGACGCCCTCGTTAGGTGGGCTAATCCCCGGGTTAATTAACTCTTGAGCCACTAACGTGTGGGCCCAGCCTGTTAATTTAGTTAGTTTAAATTAAAAATAAAACTGTTAGATTAATGTGTCATTGACAGGTGGGGCCTAGCTGCCAGGTTTGACCTGGGCAGGCGCCTTTGACCTGCTGACATCACCATGACGTCAGGCTGACATAATATCTCAATTTTGGATTTAAATAAATTCCAGAAATGAATAAACACTTCTAAACTTCATAGAAAATAATGTGTAAACCAGATGAAAATAATTTATATATGAAAATTGATCAGAAAAATTCAATGAATCCATCTGTACCATTTTCATGCATGTTAGAGAAACCTAAATAGGTGAACTTGGACATTTTAGTTCAATTGCATTATGGAATCCATATATGAAGTTGAATTTGAACCTTGATTTCAAACCCACTTCATTTAAATATGTTGCTAGATGCATTAGTTCAAACACCTCATATTGCCATGACATATTCATGCATCGTATTGTGGCATTTGGTGTGTATTGATTTGTACCCCCTTCGATGTCGTTCTTCGTGTTAGGCACTATTCCGAAGGATACGGTCGAGTATCCATCTGAGGAGCATTAACGTGTGATCGTCTTATCAGGCAAGCAACCCCCCCCCCCCCGTGAATATACCTGATACACGATACAATCCCACTCTCTCACTCTTGCTCTCGCTTATTGCATTAGGACAAAACATTACTACTTTGCATGTTCCGGTAGTTGAAACCATTCGTCTGCTTGACCTGTCATTGTCACAGTAAATAGTTGAACCATGCAACCTAGCATACCTGGTAGATGCTTGTGCTATGTTGTGCCTTAACCTAGTATGCTTAGAGTTGTGTCAGGTCTGATTCATCTGGGTGATGAACCGGACTGAACTAAACTTGTTCTGATTATGAGAGTTAAGTTGTGAACGCAATTTGGTAAAGGTAGCGATGAGAGGCCGTGTAGGAGTACATGGCGGGTTGTCTCATTGGGACCGTCCTTAAGAACTGATTCCTGTGTATGTTGTCCAAGACTAGCTACTACCGCACATTGGGATCCTTAATTGGCTCTCTCGACTTATTAACCGACCTGATCTCTGTCCAGGAGTTGCAACTAGTTTCTGGTGTTTGTAGGATATGCTAGTAGTCTACCAAGTGGCACCCCGTACAGGTGGGCTTCGGAAAGACTAGGTATTGTGGCCCGATGTACCAAGCGTAGTACCATCCGTCAAGGTGGGCTTGGGAACCCTGTACACATCGTTTGGGGCCGTTGAGGAAACTTCGGCCGGACTTCCTTGCTGGTTCAGTCCCGAATAGGCGATAAACCTGAACGAGAGACTTGTGTGGTTAGCCAGATCGTGGCCGACTCCCTCGCTGGGCTTCCGCTTGAAGGTTGCCGAGGTGTCTTTTTATGAGCACGTGGCGGTAAGTGGCGAGAGCATGTGTGACGAAGTACACCCTTGCAGGGTAATCAATCTATTAGAATAGCCACATCCGCGGATATGGACTACTTGGATACTTATATGGTTCATAGACAATTTAAAAGGTTACTCATAAAAGCTTCAAGATAAGTGTGAGTGTCGTGGATGGCACTCTCGTAAGAAGATAGGAGCGGATCCACGGTGGTGTATTGTTGTGGTGTTAGTGGACTCGTGTACGCTCCACAAAACTTTTCAATGTTATGAAAGTCATAGTACAGGATAGCCACCAAGTCAAAGCTGGCTTGCTGCATTGAACCCCGCAACTTCCTTGTTGATACCGATGCATATGTAGTTAGTTCTGATGTAAGGCTTGTTGAGTACTTAGTACTCACTGTTGCTTAATTATGTTTTTGTAGAGGAGACTATGGTCTCGCTAGTGGTCTCTTCGATAAGATTGAGGTTGGTCATTTAGCTTGGGAAACTCAGCCAGAGGTCTGGTTCCTGTGGAGGGCCATGTAGTTAGAAAGGCTTCCCTCAGCCTTCTTCTTTTCTAGATGTCTGTACCCAGACATGTTAAGCTTCCGCTTGTTGTTTGTATGATTTGTGTGTTGGGTCATGTGACCCCTGTTTGTAATATCACTCTATGTTGGGTCTTATGAGCCTCCTAAATAAATGTTTTGTTGTTGTATGGTTATGTTGTGATGCCATAGTTGTATCTATGCATAGTGGGCATGTCGTGTGTACGTGTGACGTGCAACGATATGTATGGGATTTGACACCTAGTTGTGTTCCTTTAGTAGTACTCTTTACAGGGAGCTACCTCTTTGTGCTTCCACCGAGCCTTGGTCGCTTGCTACTGCTCCAGACACATTGATTGACCGACATGTATCCTTCTTTGCTGCTGTGTCTGTCCCTTCGGGGAAATGTCTCTCAGTATAATGGAGTCCCTGTAGCCTGCTATGACTCGTCTACGTGCAGTGATGACATTTATGTCTCACGGCGTAATGGAGTCCTTGTAGCTTGCTATGACTCGTCTACACACGCTATAGGCCGACACTTGCATTGTTGGGTTACGTATGCCTGTTCCTATAAGGATGTGCCACTTGGGTTCTATGACTAGTCCGACCCGGGTTCTTTGACGTTTGAATGCTGGCGACAAATTGCATACATGAGCCAAAAGACGCAAACAGTCCCGGCCCAGGTAAGGTGGCAGCCGTGGAGTTAACCGTGCATGAGGCTGCAAAGTGATGTGATGTGTTACATACTAGATTCTTATGTCTTAGGATCAGGGTCCCGACAGTGTTGGTATCAGAGCTGACTGACTGTAGGATTACCAAGCCAAACTGGTCGATGTTGAGTCTAGTAACTCTTTAGTTATATAAGGGATTTGATTGTGGATGGGAACGCAAGGCTCTTTTTACTCCTTTTCCCATGTTATTTCAATTCTGATTCACCCTCTCCTTTTCTACAGGGATTAAGAACTAGGCTTCTTATCTATCTACGAGGATCTCGTGTTACTATTCCATAGACTTATAGGAATGGTTGATCTGAGGTGCTTCCAGTCCTCGGGTGTTATCTGTGTTGCTTGTTAGCTCAATCAAAATCTTGACATGGTCATGTTAAGGTGTCGTGGCACCTAAATCTTTTGCAGGATGTCTCATTTCTAAGCATTCGTAGCCGTTGTGATGCCCAATTTTTCCCTAGGATTTCTTTGCAGATCAATGCTTCTGCTTTCCCTCCTATCTTTTGATATGCCTCCATGTCTAATCCTAGTTTCTCATCATCAGGATGTCCCGCAGTACCCTAGCTGTCATTGGTCGCAAGAAGGACCAGAAACGTGGTACCAGAGATGCTGAAGTTCTGTCGGATTCACCTTCGTTGGCTTAGTTCATGCTAGACATTGAGAAGCACAAGCGTGAGTCAAATCGCTTGTTGGCACGTATTCAGGAAAACACCGCACATCAATGTGCTAGAATAGTGACCATCCGTGATTTCATCAAGCTGTACCCACCCACCTTCCATCACTCCATTGAGCCAATCGATGCAGATGACTAGCTTCATAGCATCACAAACAAGCTGCATTCCATGAACGTGGCCGAGGCTGACAAGGTCACCTATGCTACATATTTCTTGGAGGGTCCTCCTAGTATATGGTGGGAGAACTATGAGGCTATAATTCCAGATGGTCATATTCCTACCTAGAAAGAATTCACATAGGTTTTCCGTGAGTATCATGTTCCTCAGGGTCTCATGGATCGAAAGAGGGAAGAGTTTTGTAACCGTATCCACAGTAAGATGGTTGTAGATGTTTACAGTCGAGATATTGAGAACCTTGCACGTTATGCCACAGAAGAAGTGTCCAAGGATTCCAAGAAGCAAGCTAGATTCAGGAAGGGTCTCAACCCAAAGTTGCGTCGTGATCTTCACCTGCATCATTGTGACACCTTCCAAGCTCTTCTGAACAAGGCCATTAATGCAGAGACAACTCAGTTCACCTATGAAGAATCTCGCAAGCACAACCGCAATTTGGCTTCTACCTCTGGTTCTAGATCTCATAAGTGCCGGATTTGGGTTCCGAACTCATCGCTTCCTCCTGGATATGCATCGAGGCCATCCTATGTGGTACCTCGTCCAAGTCAGCTAAATGCTCCACCCAGACCTTCGGGTGGACCGCCTGTCAATGCGACTCCATGTCATACTTCTGTGATTTGCTACAAGTGCG
This sequence comes from Hordeum marinum, assembly GCA_022496015.1. Lineage (NCBI taxonomy): Eukaryota > Viridiplantae > Streptophyta > Magnoliopsida > Poales > Poaceae > Hordeum > Hordeum marinum. The sequence continues at coordinate 116,978,502 of CM039677.1, forward strand.
GAGAACCAGGCCATATTGCTCGCAATTGCACTCAGTCCAATGTTGTTTCACCACAGCCTAGAAAGTCTATTGACCGCAATAAGTCACCAGTCAAGGTGATCCATGCCAAGCCAACCATCATTGAACAGGGATGTGTGAATCACGTCTCAGCCAGAGAAGCTAATGATGATCCAGAAGTTCTCCTTGGAATGCTCCTTGTCAATTGCCATCCAACATCAGTTCTATTTGATACTGGAGCATCGCATTCCTTCATATCAGAAGGCTATGCCCGGTTGCATGACATGTCATTCTGCGATATGCCAACTGCTCTTGAAATTCAAACTCCAGGGTCTAGATGGCAGACCACAAGAATAAGCCACGAAAATGAAATCCGTGTTGATAGACTTGTATTCCTTGCTTCGTTCATAGCTCTCAAGTCTTCAGATATTAATATCATATTGGGTATGGATTGGATGATAGCTCACCATGCCAAGATTGATTGCTCCACCAGGTCTGTTTAGCTTACACATCCATCTAGCAAGATAGCCCATGTTTCAACACGAGTTGCAAAGCGTCAGCTCTATTCTCTCAATGCCAACCCTCTTTCCGAGCTTGAAGATATACCAGTAGTAATAGATTTTCCGGATGTATTCCCAGAAGAATTGCTAGGCATTCCGCCTGACAGGGATGTAGAGTTTGTGATAGACCTCATTCCAGGAACTGTTGCAATCTCCAGAAGACCTTATAAGATGACACCTTTGGAATAAGTTGAGCTCAAGAAGCAACTCGATGAGTCCTTGCAAAAAGGTTTCATTCGACCTAGCTCCTCTCCTTGGGCTTGTCCCGTCCTCTTTGTGAAGAAGAAAGATGGAACGGATCGTATGGTTCTGGATTACCGACCTGTCAAATTGGTCACAGTAAAGAATAAGTATCCGCTCCCCAGGATCAATGATTTGTATGATCAACTTGCCAGTCTTCAATTTTCTCCAAGATGGATTTGAGGTTAGGATACATTCAAATCAAGATTAAGAATGGAGACATCCCCAAGACAGTGTTCGTCACTCGTTATGGCCAGTATGAGTACACAGTCATGTCTTTTGGACTAACCAATGCTCCAGCAACATTTTCCCGTTTGATGAACTCAATCTTCATGGAGTGCTTAGATAAATTCGTCGTGGTTTACCTCGATGATATTTTAATTTATTCGAAGAATGAAGAAGAACATGCTGAGCACCTCAGACTAGTCCTAGAAAAACTCAGAGAGCACCGCCTTTATGCCAATTTCTCCAAGTGTGAATTTTGGTTACCTGAAGTGACCTATCTAGGTCATGTGATCTCCGAAAAGGGCATCGTAGTCAATCCTGAAAGAGTTCAGGGCATTCTCGACTGGACTACACCTGAAACAGTTAAGCAAGTTAGAAGTTTCCTTGGTTTAGCAAGCTATTGTTGCTGCTTCGTGGAGAACTTCTCCAAAGTTGCCAAGCCTCTGACGGAACTCCTTAAGAAAGATAAAAAGTTTGAGTGGACCCTACAATGTGAGCATAGTTTCCAGGAACTAAAGATACGTTTGACCTTTGCTCCCGTGCTTGTGCCACCTGATTTCTCCAAGGACTTCGCTATTGTGACGCCTCTAGACAAGGAATTGGATGTGTTCTCATGCAAGATCGACAGGTGATCGCCTATGCATCCCGACAGTTGCACCCACATGAGGAAAATTATCCAACACATGATTTGGAGCTTGCATCAGTAGTCCATGCACTCAAGGTATGGCGACATTACCTTCTTGGTAATCGTTGCGAGATTTACATAGATCACCAAAGCCTGAAGTATATATTCACTCAACCAGAGCTGAATCTAAGACAACGACGATGGTTGGAGCTGATTACGGATTACGACTTAGGAATTACTTACACCCAGGCAAGGCAAATGTCATGGCGGATGCATTAAGTCGTAAATCCTGTTGCAACAATCTTATGCTAGAACAAGGCCAACCCCTTCTTCATGAGGAATTCTACAAGCTTAACCTTCACATTGTTACTCGCAGATCCCTTTCAACCTGAGTTGCAAAACCTACTCTAGAGGATCAGATTATAACAAGCCAACAGTATGATGCGGGTATTTTCCGAATCAGGAATAGTGTTAAAAAGGGAATTGCTGGTAGTTTCGCCATTCATGATAGAGGTGCAGTATATTTTGGGAACCGGTTGGTAGTTCATAAAAAGCAACAACTTCGAGAGTTGATCCTTAAGGAGGCTCATGAATCTCCTCTCACCATTCACCCTGGCAGCACCTAGATGTATCAGGACCTACGCCAAAGGTTCTGGTGGACCAAAATGAAGAGGGAAATCGCTCAATTCATTGCTAATTGTGATGTTTGTCGTCACGTGAAGGCAGAGCATCAGAGGCCTGCTGGCACCCTTCAGCCTTTAGCTATTCTTGAATGGAAATGGGATAAAGTTGAAATGGATTTCATCACCGGATTTTCCAAGACCAAGAAAGGAAATAATGCTATCTTCGTGGTTATTGATCGCCTTTCCAAAGTGCCTCATTTCCTTCCTGTCCGAGAGAGTATCACTGCTAGTCAGTTGGATGATTTGTATATCTCTTGAATAGTGTCCCTACATGGTGTTCCATTGGGAATCAATTCAGACCGTGGAGTCTTTTCACCTCTTGATTTTGGGAAAGTTTCTAGAATGCTATGGGAACCCATCTTTCCTTTAGCACTACTTTTCACCCTCAGTCATGTGGTCAGGTTGAAAGAGTTAATTAGATTCTTGAAGACATGCTCAGAGCTTGTGTCACCTCATTCAGAATGAATTGGGAGAAGTGTCTTCCATTTGCCGAGTTTGCATATAACAACATCTACTAATCCAGTCTGGGCAAAGCTCCTTTTGAAGATCTTTATGGACAAAGATGCCAAACACCTTTGAATCGGTCAGAGACCGGGGAAAGACAATTCTTTGGGCCAGATATGATCCAGGAAGCAAAAGAGCAAGTTCGCGTTATTCGTGAGAATCTCAAGACAGCTCAGTCTCATCAGAAGAGTCAGTATGATCGCCATCATAAGGAAGTAACTTATGATGTGGACCAAAAGGCTTACCTTCGGGTTACTCCTCTGAAGGGTACCCATCGCTTCGGTATCAAGGGAAAATTGGCTCCTCGTTACATTGGTCCTTTTCACATTCTTGAAAAACGAGGAGAGGTTGCCTACCAATTGGAACTGCCCCCGTATCTTTCCAGAGTTCACGATGTCTTTCACGTTTCTCAACTCAGGCGTTGCTTCAAGGATCCTATCCGTGAAGTGGACCACGAAACACTTGATCTTCAAGATGTTCTTTCAGATCGAGAATATCGTGTTCGCATTCTCGATCAAGCTAAGCGTGTAAACTGGGGTCGGAATATCAAGTTTCTGAAGGTTCAGTGGTCGCATCATTCTGTGAATGAAGCTACCTGGGAGCGTGAAGATCGTCTTCGATTTGAGTATCCGGCTCTTTTCCTGTCGACTCCAGAATCTCGGGACGCGATTCTTTAAAGTGGGGGTGAGTTGTCACATCCCTAGCTTAGCATGCATTAGGATCCATGTTGTGATTGCATCATGTTTAAATTCTTTTAAACTTGAAATGGGGATGTTCAAAACCCTAGCACCATTTGAATTCATTAGGCTCAACCAAATATTTCTTTCAATGATCCAAAGTGACATTGGAAAAATGTATATATTCTTTGGTTTATTGTGTTAACATAAAAGAGAGGTGATCCATATTTTAAAAATGTCATTTTGGATATTGAATTAAGACAATAACTATTCAGACTGGAGTTTAAAAATTCTATAAATATTTTAAAGCTTCAACAAATCTGGAAAATCTATGAGTGCCTTTGGTTATAATATAAAAGGTGACATAATAATTTTTAGCATTTTATGAAATGGTTTGGTTTTGAAATCAAATCAAAATAAAACTGGAAAAATAGAAAACAGAAAGTAATAAAACAAAACTTAAAAAAGAGAAAAAAAAAGAAAGAAAGAGGAGGCCCAGGTAGAGCTGGTCCAGCTGGCGCAGCCAGCCCCACTGTAGTGGTTTTATCACGGCAGATGCCCGGGTGAACGGACTTAGGTTTGAGGCCATCGCTAATGGGGTGGACTCAAAGGGGTTAGTTGGCACGAAAGACACAGATTTACCCAGGTTCGGCCCCTCAAATCGAGGTAATAGCCTACGTCCTGCTTGTGTTTGTATTGCTTGTGTATCGATTACAAGGAGCTCCAAGCTTGACCTAGTTCTCGATCGCCCCCTCTATGTCGCCCCGGGTCTGCCTTGATATAAGAGGTTAGGACCACCAGGTTGTTACAATTGCTAACCGAGTCTCTCTCTATCTTGTTACCCAAGCAGTCTGTGAGTCGGCTTGCATGCCCGGGTCTTCTCCGTCCGGGTCATCTGTACGGCCCACACCTTGAGCCGCCTATCTTCCTGGGCCACTAGTCTTACGACTCACCTTTGGGCCGGCTCATGAGCTAGCAGTATGACCCGGAGCCTCCAGGGCGGGTCATATCGTGGGGTCATATCCCCAACATTAGGCCCCAGGTTGAATTGAGCTTGCTCACTTCATCCTTCTCTTCCGTTTTTGGCGAGTCGCCCGGAAATGACCCGGCGTGACGTCATGAGATCTGCTGACGTATCACAAAATCTTTCATTAACTGTTATCCCGAGAATCGGGGCGTCCGCCTTGGTCAAACGGTGTCATCGCCTGGATTTTCGTGCCTTCCTTAACCCCCTTTTAAATATGACCCGTGCGGGTCGGAATTTCCCATCCTCTCGCTCGTGCCTCTTCTTCTTTGTCTTCTTCCTATCACCGCCCCAACGTCTTCGAGCTTCGCCGGTGCCATCCGTATGTCGTCCCCAACTTGGCCACTGCATCACCGTGAACGTACCAGAGATTCGTCCGCCTCTGCGCCATCTCCGGTGAGTTCTCCTGCTCCTTAGATCGCCGCTGTCGTAGTAGGGTTTCCACTGGGGGCTCCGCCGCCGCCGCTCGGGCTCCGGCACCGCCATCACGAGTGTATCTCGACTCCGCTAACGCCTTTAGAATGCACTCTTGCTTCGCCGTCACGCGCGGGCCGGCCGCGCGTAATGTGCGGACCACGATGGCTCCAATCCATTTCCTTTTCTTCCACTGTTCATCGCTAGGTCAGGATAAAATTTATTTTCTCTCCTTTTGTAGAACCGTATACATAGTAATATTTTGCGGAATCTGTTTTTTAGGACTTAGCCAATTTTCAATCTTCCTTCCCCTGTTTGAGTCGCTAAGCCTCGTCCGGCTCTTGTCACCCAGACATAAGCATGATATCATAGAGTCCTTAAAATCGTAAGCCGCCGAAGATTCCTACTTGTTCTTGATTTGCCGTTTTTATCTCCTTTGTACAGTAGTTAAGCCGCCATCATGTCTCGTGCATCCAACTCTTGCAATTGGGTAGGCTCCCGCGTCACGGAAGAATATTTAGCCGATCTTGTCGAAGCTACCACTCTCCATCCCAAAGAGGTTCTTCACTGGCGGGCTCCGGGTAATGAGACCCAGCCTGCACCCAAAAAAGGAGAAGTAGTCGTTTTCACCGACCACATTGAGCGAGGGTTCATGCCGCCCGGCTCTAAATTTTTCCGGGACATTCTTCATCTGTATAAGCTGCACCCTCAAGACTTGGCCCCCAACTCTGTTTCAAATATATGCAACTTCCAAGTGCTCTGCCAGGCTTATCTGCAGTCCATGCCATCTATGGGGTTCTTTTATGCCAACCGCCAAACCGAGATGAAGGGCGGTCAAAGTCTGGAACTTGGAGGGATCTCTATTCAGCGTCGTAGAGACATCATTTTTCCGGCTACGCAAATGCCGAGTCACCCAAAGGACTAGAATAAAACCTGGTTCTACTGCAAGGATACCTCTCATGAGGGTGAACGCCCCTTGCTGGGCTATCGTCCTTCACGACTCAAGACAGATTCAGAGCTTCTCGGCTAGCTCACAGCCTCGGAGCATGCCAGATTTGAATCGGCTCATACTAAGCTCAAGTCGCTCAAGGCCAATGGACTAATAGGAATAGACTTGATCCGCTTCTGGGTTTCTTGGCGGGTCATGCCCTTAAGCCATAGGGGCTGTCTTATGTGTGAATACAAAGGGAAGTACGACAGTTCCTGGTGCTTCAGTAAATCAATTGTGACTGAAGATGACATTACTATGACCATTCGGAGCCTTGTCCACAAAGCCAGCGGCTCTTGCAGCGCCATCGGGCTGGCGCCTTTCTGCGTCAATCATCCCGCTCCGGACGTAAGTTAATCTCTTCCCATCCATCTCTTGGATGTTGCTTGTACTTTGTTGATTTATTACTCCTCCCCGGGTCACTCCTGTAGGCCGACTCAGACTTCTGGAAGAAGGAACATGTTGCCCCTCCAAAGAAATCCAAGAAGAAGGTCGCGACTAAGAAGGCTCAAAAAGATGCCCCGCAAGACAATTTGTTTGACCCGCCACCATCATCCAGCTCAGAGGTAAAGGTTTAACTGCCTTGTTTGAATTTTTACCTTCCTGCTTTATTAATGCTTGTTTTACTCGCAGGATGAAGTGGAAACCAGCCGGGCCAATGCTCCTGAGGTAAATTACATTTCTTCCGGCTCAGAATGTTTTGTCCCTCGAAAGCCGTGGTAGGTTATCACAAAAGTTCCCCTTTGTCACCCTCTTGCTTATCTGGCTCCCGATTTTCTCTTAAAAAGCAACAACAAGTCGAGTATCGACAGACTCGAAGCACCGGCTCTACTGAGCTCATGTATGGGCAACCAAACTCTCCGGCTCCAAAGAAACGCCCTACCGAGGTTTAAGTCTCTACTTTTCTTTTGACTTTCCTTTGTAAACTTGATACTTTCCTCACCTTTCTGTTATATTCTTTCTAGAAATCTCCCTCCTCCGGCGACTCTTCGGTGTCAATTCTACCACCACCCAAGATTAATCCGCTGTAAGCATTCCTTACTATGATATCTAGATATCCGGCTGTTAATATGATAGCAACATCTTCAATTCTGATCCTTCTATTTTGCAGTGCTCAAGCTAAATGTCGCAAGACCAACAAGCCCTCCTCCGGCCCAGTTATCGAAGAGTCGGAGCCTGAACAACCGAACGAGACTCAACCTGAAGAACACCCGCCGGATGCCTCCACTGAGCCGGCCGCTGAAGATGTCATCATGGAGAGCCCTCCAAGGGCTCCTTCAAGGCCGGCGACTCCTGCCAAGACCCCTGACACTCCCGATGTTGTTATCACCGGGTTTGGTTATCAAACGCCTCCAGCTCACGTGTTAACCAAACATACAGAGCCGGCTGAAGCCTCGAAGAAGCTGAACTTTGACTCTTCGTACGAGAAGATGACAGCCGAAGAGCTCCACACCGGGTATATAAACCAGGTTACCACAAGCCGGGCTCTGGAACTTCAGTTGGTCTATTCAATGAAGACAAAATATGAGGTACCTTTCCTTCTTACCATATCCTTACTTAGCCCCCAAGAGCCGGTTTAACGTACTCAATTGTTGAGATGGGTCTTTCTGTGACCTCTGTAGATATTGTCATGCCAAATTCCCTTAGAATTTCTTTAGCTTAGTACTGTAGATAAAGTGAACCGCCAATCATAGCCCCCAAGGGCCGTCTCAGATTATATTTGAGTCAGGTCCTTAATATAGACACCTTGAAGATCTAATCATAGCCCCCAATTCTAGATTAGCTTCGAAGGAGATGAACCAGAACTGCATTGCATACTCTTTGAGATATCAAATATACATTAGCCCCCAAGTGTCAAATATATTGCTTGCAATCTATTTGAGACTTGCCTAAATTTTCTTTTAACACTTGTCTTGTATTTTGATGACTTATCCTGTATTTTGATGTATTATAGGAAGCTTTAAATGACGCCGGGTCTCAGTTGACGGATCTGAAGGCCAACCTGGCGGCTCAGCAAGAAGCCCGAAGCATTGCTAACGAAAAGTGTTGGCTTCTCTCTGAGGAGCTAGCGAATGTCACTGCTGAGCTTACCTCTTTAAAAGAGATGGCTGAATCTGAAAAGGCCGCTCTGACCAAATAGGCGGACGATGCTGAGCAGCGGCTTACAGCTATGGCGGAGGAACTCCAAGGCCTGAAGCAGCACATAGCGAAGATGTCAGCCGCCCTATTTGGTAAGTTTCTGTTTTACTTTGTACTTTTAACATTGCTAGTGAAAAACTGGCAACTCATTAACGTTATCCGACTTATCCAGGTCCCAGGAGCTGGCAGTTGGCTTCTGATAGCCTTCTGCCACTGAAGGCCATCTACACCTTTGCGGAACAGCTATACTGCGGCGCCATCTTCACGATCAAGAGCACGCAATATAAGGAGAAGATCCCCACTGCTCTGAAAGGGGTCTTGGAACTCTTGTCCACCATGCGAAAACAGATTGAAGAAGTAAAGAAGTCCGCCTTCCGCCAAGGAGTCGTCGTAGGATTGAGCCGGGCTCTGGCCTTCGCCCCCAAGCTAACGCCGGCTGAAATGATGGATGGTTACCCGTCCAAAAGAGATGACGGCTCAGAATTCACCGAAGAAGATTACATCCGGTGTGTCAAAGAGTCGCGTTATCTGGCCTCTGTACTGGTGGATGAAGCTGACTTGAGCACTTATCAGGCGGCTTATGACGTAGAGGAGAAGAGGATATGCGGGCCTCTGTACGAGTGTAACGATCTGACACCCGCCCGTAGTAAGGACCTCTTCCCTTGTGAGCTTGATGCATCCCTGTTCCTTGAAGGGTCTTTTGCTGCCATGGCTGACTGTAATTGGGAATTGGGAAATCTCCAGATAAAGCCAGCGGAAGAACCGGACCGGGATGAGCCGGCCAATAGCTGAAAGTTCTACTTTTAATCTTTCTGAGCACCGACTCGTGTACCGACTCATGTAATGACCCGCCGTGAGCGGTTGTAAACTTGGCAATGCCTTTTGCTCCTTCTGAGAGTAGTTTTTCTAAAGCATGACCCTGCCGTTTGGCGGCTGTATAAATCTTTCACCTCTCTGTGTGCACTTTCCTTCTCTCTGTGTTTCAATTTTGATGTGTTAACGGCTCTGCATGGATATACCTTGAGCTTTTTTGATGAGGGGTGTCTGTATTTGAAGACGCCATTCTGTGTCCAGAATATTAGAGCCGGATAATCTCTTTGAAAAACTCAATTTTTGTCAATCGGAGCAACATGGCTCAGATTCTTGTCGGATGAATCCATTAAGGAGCTGATTGTCGTAGGATAATGTAAGCTATACCTGATGGTAAGAAGCCTCTATCGACAATTGCGGCTATTGATGAACCGGAACTTTTGAGGAGAGTTGCGGCTGTGTAGCCCCCAAGTGCCGAGTAGTTCTACCTGCAGCAACCTGGGACTTATAATTGCCTTTGCTCTGACCCGGCTTAATAAGATGGCATGGTACAATATGTGATCATGATCTTTCTTTCCTCAAAAAACCCATATGATGGCTTTTCTGCGTGGATTCAAAGGTTGAACTCATACCAGTTCAGGGTCTCTATCGAGATTGGCCGTCAATTTCTTGAACCGGCTCAGGGTCTCTAGGCGAGATTGGCCGTCAATTTCTTGAACCGGCTCAGGGTCTCTAGGCGAGATTGAGTGGAAAGAGTGCAGCGAACGCCGGCTGTCGATGGAAGATGTAAGCTATACCTTAAGGCAAGAAGCCTCCATCGACAGCCGCGGCTAATAATCAGCCTGAGACGGCATAAAGCCGGCTATTTGAAAGGAGAAGTAAGCTATACCCGAAGGCAAGAAGCCTCTTTCAACAGCTACAGTTGATAAGCAACTGAGTTTTGGCATAAACGCCGGTTGTTAGGGTGAGATAAGCGAACCCATCGGTAAGAAACCCCCTTCGACAACCGCGGTTAATAAGTAACCGGAAGTGGCATAAAGCCGGCCATTAGGGTGAGATAAGCGATACCCATCGGTAAGAAGCCCCCTTGGATGGTCGTAGTTGATAAGCAACTGAAATTTGGTGTACACGCTGTTGTATTAGGGTCCTGTAAGCTATACCAAGGTAAGAAGCCTCCATCAACAATAGCGCTTAATGTATCCCAACTAGGCATAAAGCCAACTGTGCAAGGGAGAAGTAAGCTATACCCAGAGGCAAGAAGCCTCCTTGCAACAGTTTAATAACAGCTGGCTGTGCAAAGGAGAAGTAAGCTATACCCGAAGGCAAGAAGCCTCTTTGCAACAGTGAAATAACAACAGGCTGTGCAAAGGAGAAGTAAGCTATATCCGAAGGCAAGAAGCCTCTTTGCAACAGCGTTTGGTGAATCATAAAGCCGGATCAGCCGTTTGGACGGCGGATAAATCACTTTAACTCAAAAAATTTGAGCCGGAAAAATTTCATCTTGATTGCACAAAGGTATACATAAGAGCGGAGGCCCCTGTCTTTGTGGGGATGCTAGATTTTACTCATGTAAGCATGATATATACAATGATAGCGGCTTTCAATGCCTGCTAAGTAAAGTATGGTCACAAATGTGCGATATTCCATGGCTGCAACATCTCTTGACCCGCGTTTCCGATTCGTCTCGGATATCAATGAGGTAATATGACCCATTATTAAGGTTTCTACGGATCACAAAAGGCCCCTACCATGGTAGGGATAACTTATGCATTCCAGATTGGTCTTGAATCAGCCGGAGCACCAGGTCACCCTCCTGGAACGTCCGGGTCTTCACCCTGCGGCTATGATAGTGTCACAGGTCTTGTTGATAAATTGCTGACCTGGCTGCTGCTAACTCTCGTGCTTCATCCAAGGCGTCCAACGCATCTTGGCGAGCTACCTCATTGTCCGTCTCAACATAAGCCGCCACCCTTGGTGAGTCGTGCCGGATATCGCTGGGTAGAACCGCCTCAGCACCATACACCATGAAGAAAGGCATGAAACCTGTCGATCTGTTAGGGGTAGTTCTGATGCTCCATAAGACGGAGGGCAACTCCTCAACACAACATCCGGGTGTCCGCTTCAAAGGGACCATGAGTCGTGGTTTAACTCCTCTTAAGATTTCCTGATTGGCTCGTTCCGCCTGACCATTAGACTGTGGATGTGCCACGGCTGAAACATCAAGCCAGATATGCTCCTTCTCACAGAATGCTTTCATAGCTCCTTTGGATAGATTTGTTCCATTGTCCGTAATGATACTGTGTGGGTAACCAAAGTGATAGTTCAGCTTCTTAATAAATTGAACCGCTGTAGCCGTGTCACATTTGCTGACCGGCTCTGCCTCTACCCACTTAGTAAATTTATCAACCGCCACCACAAGGTGTGTTTTCTTATCCTTGGATCTCTTGAAAGGTCCTACCATATCGAGCCCCCAGACCGCAAATGGCCAAGTGATTGGTATCATCCTCAACTCTTGAGCCGGGATGTGAGCACGCCGGCCAAACTTCTGACAGTTGTCACACTTACGGACTAAGTCTTCTGCATCCTTGTGAGCCGTTAACCAGAAGAACCCATGTCGAAAAACCTTGGCCACTAAAGATTTTGACCCAGCGTGATGTCCACAGTCGCCAGCATGAATTTCACTCAAGATCTGCCGGCCCTCCTCCGGTGAAACGCAGCGCTGAAAACACCCGTCACCCTACACTTATGTAACTCACCATTGATAATCGTCATAGACATAGAATAACGGGTGATCTTCCTGGCCAGATCCTCCTCCTAAGGTAACTCACCACGTGTCAGATATGCCAAATAAGGAATTGTCTAGTCTGGGATAGCATGCAAAGCCGCCACCAATTCTGCTTCCGGGTCAGGAATAGCTAGGTCCTCCTCAGAGGGTGACTTGACAGTCGGATGATGCAATACATCCAGAAAACATTAGGTGGTACTGGCTTTCGTTGAGGGCCTAACCGTGACAAAGCATCAGCCGCCTCATTCCTGCGACGATCAATGTGATCCACCTGGTACCCCTTGAAGTGACCGACAATGATGTCAACCGCCTGTCGATAAGCCGCTATTCACGGATCCTTGGACTCCCAAGTACCTGAAACTTGCTGAGCCACCAAATCTGAGTTGCCTAAACATCTGACCCAACTTAAATTCATTTCCTTAGCGACTTTGAGACCATGGAGCAGTGCTTCATACTCAGTTGCATTATTAGTACAAGGGAACATTAGCCGGAGCACATAACAAAACTTGTCACCCTTGGGGGAGGTGAGAATAACTCCTGCACCGGACCCCTCTAGCTGCTTGGACACATCAAAGTGTATAGTCCAATACGTGTTATCCGGCTTCTCTTCGGGGGGTTGACATTCGGTCCAATCATTTTGAAATCCACCAAAGCTTGAGACTTAATTGCTATACGAGGAACATACTTGATGTTAAGAGGACCAAGCTCTAAGGCCCACTTGGCAATCCTCCCTATAGCTTCTCTATATTGAATGATATCTCCCAACGGGGCGGAACTGACCACTGTTATCTGGTGCCCCAAAAAGTAATGTTTTAACTTTCGGTTGGCCATGAAAACTCCATATACTAAGTTCTGCCAATGCGGATACCTCTGCTTAGACTCTGCCAAAACTTCACTAATGTAATAAACTGGCCTTTGCACAGGATACACCTTCCCTGCCTCCTTGCGCTCAACCACAATTGCTACACTGACTGCTCTATGGTTAGCCACCACATAAAGGAGTAATGGCTCTTTCTCAACCGGAGTAGCTAACACTGGTGGCTCAGTCAACTGTTTTTTAAGAGCTTCAAGTGCTTCGGCTGTTGCTTTGCTCCACTTAAACTTGTCTATCTTTTCCATCATCTGGTATAAGGGAATGGCTCTCTCCCCAAGCCGTCTTATGAAACGGCTCAATGCAGCAATCCGTCTTGTAAGGCGCTGAACATCATTAATGCACGTCGGCTCCCCTAAGGAAGTGATAGCCTTAATCTTATCCGGGTTAGCCTCGATGCCCCACTCAGAAACCAAGAAACCCAAAAGCTTTCCTGCTGGAACACCAAAGACACACTTCGTCTGGTTAAGCATCATCTTGTAGGCCTGGAGATTGTCAAAGGTTTCTTTCAAATCCTCTAGGAGAGTCTCCTTCCTTCTGGATTTAACCACGATGTTGTCTACATAAGCATGAACATTTCGGCCAATCTGACTGTGGAGGCAGTTCTGCACACATCGTTGGTAAGTCGCCTGGGCACTCTTGAGCCCGAAAGGCATGAAGACATAACAGAACGCCCCAAAAGGTGTAATAAACACCGTCTTCTCCTGATTTTTTGTCGCCATCTTAATCTGATGATATCCTGAATATGCATCTAGGAAGCCTAAACTTTCACATCTGGCTGTAGCATCAATAAGTTGATCGATACGAGGGAGTGCAAAAGGGTTAGTCGGGCAAGCCTTGTTAAGGTCCGTGTAATCTATACACATACGCCAAGTGCCGTTCCTCTTTAGCACTAGCACCAGTTTAGCCAAACACTCCGGGTGAAAAACTTCCACTCTAAAGCCTGCGGCAAAGAGCTGGGCAACTTCCTCCCCAATAGCTTTACGTCTCTCTTTGTTGAACCATCGTAGGAACTGTTTGATCGGCTTAACCTTTGGATCCACATTAAGATTGTGCTCAGCGAACTCTCTCGGTACACCCAGCATGTCAGAAGGGTTCCATGCAAAGATGTCCCAATTCTCACGGATGAATTTGATGAGCGCGCTTTGCTATTTGGGATACATGTGAGCCCCGATGATAAACTGCTTGGATGAATTACCCGGATTGAAATCTACTGCCTTGGTATCATCCGCTGAAAACTTGAGTGGCAGCTCAACTTCTGTCGTAGGCTTTTTCAGCGGGGTCATATCCGCCGGATCAACGTTTTCCTTGTAGAATTTCAGCTCCTCCTGAGCACAACTAGACTCTGCATACGCCGCATCTCCTTCCTCGCACTCGAGAGCCATTTTCCTATTACCGTGAACGGTAATTGTACCATTTAAGCTGAGCATTTTAAGTTGCAGATAAACATAGCAAGGCCTAGCCATAAATTTGGCATAATTCGGCCTCCCAAATAGTGCATTATAGGGACTTTTGATTTTGACCACCTCGAAGCACAAGGACTCCACCCTGTAATTATGCTCATCGCCAAAAGCTATTTCCAATTAAATCCGGCCCACCGGGTATGCTGATTTACCCGAGACCACACCATGAAAGACGGTGGAGGAAGGTTTAAGATCTTTGTCAAGCAACTTCATCCGCCAAAAAGTGTCATAGTAAAGGATGTTGATGCTGCTACCTCCGTCCATAAGTACCTTATTCACCATATAGCCATTCACCTAAGGGGAAACAACTAGAGCCAGCCGGCCCGGGTCATCTACCCGCGGCGGGTGATCCTCCCGGCTCCACATTATGTCATAGTTAGACCACGGTAAATATCGTGGGAGGGCCAGAGCAACCGCATTAACCGCTCGCCTCCGCAACTTCTCATCTCATTTATTGTGACCGATCGTGAATACATGATACTGTCCAGAACTAAGCTGCTTTGGGTTACTCTGAAACCCGGACTGATTGCGCTGCTGCTGATTGTTGTTATTGCTGTTGTTGCCAGGATGTTGTTGTTGCCCCCCTTGGTTATTCTGACCCGGATGCCCGTTTCCTGAACCGCCGGCGCCGAATCCAGCCCCTGATCCGCCGTGCCCTAAGCCGCCAGGCGGGCCACCACCCTGGTTATTACGCGGTTGGGAATGCTGGTTTTTGAATCTCTGCATGATAAAGCAATCACCACACGCATGTAACGCCGACTTGTCAGGCGTGCTATGCTCCGGACAAGGCTTCCTAAGCGCTTCTTCTAAATTAAAAGGGCCTCTGTTCCTTGGCCTGAACTTTCCACCCCCCTTGGGATGAATCTGTCTTGTGTTGGTATTTTCCACTAGCTCTGACCCGCTATCAGCGCTCTTTTGCTTATTCTGATTCCCATTGTTCACAAAACCTTTTCCTTGATTGTTTTCCTTCCCTTGATTGGCTTTCTCATCATCCGAGCCTGGATCCTTGGAATTATCTGGGTCAGCATACTTCGTCAAGGACGTCATGAGCTCTCCCATATCCTGACACGTGCACTTGAGCCGGCCGAGCTTCTGCTTCAATGGAACAAAATGACAGTTCTTCTCTAAAATAAGCACTGCTTGAGCCGTCGTGATCTGCTCTGAAGAGTGAATAATGGTCGACACTCGCCTGACCTAATGATGGGCCGACTCATTCTCCTGTTGAACACAGTGGTCCAAATCAACAATGGTCATAGGCTGCTTACAGGTCCCCTGGAAATTTTTAATAAACTTCGCCCTCAGCTCCGCCCATGAGCTTGTTGTGTTAGGCGGCAGACCTTTCAGCCATGTACGAGCCGGACCCTCAAGCATCATGATGAAATATTTTGCGCATACCGCCTCACTGATGTCCAGCATCTCCATGGCGAGCTCATCACTTTCAACCCACGCCTCAGGGGGTAGATCAGCTGTGTAATTCTGAACCTTTCGAGTCCCCTTGAAATCTGTCGGTAGTCGTTCTCTTCTCAGAGCCGGAGTTAAACATGGCACTCCTACAACTCTGGTACTAGCTACTCCCATTGAGACGGAAAGCGCCGGCTCTGGACAGGTTGCCGCTATCTCCGCCTCTCGCCTGTCTCTCGCCTGATCCGCGTGGGCTTGTGCATCAGGAGCCGCCCGCTCAACCTCAGGCGGTCCACGACGTGGATGACTGCTGGAACACGCCGGCGACTCGTAGTGCCGGCTGAAGCTTCAACTGGGGAGGGGGGTGGAGTGAACCCGGCGCCGCCTATGATCATACCTCTCTTGCTAGGCCATGGCTGTCTGTAAATATCCGATGGCGTTTCGCACATCCTCCGTGAAGGGTGCTTCATCTGGGATGGGAATCGCCTCAAGCCGGGCGGCTGCTGCCACCATGTTTGCGGCCGGGTTAGAGTAGTGAGCCGCCGGTGTTGGAAAAGCCCTAGGTGAGATCTGGTTATGCTGGGGTGGATGAATCGCCGGGCGTTCCATCGGGTGGCTTCCCGGCACGCCCGTAACCCGCCCTGCACCAGAGGTGTTAAAAAGGTTCCTCGCTTCGTAACGTTCTAGCAGACGGGATTGACGCCTCCTCCAGTGCACCGCGGCCGCTGACCTTTGCTCTAGCTCCAGACGGAAAGCATCGGCCTTGATACGCTCCGCTTCCTCTTCCATCCGGGGCTTCAGCTCGGCCATCCTTTGTCGTTCCTCTCTCATCCGGCCCTTGATGCGTGCCACCTCTAAATTCCTGGCTGCTTGATTATCCGGAGTTACTTCTATGGCTATGAGGGTTGAAAGCTCGTCCATCAATTTCACTAGAAGCTGAGCCGGCGGCGGCGGGCAATCACCCGCTGCGGCGGCTCCCGCCGCTGTGTCTCCAACGGCTGCAACCGATCCTACCATGAATAACGCCGCATGAACTAGGGGTCTCAGATCGTCCGACTCAAAGCCCTCTACCTCAGAATAGGTGTCGTAGCAGCCCCCAAGGCCACCGTTACTGAGCCGATACACTGATTCTGTCTCCCCACTGGAGGACTCATCTTCCGAGCAAACGAGAGTTCCCTGCGACCCGGACGCTTCCAGGTCCGTGCCTTGAGTGAAGCCTACGAGAACATGCTTTTGACCTGGGTGGGCATGCGCAGGCCGAACAACACCCGTAGATTGGAGATGCCGAGCCGGCTCGACGATGTTGGTGCAGATGTCCGGCCTGGGTGTAGATCCATCAACCTTTCCGATGAAAACATGGATCCCGCCGAACGGAACCCGAAATCCATACTCCATAGAGCCAGCATCAAGCCCCCATCCGGCGGCAGCGATGTAGAGCCGGCCGCGGCGACGCTTGCTCATCCTTCCAACCACGTATCCTTCGAGCCCTGGGAGAGAGCCCTTTGAGAACTCAACACCACCAAGCGTTAGCCCCACGGTGGGCGCCAAGTGTCGTAGTTTTATCACGGCAGATGTCTGGGTGAACGGACTTAGGTTCGAGGCCATCGCTAATGGGGTGGACTCAAAGGGGTTAGTCGGGACGAAAGATAGGGATTTACCCAGGTTTGGCCCCTCAAATCGAGGTAATAGCCTACGTCCTGGTTGGGTTTGTATTGCTTGTGTATCGATTACAAGGAGCTAGAAGCTTGACCTAGTTCTCGATCGCCCCCTCTAAGTCGCCCCGGGTCTGCCTTTATATAAGAGGTCAGCACCACCGGGTCGTTACTATTTCTAACCGAGTCTCTCTCCATCTTCTTTCCCAAGCCGTCTGTGAGTCGGCTTGCACGCCCGGGTCTTCTCCGTCCGGGCCGTCTGTACGGCCCACACCTTGAGCCGCCTATCTTCCTGGGCCACCAGTCTTACGACTCACCTTTGGGCTGGCTCACGAGCCAGCAACATGACCCAGAGCCTCCAGGGCGGGTCATATCATGGGGTCATATCCCCAATACCCACCGTCTTCAACCTCCTGCCAGTAGGCAGAAGGGCGTGTGGCAGCGGCGCGCCGGCCAGCTTCTGCTTGCCTGGCTGACGTGGCGCCCTCCGGATGCGCTAACATGATCGCCCCGTGCCTTCTCCCTCTCTCTCGCTGCCGCTCTCTCTCTCGCTCCCCCTCTTCCCCTCTCTGTTTTCTCTCCCGTCGGAACCGAAGCCGTCACCGCCGTCGATTCGTCGCCCTGGCGCCTCCTCGAGCCCACGAGCACCGTCGTCTGATGCGCCGTGAGCCCCTCCATCGATCCCCTCCTTCTCACCGCTGTTTAGCCTCCGTAGTCGCCATTCCCCCCCCCCCATCGAGCCCAAAGCTCCCCGCCACCAGCATTAATGGACACCGTGGCTAGAGCACCCGCCGTGCTCAGCTAAGCACCCCGGCGTGTTCGCGCAGGCCCGTAAGCTCCGGCATCCCCCGCACCCCCTGCTAGCTCTCCTGGGTGAGGGCGAGCAGGGACTTTGCCCCAGTGCCCCCGGCCGGCGCTCCCATGGCCGGCAGCACGGACGATGCTGCGACCAGAGGTCGCCGGCGACGAGTCCGTCGCCAAAGCCCTACAAGTGGGACCCCTCGTCAGGTGGGCTAATCCCCGAGTTAATTAACCCCTGAGCCACAGACGTGTGGGCCCAGCCTGTTAATTTAGCTAGTTTAAATTAAAAATAAAACTGTCAGATTAATGTGTTATTGACAGGTGGGGCGCAGCCGCCAGGTTTGACCTAGGCTGGCGCCTTTCACCTGCTGACGTCACCGTGACATCAGGCTAACATAATATCTCAATTTTGGGTTTAAATAAATTCCGGAAATTAATAAAAACTTCTAAAATTCATAGAAAATAATCTGTAAACCAGATGAAAATAATTTATATATGAAAATTTATCAGAAATTCAATGAATCCATATGTACCATTTTCATGCATGTTAGAGCAACCTAAATAGGTGAACTTGGACATTTTAGTTCAATTGCATTATGGAATCCATATATGAAGTTGAATTTGAACCTTGAGTTCAAACCCACTTCATTTAAATGTACTGCTAGATGCATTAGTTCAAACACCTCATATTGCCATGACATATTCATGCATCATATTGTGGCATTTGGTGTGTATTAATTTGTACCCCCTTCGATGTTGTCCTTTGTGTTAGGCACTTTTCCAGAGGATACGGTCGAGTATCCATCTGAGGAGCAGTAACGTGTGATCGTCTTATTAGGCAGGCAACCCCCCCTTGAACATACCCGATACAATCCCACTCTCTCGCTCTTGATCTCACTTATTGCATTAGGACAAAACGGTACAACTTTGCATGTTCTCGTAGTTGAACCCATTCCTCTCCATGACCTGTCATTGTCATACTAAATAGCTAAACCATGCAACCTAGCATACTTGGTAGATGCTTGATCTATGTTGTGCCTTAACCTGCTATGCTTGCTATGCTTAGAGTTGTGTCAGGTCTGATTCATCTGGGTGATGAACCGGAGTGAACTGAACTTGTTCTGATAACAGGAGTTAAGTTGTGAACACGATTTGGTAAAGATAGCGATGAGAGGTCGTGTAGGAGTACATGGCGGGTTGTCTCATTGGGACCATCCCTAAGAACTGAATCCTGTGTATGTTGTCCAAGACTAGCTACTATCGTACATTGGGATCCTTAATTGACTCTCTCGACTTATTAACCGACTTGATCTCTGTCCAGGAGTTCCAACTAGTTTCCGGTGTTTATAGGATATGTTAGGTATTGTGGTCTGGTGGATAGACAGTTGGGCTTGGGATAGACTAGGTATTGTGGCCCGGTGTACCAAGCGTAGTACCATCCGTTGATGTGGGCTTGGGAACCCTGTACACATCGTTTGGGGCCGTTGAGGAAACTTCGGCCGGACTTCCTTGCAGGTTTAGTCCCGAATAGGCGATAAACCTGAATGAGAGACTTGTGTGGTTAGTCAGGTCGTGGCCGACTCCCTCGCTGGGCTTCCGCTTGAAGGTTGCCGAGGTGTCTTTTTATGAGCACGTGGCGGTAAGTGGCGAGAGCATGTGTGACGAAGTACACCCCTGGAGGGTAATCAATCTATTCGAATAGCCGCGTCCACGGATATGGACTACTTGGATACTTATATGGTTCATAGACAATTTAAAAGGTTACTCATAAAAGCTTCAAGATAAGTGTGAGTACCGTGGATGGTACTCTCGTAGGAAGATAGGAGCAGATCCATGGTGGTGTATTGTTGTCGTGTTAGTGGACTCGTGTACGCTTCACTAAACTTTTCAAAGTTATGAAAGTCGTAGTACAGGATAGCCACCGAGTCAAAGTTGTCTTGCTGCATGGAACCCCACAACTTCCTTGTTGATACCGATGCATATGTAGTTAGTTCTGATGTAAGACTTGCTGAGTACTCAGTACTCACTATTGTTGTATTGTGATTTTGCAGAGGAGACTCCAGTCTCGCTAGTGGTTTCTTCGATAAGATCGATGTTGGTCATTTAGCTTGGGAATCCCAGCCAGAGGTCTGGTTCCTGTGGAGGGCCTTGTAGTTAGACAGGCTTCCCTCAGCCTTCTTCTTTTCTAGATGTCTGTACCCAGACATGTTAAGCTTCCGCTTGTTGTTTGCATGATTTGCATATTGGGTCACGTGACCCCTATTTGTAATATCACTCTATGTTGGCTCTTATGAGCCTCCTAAATAAATGTTCTGTTGTTGTATGGTTATGTTGTGATGCCATAGTTGTATCTATGCATATCGGGCATGTCGTGCGTACATGTGACGTGCAACGATATGTATGGGATTCGACACCTAGTTGTGTTCCTTTAGTATAACATCCCAAAATTCCATTTTGGAATGTTATGAATATAGTTATGCATCTATCATCATCATTGCTTGAATATATACAATTGGTTGAAATGTTTCTTCTGTCTTTCTGAAATCCTTTCTATTTTCAATATGTTGCTTTCACCTATTTGAAAATCTTGGTAAAAAGTTAAAATAAGAGGGGAGGAATATGACACTCCACACCAAGACCCATTTGGTGATCTATTTGAACAAAAATAATCAGGAGTTATTTTGAAAATATTTGCAAAAATGATTTAAAAACAAATAAGCAATTTCTGAAAATTTTATTTTTTTCAAATTGTTCAAATGATAGAATAAAAATGTTCAATAAATGGCATTTATTATTATGTTAATTTTGATATATAATACTCCTATTGTTAAAAATGTTTTGAATGCTTTTAAAGACGTTTTACTACTCTGGTTAATAAAAAGAGTAACGGTTTTAGTATTAAACGGGCCGGCCCACGGCACTTACTCGCGAAATTAATACGAGCCGGCCGACCGACGCGCAGTCCTCGCTCCCTCTCTCTATGACACTGGGTCCCACCCCGACAGACCGTTCGCCCCGCGCGGTCGCCTTCTTCCTCTCGCGCGCACCGCCGCCGGAAGTTTCTTTCCCCCTGGATCTCTCTCCTCTCTCCTCCCCCGCACCCCCCGAGAATCCTATAAGTAGTGTTACCCCTCCTCTCGATATTCCCCCCGAGCCCCCTCTCTCCCTTGCCGAGGCGCTGCCAAATTCCTCGCCGGAGTTGCTTCCACCACCGGAGCTCCCATCGCCCGTAGCCATCGCCTCGGTCATCCTCGCCTCTCTCCGACACCACCAATCGGCACCGGATGACCTCCTCCGTTGTCTGGGCTCCTTCGCGCCCCGTTTCGACCACCGGAGATGCCTCCCCTAACATCTCCTACCACCGGCCGCCGTCACCACTCGCCGGAGATCCCCTCTCTCTCCGGTAAGTCATCGGATCCATCTCCAACCCTCGGACCTAAAATCCATGGCTAGGATTAGAACCCTTAATCCCCGAATCGTTATCCTCTTCGGTCCGGTCGATCGCCTGCAACCATCCAACACACGCTCTAGCCAGCCAATAGGATAGTGCCACGTCACCCCTGGCCGTCCGGTAGATATTTCACCCTTTTCTGATTTTGTTTAGAAAATAGAACCTGTTCTGATTTTGTTTTGTGAATAACTTTTAATCTATTTAATGTTTTGAGTTGATTCTTTTTGCAATAGATCAGATTTTTCATGTAGTTTCACCCTGTACTTTTAAATTTCAAATTTGAACTATAAATTTGAATTGAATCAAATTTTCTCAAAATCATTCAAATCTGAATAACTAGAGTGTGAAAATAGATTTTGATATGAATCTTTTTGCTACTGTTTGATATTGGTTAGGACTATCACCATGCTTAGTTTGAGAATTTCTAGGATGATTTTGATTAGTGTTCTAGCTATAAACAGAACTTTATCAATCATCTTTTAGAAAACACAACTTTGTGTGTTTTCTTGCTTGTGATTTTTTATGCATTGTTTTGTCTTTATTAGTTACTAGTTCATGGTTGATGGTTGTGAGTTACAATATTTTGTTGTATGCTTATTGAGTGCTCTTGTTTGCTTCGTTGGATTATCCGGAGTGCGAAGCTTGTTACTTATAGTCACTCACATACGAAGATCATCAATCAGGCAAGTCACTTTGATCATGTTTACCCATGTTTTATATGCATTAGTTCTACCATCTTCCCCAATTGCATGCAAGATAGGTTAGTTGGAAACTTGGTTACATTGTAGTAGTATCATGTGGTAGGAACCCCCTGTCAACCCTTGACACATTGGCCCCGGGAAACGTCGTTATACTTTTTGCTATGCTACTAGTAGACGGGGTTGGTTGTGTGATTCATGAGAGTTGTGAGATTAATTACAAGACCTACCTAATGATCAAGATTTCAAGACTCCGAGTTTTCAACATACCTCTGGGTGGATGATGGTTGAACGGCACCCTGGAGAAACCAGTGGATTTGCCTAGGTGATGCTGGAGATGGCCAGTATTCACGCGGAAAGATCCACCCAGGCACAAAGAGATGGATGGATGCTTTAAGACCCAAGGCTTACCTGCACAGCCACAAGTCATTATGGGCTCTGGCTTGGTTGGATATCGTGGCGACCCTGGACAGTCGGTGCTATGAGATGTAGAAGAACGGTAGGAAAGGATGGGCACCGACAAAGTCGCAGGGAAACCCTTTGGAAGACCATGTTTTGGTCATCCGTTTCTCAAACACCCTGAAGTGTGAGAAATCAAACGGAGGTGACCAAATCTTGTGGGGAACGAGTGCAAAACTTTGCAGAGTACTCAAACCTAATCGATTAGCCGTGTCCACGATCATGGACGACTTGAGCCAAAGGAACTGAAACTTCCGGAATTCTCAACACAAATTAATATGATGATGTGGGTATTAACAATTGGGTATGAGGATTGGTTGGCCGAACCATCTCATTAAGCAACCAACTTCGTAATATTTTTTGCTTAGCCCTCTCTTGATGTAGGAAAAAATTGGCTTTACGCAAAAACTTATCACCCCACCTGCCATATGAGCATGTAGATTAGATGATTATCTTTTCACACCTCTTTGTGACTTTGCCGGCATATTCCATATGCTGACCTACACGGCTGCAACGTATCATGTTGCAGAGTACTTTTCCGACCAGGAGTGAGGACACGTTCTACGCTCGGTGAGATGCCCTTGGAGTCAGATGGACTCATCTACCTTCGACGCTTCCGCAAGATTTAGACATTCTCATGAGTTGGCCTTCAGCCACTTTATTGTAATTTTTTTATTGTAATAAAGGGCTCGATATGAGATTTAGATTAATATAATGCTGTGTGATTTACCTTTGATATATACATTGATGTACCGTGTGTGTACCAGCATGATCTTGGGATGGTACGGAAACACCGGAGATTCGGCCTCTCAGGTCGGGTCGCTACAGAAATGGTATCAGAGCACACGCTGACCGTAGGACATAACCTCTAGGATTGGAAAGCCTTAGGACTTATTTCTCTTTGTCTTTAAAATTCTTATACTCTCATCTACTCGTTTCTGATTTCTCTCCGGTTATTTCAAAATTTATAGATGGCCACCTTCATCCCAGTGTTGATCACGGAGTTTTGCCAGCCTGACGCAACGATGCCTTTTGGTAAGGAGCTGATGAGGATCGTCAAGGACGTGAGAATTGCTTTGCCGAGCATCACCGGGACTCCTATCATGTCATTTCCACAAGATGGACGCTACAGGATCGAGGTGCACATCCCAGGGAAGACCTTTGGGAATCGGAAGGAACCCAGCGACTTCAAGTTTGTGGCACCCAGCTGGATACTTGGAAGAGACATGGCCATTCATCGTGCCCTTGGACGTATTCAGGAGGAATATATAGGTGGAACCATTTCACCAAGACTCAGCATGGTTTGCCGCCGAGATGCCCATGGCAACATCATCACCAACCCCACTGGAGACTCCACCATGTCATATATCTAGACCCTAGAGACGCACATCAGGACTCTGGAGCTTCGAGTTCGTGATGATATGAAGACAATCAAGAATCTGATGAACCGCGAGATTGACCTCGAAGCTGACTTACGGGAAGCCGAGTACGAGCATGAGTATGAGGTGAAGGATTTATTAGAGAGGATCAACAAGCTGAATACTCGCATCGCCACTCTGGAGGAACAGGTGGACATGGGTGAAAATCTTCATCCTGAGGGAGACTTGACTCCTTTCATCAGCGACGATGATGACTATGAGGAGAGCACCACTGGAGGAGACTCAGTCACCATGCACTTCTGAGGAAAACTTTAGTTATGCCCTCCATGTATCTTTTATTTTCGTCGTTAAAGCGTAGGTCGATGCTTAGTTTGATTGAGTATTGTATTCCGATGTTTGACATTGATTGAATAAATGAATGAGTGTTTGGTGTGATATGTTTGTTGCACTTCATATGGGTAGTGAATTTCTCCTTTTAGGCCCTTGTTCTATTCTAATTCTCACCCCTCTGAAAACAACAAGATGCCTCCACGACGTGAGTCCGATTTCACCTTCCCGCCGGAACTCACGCAACTCCTTCAGCAGCAGAATGCACTGATGCAGCTATTGATCCAGAATCAGACCAACAACCAGACCAACAACCACCACCATCCACCCCAGGCTGACAATCTCACCCGTTTTCTGAGGTTGAATCCTCCAACTTTCTCCAGCAGCACTGAGCCCATTGTAGCAGATGACTGGCTCCGTAAGATGGAGAGAGAACTCGTCACCGTTGGATGTACTGACACTGAGAAGGTGCGCTTTGCCGCACATCAACTGGATGGACCAGCAGCTTCATGGTGGGAGAACTACAGCACCACATATCCTATTGCTGATGTAACTTGGGAGCAATTCAAGCAAGCTTTCCGCATCGCACATGTTTCAGCTGGAGCTATGAGTCTGAAGAAGCGCGAGTTTCGCAACTTGCGCCAAGGAAATCTCTCTGTGGCCCAGTACGTGGACGACTTTAGCACATTGGCTCGTTATGCACCAGGAGACGTGGCCGATGATGCGGCCAAACAAGAGAAGTTTCTGGAAGGACTCAATGATGAGTTGAGCATGCAGCTGGTAGTGGCTACCTTCAACAACTACCAAGAGCTGGTGGACAAGGCCCTCATGTTGGAGGGAAAACAGCAGCAAATTGAGAATCGCAAGCGGAAGTACACTCAGGGGAAGTTTAACTCTGGAGCTCATCAGAAGCCCCGCTACTCCCCGTACTCGGGGAATACCGGATCAGGGACCGGTAAGATTGGAAGGCACACTCATGCCGTGCACAACCATGGAGGCCACAACCATGGAGGAAATGGGAATGACCGTCCCAACCATGGCAATTTCAAGACTGACAATGGGAATGGGAACAACAACCAGCACCGTCATGCTCCTACTCAGAAGGATCTGAGTCACATCACCTCTTTCAAGTGTCAAAAGACAGGGCACTATGCTACTGAGTGTCCCCAGAGCAAGCAGGGAAATGGAAACGGCAACTCCACAGCCAAGAAGCCAAATCCGTTTCCTCGTGCCCAGGTGAACCACCTTGACGTGGAAGAAGTTTATGATCAACACGAGACTGTGGTTGGTAAGTTTTTATTGCATTCACGTCTAGTTACAGTACTTTTTGATTCCGGTGCAACTCATTCATTCATATCAAGGGTAGTTGTGGATAAGTATGGTTTGCCCACTAAAACCCTTAGTCAGCCCATTAAGGTCAGTTCCCCAGGAGATATGATAATGGCAGGAATAGGATGCCATGCCTTGAAACTTCACATAGGAAACCATGTTTTTCCACCGACCTCATCGTCTTAGAATCCCAGGGATTGGAAGTAATCCTAGGCATGGATTGGATGACCAAGTATGAAGGAAATCTTGATTGTCCCAGCAAGTCTGTTTCACTCACCACCCCAGAAAACAAGAGGATTAAGTATGTATCCCGACGCACCCAGATGAGTGCTCGATTAAATTCCCTCACAGGAGTTGTTTAGGAGGAAGTACCTGTGGTAAAAGACTTTCCGGATGTATTCCCGGAAGAATTATCAGGCATGCCACCAGATAGGGAGATTGAGTTCCTAATAGAGCTACAACCAGGGACAGCCCCAATTTCCTAGAGACCCTATCGGATGCCCACAAATGATTTAGTGGAAATCAAGAAGCACATTAAGGAGTTATTGGACAAGGGATATATTCGCCCAAGTTCTTTACCTTGGGGAGCCCCAGTTCTTTTGGTGGAGAAGAAGGATAAAACCTTGAGAATGGTAGTAGATTATCGTGCCTTGAACGAGGTGCCTATCAAGAACAAGTACCCTCTACCGATAATTAATGACTTGTTTGATAAGCTAGTAGGTGCCAAAGTATTCTCCAAGATCGATCCTCGATCAGGGTATCACCAACTGAAGATTCGTGAATAGGATATACCCAAAACAACTTTCACCACAAGGTATGGCTTATATGAGTATACAGTCATGTCCTTTGGTTTGACTAATGCTCCTGCCTACTTCATGAATTTGATGAACAAGGTGTTTATGGAATATTTGGACAAGTTTGTCGTGGTGTTCATCGATGACATTTTGATATTCTCCAAGAACGAGGAAGAACACAAGGAACATCTGCGTTTAGTTCTGGAAAAGCTAAGAGAGCATCAGTTATATGCCAAGTTCAGCAAATGTGAATTTTGGCTGACGGAAGTCGGATTCCTTGGACATGTTATTTCCGGAGAAGGAATAGCCGTAGACCCCGCTAAGGTTGAAGCCGTCACCGAGTGGAAGTCACCCACCTCAGTTAAGGAGATCCGTAGTTTCCTTGGACTAGCCGGATATTACCGGAGGTTCATTGAGAATTTTTCAAGAATTGCCAAGCCCATGACGGAGTTGTTGAAGAAAGAATCCAAGTATGTTTGGACTGAGGAATGTGAAGCCAGGTTCCAGGAGTTGAAGAAACGTTTGGTCACAGCCCCAGTGTTGATTTTGCCCAATATTCGGAAGGACTTCCAGGTTTATTGTGATGCTTCACGTCAAGGACTTTAAGGAGTACTCATGCAAGATGGAAAGGTTGTAGCCTATGCATCTAGACAACTACGACCTCATGAGTTGAATTATGCCACCCATGATTTGGAACTAGCAGCCGTAGTGCACGCACTCAAGACCTGGAGACATTTTCTTATCGGAAATAGTTGTGATGTATACACCGACCATAAGAGCCTGAAATATATCTTCACGCAGAAGGAGTTGAACCTCAGACAGAGGAGATGGTTAGAGTTAATAAAGGACTATGACATGAGATTACATTACCATCCAGGTAAGGCTAATGTTGTAGCCGATGCCTTGAGTCGGAAAACTTATGTAAACACACTCACAGCGGGAGGATTACCCCAAGAGTTAGCCGATGATCTCAGAGAGCTCAGGCTAGAGATAGTTCCAAGAGGATATGTTGCCACACTGGAGATTCAGTCCACCTTGACTGAAAGAGTTCGAGAAGCCCAGAAATCGGACAAGGAGATAGCTGAGATTAAGCAGAGAATGAAAGATGGAAAAGCTAAAGGTTTTTGTGAGGATGAGCAAGGAACTCTGTGGTTTGAGAACCGAATCTATGTGCCCAATGACCCAAAGCTCAGGAAGTTGATACTTCAGAAAGCCCACGATTCACCTTACTCGATACACCCAGGCAATACCAAGATGTATCTGGATTTAAACGTAAGTTACTGGTGGATAGGTATGAAGAAGGATATTGCGGAACACGTTGCAATATGTGATGTTTGTCAGCGAGTAAAGTCGGAACATCAGAAACCAGTAGGGTTACTTCAACCTTTGCCGATACCCGAGTGGAAATGGGAAAAGCTTGGTATGGACTTCATCACAGGACTACCTAGGACCCGTTCAGGTTATGATTCCATCTGGGTAGTGGTTGATCGCTTGACCAAGGTGGCTCATTTCATTCCAGTGAAAACCACCTATACCAGCGCTAAGCTAGCCAAGATATATATGACCAGGATCGTATGTCTGCATGGAGTTCCGAGGAGTATCGTGTCAGATAGAGGAACACAATTTACCTCAAAGTTTTGGCATCAGTTACATGAAACTTTGGGTACAAGGCTGGAGTTCAGTACAGCTTTTCATCCGCAGACCGATGGACAGACTGAGAGAGTCAACCAGATTCTGGAAGACATGTTGAGAGCTTGTGCGCTAGATTATGGATCTAGTTGGGATGACAATTTATCTGACGCAGAATTCTCGTACAACAACAGTTATCAGACCAGTCTGAAGATGGCCCCTTTCGAAGCTTTATATGGAAGGAGGTGCAGAACGCCACTGACGTGGGATGGTGTTGGAGACGGACAACTTTTCGGTCCCGACCTTATCCGAGATTTTGAAGAGAAAGTCAAGCTGATTCGCGACATACTCAAGATAGCTCAATCTCAACAGAAGAGTTATGCTGACAGCAAATGCAAGGAAGTGACGTATGAAGTGGGAGACTGAGCATATCTTCGTGTGTCCCCGCTTCGAGGAATCAAAAGGTTTGGTGTTAAAGGAAAGTTAGCACCCAGATTCATAGGCCCCTACAAAATTCTTGAACGTAGAGGTGAAGTTGCATACAAACTGGAATTACCGGAAGGATTATCCGGAGTTCATAATGTGTTCCATGTGTCCCAACTGAAGAAATGTCATGCTGAGATGACTGATTTTCCCTTGAGAGACACAGTGCCCCTAGAGGCCATACAACTTGACAGTGATCTGACCTACAAGGAGAAGCCTGTCAGAATCCTCGAGACATCCAACAGAGTTACCCGCAGCAAGATCATCAAGTTCTGTAAGGTTCTGTGGAGTCACCACACCGAGGAAGAAGCCACCTGGGAACGCGAAGAAGATCTTCGTAGAGACCACCCGCACCTATTTTCTAGCCAACCCGAATCTCGAGGGCGAGATTCATCTTAAGGTGGGTAGGTTTGTAACATCCCAAAATTCCATTTTGGAATGTTATGAATATAGTTATGCATCTATCATCATCATTGCTTGAATATATACAATTGGTTGAAATGTTTCTTCTAACTTTCTGAAAGCCCTTTCTATTTTCAATATGTTGCTTTCACCTATTTGAAAATCTTGGTAAAAAGTTCAAATAAGAGGGGAGGAATATGACACTCCACACCAAGACCCATTCGGTGATCTATCTGAACAAAAATAATCAGGAGTTATTTTGAAAATATTTGCAAAAATGATTTAAAAACAATTAAGCAATTTCTGAAAATTTTATTTTTTTCAAATTGTTCAAATGACAGAATAAAAATGTTCAATAAATGGCTTTTATTATTCTCTTAATTTTGATATATAATAATCCTATTGTTAAAAATGTTTTGAATGCTTTTAAAGACGTTTTACTACTCTGGTTAATAAAAAGAGTAACGGTTTTAGTATTAAACGGGCCGGCCCACGGCAGTTACTCACGAAATTAATACGAGCCGGCCGACCAACGCGCAGTCCTTGCTCCCTCTCTCTCTGACACTGGGTCCCACCCCGACCGACCGTTCGCCCGTGCGGTCGCCTTCTTCCTCCCGCACGTGCCGCCGCCGGCAGTTTCTTTCCCCCCGGATCTCTCTCCTCTCTCCTCCCCCGCACCCCCCGAGCATCCTATAAGTAGCGTTGCCCCTCCTCTCTCCATTCCCCCCCGAGCCCCCTCTCTCCCTCGCCGAGGCGCTACCAAATTCCTCGCCGGAGTTGTTTCCACCACCGAAGCTCCCATCGCCCGTAGCCATTGCCTCAGTCATCCTCGCCCCTCTCCGACACCACCAATCGGCACCGGAGGACCTCCTCCGCCGTCTGGGCTCATCCACGCCCCGTTTCGACCACCGGAGACGCCTCCCCTAACATCTCCTACCACCGGCCGCCGTCACCACTCGCCGGAGATCCCCTCTCTCTCCGGTTAGTCATCGGATCCATCTCCACCCCTCGGATCTAAAATCCACGGCTAGGATTAGAACCCTTAATCCCCGAATCGTTTTCCTCTTCGGTCCGGTCGACCGCCCGCAACCATCCAACACACGCGCTAGCCAGCCAATAGGATAGTGCCACGTCACCCCTGGCCGTCCGGTAGATATTTCACCCTTTTCTGATTTTGTTTAGAAAACAGAACCAGTTCTGATTTTGTTTTGAGAATAAATTTTAATCTATTTAATTTTTTGAGTTGATTCTTTTTGCAATAGCTCACATTTTTCATGTAGTTTCACGCTGTACTTTTAAATTTCAAATTTGACCTATAAAATTTGAATTGAATCAAATTTTCTCAAAATCATTCAAATCTGAATAACTAGAGTTTGAAAATAGACTTTGATATGATTCTTTTTGCTACTGTTTGATATTGGTTAGGACTATCACCATGCTTAGTTTGAGAATTTTTAGGATGATTTTGATTAGTGTTCTAGGTATAAACAGAATCTGCTTAGTATTATAGTATAGTTTTATTTACTTAGTTTTAGTTAGTTTAACTTAGATTTAGTTTTAATTTGTTTAGTAGGTTCTGTTGTGTAAACATTTAGTGTTTTACTTGTTGTTAATAAAAATATAAAATTGTTTAGTTATTTCTTTGTTAATATAGGAATCACAACTTCTTTTCAACTAGGTTTAATTTGAACTAAAACAACTAGTTAGTAATAGTTTTCTTTCAACAAAGTTTTACATAATTTAATTTTGTTTTCTAAGACAAGTTTATTTGTAAAATTCTTTTCTGTTAAGAACATGTTTTGCTAATAAGTAATAAGTTTTGTTTTGCTCTTTTGTTAGTAAAACTATAGTTGTTTCATATAGTGTTTATCAAAACTTTTAAAAACTTTACTAAAGTTTTTTCCCAACAAAACTTTAATGAATTCAATTCTGTTATTAATAAAATATTTTTATTGTTTCCTTGCTGTCAACAATTGTTTTGTTATTACAAATAGGTTTCATTATGTTAGTAGTGTTTTATCAATCATCTTTTAGAAAACAAAACTTTGTGTGTTTTCTTGCTTGTGATTTTTTATGCATTGTTTTGTCTTGATTAGTTACTAGTTCATGGTTGATGGTTGTGAGTTACAATATTTTGTTGTATGGTTATTGAGTGCTCTTGTTTGCTTCGTTAGATTATCCGGAGTGCGAAGCTTGTTACTTATAGTCACTGACGTACCAAGATCATCAATCAGGCAAGTCACTTTGATCATGTTTACCCATGTTTTATATGCATTAGTTCTACCATCTTCCCCAATTGCATGCAAGATAGGTTAGTTGGAAACATGGTTACATTGTAGTAGTATCACGTGGTAGGAACCCCCTCTCAACCCTTGACACATTGGCCCCGGGAAACGTCGTTATACTTTTTGCTATGCTACTAGTAGACGGGGTAGGTTGTGTGATTCATGAGAGTTGTGAGATTAATTACAAGACCTATCTAATGATCAAGATTTCAAGACTCCGAGTTTTCAACATACCTCTGGGTGGATGATGGTTGAACGGCACCCTGGAGAAACCAGTGGATTTGCCTAGGTGATGCTGGAGATGGCCAGTATTCACGCGGAAAGATCCACCCAGGCACAAAGAGATGGATGGATTCTTTAAGACCCAAGGCTTACCTGCACAGCCACAAGTCATTATGGTGTCTGGCTTGGTTGGATATCATGGTGACCCTGGACAGTCGGTGCTACGAGATGTAGAAGAACGGTAGGAAATGATGGGCACCGACAGAGTCGCAGGGTAACCCTTTGGAAGACCATGTTTTGGTCATCCGTTTCTCAAACACCCTGAAGTGTGAGAAATCAAACGGAGGCGACCAAATCTTGTGGGGAACGTGTGCAAAACTCTGCAGAGTACTCAAACCTAATCGATTAGCCGTGTCCATGGTCATGGACGACTTGAGCCAAAGGAACCGAAACTTCCGGAATTCTCAACACATATTAATATGATGATGTGGGTATTAACAATTGGGTATGAGAATTGGTTGGCGGAACCATCTCATTAATCAACCAACTTAGTAATATTTTTTGCTTAGCCCTCTCTTGATGTAGGAAAAAATTGGCTTTACACAAAAACTTATCACCCCACCTGCCATATAAGCATGTAGACTTGATGATTATCTTTTCACAACTCTTTGTGACTTTGCCGGCATATTCCATATGCTGACCTACACGGCTGCAACGTATCATGTTGCAGAGTACTTTTTCGACCAGGAGTGAGGACACGTTCTATGCTCGGTGAGATGCCCTTGGAGTCAGATGGACTCATCTACCTTTGACGCTTCCACAAGATTTAGACATTCTCATGAGTTGGCATTCAGCCACTTTATTGTAATTTTTTTATTGTAATAAAGGACTCGATATGAGATTTCAATTAATATAATGCTGTGTGATTTCCCTTTGATATATACAATGATGTACCGTGTGTGTACCAGCATGATCTTGGGATGGTACGGAAACACCGGAGATTCGGCCTCTCAGGTCGGGTCGCTACATTTAGTAGTACTCTTTACAGGGAACTGCCTCTTTGTGCTTCCACCGAGCCTTGGTAGCTTGGTACTGCTCCGGACACATTGATTGACCTACATGTATACTTCTTTGCTGCCGTATCTATCCCTTCAGGGAAATGTCTCGTAGTGTAATGGAGTCCCTGTAGCCTGCTACGACTCGTCTACGTGCAGTGATGACATTTATGTCCCTTGGCGTAATAGAGTCCTTGTAGCTTGCTATGACTCGTCTATACATGCTAGAGGCCGACACCTGCATGGTTGGGTTATGTATGCCTGTTCCTGTATGGATGTGCCACTTGGGTTCTATGACTAGTCATGTCGACCCGGGTTCTTTGATGTTTGAATGCTAGCGACATATGGCATATGTGAGCCAAAAGACGCAAACGGTCCCGACCCAGGTAAGGTGGCAGCCGTGGAGTTAACCGTGCGTGAGGCCGCAAAGTGATGCGATGTGTTACATGCTAGATTCTTATGTGTTTGGATCGGGGTTCCAACATAGGGTTATATGGAGCTGCAGATAAGGTCGGGGGAGCCATAGGGGACCCACAAGCTTTCTAGGCGCAACCAGGGGTGGCCACGCCTAACACGCTTGTGTCCTATAGGTGGCCCCTCTGGTTGATTCTTGCGCCAGTATTTTTTGTTAAATCAAAAAAATTCTCCTTAAATTTTCAAGACAATCCGAGAAATTTTATTTCTGCACAAAAATAGCACCAATGCAATTTTCGTGAAAACAACGTTAGTCTGGGTTGGTTCCATTCAAATCATGCAAATTAGAGTCCAAAACAAGGGCCAAAGAGTTTGGAAACGTATCAACCACCCCGTGCAACCTTCGGACTCCGTTTTCTTGTGGTACACTTGTTTAGGTCGCTAAAAAATCATTATATAATCTCCCAAAGGTTTGGACCTTCGTATCATGAGAACACCCTTGTTTTCGTTTTGAGTTGTTTGTGCAGTAGATTTGTATTGCCATGACGTCCCCAAGTGCTTCGAAGGACAACTTCTTCGAGAAGGGCATCAACCCCTACCTTGTGGAGGTGCTGCGACACCCGCAAACCATTGAGATGCATGAGGGTGTGCTACACATCCATGATGTAGAGGGGCCAAAGAAGACCGGAAGCATGGAGACAAGGCTTGATGCAATGGAGCAGTAAGTCTTCAAGTGCCTGGACTCAATGCCAATCACATGATGATCTTGGAGTTTACCCATAAACACAAGCTCGACGCCAAGGACATCGGGGAGCACATCTTCAAGCTTTAAAAGAAAATCGAGCATCTCCAAGCCCAAATCTATGACCTGCAAAATCAAAACTGTCAGTATAAATATAGATTTAAGAGAATGAGTTCGGCTGTAGAATTGAGGATTCTGGAGACTCGATCATCTTTTACGATGGTGAGCCTATTCCATGGAAGACGGAGGACAAGCTTCCAACCTCATCAACAACTCCAACATCACCACCTCCGAACAAAGACAACTAAACACATTGGTATGGGCACTCCCCTTGGCTTGTGCCAAGCTTGGGGGACGTGCCCCGGTAATGTATCACCATCACATCTTTCACTTTCACTGTTTTTCCTAGTTTGATCATTTTGGTTATATCTTGATCTAGTAGAATAAAGTTTTTAGTGTGGTCCTAGCTTTGAGTTTTTCTTTATGTTCCCCTTATGTAAGCGAGTCTGAGAGTTATATAATAAAAAGTAGTTTTGATGTGAGGGCTTTGCTTGTTGCCATGATCTTGAGAAAAATAAAAAAAGTAATAAAAGAAGAATATAATAAAAGCAAAGAGTATATATGATGATCTTATGGGGAGTGATGACTTCACATATAATAGGTATGTCCATTGAACTTTGTTGGGAGTTGACAAACATAGTGATTGGTCATTGGTGCAATTTAAAGGAAGTAATAAAGAAAGAGAGGTTGACATACAAATATATTATCTTGGACATCTTTTATGATTGTGAGCACTCATTAAAATATTATATGCTAAGAAGTTGATGTTAGACAAGGAAGACAACATAATGTGTTATGTTTGCTTATTTCCGAACAGAAGTTATATGTTTATAGATCCTCCAACATGCACTGCTTTCTTCCCCCTCATACTAGCCAAAACTTCCGCACCAAGTAGAGATACTACTTGTGCATCCAAACAAGCTTAACCCAGTTTTTCCATGAGAGTCCACCATACCTACCTATGGATTGAGTAAGATCCTTCAAGTAAGGTTTCGTCGGTGCAAAAATCAATATGAATTGCTCCTAAATATGTATGATCTTTTATTGTAAGGGAAAATAAGCATTGTACGAACCTATGACAGTAAAGAAATAAAATGTGATGGACTGCATAATAAAGGTTACTATGACAAAGGGCAATGCAATGCGACATTCTTTGCATTAAGGGTTTGCACATCCAAAAACAAAAAGCGCATGACAACCTCTGTTTCCCTCTGCAAAGGGCCTATCTGTTACTTTTACTTTATAAGTACTTACCCTTATCCAAGAGTCATGGTGATCTTCACCACTTCCTATATTTCGCCTTTCTCTAGCAGCAAGCATTATGTGTTGGGGAATGATCTAGACACATATATCCACTCGGAAGTGGGTGATGATGAGTTATTTCTGTTGACATTGCCCTGGAGGTAAATAGTTGGGAGGCAAAACGATAAGCCCCTTTCTTTCTCTGTGTCCAATTGAAGCTTTGAACTCATGAGTACCACGTGAGTGGTAGCAATTATGAAAGACTAAAAGATGATTGATTATGTGGATTTTCTTTACAAGCTCTTATATTGACTCTTTCCGATGTCTTGATAAATTGCAATTGCTTCGATGACTAAGAGCATAGTTTGTTGGTTCTCAATAGAGTTCTTGATTCATACTTTACCTTGTGAATGAATTGTTACTCTAGTATAAGAAATTATATATGAATAAGTATTGTTGTTATAAAGATGATCATGATGCCCTCGTGTCCGTATTTTATTTTATCGACACCTCTATCTCTAAACATGTGGACGTATTTATCGATCTTGGCTTTCGCTTGAGGACAAGCAAGGTCTAAGCTTGGGGAGTTGATACGTCCATTTTGCATCATGCTTTTATATTGATACTTATTGCATTATGGGATGTTATTAAACATTATGGTCCAATACTTATGCCTTTTTCCCCATATTTTACAAGGTTTACATGAAGCGGGAGAATGCCGGTAGTTGGAATTCCGGACTAGAAAAGGAGCCAATCTGAGAGACCTATTTTGCATAACTCCAAAAGTCCTAGAAATTTATAGAGAATTGTTTTGGAAAATATAAAAAATATTGGGAAAAACAAAAACCAAAGGGGACCCACCAGGAGGTCAAAAGATTGTTGGGCGCGGCCTACCTCCCTAGACGCGCCCTTGTGGCTTGTGGGCTCCCTAGCAGGCCTCCGGTGCCCATCTTCTGCTATATGAAGGGTTTTGACCTGGAAAAAAACCCAGAAGAGATCTTTTGGGATGAAGCGCACCATCTCGATGTGGAACCTGGGCAGAACCAATCCAGGGCTCTGATAGAGCTGTTTTGCCGGGGAAACTTCCCTCCCCGAGGGGGAAATCGAAGCCATCATCATCACCAACAATCCTATTATCGAGAGGGTGTCAATATCCATCAACATATTCAGAGACACCATCTCCTCTCCAAACCCTAGTTCATCTCTTGTATCCGCTCTTTGTCTCAAAACCTCAAGATTGGTACCTGTGGGTTGCTAGTAGTCTTGATTACTCCTTGTAGTTGGTGCTAGTTGGTCTATTTGGTGGAAGAACATATGTTCGGGTCCTTTATGATAATTAATACTCCTCTGATTATGAGCATGAACATTTTTTGTGAGTAGTTATGTTTGTTCCTAATGACATGGGATAAATCTTGTTATAAGTAATCATGTGAATTTGGTATTCATTCGATATTTTGATGAGATGTATGTTGTCTATCATCTAGTGGTTTCATGTGAATGTCGACTACATGACACTTCCCCATAATTTGGGCCTAGGTAAATGCATTGGGAAGTAATACGTAGATGATGGGTTGCTACAGCGACAGAATCTTAAACCCTAGTTTATACATTGCTTCGTAAGGGGCTGATTTGGATACATATGTTTCATTCTATGGTTAGATTTATGTTAGTTCTTCTTTCATAGTTGAGGATTCTTGCGAGAGAGATTAATCATAAGTGGGAGGTTTGTCCAAGTAAGGGCAGCACCCAAGCACCGGTCCACCCACATATCGAATTATCAAAGTAACGAACGTGAATCATATGAGCATGATGAAAACTAGCTTGACATAAATTCCCATGTGTCCTCGCGAGCGCTTTTCTTTATATAAGATTTTGTCCAGGCTTGTCCTTCGCTAAAAAAAAGGATTGGGCTACCTTTCTGCACCTTTGCTACATTTGTTACTTGCTACCCATTACTAATTACCTTATCACAAAATTATATGTTACCAATAATTTCAGTGCTTGCAGAGAATACCTTACTGAAAACTGCTTGTCATTTCCTTCTTCTCCTCATTGGGTTTGACACTCTTACTTACCGAAAGGACTACGGTATATCCCCTAGACTTGTGGGTCATAAAGCATCTATGGCCGGGCGCCTAAAATCGATCTGAAACGCTCGGTTGGGCGGACCGTTCACTGTTCGGTTAAAAAATAATGACCTAGCCGGGCATGTCAAACCGCCTCAAACGCTCGGGCTAACTGGCATCCCTCATATCCAACTCAAATCTCCTATGGTGATGATGTGAAAGCTCGAGTGCCAAAGTCTGGCTATCTCAGCCGGACAACAACTCCTAGCCCTAGCCACATCCACTTCTCTCCCTCTCAACCTTCCTCTCTCCGCTCACCATCCACAACATCCATAACATTTCTCTGTCTCTGAATCATCCTCTCACACCGGTGCGGTGCCTCCAACTGCTCGAGATGATTCGGGCTAGGCATGAAGCACCGATCACAGTTGGCCTACCTCTGGACTCGCCGGAGTTAGAGTAGGAGGGGGAGCAGCAGCCAGAGAAGGCCCCCTAGCCCATGGAGGGTGTTAGTCTAAAGAAGGAGTATGGGGCGGAGACAAATGGTATCTTTGCCTATAGTGAGTCTGATGATGACTCGGAGTTGCAACAGCCGACCATCTACGCAGACCCCGACACAAAGATCTTGGACATCTCTGACGATGAATAGTATAGGCTAGATAGGATATCTATGTAGTACAAAGGTTTATATTTTGCATTATTTGTATGGATTTGAGGTATCAACTATTAGATACTTGTATGTTGCGTACAAATGAGCGTTTGAGGGTCCAGATTTGTTGTCCATCACTGTAGATGCTTTTAGGCTTAAATTTTCCAAGGCTTCACAAAAGTTTTGGCTCCGCCATTGCGGGGTTTGTAGAGTTCTCTAGTGGAATCTCTCATAAGAAAAGCATATGGTGGGTAAACAAATTACTGTCGGTCAATTGATAGAAAAGCGAATAATTATGCTATTTTCACGGCAATGATCCTATGTATATAGGCACCACGTCCATAAGAAAATAGGTCGACTCCTGCTTGCACCTATTACTATTACTCCACTTCAAGAGCGCTTCTATGCTTGCCTCTCTACGTATTAAGTTCATGACAAATGGGGTAATGCTTGGAGAATGATGACATAATCTAGACAAAATAAACACAATCAATATGAATAAACCCCATTGTTTTATCCTTAGTAGCAACAACAAAAATACACAACTTGTCCCCTTCTATCACTAGGATATAGAAACTCGCCAAGTTGAACCTACTACAATGCAGCACTCCCACTAAAGAAATATCAATCTAGTTGGTCAAATTATCTGAATAGATCAGAGAGCATTATGAAGCTATGACGATCATGCAAATAAGAATCATAGTAATCATATTTGACTCAAATAGTCTTTATGAATAATCTGAACATAAACTCACAATTCATCAGATCCCAAGAAACACACCATTTAAAGGGATTACATCGGATAGATCAAGGCAAAGATGCGACGAACATTGTATTGAAGATCGAGAGAGAGAGATAGAAAGAGAGAGATTTCCATCTAGGTACTACCTATGGACCCATAGGTCTGTGGCCTACTACTCACACATCATGGTGAGGGCAGCAAGGTTGATGAAGAGACCCTCCGTGATCGATCTCCCCTCCGGTAGGTTGCCGGAACGGAGGTGTACATGGCCTCCCATCTGAGAAGACACATGTGGCGGCGGAAAAAGTGTTTCAGGAGCGCTTCTAGTGTTTTTAGGGTAGATGTCAATTTATAGGCCAGATAACGACATCAGGAGAAGCTCTAGGGGGGCACCACATATCTAGCCCCGCCCCCTGGTGGTGCGGGTGGATATGTGGTGGGGCCCTAGAGAATCTTTCGTCCTTCCTCCAAAGCTTCCAGGTCTTGTATTGGTCCAGAAAAAATCATCAGAATGTTTCGTGGCAATGAGACTTCGTTTGGTACTGTAACTCTCAAAAGGCAAAAACATGCACTAAACAGGAATTGGCACTGAGCATTGGGTCAATAGGTTAGTGCTGAAAAATATTACGAAATAGTAAATAAATACCCTAACAGTATCCTAGAATGATAATATACTAGAATGGAAAAATAAAAAATTACAGATACATTGGAGACGTATCATGTATCGGGAAGGACATCACAAATGGTCATGTTCTGGAAACTGTGTATCACGCACCATCTCACATGATTTGGTTTGTAAAATCATGTGCCATATACAACATGTGATAAATAGTTCCCCGACCTTTATCCTTAGATCCACATAGTTTCCCCGTCTTCCCCATGTCCCTAACTAGCTTCCGAATCACTAGTGCCCAAATTCCCTAGCGTGGCATTGACATTGGGGGAATGCAGACTAGTGGTGCTCATGGTTTCAATGCGGTGCACCGGCTCATACAGTCACTCTTGGTAGCACCACCAAGATGGCGATCACCGCCAGGCACTTGCCTTAGGTCACTAGGATGTCGGTGTACCACAGATCAGAATCGTCTTGTCAGGTCCCAATCATTCCTCATCTTTTTAGCATGTCTAAAGCAAGCAGCTCACTCAGTCCGTTATGAATTGGACTATCACACCCTGTGTTTTTCCTCATGACTAAGTTATCATGACTCAAAAATTAGGCACAGTTAAAACTTTGTGAGTGCATATGAATGCTTGACTTGTGTGCTATTTGCTTGCTCTTTTTTGATTGCTTGGTGGTGCTCTATCTTCATAAAACTGCCACATACTCTCATAACTCTTTTCATTGATCTAGACTCTTGTATAGTGATCATACCATGTGTACAGGACCTAAAACTATTTTTATCATAATTTATTTTGACCAAAAAGGCTTTATTCAAAGTAGGTTTTCAAAAACCCCTTAGTTGAGGTTTGCACTGCAAGTCCTCAAACTGGGTGGATCCTTTTACCCCAAAGGCTTTATTTGAAACCTACTACATATGTAACTCCCCAAAACCACAAAATATTGTTTTTAAATACTATTTTATTATTTTATTTAAAGGATTTTTCTTATGGATAGAAATGGTCTTTTATTAGGAAAAATTATTTTTATGCTTTCAAAATATGTGAGAAAATTTACTAAAACTTAGTGGACATATATTGTCCATATATAAGAGTTGAACACATGGTAATGTTCAACATATTAGACAAATCCTTCAAAATCATTTCTGCCTATTCCAATCATTTGAAATATTTCTATAATAAATATTCTCAAATAAATCAAAGAAAATTCTATCATGTCACATATGACATATGTGATCATTATTCCAAGTTTCATATCAATAACAATTGATTTGGTTCACCAAATTATCACAAAACCCTCTTTGTCCAGATCCAAATTTGAGAAAATGTACATTGCCAAGTGTCTCCTAATGATCTCAAAATTTGTGGAAATGTTCTAATAATCCCATAATGCATCCACACCAAGTGGTGCATCAAGGAGAACAGATCGACTTGTCCATATCGCCGCAAACCCACTTCTGTTGATTTCAGGTATTGGAAATATTTGCATTGTCAAGTTTCCCCATATGGTCCCAAACATTTTGGGCATGATCTAATCCCCAAATTATGCAACCACACTAAGTGGAGCATCAAGGAGAGTTTACATTGCCAACTTTTCTCAAATAATCTGAAAACTTGTTATCACTCATATTTTACCCATCATTTGATATTGTTAAAGCGCACAGCAAGTGGAGGACTTTTGCTTTCCCGAAACAACATCAAACACCTTGTGGTAGATTGGTAAATCTGTTGTTTAGACCTCCCATGCTATTGTCTTTAACCTGAAATTTTTACCACATCTTGCCCTCATTCCCCTCTACCCCCAATAACTATTTCATGTGCATAGATAAATTATTTGGAGGGTAAAACCCCAAGATTCCCTTTTGGACAACAACTTCTCTCTCTCTCTCTCTCTCTCTCAGCTTCTCTTCTCAACCAAGGGACTCCAAGCAGCATCCAATGCCTCCTACAACTTTTATACTCCCTCCTAGACCTTCTAGACACTGGTGGCCGCGTCCAAGACACAATTGGCATGACATGGCATGTCATATGGATGATCTGGAGCATGCTACGGTGCACCAACGCACTGTAGAGGCGCCTAATCCCTCGAGGAAGCCTCGACGTCCATGATACGGTAGCGTATCGGGACCCTCCTCCCTTGCCTTCCTCTAACCTTTGTCGCGTGCACCCGGCGCCGCTCTGCTCGGCCAGTGGCCGGCCTCGCACGCGCGAGGACCTGGCACCTGCCCTGATCTTTCTCTCTCACTGCCCTACGTCGTGGACCAGTTCCACCAACGCCCTAGACACACTCCCACCCCCCCATGCCCCCTAGCAATGGTAGTGGCCGGTCTGACGCACGAGCTCATGGTGCGTCATTGCCATCCCTATAAAAGTCGCCCCCGAGGTTCCTCTCGATCTCTCTCGCTCCTCCTCCCTCCCGTGGACCTCCCAAACTAACTCAAGCTCGCCTCGTGCCTTCCTCCTCCTCCTACGGCCTCCATAGCACTGCCTCCATCTCAGCTAAATTGGCACAACCCAGCCCCCCCACGCTCCTCTAGTATGCTCCAGGGCACCACCCTGCATCTCTACGAGCTTCCCCCACTCTCCATTTGCTCCCTCACGTGATCATGGCACCATCCCCATCTCGGTCGATGCCGTCCTCTGCCTTGGTCGACGCCACACTCACCCTCACCCTACATGTGCCCCGTGGTCCACCCAGGAGGGTGCGGCTCGGTTCCTTGACTCCGCCGATGGTCGAACCAGAGAAAACGGTGGACGGTAGGGCCGGTGACCGCTGCCAGACCTCCCTGCCTCTCTAGTGGTGGGAGGTTGAAGACAGCCCCAACAGCCGCCAGGCCTCGCCTGTCGGCCAACCAGCTAGGCTGACGGGTGGGCCTCACCTTTAAGTGGAGACAGGAACCACCAGGGGACGGCTTTGCTTGCGGATGGCGCATTCACATGAGGGCACCTTCGGCATGGCGCGTCAGCTGGCGCACGCAAGGAACTCGGCCAGGCCCAGTGAGGTATCGCGCTAAGCTGTGCTCCCTGCGTAGCTTAAGCCCATCTAGATAAATTTCTCTTCCCTTTTCTTCTAACATACAGAGAAAGAAATTCATAGATAATTCATATGACATCCAAATTTCATGATTCAAATTTCTACAGTCTCCTAAAGCTGCCACCTATTATTTGGTGCAACTTCCATATTTTTGCACCACACATTTTTGTACTGTTCCGGTTCAAATTCAAATTTGAACTATGTGATGCCCCTTTTGTAAAATCCCTAGGGCATTCAAATCAACTGCAAATGGAGTGACTCAAACTCCTAGGTGGATCTAAGTTCATGCTCTAATTTATGAGCATTTTTCCTTGCACTCCCTCTGTAATCTAGATTATTAGGCTATTCAATTATGTAGGGACCACTTGTTAAATCTCAAGAATATTCATACCAACTCCAATTCTAGTGAGACCACTTCATAAAGGTTTCTAAAATCATGCTCTATTTTTTGGGTACATCCACCCATTTTTGCAAAGATATTTTCTGTGGACATCTTGTAGGATCACCATTTCCTTCATTTGCACTATTGACCCCCCCGCCCACTTGACCCACATCCAATGAAACCTCCTTGGTTATTTTTGTTATGACCAGAGATGCCCAAGAAAAATAAAACTCCTATTTATAGCGCACTTTTATTTTATGCTTGTTGTGTTGCTTATTGTGGTTGTTTCCGGTGATAGTTGATGAAATAGTCGGAGTGCTCAGAGTGGATGAGAAGCGTGTGAAGACCTCGTTGACGTTGCTAAGCCACGCAAGCAGCCCTTTGACCATGTCTAAGGAACCATTTTTATGCATGGCATATATCACTTACTTTCATTGCATTGAATCATGATGAATCGGTAACCATCATGGTGGGTTACCTCCATTACTTTCCTTGTTGATACTTGCCCTAAGAGTGACCCTACCTTCTTATGAGGTTTGTGCGGGTGGGAAGTAGTTAGGATACTAATAGATGCTACGCAAGTTGGATCTAGAATATGCATGGTGATGGAAAAAAATGATTTCAAAGACTTTTAGAAAACCCCATCGGGTGCCACTAATGCTCGAGGGAGGTGATGGTGAGTTGGGTAACCACTTGATAAAGAAGTGGTGTACCGAAGCAAGTGAGTGTGTGTGTTTTCAAAAATGGATTAGATTTAAGATTTGTCGATCGTCCCAACCTTATATGTACAATCATGATACCCCTTATGGGATGGGGCTTTGTTGATTACCCTGGTGGGCACTAGCAAAGGGCCTGAATTAATAGTGGCGGGAGTGACGTGGTCACTCTCGATACAGGGTCATACCAGGAAGGACGATCATGCACTGTCTTCACAGGCACCGGGCAAATCGTTGCATGCCGTCATGGATGATACGTGTGATGTATATCACAAGGGATGGCACCAACGGGTGGACACATGTTTTAGTATCGCTAGGGGAAAGGCATTGTTCAGGTGCTTACCTCGGGTATGTAATATACCACGAGTCGTGGATCACACGATAGTTCCACGAGTCTTGTGGGTAAAGTGTGAAACCTCTGCAGAGTGTAAAACTACTTGAATAGCCATGTCCACTACCAAGGACAGTTGGGTGGTGGTGCTTAAACTACGTCCAGATGTTTTCACAAAACTTGGTGTGCATGTGTGTGTGTGTGTGACAAAGAGATACTTGAGCTAAGTCGGAAGACTTGATGAAATGATTAAACATGTGATGTTCAAACCCTTCTTATGATGATATCTGTAACTTGTACATATGGATATCTGCAACCTGTTGATGCATGCTTTTACAAGTTGATTGAACATGCCATTGCACTCAAACTAGCTTTATGGAAATTTACCTATTAGTGCTATACCATGCTCTATTGAACCTTGTTCCAAACATGGGTTGCTTGCGGGTACATTCAAAGTACTTATTGTCTTGCAACTGGATATTTTATTGGCCAGGCATGAAAGATCAGGTTATAATGAATATTACCCTGGTGAGGTACATGCGAGCTAGGATGCTTTCGAGTCATAATGCCTCTAGGGTTAAGGAAGATGGCATGCGTTCACGCTATCGTTGAAGATTTCCGCTGCCATCATATGAAGACTTGGCCATAAATGCCATATTTGAGTAAACGGGTATGTAATGGATGTAAGACTCTTGTTATTCAGTTTCTATGTGTTCAGTGAACATTGATCTCTGGGATCACTATGCACATATATTCGGTGATCATGACTATGAGTTGGGGTCCCCACAAGGACCCCCCCACACACAAGAAAACGATCAAGTGCTGGATCTAGAGTATAAGTTCAGCAGACTCTTGCAACATGAGTTCGATTCCAAGTTTTCCACCACCGACAAGTACCAAAAGTTGACTTGTGTGCATGGACACACTCCCTCTCAATGTGTATGCACGGAGGGATTCGACATTGGTAGCCGGTTTCTTGGCTTCCCCTTAGAGGTTAGTGATAAGTGCATCCCATAAGTTCAGTTAATGCCCCCACTCCTCCTGATTATTTAACATTCGCAAGGATATGAGACCTATGCCTTTGTTAACTGGTTGGATGATGAATGGAATTGTAGAGCTCGGAGCGTTTTCACCAAGCTTGCAGAAGATAACATAAAGCTGAAGAAGAAACTGACCAATCCGAAGTGTACAATCACTATGATGAAGCAAGAAAGAATCAATCACATGTACCAAATGAAAGCAAGAGACAAGAAGGAACTAGCATGTGTAGTTGTAGTTGCCGCATTAGCCATCTTCTATGAGTTGTTTGCAATGATCATTAGAGGTTTCATTAGATTATTAATGGCTACATCAATAAGGAGAGCTCATCTATTCCTTACCAATTATCCTATGTTAAATGCTTGTTTTACACCTGTTGCGTTTCATATAAGCGTGTGGGTAGTTAAACAATGCATCTAGCGAACTACCTGAACTGCTAAAATGTACACATGTGAA
Organism: Hordeum marinum; assembly: GCA_022496015.1. NCBI lineage: Eukaryota > Viridiplantae > Streptophyta > Magnoliopsida > Poales > Poaceae > Hordeum > Hordeum marinum. The sequence continues at coordinate 117,023,364 of CM039677.1, forward strand.
ACCGTTGGCATATTGCACACATTTGGACGCTCCAATCTATGCGCATAATTATCACATTGGGAACTGCATAATGGTGGTAATTTAGAGCAACATGCCGGGTACACACAATTGTGGTTGATTATATCGGAATTCTAACTCCCTGCCAAGGTGCCAATAGAATCCGCCAACCCCCCCCCCCCCCCCCGCTTCATTTGCCATTCCTCTTTTCTTCCCAAAAGCTTCAGTTGCCACCATCTTCATGGTCCCTGCCAGCCATGCTACACTTCCACACACTCTGCAATCTCGCCTTCTCGCCGTTTATTTACATAACGCAGCAATGTCGAGAATGCCGACGAGGACATCAATGACTATGTTGATGAAAAGCTAGCAGTCAACGACAAGAAGCATCCATGTCAAGACGATGGCATGAGGACATCCAACAACAACAACAAGAATAAGAAGTAAAACAGATTGTACTCCTTAACTCTATTGTCGTTTGCTCATATTTATTCCTTAACTCTGTCTACACTATCGATATCCTCTCAAATGATTAGGAATACAGATTTGATAGTGATCATTCCCAGCATAGTTGGTTTCTTGAATTTTATACCCCATCGAGAACACAATTCAGAACAACAAATCATATGTGTTGTCCATAATTATAGAACACGATTCTGATTATCAAACTATTTGCAACGTATCACACACACACACACACCTTGTTACACCAAACTATCTGTGTTCTTCCATACCATCGCAAACAGTTCATCTGAGGTACATGTATGCCTTACAACACACAAATCCGGATCTGCGTAACTATTTGCATTATATTATGTCTGTGCAAAAAAATCAGTACTGTGAACTAGATGATGTACATCACACACATGTCTGTTTGATTAGCCATTTGTGCCGTTTTGCCTCATCAGAAACAGTTCATAAAAGTCAATTGTCTGTCGTAGATCGTACATGTAACTATTTTCTGAATCGTATTTGATGGATCCACCATTGCACTTAGTTCGTGTCCTTGGAGATAGAGCTTCAACTATATTGTTTGAGATTCATGCATCGCACATAGTTTCGTCGAAGGGTCTCTAATTGTTGTGTCATCTTTGGACCTTCCTGCCGTAGTGTACCATATTAAGCTTCATGAACTAGACAATGCAACAAAAACTCTGAACTGATGGAAAGGGATAGGCAATCCACATATACACTTCAACACGACCTAGCTTATTTGTGTGGAAGTATTAGAAAAAATACAGGAAAACATAGATGCTCCCTTGGTGGTTTTGATAATTCATGACAAGAAACATTGTCTCTTGGACCAATAGCTCTACCTAGGTTATTTCAGGTATAGTCCACATAGAGGATCGGCTAAGGATTGTGAGGATAATTCCCAAGAAAATCAAGAAGGGAAGGAATAGGATTGGCCAAGCTGCAGGATTCAAGCTTCAAGCTACAACACTCTACATTTTACTTTATGTGAGAAATCACTTTGAGTCCGTAGGAAGAGCCTATACTATTAAAAGGGGATGAGGTAAATATGATGATCTGGTTGCTCAAGTGCTTAGTGATTATCCACAACAAATACTCATCCATTCTCCCACAAAATTCTCTGTCCAAACACAAATTCCAAAATCGGTGCCACCAAGTTTTTCCATTCCACCCTACCAATATTCCCGTGTGACAGAACCTATGCCAAAACCCTAAGGTCTCGATGACATCAACATCACATTTGGTGAAACCAAAAACACTAACCAACCTTTTATTCTAACATTTAAAATCGGAATTTTCGAGTTTTGGGCACCGAGATTTGTAAACTACCTAGGTTAGCCAATTTGGTCCCATCGAGATTTATATATCGGTCTCACCGAAGCGCCAAAAGTTGCCACATTTTGCACTAGTCGGTGCAATTGATTTTTCACTTTGGGTTTACCGAGTTGGGCAATAATGTTGTAACGGTTGGATTTTTGGAGATGCCCATATATACCCCTCCACCACCTCTCATCCGAAGAGAAAGCACTCAAAACATACCTACACTTGCCCCATCCATTTTTCTGAGAGAGAGACCTCATGTGTTGAGATCAAGGTCTTCCACTCAAACCATATGAATCTTGATTTCTAGCCTCCCTAAGTTTCTTACACCCAATCAATCTTGTCTACAAAGGTCAAATCCATTAGAGAGTGATTGTGTGTTGAGGAGACTATCTTTTGAAGCACAAGAGCAAGGAGTTCATCATACTACCACATCTATTACCTTTTGCAGGGTGCTGCCTCCTAGATTGGTTAGGTGTTACTTGAGGGCCTCCTTATTTGTGTTGTGGAGTTGAACCAAGAAGACTGTACGGGCAAAGAGATCACCTACTTTGTGAAGATCTACCCATAGTGAGGCTAGTGCTTCCTAGACAAAAGCCGTGATGGAATAGACGAGGTTGCTACTTTGTGGACCCTAACGGGTGGAGCCCTCCGTGGACTCTCGCGACTGATACCCTCCGTGGACATATGATAGCACCACCTATCGGAACCACAGGAAATAATCTTTGTGTTATCTATTGTGTTTCCTCTTCCTATCTCTACCCCTTCTTACATATGCTTGTCTTTACTTTCCGTTGCCACACTTGTTGACTAGCATGTGTAGGGTGCATTAGACTTGTTAGAATTGCTAGAATCTTCCAACATTAAATTTGGAAACAGGGTAGGTTTTTATTTTTTCAAGTAGTGTATATAGCCCCCCTCTAGACGCCCCTTTTCAATCATATAATACCTCCTATCAAGTCCTCCACAAAATGTAATGTGCACAGACCACAACATGACCTACATGATTACGGAACTTAAATATATTCAATAATTCCTTTTATATTTTATATAGATGCTTATTATATAAAAAATCTTTAAAACTCATATTATGATCATGACTGTAACAAAGCCCTAATGTTAAAAATATCACACCCACGTAGGTGAATGAAACATGTCTGACAAAAAACAATAATTTTTTAGAAAGAAAAAATAATGATTTTTTAATTTAGTGTTCCATCTTTAAAGAAATATAAGAACGTTTAGATAACTAAAAGGAGTGATCTAAATCTTTTTCTAAGAGAGAGTACAATGTAAAAAAGAATTGGTTTGGGTCCAGCCGTCCACGTAAGAATCCATTACCCCCACCTAAAGAAACTTTAGTGGTCATTGACACATCTCCATCATATCTAATTTTCCTAACACTTTTGATCTTATTTTCGACTCTAATTTGCATGATTTGAATTAAACTAACCCGAACTGAAGGTGTTTTCAGCAGAACTACCATGGTGTTGTTTTTGTGCAGAAATAAAAGTTCTGGAATAGGACGAAACTTTTTGGATATTTATTTTAGAATAAAAAAAAATGCTGGATCCAAGAACTACCGAAGGGGAGCCCTGGGTGCCTAGAAGACACCAGGGCGCGCAAGCGCCCCACCCCCCTCCCGCCCAGGTGCGCCCTGGTGGGTTGTCGTCACCTTGTGGCCCACTTGACCCTAATTTTGGCACTATAAATTCCTATTTTTGGAGAAAAATCAAGGAGGAAATTTTATTGTGTTTCACGAGACGGAGCCACCGCCACCTCCTGTTCTTCATTGGGAGGCCACATCTAGAGCCCGTTTGGGGCTCTAGAGAGGGGAATCTTCGGTCTTCGTCACTATCAACCCTCCTTCATCGCCATATCCATGATGCTCCCCATCAGAAGTGAGTAATTACTTAATAGGCTTGTTGGTCCATGAGGAGTTGGATGAGAGTCATCATGTAATCGAGTTAGTTTTGTTAGGGCTTGATCCCTAGTATCCACTATGTTCTGGGATTGATGTTGCTATGACTTTGCCATGCTTAATGCTTGTCACTAGGCCCCGCGTGCCATGATTTCAGATCTATACCGTTTATGTTATCACCATTATATATATGTTCTTCATCCGATCTTGCTAGTCAAATGCCCCTATTACGTGTTATGATCACTAAACCCCAAAGTGCCCATAGTTGGGATACTTTCTAGTGATGATCGTAGTTTGAGGAGTTCATGGATTCAGTATGTGTTAATGCTTTGTTCAGGTTCTGTATTAAAAGTAGGCCTTAATATCCCTTAGTTTTCTTATGGACCCAGCTGCCATGGGAGGGTAGGACAAAAGATATGATGCAAGTTCTTTTCCATAAGCACATATGACTATTTACGGAATACATGCCTACATCATATTTATGAACTGGAGCTAGTTCTGTGTCACCCTACGTTATGACTGTTATATGATGAATATCATCCAAGAATTAACTGATCCAGTGCCTACGATATTTCCACATATTGCTCTTGCTAAGTTACAATTGTTGCTGGCACTGTTACAGTTGCTACAAAACCACTATTATCATTGTTACTGTTACTACTACTGTTACCACTGCTTTCAAACTATCATATTATTATGCTACAGATTACTCTGCTGCAGATATTTAATTTCCAGGTGTGGTTGAATTTACAACTCAACTGCTAATACTTGCAAATATTCCTTGGCTCCCCTTGTCTCGGATCTATAAGTTTGGTTGAATACTCTACCCTCGAAAGTTTTTGTGATCCCCTGTACTTGTGGGTTATAAAGACCTTTTTCTAGCATCGTTGCCAGGGAGCATAGATATATTTTCTGAGTCACTTGGGATTTTTATTGATTTGTCACTATGAAGATTCTAAGACGAGGGGAGGGAGGTACGGATTTCCAATCACACTCTGCACTTGATTCACCTACTGTTATGAGTAGACTTGCAACACCACCACATGCTATTAATCCTGATATCTCACAAGTTATTGATGATGCTACTTCTACTATGAATGATGCTTATGATGATGCTAGTACCTTGTCTAATGATATTGTGCCACTAGATGAATTTCTTGAGGGACAAAACGCTAGATCTAAAGAGAATGAAATTGTTGAACCTATGAAACTACTGAAACTGATGAAGTCCTGGATACTGATAATTATGAAACACCTATAAGACCTAGCTCTCTGATATGTCTCCAACGTATCTACGTTTCCAAACTCTTTTTCCCTTGTTTTGGACTCTAATTTGCATGATTTGAATGGAACTAACCCGGATTGATGTTGTTTTCAGCAGAATTTCCTTGGTGTTATTTTTGTGCAGAAATAAAAGTTCTCGGATTGACCTGAAAATTTATGGAAATACTTTTGGAATTAATAAAAATTATCAGCGAAAGAATCAACTATAGGGGCCCACCCCCTAGGGCGCGCCCCTACGGCTTGTGGCCCCCTATTCCTCCTCCGACCTTGTTTCCAGTTCTATATAATCCTATTCGGGGAGAAAAAAAATCAAGGAGAAGAGTTCATCGGGTTTTACAGTATGGAGCCACCGCCACCTCCTGTTCTTCCATGGGAGACTAGATATGGTGTCCGTTTTGGGCTCCGGAGAGGGGAAATCGATGCCTTCGTCATGACCATCCATCCTTCATCACCAATTTCATGATGCTCTCCATCGTTCGTGAGTAATGTCATCGTAGGCTTGCTGGATGGTCATGGGTTAGATGAGATTTATCATGTAATCGAGTTAGTTTTGTTAGGGTTTGATCCCTAGTATCCACTATGTTTTGAGATTGATGTTCCTATGACTTCGCTATGCTTAATGGTTGTCGCTAAGGCCCGAGTGCCATGATTTCAGATCTGAACCTATTAGGTTTTCATGAATATATATGTATTCTTGATCCTATCTTGCAAGCTGTAGACACCTATTACGAGTTACGATCTGCATCCCCCAAGGTGACAATAACTAGGATTCTTTCCGGTGATTATTGTAGTTTGAGGAGTTCATGTATTCACTAAGTGCTAATGCTTTGGTCCGGTTCTCTATTCAAAGGAGGCCTTAATATCCATTAGTTTCCATTAGGACCCCGCTGCCATGGGACGTCATGCAAGTTCTTTTCCATAAGCACGTATGACTATATATGAAATACATGCCTACATTACATTGATGAATTGGAGCTAGTTCTGTGTCACCCTATTTTATATCCTTTGCATGATGAATGCCATCCGACATAATTATCCCTCATTGATCCATTGCCTACGATCTTTTCACATATTGATCTTTGCTAAGTTACTTTTCCATTGCTACTGTCATAATCACTAGAAAACTTCTATGATCACTTTGCCAGCGTTATCGTTACTTCCATATTACTTTGCTACTGAATGCTTTGCTACAGATATTAAGTCTTTCTGGTGCGGTTGAATTGACAACTCAGCTGCAAATACCCGAGAATATTCTTTGGCTCCCCTTGTGTTGAATCAATAAATTTGGGTTGAATACTCTACCCTCAAAAACGTTTGCGATCCCCTATACTTGTGGGTTATCAAGACCTTTTTCTGGTGTCGTTGCCAAGGAGCATAGCTCTATTCTCTAAGTCACTTGGGATATATATATGTTGTTCACTATGAAGAATCTGAAAGATGGTGAGACTAAGATCTACCCCACAACTACGAGGACAGGTAAGGAATTGCCATCTAGCTCTGCACTTGATTCACCTTTTGTTATGAGTAAACTCTTGACACCACCACCTGCTAGTAATTCTGATATGTTGCAAGTAATTGATGATGATACTTCTTCTATGCATGATGCTTATGATGATACTTTGCTTGATACCACTATGCCACTGGGTGAATTTCTTGATGAACAAATTTCTAGGGTCAATACTGAAACTGATGATATTTCTGAATCTGATGAAAATATTGAAACAGAACACTATGATACACCTGCTAGGTCTAGCTCTCCTAGATATGAATTTCCTGATATCTGAGGGTTATGTTATGGAAATACGGATAGCTAGGGACTTTCTTGCTTGTAAGGATAGAGATGATCTTAGGAAATTATTTCGCAAGTGGAAGGAAAAATCTTTGAATGCTAGAATCCAATATGATCCTAAGTTTGCTACTTCACCTATATTTGTTACTGATAAGGATTATGAATTCTCTGTTTATCCTGGGTTAATTACTTTGGTTAAATCTAATCCTTTCCATGGTTATGAATCTGAAATTGTTGTGGCACATCTTACTAAATTGAATGATATAGCCACCCTATTTACTCATGAGGAAAAACTTCGCTATTACTATATTCTTAAGTTGTTACCTTTCTCATTAAAGGGTGATGCTAAGATATGGTTTAATTCTCTTGCTCCTGGTTGCGTGCGTAGTCCCTAGGATATGATATACTACATCTCTGAAAAATATTTTCCTTCTCATAAGAAACAAGTTGCCTTGCAGGATATATTTAAATTTGTGCAAATTGAAGAAGAGTCTCCCACAAGCTTGGGGGAGGCTTCTCCAGTTACTTAATGCTTTGCCTGATCATCCTCTCAAGAAAAACGAAATACTTGATATCTTTTATAATGGACTAACCGATGCTTCTAGAGACCACCCAGATAGTTGTGTTGGTTGTGTTTTCAGGGAATGAACTACTGAACAAGCTGAGCTGCTATTGAACAATATATTGAGCAACGATAATGATTGGACTAGTCCCGATCCACCTCCAAAGCCAACTCCGAAGAAAAGAGGTATTCTATTTATCAGTCCTGAAGATATGCAAGAGGCAAAGAAATGTATGAAATAAAAAGGTATTAAAGCTGAAGATGTAAAGAATCTACCACCTATTGAAGAAATACATGGTCTTGATAACCCGACACAGGTAGTAGAGGTAAATTCTCTCTATAGATTTGATGAACAAGATATTCCTTATAATAATCCTGCTAGCCAATGCTTGGATGAATTTGATAACATTGTAGTCAAGAAAGAAAATTTTAATGCTTATGTTAGTAAACAATTGAAACATAATGCTTATATGCTTGATTGCTTGGGTGATTATTTGAGTAGAACTGTCAATGATCTTAAGGTTATTAGTAAACATGCTTCTATGGTAACTACTCAAGTAGAACAAGTACTAAAGGCGCAGAATGATTTATTTAATGAGATGAATAGTAAGAACAATGATCATTCTATTAATGTTGTGACTAGGGGTGGTGGAATGACTAAGGAACCTTTGTATCTTGAGGGTCACCCTAAGAGAATTGAGCAAGATTCTCAGAGAATTAATACCGATGCACCTATTCGTTCGAGTAAAAGTAGGAAAAGGAATGGCAATACTACTTTGCATGCTGCTAGTGAACCTGTTATAGATACAACTGAGAACCCAAATGATCTTTTTGTTTCTGATGCTGAGACACAATCTTGTGATGAACATGAGCCTAGTAATAATATTAATGGTGATGTTCAGGTTGATGCTCAACCTAGTAATGATATTGATGTGGAGATTGAACCTGTTGTTGATCTTGATAACCCATGACCTAAGAATAAGAGATATGATAAAAGAGAATTTGTTTCTAGGAAACTTGGTAGAGAAAGAGAACCATGGGTTCAGAAACCCATGCCCTTTCCCCCTAAGCCATCCAAGAAAAAGGATGATGAAGATTTTGAGCACTTTGTTAAAATGATTACACCTGTCTTTTTATGTATGCATTTGAGTCATATTCTGAAAATGTCTCCTTATGCTAAGTATATGAAAGATATTGTGAAAAATAAGAGAAAAATACCAGAAGCCAAGATTTCCACCATGGTTGCTAATTATACTTTTAAGGGTGGAATACCAAAGAAACCACGAGACCCCGGAGTACCTACTATACCATGCTCTATTAAAGGAGATTATGTTAAAACTACTTTATGTGACCTTGGAGCTGGTCTTAGTATCAAAGACTTGATTTGAATAAGTTGACACCTACCGAAATCTCTTTGCAAATGGCTTATAAATCAACTACTTTACCTATCGGTATTTGTGAGGATGTACCAGTTGTAGTTGCAAATGCTGCTATCTTAGCGGACTTTGTTATTCTTGATATTCTCGAGGACGACAATATGTCAATTATCCTTGCTAGACCCTTTTTGAATACTGCAGCGGCTGTTATTGATTGCAACAAGGGAAATCTCACTGTTCATATTAATGGTAATGAGCATACGGTACACTTTCCGAAGACACAACCTCAAGTTCATAGTGTCAACTCCATTGAAAAGGTTTCCACGATTATTATTGGCAGCTTTGAATTCCCTCTTCCTACTATCAAGAAGAAATATGATATACTTATTATTGGGGACATACATATCCCCATTGAGGTAACCTAGTGTTATTCAAAAATTCTCCTGTTCCGTGTCATTCAAAAAAAGTTTGTCAATAAGACTTGATCAACCATATTGATGGATTCTTTTAGATGTGCATGAGACGGATGAATTTAGAACGCACTACCTACTATACCCAACTTTTATTCTCTACCCCTTAGTTTTATTTTAGTAAAATGATATTATTTTCCTGTTTTCTGTTTTGTCCGTGCTTTATAAAAATGACCTGAAAATAAAAATCCCTAGAATGCCCTGAAAATTTAGTATGATTTTTTCTGGAATATTTAAGAATATTTGGCACTGAGTTTGCATAAGGGGGTTGCACTGGTGGGCCACAAGCCAGCAGGGCGTGGCCTCCCCCTGGGTGCGCCTTGGTGGCTTGTGGGTCCCACCTGGGGCCCCCTCACTTATTCCAGCACCCATCCACTTCGTCTTGCTCCAAAAATATCCCACCATTGCTCAAACCCGTGTTTTAGCTCATCTTGCTGCCATTTTTTATCTCGTTGCTCAAAGCTCCATTTGCGAAACTGTTCTAGTGGATTGCTCGTCGGTATGTGACTCCTCCAATGGTCCAATTAGTTTTTGTTCTAGTGCCTTGTATATTGCAAATTTTAGCTGTTGTGGTGATCTTATTCTTGAGCTTTCCTGTCAAATTTGTATGGTCCCAAGTAGTTTTGATGCTTGATATAGCTTTTAGGCACTTGTGGGAGTAGTTGCTATGAGTTTTGTTGAGCTTTGTTCACTTTTATTTTGATTCAATAAATTTTTCTAAATTAGTTTTCAGCAAAAGAGATGATGAGGAGATAGTTAAGAGGCTCTTCAAGACGGGGTTTTAAAGAAAAAGAAAGTGATAAGCCTAAATACAATATCCCTTGTACCGCCGAGGTTCATCCATGTGAATGGCCAAGATCTTTCTTGAGAGCGGCCGAATTTTATGAAGATTTCTATTGTTTAGAAGAGAATGCAGGCATCACCAACTTCCTCCACGATTAGTGTGACTAGTTCCTCTTACTCACTAATAGTTTTGTGCAAAATTTTCACTTTTATCCTAGGAAAAATCCTCCCATGGTACAATTTCATTTATATGATGTGCCTAAGGAAATGTCACTTCACAATTTTTGTAATGTTTGCAAAATACCTATTGAGGGCAGCATTAGTGAAGCACGTCCTAAAGACATGGAGGATTTTATTGCCGGAATCACTGTGGGGGAAGAGAGAGGGGTGTTGAAGGCCAGAGCAGCTAGTGTACATTTTCCTGTTTTATGCTATTATTCATTATTTGCGGGTAGATGTATACTTGATTGAGGCGAGAGTGGAAGCCTTAGGCTCCCGACCTTGCTATTTTGCATCATGCTTTACTTATAAATAGAACTTTTAGTCTAGGCGCCATCGTAGCCCAACGGTTGAATTTAAACCGTTCAAAGGGTCCCATATTTGGAGGTATCTATGCATCTCGCTTAGCTAAACATTTTGAGATACCCATTAGGCTTCGCGAGGAAGAAGAATTGTTGCTACCCAAGTGGTACTTAGACTATAATAGTATGGTATCACAGGATTTTATTAGAAAAAATAAGGATATAGGAGGCTACTTTACAACCTAGTATTTAGTCACGGTACTTGTGATTACTCTCCCTGTTTCTTCCTTGTTCGATATTCATTCAGGCAGCTACACTATTATGCCTGATGACATCTACCGATACTGAGGTTTGTCGCAACCCCCAGCACGTGAGCCGGCACCTCCCCTTGATCCATATTAGGCCCCGGTATTTTAGTGGGAGCCACAAGAGGTTGCTAATCAGTGGAACCCTCAGTGTCCTCCGGAGTATCCCGGAGATGGTTATTTCGAGCCGTGTCCCTAGACCAACGTAGGCCAAAAGCCTAAGCTTGGGGGAGTACGTATTTGTCATCGACATTACATTCATGTTCACACACTCATTTCAGTTGTCGGTGTTCATACTTTTTCATTGTACTATCCATGGTAGTTTATTTCTTCTTTATGCTTTCTTCTTGTGTGGTTTAATTAATCTTTATGAAAAATCCAAAAAATTAAGTTCTAGCTTTACCTTCTAGTTTGTTTAGTTGTAGCGATAAAACAAAACCCAAAAAGATTTCTCGTTCTTCGTTTGCTTGTTGGGAGTTTTCCCGTGTCAATAGTTTTTCTCGTTCTTACTTTGAAACTTATTTTCTTTAGGTCGTAAGGAGAAGACCATGATGAAATGTTGATTGGCTCTCATATGCATTATTGTTTATCTTCTATAGAGTCCATATTTCCTTGTCTTCTCCTTTGAGTTACTACTTGCAGATTCCAACTTAGTCCAATGCACATGCACTCTTATTATTAACATCGTTCGGTCATGCATGTGAAAGGCAATAATGACGATATATGATGAAATGACTGAGATGGAGAAAAGCTGGTACAAACTCTAACTATTTTGTTTTTGTAAATAGGATTATCTCATCATTCGGGATTCAGCTCATTATTGGTTGAACATGTTTGCAATGACAATTAGAGATTATAGTTATTCATGTCATTATTAATTGGCTAAGAGTTAATAATGGTTTGTTTTCAGTGCCAACATGCATATTAAATTGGTTTGGATGTAGTATAATAGAATGGTATCCTCCTCTGAATTATTCGAGTGGCTTGACTTGGCACATGTTCACGCATGTAGTTGAAACAAAACTAACTTAGCCTCCACGATGTTTATGTTCATGGTGATTTATATCCTACTCATGCATGTATTCAATGTTGCTCAACCTCAAAGCATGTTTATGACTGTTGTCGCTCTCTAGTTGGTCACTCCCCCGTCTTTTGCTAGATTTCACTTGTACTAAGCAGGAATACTGCTTGTGCATCCAATGCCTCAAACCCAAACTTGTTCCATATGAGTCCACCATACCTACCTATATGCGGTATTTACCTGCCGTTCCAAGTAAATTTGCATGTGCCAAACCCTAGACCTTCAAATAAACTTTCTGTTTTGTATGCCCAAATCACTCTGTGGCGACTGGGGGTTGCGAGTATCTTCCAGGCTAGGTGGGTTATTCTCACGATATGTGTTGATTCACTATCATTCATGAGAAAGTGGTTGGTAATCGGGATGCCTAGTCCCATGCTTGGAAGAAAATGAAAATAATTAAAAAAAACTCCCCCAGGAATTGTGTCTGTATGGACGGTACCTATGGATTCGGCTCGCCATGGAGTGTGACTGATTGGTGGAGGGGGCGTAAAAACTTTATCTTTCTGTTCGGGAACTGCCTATATTCTATCTAGCATGGAAGATGTTGAAAACCTTTTGGTCATTATGTGAGAAATGAAAGAATAACTATCAAATTATTCTTCTTCTCTATTTTAAAAAGTTCAAGCTCTGGCACCTCTCCAAATCGATGCTTCCCTCTGCGAAGGGCCTATGTATTTACTTTATTGTGGAGTCATCATCTTCTTATAGAAGGTACCAGTTAGAGAGCACCACCACCATTTGCATACTTTTTTGATAATTGATATTGAGTATGAGTGTGACTGGATCTCTTTTAACATGAATTACAATGTCTAGTCAGTCCTTGTTCCCCAGAGGTGCTCTGCATTTATGTTTTGTGGTCTAAGAAAGGGCTAGCAACATACCATTATGTCATAATGTATCAGGATTTTTTTGATAAAATTGTTGTCAACCAAGACTTATTATTATTGCCCGCTAGTTGATTATATCATTGATATGATTAAATGTGAGACCTAAATGTTACTTTGAATGTGGTTAGTTCATAATCTTTGCTGAAAATCTGAACATAAGTTAGACATATTTAAAACAGCAAGATTAAACAGAGTTTGTAAAAGTTTTTCTTTATGAATTTTAGTTTATAAACTGAATTTCTCGAGGACAAGCAAAGGTTTAAGCTTGGGGAGTTGATACGTCTCCAATGTATCTACTTTTCCAAACTCTTTTACCCTTGTTTTGGACTCTATTTTGCATGATTTGAAAGGAACTAACACGGACTGACACTGTTTTTAGCAGAATTGCCTTGGTGTTATTTTTGTGGGGAAATAAAAGTTCTTAGATTGAACTGAAAATTTAAGGAGAATATTTTGGGAATCAATAAAAATTATTGGCGAAATAATCAACTGCAGGGGGCCCACCACCTGGCCACAAGCCAGGCGGGCGTGACCACCCCCCTAGTGCGGGACCTCCCCCCTAGGGCGTGCCCATGTGGCTTGTGTGCCCCCTGTTGCTCCTCCGACCTGGTTTCCACTTCTATATATTCTTATTCGGAGATAAAAAAATCAAGGAGAACAGTTCATTGCGTTTTACGATACGGAGCCGCCGCCACCTCCTGTTCTTCCTCGAGAGACCACATTTGGAGTCCATTTTGGGCTCCGAAGAGGGGAAATCGACACCTTCGTCATCACCAACCATCCTTCATCACCAATTTCCTGATGCTCTCCACCGTTCGTGAGTAATTTCATCATAGGCTCATTGGACGGTGATGGGTTGGATCAAATTTGTCATGTAATCGAATTAGTTTTGTTAGGGTTTGATACCTAGTATCCACTATGTTCTGAGATTGATGTTGCTATGACTTTGCTATGCTTAATGCTTGTCACTAGGGACCGAGTGCCATGATTTCAGATCTGAAACAGTTATGTTTTCATGAATATATATGTGTTCTTGATCCTATCTTGCATGTTTTAGACACCTATTACGAGTTATGACCCACATGCCCCGGCGTGACAATAACTGGGATTCTTTCTGGTGATTACCGCAGTTTCAGGAGTTCATGTATTCACTAAGTGCTAATGCTTCGGTACGGTTCTCTATTAAAAGGAGGCCTTAATATACCTTAGTTTCCATTAGGACCCCGCTGCCATCGGAGGGTAGGACAAAATATGTCATGCAAGTTCTTTTCCATTAGCACGTATGACTATATATGGAATACATGCCTACGATACATTGATGAATTGGAGCTAGTTCTCTATCACCCTATTTTATATTCGTTGCATCATGAATACCATCTGACATAATTATCCATCACTGATCCATTTCCTACGAGCTTTTCACATATTGATCTTTGCTAAGTTACTTTTTCGTTGATACTGTCACAATCATTACAAAACTACTAGTATCACTTCGCAATCGTTAACATTACTTCCATATTACTTTGCTACTAAATACTTTGCTACAGATATTAAGTCTTTCAGGTGTGATTGAATTGACAACTCAACTGTAAATACTCAAGAATATTCTTTAGCTCCCCTTGTGTCGAATCAATAAATTTGGGTTGAATAGTCTACCCTTGAAAACGGTTGCGATCCCCTATACCTGTGGGTTATCACTATCCTAGATTTAAATAGTATAAGATACCTGAGGGTTATGTTATAGATGGAGAAGTATCTAGAGACATCCTTGATTGTAAGGATATAGATAATCTTAAGAAATTATGATGCAAGTATAAAGAAAAGACTTTGAATGCTAGAATGAAATGTGATCCTAAGTTTGCTACTTCACCTATCTTTATTACCGATAAGGATTATGAATTCTCTGTCAATCCATAGTTAATTACTATGGTTGAATCTGATCTTGTTCATGGCTATGAAACTGAAACTGTAATGGCACATCTTACTGAATTGAATGATACAACCACCCTTTTTGCTCAAGATGAGATGATTCGCTACTACTATGTTCTCAAATTATTTCTGTTCTCATTAAAGGGTTATGCTAAGATATGATACAATACTCTTGCTCCTGGTTGTGTGCTAGTTTGCATGATATGATTTACTACTTGTCTAGAAAATATTTTCCTGGTCATAAGAAACAAGTTGCCTTATAGGAAATATTTAACTTCTTGCAAATTGAAGAACAGAGTCTCCCACATGCTTCGGGGAGGCTTCTACAATTGCTTAATGCTTTGCCTAATCACCCTCTTAAGAAAAATGAAATACTTGATATCTTCTATAATGGACTAACTAATGCTTCTTGGGACTTCCTAGATAGTTGTGTTGGTTGTGTTTTCAGGGAACGAAGTGTTGAACAAGTTGAGGAACCATTGATTAATATATTGAAGAATTATGATGATTCGACTCTCCCTGAACCACCATGTAAACCCACTCCGAAGAATAGGGGTATCTTATTTCTCAGTCCTAAAGATATGCAAGAGGCAAAGGATTGTATGAGCGAAAAAGGTATTAAACTTGAGGGTGTTAAGAATTTACCACCAATTGAAGAAATACATGGCCTTGACACACCACCACCTCCACAGGTGGTAGAGGTAAATTCTTCATTAAACTTTCATCAAGGTGATATCCCTTACAATAAACATCCTAGTCAATGCTTATATGAGTTTGACAACTACATTAGGAAACAAGGTCACTACAATGCAAATGTTCTGAAACAACTGAAATATAATTTTTATATGATTGCTTGCTTGAGTGACTTGTTATTTAGAAGCAGCAATTGTCGGTGCACTAGAGTTGTTGGGCCATCTAGTGCGCCTTTACTCATGGAGGGGAAGTAGTAGCCGCCCCTGCGGCAAGGCCCAGCGAAGACTTGTCAAGCACTAGCACAGAAGACTCAAGACTATCGACAAAGTCCTGCCGGGAGGGCTTTCTAGCCTCTCGGCCCCGGCAAGGCAAGGTCCCGGCAAGGCAAGGCCCTGGAAAAGACCGCCAGCGCACATGCCAGGTCTCGATTCACCTGGACGCGTGCCATGGCGTCAACGCTGTAGGGAGCTAAGCGGCGCCGATGGGACGGGCCCTCATCCAGTCCCACTGACGGATTGAGGCCCGTGACGGTGCATTTAATGCTCTTGTCCTACTCTGTCAAGTTAGGTACGATAGCACTATAGCAATGTGCATCCCGTGGGCACACTATACACCACTGTTGTGATCCCCTCAGGTATAAAAGGAGGCCCAGGGCGTTAGAGGAAAGGACTTTTTGGTTTTCAGACAGTTGGGCAGTTAGATAATCGGACATCTCGACAGTTAGACAATCGGAGGTTTCCAAGCTCACGTAGCAGTCGTTCATGGCGCTCCTGTAGATGGAACCCTAGAACACGATCAATACAATCAAGCAGGAGTAGGTTTTTACGCATCTGTGCTACCCGAACCTGGGTAAAAAACTATGTGCCGCTTACCAGACCGGCTCTTTATGCCAGCTTTCCCCCTGCTGAATCGAAAGGTATCCCCATGATCCCATAGGTGTTCGTTCCCATGACATCTTTTGCATGCTAGGTAGGGGGCGCATGAGTGGTCGAAACCCATTCTGGTGATCTGTGCCCTACTTCATCATCGCTATGGCCCCCAAGAAGAAGGGTCTAACAGTTGTTGGCCCATCCACGTCCTCCATTCCTGTATCTGCGCAGACAGGAGATGGCGGTGACGCGGGTGGAGGAGGAGGAGGCAGAGGTTCAGAACTTCCGCGATGTTCCGGTGACCAAGGCCAAGCAAGCGGCAATGCTCGCCGTGGAGACGCCAATGGCGACGGTGGGAACCAAACGCCCCTGCGTCTCTGGACAGACCGATACCGCGTGCGGGTGGTACAACGGACTCCGGGGGCGGAAGAGTATCTCCTAGGGCACCCACATTGGCGCGTACGCCGTGACCTCCTCAGGACGCACGTGGAGAGCCATGCCGCGGCGCCCGCAGTTCTCAACGTCCCCATGCAAGCGGGAGTCACATGCCAACGAGGGATTGCAGCGGTGCTCCTTCTAACATGGTTGGGAGTCAGAGCACCTAGTGTTCCTCACGTCGCTCACTGCCATCTGTGGCGGAGGAAGCGATGGCGCGAGCACAGTTACTCCTGAACTTCCCTGCTGCTGCGGTGAAGCTCGACGAATGGAGAGCCACCATTCAGAGCCTCCTTAGCCTCGCAGATAAGCTTTGGCCCACAGGGCTGCCTCACACCAGTGGCGAAGCGCCCGGAGTCAGCTTGACCTCGGCGCACTCTCCTCGACGTCAACATCACCGGTCGCCGACCAGATGAACCGATGCCTACAACAGTTACTCGACAGCATCGTCTGACCCACGGACGCGTCGTGATCAGCGTCATGTTCTTTGTTAATGTGGCAAGGAGGATGCCCGAACCGCGATTGAGCAACGACCAGAAGCGTGCCTCCAGTCGGACAAGCGCGTGGGGCCCACTGTAGACAAGTCTGCGCCGGGGTACCCTGTCAGCCTACCTTATGAGGTGGGCTGTCCAGTGTTTACCCACGACCTGCAGCATGTCCAGTGGCCCAACTCCCACACGTTCAAACTAGAAGTCCCGGAGAAGTACGACGGCAAGACCCATCCGTCAGAGTTCCTGAGCTTCTACACCATTGCGGTGTAGGCTACCCAGGGCCGCGACGACAAGATATTGGCCAACTACTTCCCATTGGTGCTGAAGCCCAATGTCAGGTCATGGCTGATGCACTTGCCTGAAGGGTCCATCAGTTCCTGGGCGGACCTGTGTCACGAGTTTGTTAGCGCCTTCACCGGAGGCCATCAAGCTCTTGGCCAGGAGAGCGATCTAAACATCATCCCCTCGAAGGAAGGCGAAACTCTCCGCAAGTACATCCAGAGGTTCAGCCGCGTGAACCACAATATCCCAGACGTTCACCCCGCGCTGTTATCAACGCGTTCCATCAGAACGTGCGTAACCGTAGGATGCGTGATGAGCTGGCAATGAATAGAGTCGGGGACATCACCGACCTTTATGCTTTGGAGGACAAGTGCTCTCGGGATGAAGAAGGGAGAAGACCCCCCGGCGAAGATGCCGGTGCAAAGCTCAACTCTGAAGATGAGGACACCACTGCCCCGACAAAGAAGGGATGGCGGCAGAACAAGAAGCGCAAGGGGAAGACCGTGCTTGCCGTAGAGGTATCGGACAACCCCGGATCCCCCAAGAAAGGCAAGGTCAACGACCACGACCATGAGGTTGCTGGGTGCGCCTCCTGCAACGCCTTGGCGGCTGCCGGCAAGCCGAAAGACTTTGGCAAGCAGTATTGCAAGATCCATCGCACCAAAGGCCACGACCTCCAAGACTGTCAACAAGTTGACCAACTTGCTGAGAAGCAGAGGGCCGAATATGAGAGGCGCGACAAGGAAAAGGGTCAGGATGATGCTGAGGGGTCCGGGAAGAAGCGTGTTGGCCGAGGAGGTCGACGCAGCAAGCCCAAGCAACAGAAGGATTGGCCCACCCGTAGCCGTGACAAGCAAGAAGGAGATGATGATGATGTCGAAGAGGACGATGAGTCCAGTGATCATGAGTTTCAGAAGGCTAAGGAGATGATGTGAATATAAGGAGGAGACTCATCACATTCCTCTCGCCGCTAACTTAAATAGTGGGCGCACGAGATTAATGCGGCAGAGCCGTCTATCGGCGCACAAAAAGCTCTGAAATGGTCGAACACTCCTATCATCTTCGATGCCGAGGACCACCCTGATCGTATAACTATGGTCGGGTGCCTTCCGTTGTTGGTCTCGCCAACAATCCGCAACCTCTAGGTGACGAAGATGTTAGTCAACAATTCAGGAAGGACTCATCCGAAAGCCAGGGTCACGCTGCCCATGACGTTCGGCAGCGATATCAACATCAGAATGGAGAAGATCGTCTTTGACATTGCCAAGATCTCGTTGCCATACAATGGCATTCTCGGCTGTCCGGCACTGGCCAAGTTCATGGCGGCCACTCACTTCGCTTACAACATGCTGAAGATAACTAGACCAATGAGCGTCAGTACCAACAACTTCGACAAGAAAAGCACGCTTATCTGCGCCGACCAACTCTACCGGGGCGCAGTTGTAGTACCTGCCGTCAAGGCACTTGCTCCTGCCACTGAAGCTCCCGGGGGAAGAAGACCGGCAAGGCAAGTGCACCTCTTCGGAGTGTAGCGCTACTGTTGACGATGTGCCAGAGAGCTCCACCAGCAAGTGCAAAAAGTCCAAGGCTGCCCCACCAGAGACCAAGAAGGTGCCCGCGAAGGAAGATGGCACGGGAGAAACTTTCACCATAAGTACCACCCTTGACAACAAATAGGAAAGCGCGCTCATCACCTTCCTGCGGGCGAATGTCGATGTGTTTCCATGGCAACCATCCGATATCCCCGGTGTTCCCAGGAAGGTGATTGAGCACCACCTTGTCATCTGCCCACACGCGTGACCCGTCAAGAAGAAGGTCCGGAAGCAAGATTTGGAGTGGCAACAATTTATTGCCGAGGAGATCAAGAAGTTAGAAGCGGCTGGCCTGGTCAGAGGAGTACTCCATCCTACTTGGTTGGCCAATCCAATCGTAGTGCGCAAGGCGAATGGGAAGTGGAGGCTATGCATCAATTTCACAGACATCAACAAGGCCTTCCCCAAAGATCCTTTTCCCCTGCCATGCATCGACCAGATCGTGGACTCCACCACCGGTTTCGATCTGTTGTCCTTCCTTGACTCCTATTCCGGTTATCATCAGATCTTTATGGCCAAGGAGGACAAAGAGAAGACCGTGTTTATCACCCCATGTGGTACGTACTTCTTTTTGTGTATGCCTTTCGGGTTGAAAAACGTTGGTTCTACCTTTGCAAGAGCAGTCCAGATTGGGTTTGAGGCCTAGCTACATAGAAATATGGAGGCTTATGTGGACGACATAGTGGTCAAAACCAAGGACAAGGCCACGCCCATATCAGACCTAGAAGAGACATTTGCCAATTTGCGCCAGATCAACATGAGGCTCAACCACGAGAAATGTGTGTTTGGCATGCCATCAGGCAAGCTTCTCGGGTTATTTGTGTCTCAATGAGGAATCGAAGCAAATCCCCACAAGATCAAAGCACTTGAGCAAATTGAGGCAGTAAGACGAGTCAAGGACGTGCGACGCCTTGTCGGCTGCGTTGCTACTCTGAGTAGGTTGTTCTAAAAATCTGCTGAGCGCGCCCTGCCCTTTTTCAAAATCTTGAAGAAGGCATGTCCAATGAAATGGACTCCAGAAGCGAAGGCAGTGCTACAGGATTAGAAGAAGTACCTTTCCTCTCCGCCGGTCCCAGTCGTGCCAAAACCACAAGAGCCATTGTTGTTGTACCTGGCAGCAACGAATCAACTGGTGAGTGCAGCACTAGTGGCTAAAAGAGAAGTTGACAAAGAAGAAGCCGCAACGCCAGGGATGCCAAGCGACGAGTCAGGACAGTCTCCGGCAGGGTCTGGTGCCGGCAAGGAAGAATCTGCATAGTTGAAAGAGATAGTGCAGAAGAAGAAAGTGGTGTAGCGACCAGTCTATTTTATCGGCTGCTTGTTACAGGGGGGCTAGATGAAGGTATTCTTGCATGCAAAAGTTGCTCTTCGGCCTTCTTATGACCTTGAGGAAGCTGTGTCATTACTTCCAGGCACATGAGATCACTGTTTTCACCCGCTTCCCGCTACAGCAGATATTGAGAAACCCAGAAGCTACTGGCAGGATTGTGGTGTGGGCTGTGGAACTATCAAGCTTTGGTCTTAAGTTTGGAAGTACTTCGACCATTCAGAGCAGGACCTTGGCGGAGTTCATTGTAGAATGGACCCCAACACCTGACGAAGAGATTCCAGAGTCAACTCTCCCTGGCAAGGAAACCGATCAAGAATGGATCATGTATTTTGACGGAGCTTTCTCGCTGCAAGGCGCCGATGCCGGAGTGCTGCTTGTCACACCCACCGGAGAGCACCTCAGATATGTGATCCAAATGCAATTTACCCAGGAGAGATCAACGAACAACACTGCTGAGTACGAAGGCTGCTTGCTGGTCTCAGGATCATGGCGGACCTTTGGATCAAGAAACTTATTGTCACGGGTGATTCTCAACTTGTCGTCAGGCAAGTGAACAAAGATTACCAAAGCATATTGATGGAAGCCTATGTAGATGAATTGAGGAATTTGAAAGAACGTTTTGACGGCCTACAAATGGAGCATGTTTGATGTACAGAGAATGGCATTGCCGATGGCCTGTGAAAGTGTGCTGCCCTTAAGTAACTTGTGGACCCAGGAACTTTCATGCTCCAACTAAGTCAACCCTTTGTGACACCATCAACTGGACAAGAGAAGAGAAGGGAGCTAAGTCCCAGCAAGTATTTGCCGGTAGAGATCCCCGAAGCCACCATCGAGAAGGTTGCCAGAGGGAACATCGGGCTTGTCAGTGAGTACTATGCTCTGGCAAGGCACCCGGATCTTGTCATAGAAGCATACGCTCCAGCGAGGCTTGCCGACGCACAGCAGACTCCGACAGGCCCTTCGGCCCTTGCCGTTGAGGCAAATGCTCCCCCGGCAGAGGATACGCCTTTAGTCCCTGTTGTCGAGCCCCAGGCTCCAACATGGGCACAACACATTGTCTAATTCCTTCAAATAGGAGAGCTCCCTAAGGAACAAGAGGAAGAAGAGAAAGTAGCCCGCCGGTCTCACATGTACCAGTTCGTAGACAACATACTATACAGAAAGAGACCAAATGGCGTGAAACTCAAGTGCATTTCTTGGGAGGATGGACTAGAGCTGTTGGCAGAGATACACGAAGGCATATGTGTCTCCCACATAGGATCAAGAGCACTTGTCGGAAAGGCATTCCGGCAAGGTTTCTTTTGACCCACTGCCCTCCAGGACGCAACTACATTAGTAACCAAGTGTGAATCTTGCCAGTTTCATTCAAAGAAGCTAAATCAACCACCTCAAGCCCTTCAAACAATCCCTCTCTCCTGTCCATTTTCGGTCTATGGGTTCGACATCTTGGGCCCCTTCCCCGCGCTGCCGGGGGCTTTGAGTACTTGTATGTAGCAACCAACAAGTTCACAAAGTGGCCGGAAGTGGAAGAAGTGAGGAAGGTGATAGTGGAGTCAGCCGTCAAGTTCTTTAAGGGACTAGTTTTCCGCTTTGATGTTCCCAACAAGATCATCCCTGAGAATGGCACACAGTTCATGAGCCGCACCTTCATGCAGTATGTCCAAGACCTTGGTAGCAAAACCTGCTTTGCTTCTGTTGCCCAGCCGAGGAGCAACGGCCAAGCAAAGAGGGCTAATGTTGAAGTGTTGCGAGGTCTCAAGACAAGAACTTTAGATAGGATGCACAAGTACGGAAGGAACTTTACTGATGAGTTGCCGGTGGTTCTTTCGTCTATCTGGACGACACCAAATTGCGCTACCGGCTAGACACCCTTCTCCCTTATCTATGGGGCGGAGGCAGTTCGAGAAAGGTAAAACAAATCCAGAAAGGCCGCCCGGCATGTCGACGAACCCGATAGGAGCCTCGTATCTTGTTCTCAGGACATGACCAGATGACCACAGCGTACAGTGGCCTGATAGAAATCTCCCGAGTTGCCCCAGGTTGGCCCTGCACATGCCTCTAGTTTGGACCAACACTCATGAGGAGCACTGACCCGAAGGTTGATTAAATTATCTACGGGTGCCGGAGTGTCCCTATGCTATTTTATTAGTTATTATGCAAATGGAGTACCAATGTTGGGCCTTGCCAGAAGAGTTTTATCCCGAAACAAAAATCAAGGGGTCCCCATAACAACCCCGAGCATGTTAGGAAAGCTCAATTATGGAACATAACACCGGTTCACAAGTAACTAGGGGCGGCAAGAATGGAACAAAACACCGAGCAGAAGGCCAAGCCTTCCACCCTTTACCAAGTGTATAAGTGCATCAAATTAAATATCAATAATATTTTGATAACAAAAGTGTGTCCATGTTGTCACATGGAAGAAATTGCACCTGGAGATAGAAACGCTATAAGAAGGGCTAAGAAAGCGGTAACATAGCCAAACAAAGGTTTGCTAGGAAGGTGGGGGGTTAGAGGCTTTCATGACAATGTTGGGAGGCTTGTCAAACAAGTGGTAGGTAGAGAGACATAATGATAGAAAAAGCGACATCTAGCATGGCAATGATAGTAATGGTATCCAGGGAAATGTGTCATCTTGCCTGAGATCCCGCTTGGAAGAAGATCGAGTCCATGAAGAAGATGAACCAACGTAGTCGAACGAATCCTCACACCCGAACGCTTTCGGAACTCTATGGAGAAGAAGCAATCCGAAAACAACAATCAACACAAGATACACCACAACATATGCAAGACACGATGCACAAACAAATATGATGCATGTCCGGTTTAATATGCAGGGCGTGGCATGGCATGGCAAGAACAACAGACAACTACTACATATTAAGGGAAGTTCAATATGCGACGAGTTGCATATTGATGAAACTCCATGATTGAATTATTTAGTTCACTCTCGTTAGGTACTCACCAATATTAAATGTTGTTAAACATGGCAAGAGGTGCAGCACAACCAACTACAACATCTAGGCATTTTAAATGAGGCCGGAAGCAATATATAACATTTCCGAAACATACCCATATGCATAATATGAATTTGTTACAGACCTGTAATAATCATATTTTAGAGTGGTTAAACATCAAAATAAATGTCACCATGAGATACTACACATTTTTCCGGTCAAGTTACATATGTGGAACATTTTTATCGGAGCTACGGTTTAGTAGTTATGAAATAAATCATTTTAGCATGTCATTCACGCAAATCAATGCAACCAGCAAGTTTAAGTATTTTAAACATGTATGAAAGTTGTAAATTATTAATCTACACGAAATTCTAGTCAACTTTCATATATAAAGTTTTTCTATATGATGCACGGGTGAAAAGTTATTAGATGCATGAATCTAGGGGTTTTTCTGCAAATCTGTTTTTCACTCGTTATTAGCAAATTCGCGGAGACTGAAAAAAAACCATGGGCTGAATCTGGACAGGGCCCAAACTTAATATGGGCGGAACATAACTACCAAGCGCACAAGGAACTGGATAGCGGGCAGGGGGCGGCTCACCCATGGGCTTGCCCCGGTTGGTGGGCGGCTGGGCCTAGAGGAGGCACTTGCTCGGCCTTGGTGGGCGACGTGGGAGGTGGCCCACGCGGCGCTGCCAGCGGGCGAGCAAGGCCAAGAGCAGTCGTCGTCCTCTCGAGCTCTCCATGAGCATGGGGCCATGGCGCCGGTGCAAGGAGGCGGGGACGAGGCGTCTAGCGACGGGATCCGGTAGCGAACTAGCGGATCCAAGGTCGGGGGTGCCGGATCCGTCCATCTCTAGCGACTACGGGCACGAAGCAATGGCAGCACGAGCTCCAGATCCATGGCGGCGGGGTCCTGTGGAAAAAGAGGGAGGCCGGGGGTGAGAGAGATGGAGGAGGGAAGGAGAGGGAGGAATAAGAGGGAAGGAGGTCCTGCGGTCGCCGGCGGCCAGCAGGGGCGGCGGGGGTGCGAGACTGCGGGCTCAGGGACCATGGGAGGTGCTCGGGACGAGCTCCTCTCCTCGGGCGACGGTGGCTCCCCTCGGGCCCAGATGGGCTTCCCAGGGCCCCTGCGCAGGCCTGGTAGGCCTGGTGCAAGGAGGAGGGAGACAGGCGGATGCTGAGGGTTTGGTTGCGCGTGGAATTCTAAGGAGGCTAGGGTTTCCGGATTAGGCAGAGATGGGAATTAAATAGGGAAGGAGGGCTAGATTAGGGGGGTTTTAGCCTGTTTTCGGACCCTCCGATCGCGATCGGACGGCTTCGGTCGCGGGGTAGGCTAGGATGGGCTAGGTGGGCTATGTAGAAGGGCTAGGGGAAGATGAGAGGGAGATTTGCGGCCCGTGACACGATGTTTGAAAACACCGAAAAACGTCTGACGAATAACCGATGAACGCACTGCAATGGTTGACCGATGGGGTATCAAACAAATTCGGAATGCGAAGAAATTTGGCAGGCGGCCTACCTACACTATAATAAGACCGCACGCCAGGTTTCGACCCAATCCAAGAATATTTTTTGTGCGCCTTAAAAACGGTTTTTTAAATGATGTCACGGGCGTGTGTATGTGTGGCTGGTCTCGAAACGGGCAACGCAAGAACAGAGAGAACAGACGACTACGAACGGATGCAAGTTTTTGAAAACAAGTGACGATGCTATGCAGATGATGCGAATGATGTGATGTTGAATGCAACAACCAAACGAAACACAGACAAGAATGGAAATAAAAGGGGAATCTTCTAGAGCGTCGGTCCCGGGCTCTAACAACTCTCCTCCACTACACGAGGATCTCGCCGCGAGATCTAAGAATGGGAAGGGGAAGAGAAAGGGCAAGAGGTAAACTTAGTTGCTTCTCTGATACAAAAGTGAAACCAATGATTATTGAAGGTTTCAATGAGATGAAGAATGACATGAGGAACAAGCAAGAATTCAAAAGAAATTTTGGCAGCACTTCGGTAGGATAGAGGGGCAAAATTGGTTAGATGGAAGGAACTTGAACCTAGAATACAACACTCCTACAAAATAAATAAGCAAGAAAGAACATGGTCTTGATAAAATAAGATGATGGTTGAAAGAGAGCAACATGACAATGCCTCCGAAAGAAAAGAATAGAAACTAGATCATTGGAAGGAAAGAATGGAGAAGAAAATAACAACTTCTACCACCATTGAACCTGAGAAGCATAGGGTGAACGGAGTTGATGGAGAATCAACAACAAAAAGAATAGCTTGTTATGGGTTTATGGAACACATCTCAAAATTACGAGTTGACAACCGGCCACAACAGAAACAATTGATTGCTTGATGAGAGCAAAAATATATGCAAAGTTTCTTTCACCAAGAGGTGGAGGGGAAACTTGGATAATTTATGACACCATGATAGCAACACCCTTAGGAAATGCTTTAGGTGAAATCCAACCCAAGATAACCCCGAGAAGACATGATGGGTTTATTATGTCATTCTTGACAATTTTATTTCGAGACTCCTCATAACCAAGAATTTAATAACACCATCTCAAAAGACAATGGAGAAGGAATTGAACTTAGAAATGCCAGAAAAGAATGGTTGAGCTTCTCCAACAAGAATCTTGAAGAACACTTCGGGAAATAATTACATCATTAGCAAACCACCATGAAGGACCTCTTGTAGAACACCAGGATGAAAGGAAGATAGACATGAAGTGAAGGTTGCAAAATGAACAAGATTGAGGCCTTGCAAAGATTGAGATGGAACTTCGCGGAGAGATACTTGAGACAAACCAGGAACTCTCGAAAAAGAAAGATGACCACTTGGAATAAGGAATTTGATATCATGAACAACTCCGATAGAAGGATTGAAATCACTTGGATGAAACAAGAATGAGAATTATGATATGCCCATCCTTCATCAAGTTAAATTGATGACAATCAACGGATTCCGCACACCACTTATTCTTTTTGCAAGAAATTTAAGAAAGAGAGAAAGATCACAAACTTGAAGAAGTCTTGCACAAGAACACTGGTAAGAATTCAAAATGAAAGAGGATAAAACAAATGAATGATATAACATGAGAACAAAGAGAGCACGATCCACCGAATAGAAAACTTCACAAGGCACTGGAATAACTGAGATACGAACGAAGGGACAACAATTGAGAAGAATTTGAGAACAAAAGCTGAAAGCGGAGAATGAGGAAATCTTCCGAAAGGATGGCCTTCGGGAGGATGGAGAAATGAAAACAACTTTGAATGCACCGGGTAGATATGGGAGAAATTACTCATGATCAAAAAAAATTGAGATGATAGCAACAAGCTGAAACCATGAATCTTTGGAAGAACGAACAATGATTTAAGAGAAACACTCCTTCGATCTTCGAGCAGAGAATGATGATGCGAAACAACATCATGAATTATGAAGATACTCCGGAATAATGAATAAGGAAAGGTTGAGCCAACAATAAAAATGATTTACAAGCGATCTTCAAGAAGGCATGTGACTGATGAAATTCATTCTTATGTCATAATTGAAGAGAACTTTAGAACATCTCCGGAAAGATTAGAAGAGCCATGTAAGATCTTGGGGAAAATACCTGTGGGTTATGGGCCCACTCAAAGAGATCATTGTTGAGACAATTGCCTAAAAAAATAGATTGCACCAGTACAAATTACGAACTTGATGAGGTGAAAACCTCAAAATAATTGAGAGGGTATGAATGGAAATTAAAGTCTTTTGGGATACATTCAACACTCCAGATAGAATAGAGGGAGACAAAAAAAGAAGAGATACTTGGACAGAATTACTGACATGGGGAAGCATTAAACGAATGAGAAAGGATAAAGTTAGCACCGAAGCTTGAATTGAATCCACCAAAGAAGTATAACAATATGTACAAATAATATGAGGATAGACCTTGAAATAGAAACTCTTGAGAATCTCCATAAGAAATCACGGATACAATATGAACAAATGATAGCGGAAGCATTGATGAAGAGAAAGGCACTTGGAGGAGAATTTAATCATTGAAGAAAAAGGGCAGGAGGGTGGGAAAAACAAAGAAAAGTTAGGACGGATAAGACAACCTCTAGAACGAAATATGAGGATTGGTCTTGCAACATTGAAGAGGACAGAATTATCTTGAAGAGAAGCACACCGGTAGGAAAAGAATTGATATGATAAGTTGATTGGGCAAAAGAATTATCATTCCCACAGAAATATGAGAACACTTCTTAGGAAAGATATGAGATCACCACTTGACATCGAAGCAACTCGAATTACCATATACAAAACAAAACGAACGATGAGGCTTACGAAACAAGCCAGAACAAATAGATACCCACTTTGCCCTTGTTGGAAAGATAATCCCTAGATACCTGCTTGAATTCCCAGCTAATAACTTCCGAAAACTTTCTGGTTATGCAATCTGGTCTGGGGGAAACAGGGAGGAAATATCTCACACAACTAGCAAACCTACACCCCAACTGTATCCATCCTTCAACACATAACTAGAGGCTTTCGCAAATAAATCTAACTTAGATCCTCGAAAGCACAACGATACTAACCATGGTGGTATCCCGGATGCCTCCCCAGTACTGGGTGACTCCGACCTTATCTCACCACGACAAGTATTGAAGCAATTCCGAACATCCTCCGTCCTGAGATACAAACGAAGCTGAATGACAACGATGTGCCAAGTATTCCCTGGAGCTCAACTCCCCGGAAGAAATGAAGTCAGACGGGAGGCACCAAGACAGAACTCTGTCACATCAACATCATATAGTTTCCAAAATACCCGCATGATCCTAAAAAAATTTGAGCGAGAAGAGGAGTAGAATCAAAATTCCTAAGTTGTAATTCCTCCCTAGAGTAAAAAGAAATCTACTCTCCGATATAGCTAGACTCAAAATAGTTTTTTCATTAGACACAACTCGGCCAAGTTCGATCAATAAAGGGGGATCCTAGGTCGGAACCTGGCTCTGATACCAACTTGTTACGCCCAAGATGCGGTCCTATCCTTATTTTGGCACGAGGGCCTCGACAAGGATAGAAGCGCATCTCGTCATGTTGCAAGAATGGATATCATTGCAAGTACATGTACAGAAAAGATGAGTATATGGAATTGCCTTAAACTTGCCACAAGCTACATCAAGATCACATCAATACCACAACAAACTCAAACATCATGCAAAAAAGAAGGCTCCGACTATGGACGAAAACAAACGACAAAATGACATCCATCGTTGCTATCCCAGACTGCCGCCTGGAACCCATCCTAGATTGATGAAGGATAACAAGAACTCTAGATCAAAACAAGCATCGCACTCACCTCAAATCATGTCATTACCTGCACCTACAACTGTTGTTATAGTAATCTGTGAGCCACAGGGACTCAACAATCTCATTTCCAAGGGTATCAAGACTATTAAAGCTTAATGGGTAAGGTATGGTTAAGTGGTGAGGATGCAGCAAGCGACTAAGCATTTATTTGAGTGGCTAACTTACGAGTACAGAAAGTAAGGTATGTTGGTCTACGTACAACAGACGTAAACTAGTAATGATCACTAACTGATCGTGAACACCTACTTACATCAATCATAACCCCACCGTGTTCTCTCTCGGATAAGGACTCATGAGAAGAGACAGTCACTGTTACGCGCATAGTTCGTGTATTTTATTTGAGTTTACTTCAAGTTTCTTATGACTGGGTGTTAAACAAAGTATCCAAGTTTGCCGCATAACCACGGGCATGGCTTTTCGAAAGATTTAACCCTGCAGGGGTGCTCCAACTCATCCATCACAAATTAACCACGCGCCGCGGGAATAACCTCGACCACAAATCTCGTGATCATCCTAGGCCATTCCAAAGGAAATCCGACACCTCAAGATAGCCCCAAGAAGATCAGAGTTCCTCACTCAAGATTTTCGAGAAAGGTAAAACAAGATGCTCTCAAGACACGGCGGATAAGCTACGCGTACAGTGGCCTGATAGAAATCTCCCGAGTTGCCCCGAGTTGTCCCCGCACAGTGCTCTATTTTGGACCAGCACTAGCACCACTGCCCCATGTATTATGTTTAATTAATCCACGAGGGGGCGACCCTCTATGCTTTAATAATGTGATCAGTATAATTATGATGGGCAAATGTAGTACCAAAGTTGGGCCTTGCCAGACAAGTTTTATCCTAAAACAAAAATCAAGGGGGTCTCCATAACAACCCCGAGCATTTTAGGAGTGCTCAATTATGGAACATAACACCGGTTCATAAGTAACCAGGGCGGCAAGAGTGGAACCAAACACCGAGCAAAAGGTCAAGCCTTCCACGTACCAAGTGTATAAGTGCATTAAATTAAATAGCCATCATATTGTGATAACAAAAGAGTGTCCATGTTGACACGTGGAAGCAATTGCACCTGCAGCTAGAAACGCTATAAAAAGGGTTGAGCAAGCGGTAACATAGCCAAACAATGGTTTGCTGGGATGTGGAGGGGTTAGAGGATTTCATGGAAATGTTGGGAGGCTTGTCAAACAAGTGGTAGGTAGCGAGACTTAACGATAGAAAACGAGACATCTAGCATGGCAATGATAGTAATGGTATCCAGGGAAATGTGCCATCTTGCTTGAGATCCCGCTCGGAAGAAGATCTAGTCCGTGAAGAAGACGGGCCAATGTAGTCGAACGATTCCTCACACTGTAAACACTTTCAGAAATATATCAAGAAGAAGCAATCTGGAAACAACAATCAACACAAGATACACCACAACATATGCATGACATGATGCACAAACAAATATGATGCATGTCCGGTTTAATATGCAACGCAGGGCATGGCATGGCGAGCACAACAAAGAACCACTACATGTTAAGTGAAGTTCAATATGCAAACAGTTGCATATTTATGAAACTCCATGTTCGAATTATTTAGTTCACTTCCATTTAGGTACTCATCAATATTAAATGTTGTATAACATGGGTGGTCATGGCATAAGGCGAAGATGGAATTAAGCAATTTGAAATGGAGAGGGACAACATAGATATAACAAAATACTAACTCTCCATATTATGAGAAAGTGGTTAATGTTGTTTATCATGGCAAGAGGTGAAGCATGAACAACTATATCATATAGGCATCTTAAATGGGGCCAGAAACAACATATAGCATTTCTGAAACATCCCCATCAACATAATATGAATTTTGTCCAGATCTGTCCTAACACTATTTTTCAGTTGTTAAACTGTAAAATAAATTTCACCATGTGATTCTACGCATTTTTCTAGTCAAGTTACATATGTGGAACATTTTTGATGGAGCTCGGTTATTTAGTTATGCAATAAACTGTTTTTAACATGGCATTCACGCAATTAATGCAAACAGCAAGTTCAAGTATTTTTATCATGTGTGAAAGTGAGAAATTGTGAAGCTACATAAAATTCTAGTCAAGTTTCATATATAAATTGTTTTAATCCGATGCACGGAAGTGGAGTTATTAAATGCATGATCATGAGGGACTTTTCTGCAAATCTGTAATTCTCTGGTTAATTACCAAATTTGCAAGACATTAAAATAAAGCTATCGGGCTGAATCTTCTGCGCTGGGCCGAACAGGAGCAAGCACACTATAACTAAAAATCGCCCTAGCGAGGGATAAGGCATGCGGGCGCTCACCATAGTGGGCTTAGCCCATGCGGTGGAGCTGGGCAGGCCGGCTGGGAGCTGGGCCTTGTGGGGGCGTGGAGCTGGTTCGGTCGAGACGCCACTTGGCCCACGTGGGCGCTGGGCATGGTCAACACCGGTTGGAGCAGAACCTCCCGATCCCACCTGGATCGGGCATGAAGGCGAGGCGGCGATGGGGTTCCGACGACATGGCAACCAGCAACCGACGGGAGGAGGGCGCTGATCGCCGGATCTGGCCGGAATCCATCGGATTTGCGCGTGGCTGGTCAGTTCCCGGTGGTGGAGGATCTAGGTGGCGACGGGCTGAGGTCGGGCGCGAGGCGGCCATGGCGGCGGCTCCAACAGGGCAAGGCAAACTGCGGTAAGCGGCGGGGCTTGACGGCGCAATGCAATGCTCCGGCGGGTCTCCGGTGACCGGCCAGCCGTGGTCCGACGAGGCAGCTACTCGGGGAGGCTCGGATGTTGATCAGCCGTGGGAGAGGGGCACGAGCGAAGGGGAGCACGGGCGGTAGCGATCCTGGCTCGGGGCCAGCGGCGACGGGGCGGTTCGGGCCTGGGGCGGGCCGAGATGGGCTTTGGCGGGCCGACGGCGGCTGGGAGGTGGAGGGAGGCTTCGACATGGTTTTCGAGGGGAGATCTAGGGTTTCCCAATTAGGCAGGTAGGGGTGTATAAATAGCAGTTTGGGAGCTAGGGGATGGGGTTTTGCACCGTTTTCGGACCGTTCGATCTCGATCGGACGGCCTAGAAGCGGAGGGGGGCTAGTTGGGCGGTAGTGGCCATGTAGATGGGCTAGGAGGAGATGAGAGGGAGGTTTGCGGCCTGTGACATGAGGTTTTAAAACACTGACAAACATTCAATAAATAACAGATGACCCCACTGCTACGGTTGACCGACGGGGTATCAAATGAACTCGGAACGCGACGAAATTTGGCAGGCGGTCTACCTACACTACAATAAGACCGCACGCCAGGTTTCAACCCAATCCGGGAATATTTTTCGCATGCTTTTAAAAAGGTTTTTTTAATGATGTCGCGGGCGCGTGCGTGTGTGGTTGGTATCTAAATGGGCAACAGCAACAACGGAGAGAACCGGCGACTACGAACGGATACATGTTTTCAAAAATGAGTGACGACGCCATGCAGATGATGCGAATGATGCTATGATGAATGCAACAACCAAACAAAACACAGACGAGAATGGAAATAAAAGGGGAATCTTCTGGAGTGTCGGTCCCGGGCTGTTACAACCCTACACTGCACAATGATCACATCTTTAGCCTAGTGGCTATTATTGCACGTCAATGAGGTTACCCGTGATATTGTCCCATTGCATGCACCTGTTTTGTTTGATTTTATTGTCAGGAATGGATACGGGATCATGCTAGAGGACATTACCGGAACAACCAGACGGCGGTAGAGGAGGAGCCCCGGGAGTGGGGTGTGCAGGTGCCATCACCACCTCACTTCTACATGGAACCGGATGGATATCGGGGATGGTGATTACCAAGCTAGACTCAAGCCTATGCTTAGGGGAGTACGGATTTCCACCGACATTATATTCATGTTCACATATATCATTCCAATTGTTAGTGCCGACACTTTTTGATTGTGGTATCCATGCTAGATTTATTCTCTTGCCTGCTTTTCATGTGTTTCAAAAACTTTGAGAAAATCCCAAAATATTTCTTGCTTCTTTTTGGTTTGTCTTCCTAGTTTAATCATTTTTAGTTTTAAAATAAAACCCAAAAATATATCTTGTTTCTTCTTTAGCTTGTTGGGAGCTCTCCTGTGTAAATAATTGTTCTCGTTTTTGTTTTTCCTTCTTTAATTTCCTTTGTTCAAGAAAAAGTAAAAACTACAAAAATATTTGATGGTGTTTCTATAAACTTTTCTTCCTTTTATTGAGTCATACCAAGGAGAACACCATGATGAAAATGTTGAGTGGTTCTCATATGCACTGCTATTGATCTAACAAAGAGCCCATATTACTTAGTCTTCTCCTCTTGAATAAAATGCTTCTAGACTCTATCCTAGTCCATGGCACTCTTCCACTATTATTATTTTCATATTGTTTGGTCATGCACGTGAAAGGCAATAATGACGATATTTGATGAAGTGAATGTGGCAGAGAGAAGAGGGTATGAACTCAACTTGTTTTTGTTTTGTAAATATGTTTAACCTAGTATCCATGATTCAGCATATGATGATCAAACAAGTTTGCAATGAAAATTAGAGATTATAGTTCCTTATGCCATGGTAAGTAATAAGGAGTTGATAATGATTTATCTTGGATGTCAACATGCACTAAAATGATTGTGGTGTAGTATGATGATATGGTATCCTCCTCTGAATGTTTCAAGTGGCTTGACTTGACATATATTCATGCATGTAGTTGAATCAAAACTAGCATAGCCTTCACGATATTTATGTTCATGGTGTACATATCCTACTCATGATAGTATTCAATGGTTATTATTCATAATGCATGTTCATGATCGTTTTCGCTCTCTAGCTGGCCGCTTCTGAACCTATTTGCTACCCTTCGCCTGTACTAAGGAGAAATACTGCTTGTGCATAAAAAAAATCCATAAACCAAATTTATTCCAGATGAGTCCACTATATTTACCTACATACGGTATTACCCTGATATTCCAACTAAATTTGCATGTGCCACCTCTAAAATTTCGAATGAACATCTGTTTTGTGTTCCT
This sequence comes from Hordeum marinum, assembly GCA_022496015.1. Taxonomy (NCBI): domain Eukaryota; kingdom Viridiplantae; phylum Streptophyta; class Magnoliopsida; order Poales; family Poaceae; genus Hordeum; species Hordeum marinum. The sequence continues at coordinate 117,057,129 of CM039677.1, forward strand.
AGACTGCTCATGGAGCAACAGGGGGTGGTCAATATCTTCCATGTTAAGCAGGTTCTTCTCATAATGAGTGTTTATTCACTTGTCCTTTCACGAGAGGCACGGTAATAGCGATTCCTAGTCCCAAAATCAAAAATTGCAAATAATTAAATAAAACTCCCCCAGGAATGTGGTTGGTATGGACGATAACTGTGGATTCAGCTAGCCATCTAGTGCGTTTATTGGTGGAGGGGGAAGTAAACCTATACTTTTACCGCTTGAGAACCGCCGCTAATGTGTTTAACATGGAAGAATTGATAACTCTTGGTCGTAACATTGACAGGAAGGGTGCACCTCCCAAATTATATTTATCTCTGATGTAAGCTTTGAGCTCTAGCACCTCTACAAATCCCTGCTTCCCTTTGTGAAGGGACTATCTATTTACTTTTATGTCGATTCATCACCTTCCCAAGTAAGCACCAGATCCGAGAGCACTATTGTCATCCTCATGCATTGTGTATAGTTAATGTTGGATGCATCATGACCAGATCTTTTCTACCATGAATTACAATGTCTAGTCGTTGTTTGAACTTTGGAGGTTCTCTCCATTTATGTTTTGTGGTCTTAGAAAGGGCTAGCGAGATATCACTGCTGTCATATTATATCATTATTGTTTTGACAAAGTGTTTGCATTTGAGATATATTATTGCTCGCTAGTTGCTTATGTCATTGATATAGGCTAATATAACTTTTAAGATTTATTGTTGACATGGTCAGTCATAATCTTTGCTGAAAACCTGGTTGCTACTTAAGCATATGTATAAAAACAAGAACAAAAGAGTTCATAAAAGTTTTTCTTTATAACATTCAATTGGTCAACTGAATTTCTTGAGGACATGCAATGGTTTAAGCTTGGGGGAGTTGATACGTCTCCGTCGTAACTACTTTTCCTAACACTTTTTCTGTTGTTTTGGACTCTAATTTGCATGATTTGAACGAAACTAACCCAGACTGACCCTATTATCAACATAACTACCATGGTGTTGTTTTTGTGCAGAAATAAAATTCTTAGAATTGGTTGAAACTTTTTGGAGATTTATTTCATAATAAATAAAAAATATTGCAGCCAAAACAATCAGAGGAGGGCCCTGGGATCCCACAAGACACCAAGGCAAGCCAGCCCCCCCAGACGCGCCCTGGTGGGTTGTGCTCACCTCGTGGCCCACCTGACCCTAATTCTGGCACTATAAATTCCTATTCTTGTAGAGAAAAAATCAGGGAGGAAGTTTTATCGTAGTTCATGAGATGAAGCCGCTGCCACCTCTTGTTCTTCATCGGGAGGCTAGATCCGGAGCCTGTTTGGGGGTCAGGAGAGGGGGCTCCGAAGGCTAGATCATAAATCCTCCTTCATCGCCAATTCCATGATGCTCCCCACCAGGATAGAGTTATTCCTTTGTAGACTTGCTGGTTAGTGAGGAGTTGGATGAGATTCATCATGTAATCGAGTTAGTTTTGTTAGGGCTTGATCCCTTGTATCCACTATGTTTTGAGATTGATGTTGCTATGACTTTCCCATGCTTAATTATTGTTAGTAGGGCCCGAGTGCCATGATTTCAGATCTGAACTGTTTATGTTATCACCATCATATCTATGTTCTTGATTTGATCTTGCTAGTCATGTCCACCTATTACGTGTTATGATCCGTAAACCCCAAAGTGACAATAGTTGGGATACTTTTCGGTGATGACCGTCGTTCGAGGAGTTCATGTACTCACTATGTATTAATGCTTTGTTCTGGTTCCCTAGTAAAAGGAGACCTTAATATCCCTTAGTTTCCTTATGGATCCCACTGCCGTGGGAGGGTAGGACAAAAGATGGCATGCAAGTTCTTTTCCATAAACATCTATGACTATTCACAGAATACATGCCTACATTATATTTATGAACTGGAGCTAGTTCTGTGTCGCCCTAGGTTATGGCTGTTATATGACGAATATCATCCAATGAATTCACCAATCCACTACCTACGAGTTTTCCACATATTGTTCCTGCTAAGTTAATATTGCTGCTGTCACTTGCTACAAAACCACTACTATCATTATTACCGTTACTACTACGGTTACCACTTCTTTCAAACTATCGTATTACTGTGCTACTGATTACTCTGATGCTGATATTTAATCTCCAGGTGTGGTTGAATTGACAACTCAACTGCTAATACTCTCAAATATTGTTTGGCCCCCCTTGTGCCGAATCTATAAATTTGGATTGAATATTCTGCCCTCGAAAACTGTTGTGATCCCCTATACTTGTGGGTGATTAGTCACTGCCTAGCACCATAGTATTGACAAAACATCAGTCATACTCCCCATCGCCCCGTCACATCACTCACATTCCCCATTCTCCCATCGCCAGCCCCCTCCCTGCATTGCCGAAGGTCGGAGGTGAGGCCACCCCTCCCGTTTGTCACCATAGCCAGTCCGAGCTTCGCAACCATTGACCTTCATCCCCTTTATGTCGAATTTGGCTGCGGAACTGGCTTAGGAGGCCCTCGAGCCCAGCATGCTCGGGCCAACTCTAGGCGCTGTCAGAGGCAGACGCGGAGGCACGTGACTAGCACACCCCTCCTCTACCTCTCTCCTTCTTCAAATCCACTCACCGAACTGCTCGATGAGGTGCTCGAGCTTGGCATGCTCGCCGATGACGCCGGGTGTCAGTGTCCCGGCAGATCTTGGGTAGGGGTCCCGAACTGTGAGACTAGAATCAACGGTAACAGGAGACGAAGGAAATGTAGATTTACCAAGGTTCAGGCCCTCCTATGGAGGTAATACCCTACGTCCTGCTTGATTGTATTGATGGTATGGGGGGTTACAGAGTTGATCTACCTCGAGGTCAAATAGTAACCCTACATGAGTTGTCCACCCTATACCCTAAAACCCTCTAGCTCATATACACGCCGAGGGTGCCTTGGATCTACACACGGTCAGTTACATGCCGGAGAGATAAACATGCCTAACTACGACTTTAAGAGTATGCCATGGCTCCTCGAAGCTTCCATCTAGCGCCATTGGTCCTTAATTGTCCGATGCTAACCTTGTGTCCCATATAGTCCGGCCTATAGACAATAGGTCGGCCATCCGAGGACCCCTTAATCCAGGACTCCCTTAGTATCCCCCGGACTAGCCTTCGGCGCATATATATATCCGATCAATCTCCTCATGCCATCATCTTCGGCTTGCGAGGTGAGTCCCTCATCTTTCCTTATCTAGCAACCGACCAGTCTTCGGCAAGATCACAAGCGTCGCAAGCACAGGCTAGTTATAATAATTGTGCGTGTTCCTCGATTTTCCTACATCGTGGGGAGGCAAGTGGCCCATGATTTTACAAGCCTACCCCTCCGTAATGGAGGCACCACCCATTTAATCACACAAAGGCGTGGCTCAGATCACCTTCTCTTCCTCCTCGTCGAAAGAAACTCCTAGAAGAAGCTCCACGCCAAACATGGCTAATGTCCCCAGCTCCTCCACACGCCCCTATGGCTCGCCCAGGAGACTGGAGTAGCTGTTCTGTCACTCTTTTGTGGCTCTGCAACCTGGACACCTGTAGCGACCCGACCTGAAAGGTCGAATCTCCGGTGTTTCCGTACCATCCCAAGATCATGCTGGTACACACACGGTACATCAATGTATATATCAAAGGGAAATCACATAGCATTATATTAATCGAAATCTCATTTCGAGTCCTTTATAACAATATAAATTACAATAAAGTGGCTAAAAGCCAACTCATGAGAATATCTAAATCTTGCGGAAGCGTCGAAGGTAGATGAGTCCATCTGACTCCAAGGGCATCTCACTGAGCATAGAACGTGTCCTCACTCCTGGTCGGAAAAGTACTCTGCAACATGATACGTTGCAGCCATGTAGGTCAGCATATGGAATATGCCGGCAAACTCACAAGAGAGGGGTGAAAAGATAATCATCTAGTCTATATGCATATATGGCAGGTGGGGTGGTAAGTTTTGCGTAAAGCCAAGTTTTTCCTACATCAAGAGAGGGCTAAGCAAAATATTACTAAATTGGTTGATTAATGAGATGGTTCCACCAACCAATTCTCATACCCAAATTGTTAATACCCACATCATCATATTAATTGTGTTGAGAATTCCGAATGTTTCGGTTCCTTTGGATCAAGTCGTCCATGACCGTGGACCCGGCTAATCGATTAGGTTTGAGTACTCTACAGAGTTTTGCACACGTTCCCCACAAGATTTGGTCGCCTCCGTTTAATTTCTCGCACTTCAGGGTGTTTGAGAAACGGATGACCAAAACATGGTCTTCCAAAGGGTTTCCCTGCGACTCTGTCGCTGCCCATCCTTTCCTACCATTCTTCTACATCTCGTAGCACCGCCTGTCCAGGGTCACCATGATATCCAACCAAGCCAGAGCCCATAATGACTTGTGGCTGTGCAGGTAAGCCTTGGGTCTTGAAGCACCCATCCATCTCTTTTTGCCTTGGTGGATCTTTCCGCGTGAATACTGGACATCTCCAGCATCACCTAGGCAATTCCACTGGTTTCTCCAGGGTACCGTTCAACCATCATCCACCCAGAGGTATGTTGAAAACTCGGAGTCTTGAATCTTGATCATTATGTAGGTCTTTAAATTATTAACTCTCTCAACTCTCATGAATCACACAACCAACCCCGTCTACTAATAGCATAGCAAAAGTAAAACAACTTTTCCTGGGGCCAATGTTGTCAAAGGGGTTGAGAGAGGTACCTACCACATGATACTACTACAATGTAACCAAGTTTCCAACTAACCTATCTTGCATGCAATTGGGGAGATGGTAGAACTAATGCATATAAAACATGGGTAAAACATGATCAAAGTGACTTGCCTGATTGATGATCTTCGTACGTGAGTGACTCTAAGTAACAAGCTTCGCACTCCGGATAATCTAACGAAGCAAACAAGCACTCAATAAGCATACAACAAAATATTGTAACCCACAAACATCAATCAAGAACTAGTAAACAATCAAGACAAAACAATGCACAATTCACAAGTAAGAAAAACACACAAAGTTTTGTTTACTAGGAGATGATTGATAAAACACTACTATCATAATAAAACTATTTTGAAATAACCAAAACAATTGTTGACAGCAAGGAAACAACAAAATATTTTTATTAATGAACAGAAGAAAATCAATTTAAGTTTGTTGGAAAAACTTTTGTAAAGTTTGTAAAAGTTTTGATAAGCACTAAATGAAACAAATATAGTTTTACTAACAAGAGAGCAAAACAAAACTTATTATTTATTAGTAAAACATGTTCTTAACAGAAAAGAATTTACAAATAAACTTGTTTTAGAAAACAAAATTAAATTATATAAAACTTTGTTTGAAAGCAAAACTATTAACTAGTTGTTTTAATCAATATAAACCTATTTGAAAAGAAGTTGTGATTCCTATTTTAACAAGGAAATGAACTAAACAATTTTATATTTTTATAAACAATAAGTAAAACACTAAATGTATAAACAACAGAACCTACTAAAAAAATTAAAACTAAATCTAAATTGAACTAACTAAAACTAAGTAAATAAAACTATATTATAATACTAGGCAGATTCTTTTTATAGCTAAAACACTATTCGAAATCATCCTAAAAATCCTCAAACTAAACATGGAGGTAGTCCTAACTAATACCAAACAGTAGCAAAAAGATTCATATCAAAATCTATTTTCAAACTCTAGTTATTCAGATTTGAAGATTTTGAGCAAATTTGATTCAATTCAAATTTTGTAGTTCAAATTTGAAATTTAAAAGTACAAGGTGAAACTAAATGGAAAATGTGAGCTATTGCAAAAAGAATCAACTCAAAATATTAAGTAAATTAAAAGTTATAAGAAAAACAAAAATTTGAATTCACTCTGTTAATTAAAACAAAACAGAAAAGAAAACTGATTTGCAACGGCCAGGGGGGCTACGTGGCGCTGTCCTATTGGTGGCTAGGGTGTGCGCGCGAGTGGTTTCGGGCGGGCGGCCGGTCCGCAGAGGAAAACGATTCGGAATTAAATCCGATCTAATCTAACGCGTTGATTATAGATCCGACGGTCCAGTGAGCTTACGGAGGAAAGGTCGCCGGCGTCGGAGGTCTCCGGTGAGTCCGAGACGGCGAAGTCGTCGTGGTTGGTGCTCCGGTGGTCGTGGGAAGTAGCGGAGCGGTCCGGGCGACGGCGACGGGTCTCCGGAGTCGACTGGTGACAAGTGTGGGTGGAACGATGGACGGAGTCGACGGTACGGTCGACGGGAGCTTCGGTGGTGGTGGGAACTCCGGCGAGGAATTGGGCAGCCTACCGGCGAGATAGGAGAGTGGTTTGGGGGGGAAATGGATGCGGGGAGTGGCCGGATTTTATAGGGGTGCTGGGGTGTGCGGGGGAGGAGAGAGGAGAGAGATCCGAGAGGGGGAAAAGAAACGGCCGGCGAGGTCGTCGGCGCGTGCGGGGGAGAGGGATGACCAGTCGGTAGAAACGGTCGGTCGGGTGGGGTCCAGTGTCAGTGAGCGAGAGCGCGTTGAATGCGCGTCGGTCGGCCGGCTTTTAATCCATTCGCGAGTAACTGTCGTGGGCCGGCCCGTTTAATACTAAAACCGTTACCGTTTTCTGTTTAATGTTTTTCCAGAGCGTTTCAAAAACCATTAAAGCATTCAAATCTTCTCTAAATATTGGAGTATTATATATCAAAATTAATAGAATAACAAATGCTATTTAATGAACATTTTTATTCTATCATTTGAACATTTGAAGAAAATAATATTTTCAGAAATTGCCTAATTGTTTTTAAATTCTTTTTGCAAATATTTTCAAAATAACTCCTCGTTATTTTTGGTCAAATAAATCACCAAGATGACCCTGGTGTGGAGTGTCATGTTACTCCCCTCTTATTTTGAACATTTTACCAAGATTTCAAATAGGTGAAAGCAACTTAGGGAAAGTAGAAAGGGCTTTCAAAATTTTAGAAAGAACATTTCAACAATACAGGTATTCAAACAATGATGATGATGGATGCATAGCTATATTTCATAACATTCCAAAATGAAATTTTGGGCTGTTACAAACCTACCCACCTTAAGATGAATCTCGCCCTCGAGATTCGGGTTGGCTAGAAAATAGGTGCGGGTGGTCTCTACGAAGATCTTCTTCTTGTTCCCAGGTGGCTTCTTCCTCGGTGTGGTGACTCCACAAAACCTTACAAAACTTGATGATCCTGCTGCGGGTAACTCTGTTGGCAGTCTCGAGGATTCTGACAGGCTTCTCCTCGTAAGTCAGATCATTGTCAAGTTGTATGGCCTCTAGGGGCACTGTGTCTCTCAAAGGAATATCAGCCATCTCAGCATGGCATTTCTTCAGCTGGGACACATGTAAAACATCATGAACTCCGGATAATCCTTCCGGCAATTTCAGTTTGTATGCAACTTCGCCTCTACGTTCAAGAATTTTGTAGGGGCCTATGAACCTGGGTGCTAACTTTCCTTTAACACCAAACCTCTTGATTCCACGAAGCGGGGACACACGAAGATAAGCTCGGTCTCCAACTTCATACATCACTTCTTTACGTTTGCTGTCAGCATAACTCTTCTGTCGAGATTGAGCTATCTTGAGTCTGTCATGAATCAACTTGACTTTCTCTTCCGAATCTCGGATAAGATCGGGACCAAAAAGTTGTCGGTCTCCAACACCATCCCATGTCAACGGTGTTCTGCACCTCCTTCCGTATAAAGCTTCGAAAGGGGCCATCTTTAGACTGGTCTGATAACTGTTGCTGTACGAGAATTCTGCGTAAGGTAAATTGTTATCCCAACTAGATCCATAATCTAGCGCACAAGCTCTCAACATGTATTCCAGAATCTGGTTGACTCTCTCAGTCTGTCCATCTGTCTGCGGATGAAAAGTTCTACTGAACTCTAGCCTTGTACCCAAAGTTTCATGTAACCGATGCCAAAAACTTTGAGGTAAATTGTGTTCCTCTATCTGACACGATACTCCTCGGAACTCCATGCAAACATACGATCCTGGTCATATATATCTTGGCTAGCTTAGCACTGGTATAGGTGGTTTTCACTGGAATGAAATGAGCTACCTTGGTCAAGCGATCTACCACTACCCAGATGGAATCATAACCTGAACGGGTCCTGGGTAATCCTGTGATGAAGTCCACACCAAGCTTTTCCCATTTCCACTCGGGTATCGGCAGAGGTTGGAGTAACCCTGCTGGTTTCTGATGTTCTGCCTTTACTCGCTGACAAACATCACATATTGCAACATGTTCTGCAATATCTTTCTTCATACCTGTCCACCAATAACTTTCCTTTAAATCCAGATACATCTTGGTATTGCCTGGGTGTATCGAGTAAGGTGAATCGTGGGCTTCCTGAAGTATCAACTTCCTGAGCTCTGGGTCATTGGGCACATAGATTCGGTTCTCAAACCACAAAGTTCCGTGTTCATCCTCACGAAAACCTTTAGCCTTACCATCTTCCATTCTCTGCTTTATCTCAGCTATCTCCTTGTCCGATTTCTGGGCTTCACGAATTCTTTCGGTCAAGGTGGACTGGATTTCTAGTGTAGCAACATATCCTCTTGGAACTATCTCTAGCTTGAACTCTCTGAGATCATCGGCTAACTCTTGGGGTAATCCTCCCGCTGTGAGTGTGTTTACATAAGTTTTCTGACTCAAAGCATCGGCTACAACATTAGCCTTACCTGGATGGTAGTGTAATCTCATGTCATAGTCCTTGATTAACTCTAACCATCTCCTCTGTCTGAGGTTCAACTCTTTCTGCGTGAAGATGTACTTCAGGCTCTTATGATCGGTGTAAACATCACAACTATTTCCGATAAGGAAATGTCTCCAGGTCTTGAGTGCATGCACTACGGCTGCTAGTTCCAAATCATGGGTGGCATAATTCAACTCATGAGGTCGTAGTTGTCTGGATGCATAGGCTACAACCTTTCCATCTTGCATGAGTACTCCTCCAAGTCCTTGACGTGAAGCATCACAATAAACCTGGAAGTCCTTCCGGATATTGGGCAAAATCAACACTGGGGCTATGACCAAACGTTTCTTCAACTCCTGGAAACTGGCTTCACATTCCTCAGTCCAAACATACTTGGATTCTTTCTTCAACAACTCTGTCATGGGCTTGGCAATATTTGAGAAATTCACAATGAATCTCCGGTAATATCCGGCAAGTCCGAGGAAACTACGGATCTCCTTAACTGAGGTGGGTGACTTCCACTCGGTGACGGCTTCAACCTTAGCGGGGTCTACGGCTATTCCTTCTCCGGAAATAACATGTCCAAGGAATCCGACTTCCGTCAGCCAAAATTCACATTTGCTGAACTTGGCATATAACTGATGCTCTCTTAGCTTCTCCAGAACTAAACGCAAATGTTCCTTGTGTTCTTCCTCATTCTTGGAGAATATCAAAATGTCATTGATGAACACCACGACAAACTTGTCCAAATATTCCATAAACACCTTGTTCATCAAATTCATGAAGTAGGCAGGAGCATTAGTCAAACCAAAGGACATGACTGTATACTCATATAAGCCATACCTTGTGGTGAAAGCTGTTTTGGGTATATCCTGTTCACGAATCTTCAGTTGGTGATACCCTGATCGAAGATCGATCTTAGAGAATACTTTGGCGCCTACTAGCTGGTCAAACAAGTCATTAATCATCGGCATAGGGTACTTGTTCTTGATAGTCACCTCGTTCAAGGCACGATAATCGACTACCATTCTCAAGGTTTTATCCTTCTTCTCCACCAAAAGAACTGGGGCTCCCCAAGGTGAAGAACTTGGGCATATATAACCTTTGTCCAATAACTCTTTAATTTGCTTCTTGATTTCCAACAGATCATTTGCGGGCATCCGATAGGGTCTCTTGGAAATTGGGGTTGTCCCTAGCTGTAGCTCTATTAGGAACTCAATTTCCCTATCTGGTGGCATGCCTGGTAATTCTTCCGGAAATACATCCAGATAATCTTTTACCACAGGTACTTCCTCCTGAACAACTCCTGTGAGGGCATTTAACCTAGCACTCATACGTGTGCGTCGGGATACATACTTAATCCTCTTGTTTTCCGGAGTGGTGAGTGAAACAGACTTGCTAGGGCAATAAAGATTTCCTTCATACTTGGTCATCCAATCCATGCCTAGGATTACATCCAATCCCTGGGATTCTAAGACGATGAGGTCGGTGGGAAAAACATGGTTTCCTATATTGAGTTTCAAGGCATGGCATCCTATCCCTGCCATCATCATACCTCCTGGGGAACTGACCTTAATGGGCTGACTAAGGGTTTTGGTGGGCAAACCATACTTATCCACAACTACCCTTGATATGAATGAATGAGTTGCACCGGAATCAAAAAGTACTGTAACTGGACGTGAATGCAATAAACACTTACCAACCATAGTCTCGGGTTGATCATAGACTTCTTCCACATCGAGGTGATTCACCTGGGAACGAGGAAAAGGGTTTGGCTTCTTAGCTGCGGAGTTGCCGTTTCCATTTCCCTGCTTGCTCTAGGGACACTCAGTAGCATAGTGCCCTGTCTTCTGGCACTTGAAACAGGTGATGTGGCTCAGATCCTTATGAGTAGGAACGTGACGGTGCTGGTTGTTGTTCCCATTCCCATTGTCAGTCTTGAAATTGCCATGGTTGGGACGGGCATTCCCATTTCCTCCATGGTTGTGGCCTCCATGGTTGTGCACCGCATGAGTGTGCCTTCCAAACTTACCAGTCCCTGATCCGGTATTCCCTAAGTACGGGGAGTAGCGGGGCTTATGATGAGCTCCAGAGTTAAACTTCCCTTGAGTGTACTTCCTCTTGCGGTTCTCAATTTGCTGCTGTTTACCCTCCAAGATGAGGGCCTTGTCCACCAGTTCTTGGTAGTTGTTGAAAGTAGCCACTACCAGCTGCATGCTCAACTCATCGTTGAGTCCTTCCAGAAACTTCTCTTGCTTGGCCGCATCATCGGCCACGTCTCCTGGTGCATAACGTGCCAATGTGCTGAAGTCATCCACGTACTGGGCCATAGAGCGATTTCCCTGGCACAAGTTGCGAAACTCGCGCTTCTTCAGACTCATGGCTCCAGCTGAAACATGTGCGGTGTGGAAAGCTTGCTGGAACTGCTCCCAAGTTACATCTGCAATAGGATAAGTGGTGGTGTAGTTCTCCCACCATGAAGCTGCTGGTCCATCTAGTTGATGTGCGGCAAAGCGCACCTTCTCAGCGTCAGTACATCCAACGGTGACGAGTTCTCTCTCCATCTTACGAAGCCAGTCATCTGCCACAATGGGCTCAGTGCTGCTGGAGAGAGTTGGAGGGTTCAACCTCAGAAAACGGGTGAGATTGTCAGTCTGGGGTGGATGTTGGTGGTTGTTGTTCTGGTTGTTGGTCTGATTCTGGATCAATAGCTGCATCAGTGCATTCTGCTGCTGAAGGAGTTGCGTGAGTTCTGGCGGGAAGGTGAAGTCGGACTCACGTCGTGGAGGCATCTTGCTGTTTTCAGAGGGGTGAGAATTAGAATAGAACAAGGGCCTAAAAGGAGAAATTCACTACCCATATGCAATGCAACAAACATATCACACCAAACACTCATTCATTTATTCAATCAATGTCAAACATCGGGAATACAAATCTCAATCAAACTAAGCATCGACCTACGCTTTAACGACAAAAATAAAAGATACATGGAGGGCATGACTATAGTTTTCCTCAGAAGTACATGGTGACTGAGTCTCCTCCAGTGGTGCTCTCCTCATAGTCATCATCGTCGCTGATGAAAGGAGCCAAGTCTCCCTCAGGATGAAGATTTTCACCCATGTCCATCTGTTCCTCCAGAGTGGCGATGCGAGTGTTCAGCTTGTCGATCCTCTCTAAGAAATCCTTCACCTCATATTCATGCTCGTACTCGGCTTCCCGTAAGTCAGCTTCAAGGTCAATCTCACGGTTCATCAGATTCTTGATTGTCTTCGTATCAGTACAAACTCGAAGCTCCAGAGTCCTGATGTGCGTCTCCAGGGTCTGGATATATGACATGGTGGAGTCTCAAGTGGGAGGGGTTATGATGTTGCCATGGGCATCTCTGCGGCAAACCATGCTGAGTCCTGGTGAAATGGTTCCACCTCTGTATTCCTCCTGAATACATCCAAGGGCACGATGAATGGCCATGTCTCTTCCAAGTATCCAGCTGGGTGCCACGAACTTGAAGTCGATGGGTTTCTTCCGATTCCCAAAGGTCTTCCCTGGGATGTGCACCTCGATCCTGTAGCGTCCATCTTGTGGAAATGACATGATAGGAGTCCCGGTGATGCTCGGCAAAGCAATCCTCACGTCCTTGACGATCCTCATCAGCTCCTTACCAAAAGGCATCGTTGCGTCAGGCTGACAAAACTCCGTGATCAACACTGGGATGAAGGTGGCCATCTATAAATTTTGAAATAATCGGAGAGAAATCAGAAATGAGCAGATGAGAGTATAAGAATTTTAAAGACAAAGAGATACAATCCTAAGGCTTTCCAATCCTAGAGGTTACGTCCTACGGTCAGCGTGTGCTCTGATACCATTTCTGTAGCGACCTGACCTGAAAGGTCGAATCTCCGGTGTTTCCGTACCATCCCAATATCATGATGGTACACACATGATACATCAATGTATATATCAAAGGGAAATCACACAGCATTATATTAATCGAAATCTCATTTCGAGTCCTTTATTACAATATAAATTACAATAAAGTGGCTAAAAGCCAACTCATGAGAATATCTAAATCTTGCGGAAGCGTCGAAGGTAGATGAGTCCATCTGACTCCAAGGGCATCTCACTGAGCATAGAACGTGTCCTCACTCCTGGATGGAAAACTACTCTTCAACATGATACGTTGCAGCCATGTAGGTCAGCATATGGAATATGCCGGCAAAGTCACAAGAGAGGGGTGAAAAGATAATCATCTAGTCTATATGCATATATGGCAGGTGGGGTGGTAAGTTTTGCATAAAGCCAAGTTTTTCCTAGATCAAGAGAGGGCTAAGCAAAATATTACTAAATTAGTTGATTAATGAGATGGTTCCACCAACCAATTCTCATACCCAAATTGTTAATACCCACATCATCATATTAATTGTGTTGAGAATTCCAAATGTTTCAGTTCCTTTGGCTCAAGTCGTCCATGACCGTGGACATGGCTAATCGATTAGGTTTGAGTACTCTGCAGAGTTTTGCACACGTTCCCCAGAAGATTTGGTCGCCTCCATTTAATTTCTCGCACTTCAGGGTGTTTGAGAAACGGATGACCAAAACATGGTCTTCCAAAGGGTTTCCCTGCGACTCTGTCGGTGCCCATCCTTTCCGACCGTTCTTCTACATCTCGTAGCACCGCCTGTCCAGGGTCACCACGATATCCAACCAAGCCAGAGCCCATAATGACTTGTGGCTGTGCAGGTAAGCCTTGGGTCTTGAAGCACCCATCCATCTCTTTGTGCTTGGGTGGATCTTTCCGCGTGAATACTGGCCATCTCCAGCATCACCTAGGCAATTCCACTGGTTTCTCCAGGGTGCCATTCAACCATCATCCACCCAGAGGTATGTTGAAAACTCGAAGTCTTGAATCTTGATCATTATGTAGGTCTTTAAATTATTAACTCTCTCAACTCTCATGAATCACACAACCAACCCCGTCTACTAACAGCATAGCAAAAGTAAAACAACTTTTCCTGGGGCCAATGTTGTCAAAGGGGTTGAGAGAGGTACCTACCACATGATACTACTACAATGTAACCAAGTTTCCAACTAACCTACCTTGCATGCAATTGGGGAGATGGTAGAACTAATGCATATAAAACATGGGTAAAACATGATCAAAGTGACTTGCCTGATTGATGATCTTCGTACGTGAGTGACTCTAAGTAACAAGCTTCGCACTCCGGATAATCTAACGAAGCAAACAAGCACTCAATAAGCATACAACAAAATATTGTAACCCACAAACATCAATCAAGAACTAGTAAACAATCAAGACAAAACAATGCACAATTCACAAGTAAGAAAAACACACAAAGTTTTGTTTACTAGGAGATGATTGATAAAACACTACTATCATAATAAAACTATTTTGAAATAACCAAAACAATTGTTGACAGAAAGGAAACAATAAAATATTTTTATTAATAAACAGAAGAAAATCAATTTAAGTTTGTTGGAAAAACTTTTGTAAAGTTTGTAAAAGTTTTGATAAGCACTAAATGAAACAAATATAGTTTTACTAACAAGAGAGAAAAACAAAACTTATTATTTATTAGTAAAACATGTTCTTAACATAAAAGAATTTACAAATAAATTTGTTTTAGAAAACAAAATTAAATTATATAAAACTTTGTTTGAAAGCAAAACTATTAATAACTAGTTGTTTTAATCAAAATAAACCTATTTGAAAAGAAGTTGTGATTCCTATTTTAACAAGGAAATGAACTAAACAATTTTATAGTTTTATAAACAATAAGTAAAACACTAAATGTATAAACAACAGAACCTACTAAACAAAGTAAAACTAAATCTAAATTGAACTAACTAAAACTAAGTAAATAAAACTATATTATAATACTAGGCAGATTCTGTTTATAGCTAAAACACTATACAAAATCATCCTAAAAATCCTCAAACTAAACATGGAGGTAGTCCTAACTAATACCAAACAGTAGCAAAAAGATTCATATCAAAATCTGTTTTCAAACTCTAGTTATTCAGATTTGAAGATTTTGAGCAAATTTGATTCAATTCAAATTTTGTAGTTCAAATTTGAAATTTAAAAGTACAAGGTGAAACTACATGAAAAATGTGAGCTATTGCAAAAAGAATCAACTCAAAATATTAAGTAAATTAAAAGTTATAAGAAAAACAAAATTTGAATTCACTCTGTTAATTAAAACAAAACAGAAAACAAAACTGATTTGCAACGGCCAGGGGGGCTACGTGGCGCTGTCCTATTGGTGGCTAGGGTGTGCGCGCGAGTGGTTTCGGGCGGGCGACCGGTCCGAAGAGGAAAACGATTCGGAATTAAATCCGATCTAATCTAACGTGTTGATTATAGATCCGACGGTCCAGGGAGCTTACGGAGGAAAGGTCGCCGGCGTCGGAGGTCTCCGGTGAGTCCGAGACGGCGAAGTCGTCGGGGTTGGTGCTCCGGTGGTCGTGGGAAGTAGCGGAGTGGTCCGGGCGACGGCGACGGGTCTTCGGAGTCGACTGGTGACAAGTGTGGGTGGAACGGTGGACGGAGTCGACGGCTACGGTCGACGGGAGCTCCGGTGGTGGTGGAAACTCCGGCGAGGAATTGGGCAGCCTACCGGCGAGATAGGAGAGGGGTTTGGGGGGGAAATAGATGCGGGGAGTGGCCGGATTTTATAGGGGCGCTGGGGAGTGCGGGGGAGGAGAGAGGAGAGAGATCCGGGAGGGGGAAAAGAAACGGCCACCGAGGTCGTCGGCGCGTGCGGGGGAGAGGGATGACCGG
The DNA here is from genome assembly GCA_022496015.1 of Hordeum marinum. Lineage (NCBI taxonomy): Eukaryota > Viridiplantae > Streptophyta > Magnoliopsida > Poales > Poaceae > Hordeum > Hordeum marinum. Next base: position 117,072,690 of record CM039677.1, read on the forward strand.
TCGGTAGAAACGGTCGGTCGGGTGGGGTCCAGTGTCAGTGAGCGAGAGCGCGTTGAATGCGCGTCGGTCGGCCGGCTTTTAATCCATTCGCGAGTAACTGCCGTGGGCCGGCCCGTTTAATACTAAAACTGTTACCGTTTTCTGTTTAATGTTTTTCCAGAGCGTTTCAAAAACCTTTAAAGCATTCAAATCTTCTCTCAATATAGGAGTATTATATATCAAAATTAACAGAATAACAAATTCTATTTAATGAACATTTTTATTCTGTCATTTGGACACTTCGAAGAACATAATATTTTTAGAAATTGCCTAATTGTTTTTAAATTCTTTTTGCAAATATTTTCAAAATAACTCCTGGTTATTTTTGTTCAAATAAATCACCAAGATGACCCTGGTGTGGAGTGTCATGTTACTCCCCTCTTATTTTGAACATTTTACCAAGATTTCAAATAGGTGAAAGCAACTTAGGGAAAGTAGAAAGGGCTTTCAGAATTTTAGAAAGAACATTTCAACAATACAGGTATTCAAACAATGATGATGATGGATGCATATCTATATTTCATAACATTCCAAAATGAAATTTTGGGATGTTACAACACCCAGGGATATGTTCTCTCTTCAGATCTGGTGGCAACCCGCACAGGGCTGCGTACTTACGGCGATGCGGTTTTCGATGAGCGTTTCCCAAATCCCAACAAGGGGAACACGTATGCTTCGTCCCCTTCCTCCTTTGGGGCCTTGGATTTCCAATCCATCCGTTCCTGAGGGGGCTGTTGGAGTTCTACGGGATCCAAATCCACCACCTCACTCTAGAGTCAATCCTACACGTCTCGGGCTTCGTCGCTCTCTTCAAGATGTTCTTAGGGTGCGAAGCAAATTTTGATTGTTGGAGGAAATACTTTTGCCTCGTCCCCCGAGATCGGGACAAGAACATCTTGGAGGTCGGCGGAGCCGAAGTATGCCATATAGAGGGGACGGGGTATCCGGTGGGCACGCGGAAGAAATCCGAAACATGGACTTCGGAGTGGTTTTACATCGAAGATGTCCCCCTATTCGGTCCAACCCGAATAGGTCTTCCCGAATACTCCGACATCCTCATGAGGAAGAGGTACAACTAGCGACCTCGAAGCTCGTCCCAGGAGGAAAGCACCAAAGTGCAGCGCCTTTCCATGCTGGTGCGGATGCTCGCCCACCATCGGTTGACCATGATTGACGTCATGGCCGCCGCCATCTTCCAGGGTGTGCAGCCCCTCCAACAGAGGGTGAAACCCTTATGGAAATACAACGGGACAAGCGACACCACATGCTCCCAAACACAATGGCCCGTCAATCCGACAGCGTTAGCTGCCGCTCCGTCCGACCTATACAAAGGAGAGCAAGAAGACTTTGTCCGGCGGGCAACCAAGATCGGATATTCGGCCCACAATCCTATCAAATGGGTAAGCCTTTATTTTTCAAATATGGATATAGTTTGGGGTTTTTGTTCCACATTCTATTTGACCGAAGTCTGACAAGAATAGGAATGGAGGAGCTTCATCGAGACAGTCAACTGTCCGGCTCCTCAGCCCGAGAACCATGCTCGTGACAACAATCCGGGCTTCAATGATGACCCGTATCTTCTACTTGATTTCAAAGATGGAGAGTATTTCGAGGACAACATCATCCAATTCCCAGTGGCTATCATAGTTGATAACCCTGGGTCATTCTCCCTTCCTGCAGTGGGTAAGAAGAAAAACTCCTCCCGCAAGACATCGTCCACCAAGAGTGCCTCAGACGCACCGGTCCTGACACCGAAGCGACGTCGATCCACGCGCCATACATCAGCAGCCGAAGTTGCAGCCGAATCGGAGGCCAACAAAGAACCTGCAAAGTAACCGACTATGGGGGAGAACCCACTTGCCGCTCATCCCGAAAGTACATTATTCGTTCATCCGCATATAATTGTGATCAATAGAGTCTTACAGTAGTTTGTTTCCTTTGAAATATTTAGGCGAAAATCCCAACCTTCTCCTACTGAAGGGGTTACTCGGGTGTCTGAAGACGCCCAAAGTCCCCGAGCCACTGCCCATGTGGCTTCTACTACAAAAGCCCCCATGGCTAATCCTGCTCCCGCAAAATCTGGTGATGGCGTATCCGTCACCAAATCGGAGGTGGAGAGTGCCATGCATCATCACCAATGATGGGAAGCCATGCGGCACACAATTTTCTCCGAACAGGAGTTTGGCACCCAACACTCGGCAGACGCATAGGTTGGTGCCGCTCGAGCTAGGTTTGGTGAGGCTATGAAGTTCATAGCAACCAGCATACAGGTAAGAGATCGGTATTTATAAAATCCGAACATTTGTGTAAGCCCAGTAGCCCCCGAGTCTTGATTTGGCTTGAGACAACCAAATTAAGGATCTCCATATAGTTTGACTACTAATGCAAGCCTCAAAGCAACAGTCTAAGCAAGTGTCCAGGGAGCTGGGAAAGAGCCGCGTAGAAGTACAGGCCGTGAAGGACGAACTGGCGCAAGTAAAGAGTTCCACGTGGGAGGCCCATGGTGAGTGTACATTTTACTAGTGATCTTAGTGCGTCATCATGTGTGACACACAAATTCCATATAGCAGCCGAATCAATAGGGCACATGGAAAGGCAGTTGGAAGAAGCTCGAGATTCTCAGAGGTATGCCGAGTCCCAGCACCAAGCTAGTTGCCTTGTGTTGCCAAAGCAGACTGAAGAAATTAAGAGTTGAAGATTTAGTTGGCCCAAGCTTAAGAAGAAATCCGAAAACTCCAAAGGGGTGTGTTCAGTAAGTACCATTCTATTATTGCCAAATACATCTGATGTAGTCAATAATAGTAAGCATGCTATTACCTTATGTATATGTCTCCTATCCTGGTATCCTAAAGAGGATGTCGAATCAAACCAGGGGGGCCTGCTAAAGGAGCTGACTTCTATCCACGAGCGTGTGCGAAAGGCAATGAAAGGAATGGCAAAGGCTCTATGGCCTACCAAACAGCCACCCGAAGGGCTAGCCGAACTCGTCGATCAATTCAAGGGAGCTCAAAGTAGATTGAAACTATGGAAGACTTCGGCTTGCCGTGAGGGAGTGCGGGAAGCATGGGTAATGATCAAGACATGTTTCATCGGACTTAACCCTGAGCATTTAGAACAGGTTGGTCCTGTGGGATCGGATGGAAAAGAAGTGCCACTCCACCTAGTGCACGACCGGGTGATGCCTGCCTCCCGTCTTTCGCAAGCAAACTGCCCCCTTGACACCATAATTGATTATCTCGACCAGCAACCACACATGTAATTTATATGTACGTGTGTATTGAAAATTTGTGTTTTAAACTTTGTCTTAACCGGCCATCGGCTTCTCCCCCCCGGGAAAATAGCTAGGGAGTGTTCCTCCCTATGTGTCCTTCTAAAAGAATGAACTATATTCGGGGAACCAAGCAATCCGTCCATGTGGTGCGAACAGACATAAAGCACACAGAAATATATGCTATATTACTGCTAAGCGTAAGAAACATCTTCCAAAGAAAATAGTACGCCTATCGATACCTTTTCTCGGGGCTCTATGAAAATTTTAGATGGAAGTCCGCATTCTTTCAGTATGCCGCTAGGTGCTCTGGTTGGAAATATGCCCTAGAGGATATAATATATTAGTTATTATCATATTTCCTTGTTCATGATAATCTTTTATTATCCATGCTATAATTGTGTTATTCGAAAACTTAGATACATGTGTGGATACATAGACAACACCATGTCCCTAGTATGCCTCTAATAGACTAGCTCGTTGATCAAAGCTGGCTATGGTTTCATAGTCATGGACATCAGATGTCATTTGGTAACAGGATCACATCATTAGGAGAATGATGTGATGGACAAGAACAAAACTAAAAATGTAGCATATGATCGTGTCAGTTTATTGCTACTGTTTTCTGCATGTCAAGTATATGTTCCTATGACCATGAGATCATGCAACTCACTGACACCGGAGGAGTACCTTGTGTGTATCAGACTTCATAACGTAACTGGGTGACTATAAAGGTGCTCTAAAGTATCTCCGAGGGTGTCTGTTGGGTTGGCATGGATCAAGACTGGGATTTGTTACTCTGTGTAACGGAGAGGTATCTCATAGCCCACTCGGTAATACAACATCACAATTAGCCTTGCAAGCAATGTGACTAAGTGTTAGTCACGGGATCTTGTATTACAGAACGAGTAAAGAGACTTGCCAGTAACGAGATTGAGCTAGGTATGGAGATACCGATGATCGAATCTCGGGCATGTAACATACTGAAGAACAAAGGGAACATCATACGGGATTAACTGAATCCTTGACATAAAGGTTCGACCGATAAAGATCTTCATAGAATATGTAGGAACCAATATGGGCATCCAGTTCCTGCTATTGGTTATTGACCGTAGAGGTGTCTCGGTCATGTCTACATAGTTCTCGAACCCGCAGGGTCTGTACACTTAAGTTTCAGTGAAGTTTCAGTAGTATAGAGTTATGTATGGTGGTGACCGAAGGTTGTTTGGAGTCCCGGATGAGATCCCGGACATCATAGGAGCTCCAAAATGGTTCGTAGGTAAAGATTGATATATAGTAAGTCCTGTTTTGGTCGCCAGAAAGTTTTGGGCTCATCGGTAGTGTACCGGGAGTGCCGGTAGTGTAGCGGGAGACCATCAGGAGGGGTATTTCGACCCAAGAGGCTACATGGGCTGTGGGAGAGTAAATACCAGCCCTTAGTGGTCCGGTGGAAGTCCCACACAAGGCCCATGCGGCTGGGAAGAAAACCCACAGAGAAAAAGGTGGAAAAAGGCAAAAAGGCAAAAATAAGGAGGAGTCTTAGTCCTACTAGGATTGGAGGAGGAATCCTCCAATCCTCCTTGGTTCGGCTGATCCAAGGCCTGGCTCCTTGGGAGCCAAGACTACTCCTCTCTTCCACCTATATATACTAGAGGTTTTAGGGTTTTTGGCAATAGATTTTCAGCCACGTGCTACCTGTTCCTCTAGTGCATAGTTTCTCCTCTAGATCGGATTTCTATAGTGCTTAGGCGAAGCCCTGCGGGAATAGCTCCACCACCATCGCCGAAGCGCTGTCATGCTACCGGAGAACTCTCCTACCTCTCCGCTCCCTCTTGCTGGATCAAGAAAGCGGAGATCGTGATCAAGTTGTACATGTGTTGAACGCAGAGGTGTCGTCCGTTCGGCGCTAGATCGGAAGGACCGTGATCAAGATCACAAGACGGATCGTGATGAGATCATGGGACAAATCGTGATGAGTTCGCGGGACAGATCGTGATGAGATCGTGGAACAGATCGTGATAAGTTCGCGGGACGGATTGTGATTGGATCGCGGGATGGATCATGATGAGATCGCGGGATGGTCGGCAATTTGGATGGCGAAGATGTTCGACTACACCAACCACGTTTCTTAACACTTCCCGCTTAGCGATCTACAGGGGTATGTGGATCCACTCTCCCTCTCGTAGATGCTCATCACCATGGATAGATCTTGCATGTGCGTAGGAATTTTTTTGTTTCCCATGCAACGTTCCCAACAGCTCTTTGGGAAGAAATGTCCCAAACAACTGTGATAACGACCGAGGTCGTATAATGTGTTCCCGTCATAGCCGACCAATTGTCTACATAAGATAGCTAGCTTTCAGCTTCACCCGTCTGAGGTAAGCGTCTGGATGATCATGTCGTAACAATCGCAATGGTGTTCCCTTTACTGTCTAGCTGAACAATCGGGAACATACAGAGTAATCACAGGAGCGAGGCAACCCGGCTTGGCAAAGTCTTAGTTCAAATTGATGCATATGATGGCTAAAGCATGGCAGAAGAAACATGTGCGCACGATAAGTGTGAGCAAAATACTTGTAACATAAATAATGATGTTTATTAGAAGAAGCCACCACGTGTTGTGTTCGGATGTAACACTTTATGGTATGTGCGGATAATCTTTAGTACAGGATTGGTCCGGCCGAACATAGGGTAAGAGAAAAAATTGGCCCGTTTAACAGCAGAATGGGAAGTGTCGTGGATTTATCAGGGCAAGATGTCCGGGTGAATGGACTTAGGTGTGAGGCCATCGCAACTATGTGGCGGCTTCGGAGGGTTTGGTCGGAATTCAGAGACACGAGTTTACCCAAGTTCAGCCCCTCCGATGGAGGTACAAGCCTACATCCTGCATGTCTTGTATTAATGATGAGGAAGATCTCTCGGTTACAAGGGTGCTCTACCCCTCATTATATAAGTGGAAGGGGTAGGTTTACATATAGAGTCCTACTAGGAGTAGTAGTAGGACTAGTCTCTAATCCTAATCCGGGTCTTGTATCCTTTGTGAGGGAATCCTTTCTCTCCTTTGGGCCTTCTCTTGTGATCCGCCCCTCCAGACCCGTCCATGACCTGGTAATAGAGGTGACGCATGACATGCCAGAGGATGAGCCGAGTCATACCTCCGGCCAGGTCACCAAAGAATCGTCAAGTTCAGCCAGGGCTCAAGTGACTCGCCACTTCTTGGCTAGTCATAGTTCCGGCTAGTTCATAGGGTAAGAGAAGAAAATTGTCCCGTTTAATAGCTGAATGGGAAGGGAAGAGGAAAAAGAAGGCAAAAATAAGATCGGTTTACCCGTAGAAGCGTCGAAGACGAGCTGCATGCCAAGGGTTTGGTTCAAGGCGGTTATTAGATGGATTCCGAAGACGATAGGCACCTCCAGCGAGTAATTTGTCGATGATAAAAGGTCCCTCCCATTTGGGTTTGAGTTTATGCTTCTGCTTCTTCGGGAGTCGTAGGACGAGTTCGCCTATGTTGCATGCTTGTGCCCTGACTTCCCTACTTTGGTAACGTCGACCTTGCTATTGGTAAAGAGTGGAGCGAGCCAGAGCTATGTCCCGCTCTCCCTCCAAGGCGTCTAAGTCGTCCTGCCAATCCAACTTGGCCTCATTTTCCTCATACATGCGCACTCTTGGTGCGTCATGGATAATATCGCAAGGGAGGATTGCCTCTGCCCCATAGACCATAAAGAACGGTGTGTAACCCATTGATCTGTTCGAGGTGATACGCAGGACCCATAGAACGGAGTTGAGTTCCTCCACCCAATGCTAGTCGGACTCGTTAAGAGATCCTACCAAACGTGGCTTAATGCTGCTCATGATGAGGTCGTTTGCTCTCTCGGCCTGTCCATTGGTCTGCGGATGATAGACCGACGCATAATCGAGCTTTATGCCCATTTATGCGCATCAGTCCTTGACCTCTTGGGCCGTGAAGCTAGATCCATTGTCCATTATTATACTGTGCAGGACACCATGACGGTGTACTACGCTAGATATAAATTCGATCACTGCTTCGGGTTTGATGGGCTTTGCTTGTATCCATTTGGTGAACTTATCAATCATGACCAGGAGGTATTTATTTTTCTTGGTCCCCGCTTTAAGGGGTCCGACCATGTCCACCCCCCAGATTGTGAAAGGCCAGATGATCGGAATATTTCGGAGAGCCGTTCGGGGCATGTGACTTTTATTTGTGAAGATTTGACACCCTACGCAACGTTGAACAAGTGATTGGGCGTCTATCTGAGCTATAAGCCAGAAGAAACCAGCTCGGAAGGCCTTGCTAACAAGGGATCCGGCCATGGAGTGATGCCCGGCCATGCCAGCCCGGAAGGATCTTCACTCCTGAGCCTACCATTCCCATTGAATACTATGAACAAACACATGATGAAAATCCCGAGGATGATGACGAGGAAACCCTTGGTAGGTGCAAGAGACAAAGGACTACAAAGACCTTAGGTGATGACTTCCTTGCGTACCTCATGGATCATATTCCCACTTCTATTTCAGAAGCCTATGCGCCTCTTGATGCTGGCTACTAGAAAGATGTGGTCTCTAGCGAGATGGATTCTATCATGGCTAATGTAACATGCGAAATTACCGAGCATCCCTATGGTTGCAAACCATTGGGATGTAAGTGGGTGTTCAAAAAGAAGCTTAGGCCCGATGGTACAATTGAAAAGTACAAGGCTATGCTTGTGGCCAAGGGTTATGCCTAGAAAGAAGAAGATGATTTCTTTGATACTTATAAACCTGTGGCCAGACTAACCACCATTCGAGTACTACTCTCGTTGGCGGCCTTGCATGGTCTTCTCGTGCTTCAAATGGATGTCAAGATAGCTATTCTAAATGGAGAGCTAGAGGAGGAAATCTATATGAAACACCCAGATGGCTTTGTGATAGAAGATTTTGAGTGATTTTGGATATCCAGATTTCAAAGTTTCTCAAACACCATATGATCCTAGTGTGCTGGTTCGAAAGTTTACACGCAGAGCTAAAGATCAATTGAGATACTCTCAAATCATTGGTTCACTTATGTATCTAGCTAGCGCAACGAGGCCTGACATCGCGTTTGCTATGAGCAAACTAAGCTGGTTTGTAGCCAATCCGAGTGATGTTCATTGGCAAGCTATTGAACAAGTTATGTTCTACGTGAAAGGTACTGTCAACCACATACTTCACTATACCGGATACCCATCGGTACTTCAAGTCCGATATGGGCTTTGTTCCCATGAGAAAATTTTAGAAAAATATCTAATGACCCATGTAGGTGGCATGACAAGGGGCTGGGAAGTTTAGTACCACCTTGCTAGTGGAGAAGGATTTGGACATCTTTATAAGGTTCTCTCTTCTACATGTTATGGGAGCATGAGAAGAGAAGAGGCCCTCGCACACTCCTCCTCCGCCGCTCACCTTGCCACACCATGCCACACCTCTTCATGACACGCTGCACTATGGGTTGAGGGATTGAGCCGAGCCAAGCTCATACCTACGTGCTTATTTTTGCCGGTTGGGAAAGGAGATTACGTAATGCTAGCCGCCATGAAAAACAGATCACATCTGCCTCCATGCGCACACCGCCTCGGTATTCCTTTTGCTGCTGGTACCGCCGGCGACTCTGTCCCGTTCACCTCATACACATTTGTAGGAGAGCAGGCCTACGAAATCACGCCTCTCCGGGTCCTATACGGGGAGAGGGGTGATTAGGTTCTCAAGTCCTATATCTGCTTGCATGATCGAATATCAGTACGTTTGTGTTTCTGTCAATGCCATGCTAGTTATTATTTCGTAAATTCATTTGATAAAAAAATTGCCTATTTACTCAACAATCTACAAACCGAATATGTGTAGGAACTTTTCGAGCAATGGTTTTGCTTCTGCACTAAAACCGGACAAGTTTACCAGTACATATTTTAAGTGTTGGCAGACCAAAACCATCTTATAGCTCACGACTATGAACGTGTTCTAGGTAGCCGATTTCACTCCCACAGGAACGATCACTCCTGAAAAGGAGAAGGCGTTCAAGGAGGTGATACGTCTCCATCATATCTATAATTTTTGATTGTTTCGTGCCAATATTCTAGAAATTTCATATAGTTTTGGCAACTTTTTATACTATTTTTGGGACTAACATGTTGATCCAATGCCTAGTGCCAGTTCCTATTTGTTGGATGTTTTTTGTTTCGCAAAAAATCCATATCAAACGAAGTCCAAACGTGATAAAAACTTATGGAGATTTTTTTGGAATATATGTGATTTTTGGGAAAAATAATCAATGTGAGACGATGCTCGAGGGGCCCACAAGACAGGGGGCACGACCTACCCCCCTGGTCACTCCAGGGTAGCTTGTGGTCACCCCTAAAACCGGTTGGTGCCCTTATTTCACGTAAGAAATATAATATCCGGATAAAAATTGTGTTAAAATTTCAGCCCAATGGGAGTTACAGATCTCTGGGAACATAAGAAACGGTGAAAGGCCAGAATTTGGGAACGCAAAAACAAAAGGAAACAGAGAGAGAGATCCAATATCGGAGGGGCTCCCGCCCCTCCACCGCCATGGTGGTCAAGGAATAGAGGGGAAACCCTCCTCCCATATAGGGGGGTCAAGGAAGAATTATAAGGAGGGGGATCTCCCCCCTCTCTCCTGGTGGCGCCGGAACGCCACTGGAGCCATCATCGTGACGATGTTCTACACCAAAAACTTTGCCGCCGTCATCACAAACTCTCTTCTCCTCTATGCAGTAGTTCAACACCTCTTCTCCCCACTATAATCTCTACTTAGACATGGTGCTGAACGCTATATATTATTTGCCGATGATGTATGGCTATCCTATGATGTTTGAGTAGATCCGTTTTGTCCTATGGGTTGCAAGTTTTATTATTGGTGTTGTCCTATGGTGATCTTCGTGACGCGCTAGCGTGAGGGATCCCCTTTGTAAGGTTTGCAATATGTTTATGATTCGCTTATGGTGGGTGGCATGAGTGGCGGAAGCACAGACCTGGGTAAGTAGGTTCTTTGCGTATGGGAGTAAAGAGGACCTGATACTTAATTCTATGGTTGGGTTTTACCTTAATGATCTTTGGTAGTTGTGGATGCTTGCTAGTGTTCCAATTATAAGTGCATATGAGCCAAGTAGAGAAATTATGTTAGCTTATGCCTCTCCCTCATATGAAATTCCAATAGTGATTATCGGTCTAGTTATTGATTCCCTAGGGACAAATAACTTTCTTGTGAAAAAAATCTCTCTACTAAGACTAACTTAGTTGTTTCTTTATCTTAGCATCCCCTGGTTTTTATTTACGTGCTCCTTACTATCTTGCAAACCTATCCCGTTACAGATACAAAGTACTTCTAGTTTCATACTTGTTCTAGGTAAAGTGAACATTAAGCGTGCGTAGAGTTGTATCGATGGTCGATAGAACTTGAGGGGGTATTTGTTCTACCTTTAGATTCTCGTTGTGTTCGACACTCTTACTTATCGAGAAAGGCTACAACTGATCCCCTACTCTTATGGCTTATCAAGACCTTTTTCTGGTTCCGGTGCCAGGGAGCAATAGCATGGGGTGAATAGTCTCGTGTGAGCATGTTTGCTTTATCACTAAGTAGTTTTTATTTTCTGTTCTAAGTTGTATTCTATTTTCAGATAGGGGTAGGAAGCGGAAAATACCAAAATAAAATAGTTGTACTTGCTGCTCCCAAAGTTGAGGAACCACTAGTGTTCAGTACCACCGTAGAATATTACTTGGGTCATCTTCGATCCACTTGTGCTCATTCTGAAAACCGAACTAGCTTAGTTGAGGGAATTTATTAAATGATCATGCTCATTATGTGTGACACCGAGTATCTCAAAAAGGGAAACTCTTGTGGCGTCAATTTAATACTTTGTGTTGTTATGCTTGGAACTTGTGTGAATTGCATGATTTTACTTGTTGTTCTAAAGAAGTTAAAAAACACCTTCCCTACCAATGTGTGTTTAATGATAATGAAATATTATCCTCTTATGCCAAGGAGGCCTATTTCTATAATGATGTTGAACAAATTGAACGTTTTGTTGCTTTCAAAGGTGCCTATGAAATTGCTTCTTTCATTGAAAAGTATGATACTACTCTTTACAAATATGAAAAATTTGCCATACTTAAATATTTCTATGAAAACTATGCTTCTAATGCTTATGTTAAAGAGTTTATTGAAATAATAGCCGCTTCCTTGGAAGAGATTAATATTTTGCAGGAATCTAAGGAAGAGGAAGTTGCTGAAATTGCAAGCTCATTAGATGAAAAAGATGAGCAGGAGAACGAAGAACAAAAGGAGGAAGAGCAGAATAGCTACCCATTCCCACCTTCTAATGAGAGTAAATCTTCATCTCATACATTGTTTAAACACCCTTTGCACATACCGAAGGATGAATGCTATGATGATTGCTATGATCCCTTGGATTCCTTTGAAATATCCGTTTTTGATAAACTTGATGTTTGCTATTCTTGTGTCCATGATGCCAATATGAATTATGCTTATGAAGATGAACTTGATATAGTTCATTATGTTAAGCATGAAATTGTTGCTATTGCACCCACACATGATAGTCCTATTATCTTTTTGGATTCTCCAAACTACACTATATCGGAGAAGTTTTCACTTATAAAGGATTATATTGATGGGTTGCGTTTTCCTATTGCACATGATGATTTTACTGAATATAATATGCATGTGTTTTCTCCTCCTACTTGAAATTATTATGAGAGAGGAACTACATCTTCCCCTCTCTATGTTTGCGATACAATAAAATTGCACGAAACTATGTACACTATGCATTGGCCTTTACTTTGTGTGCATGAAGTTTTGTTTTATGACATGCCGATGTATAGGAAGATATTTAGACTTCATTGTTGCATGATATATGTTAATTTGTGCTCACTATTGAATTACAAATCATGTTTAATTAAAATTGGCTTTGATATACCTTGGAATCCGGGTGGATCCATTACTCGAGCACTTTATGCCTAGCTTAATGGCTTTAAAGAAAGCGCTGCCAAGGAGACAACCCGTAAGTTTTAGAGAGTCATTTCATTCAGTTGTGTGCTTTTAACATAATAAAAATAAATAAAGTGTGGAACTTAAAACTCTTTCAAAAAGAAAAGTGAAAGAGAGAAAGACGAGCAACGTTGAAGTGGGGGCTAGCCTTGAATTTCATTATGAAACTATCCCCTTGTACAAAAATCTTGATTATGGAAACTTTTCAACAAAAATAATTATCCCCTTGTACATATCCGTTGTATTATAAAAATAATGTGCGAACAATTACCTTTAGGATGTTTAAATTGCTTGTTTGATATGTGTTGTGTAAAAACAGAAACTTTTTCTGTAGTGTTTGAATTTCTATATTTTACTGGAGCGTGCAAAAATTCTCAAATTCTTATGCAATACTATTATACAAATTCTTGACCATGTCCTATTTTTCAGAATTCTTAGAGTTACAGAAGTATGGTGAATGTTCAGATTACTACAGACTGTCCTGTTTTTGACAGAATCTATTTTTGATGCATTGTTTTTGCTAGTTTTTATGAAACTATCGATTTTGTTAAGTTTTGCTAGTTTTGCTAGTTCTGATGAAACTATCGATTTTGATGCATTGCTTTACTATAAATAAGTTATAATACAGTAGCTACAATGCAAAAACAAAATATGAATGGGTTTGCAATAGTACTTAAATTGGTAATTTGCTTTATTATAATAACGGGTCTCACGATAGTTTTGTTAAGTTTTGTGTGATTGAAGTTTTCAAGTTTTGGGAGAGATCATGATGGATGAAGGAATAAGGAGTGGAAAAAGACTAAGCTTGGGGATGCCCGAGGCACCCCAAGGTAATATTCAAGGACTCCCAAGAAACTAAGCATGGGGATGCAACGGAAGGCATCCTCTCTTTCTTCTAACAACCATCGGTAATTTTACTTGGAGCTATATTTTTATTCGTCACATCATATGCGTAAATCTTGGAGAGTCGTGAGCTTTTTATTTTTCTTTTAATAATTCACCATACTGGTATGATAAAGTCCTTGGTTGATTTACAAAAGGCTCTTTGCACCCCACTTATATCTTTTTAGTATGGCTTTATAGAATGCTTCATGTGCTTCACTTATATCATTTGAAGTTTGGATTGCCTGTTTCTCACACATAGAAAACCGCCATTTGTAGAATGATCTTTTGCTTCACTTATATTTGTTAGAGCGTGGGCATATCTTTTGTCAAAATAATTAAACTCTCAAGCTTGACTTATATCTATTTAGAGAGTTAACAGAAGTTAGCCATTCACATGGTTAGTCATAAAATCCTACATAAAACTTGTAGATCACTGAATATGATGTGTTTGATTCATTTTAATAGTTGTGCGAAATATAGATGGTGACATTAGAGTCATGCTAGTGAGTAATTGTGGATTGGTAGAAATATTTGTGGTAAAGTTTGTGATTCCCATAGCATGGATGTATGGTGAACCATTATGTGAAGAAGTCGGAGCATGATTTATTTATTGATTGTCATCCTTTGTGTGGAGGTCGGGAGCGCATGATACTTAACTCCTATCAACCTCTCCCCTAGGAGCATGCGTCTAATACTTTGCTTTAATAACTAATAGACTTTTGCAATAAGTATGTGAGTTCTTTATCACTAATGTGACTCCATGGATATACGCACTCTCACCCTTCCACCATTGCTAGCCTCTCTAGTACCGCGCAACATTCGCCGGCGCATTAAACCACCATATTCTCTTCCTCAAAACAGCCACTATACCTACCTATTATGGAATTTCCATAGCCATTCCGAGATATATTGCTATGCAACTTCCACCGTTCCGTTTATTAGGACACGCACCATCATTATCATATTGTATTGCATGATCATAAGATAGCTAGCATATTGTTTTGATGGAATGTCTGGTTTTTGATGTCATTGTATGCTAGATCATTGCGCATCCCGGTACACCTCCGTAGGCATCCATATAGAGTCATATTTTGTTCTAGTATTGAGTTGTAAGTAAATAAAAGTGTGATGATCATCATTATTAGAGCATTGTCCCATGTGAGGAAAGGATGATGGAAGCTATGATTCCCTCAGAAGTTCGGGTGAGTCTCCGGACATGACAAAAAATTAGAGAGGCCAAAGAAGCCCAAACAAAAAAATAAAAGAGGCCAAAGAATCCCACCAAAAAAACAAAAAATGAGAGAAAAGATAGAAGGGGCAATGCTACTATCCCTTTTCCACACTTGTGCTTCAAAGTTGCATCATGAACTTCATGATAAACAGTCTCCTATATTGTCACTTTCAAATACTAATGGGAATTTTCATTATAGAACATGGCTTGTATATTCCAATGATGGGCTTCCTCAAAATTTCCCTAGGTCTTTGTGAGCAAGCGAGTTGGATGCACACCCACTTAGTTTCTTTTTGAGCTTCCATACACTTATAGCTCTAGTCCATCATTGCCTGGCAATCCTTTCTCACTCACATTGATATCTATTGACGGGCATCTCCATAGCCTGTTGATACGCCTAGTTGATGTGAGACTATCTTCTCCTCTTCCTTACAACCTCCACCATATTATATTCCACCTATAATGCTATGTCCATGGCTCACGCTCATGTATTGCGTGAAAGTTGAAAAGGTTTGAGAACATAAAAGGCATGAAACAATTGATTGAATTGTCATCAGGATTGTGCATGATATAAATACTTTGTGTGGGGAAGTTGGTGCATAGACAGACTATATGATTTTGTAGTGATAACTTTATTTTAGCCATGATTTTTTGAGAAGACATGATTGCTTTATTAGTATGCTTGAAGTATTATTGTCTTAATGTCAAACGATAGATTATTGCTTTGAATCACTCGTCTCTTAATATTCATGCCATGATTAGATTATATGATCAAGATTCTGCTAGGTACCATTCCACATAAAAAAAATATCTTTTTTAATTTACCTACTCGAGGACAAGAAGGAATTAAGCTTGGGGATGCTGATACGTCTCCGTTGTATCCATAATTTTTGATTGCTTCATGCCAATATTCTAATACTTTCATATACTTTTGGCAAGTTTTTATACTATTTTTGTGACTAACATATTGATCCAGTTCATAGTGCCAGTTCCTATTTTTTGCATGTTTTTTGTTTCGCGGAAAATCCATATCAAACGAACTCCAAATGTGATCAAAACTTATGGAGATTTGTTTGGAATATATGTGATTTTTTGGAAAAGAATCAACACGAGACGATGCCCGAGGGCCCTAGAAGCCAGGGGGTGCGGCCTACCCCCTAGTCGCGCCAGGGTGGCTTGTGGTCACCCCTTAAGGCGGTTGGTACCCTTCTTCCGCCGCAAGAAATCTAATATACGGATAAAAATCGTGTTAAAATTTCAGCCCAATCGGAGTTACGAATCTCCAGGAATATAAGAAACGGTGAAAGGCTAGAATCTAGAAATGCAGAAAAAGAAGGAAATAGAGAGAGATATAGAGATCCAATCATGTGTCAACCATGGAAGTTAAGGACAAGAGGGGAAACCCTTCTCCTGTCTAGGGGGAGGTCAAGGAAAAAGAAGAAGGAGGGGGCTATCTCCCCCTCTCTCCCGATGGCGCTGGAAAGCTGTCGAGGCCATGATCGTGACGGCGATCTACACCAACAACTACGCCGCCGCCATCACCAACTCTCTCCTCCTCTATGCAGCGGTTCAACACCTCTTCTCCCCGCTGTAATCTCTACTTAAACATGGTGCTCAATGCTATGTATTGTTTCCCGATGATGTATGCCTATCCTATGATGTTTGAGTAGATTCGTTTTGTCCTATGGGTTTATTGATGATCATGATTGGTTTGAGTTGCATGCTTTATTAATTGTCTTGTCCTATGGTGTTCTCCCTGTCGTGCAAGCGTGAGGGATCCCCGCTGTTGGGTTTGCAATATGTTTATGATTCGCTTATGCTGGGTGGTGTGAGTGACAGAAGCACAAACCCGAGGAAGTAGGTTGTTTGCGTATGGGAGTAAAGAGGACTTGATACTTAATTCTATGGTTGGGTTTTACCTTAACGATCTTTACTAGTTGCTGATGCTTGATAGAGTTCAAATCATATCTGCATATGATCCATGTAGAGAAAGTATGTTGGCTTATTCCTCTCCCTCATATAAAATTGCAATAGTGATTAACGGTCTAGTCATCGATTGCCTAGGGACAAAAAGATCTCTACTAAAACTAACTTAGTTGTTTCTTTATCTTAGCAACCCCTAGTTTTTATTTATGTTGTCCTTATTATCTTGCAAACCTATCCCGTTACACCTACAAAGTACTGCTAGTTTCATACATGTTCTAGGTAAACTAAACATAGAGTTGTATCGATGGTCAATAGAACTTGAGGGAATATTTGTTCTACCTTTAGCTCGTCGTTGGGTTTGACACTCTTACTTATCGAGAAAGGGTATAGATGATCCCTTATACTTGTGGGTTATCAGGAGGCCATTGTCTATTTTATTAGAGCAGTTCTTTGCGTGAGCGAAGATAAGCCGGTTGATGCATATTTACATGTGGGGGTCACCAAGGATTTGTGAGAGGCGCTCCAATCTAAATTCGGGTCCACCGATGTTGGGAGCGACTTGTATGTTATGGAGATGTTCCATGATTACAAAATAGTTGACAACCATTCTGTGTTGGAACAATCTCACGAGATCATATGCATTTAATAAGGAAGTAGACGTTCTTAAGTGTAATTTACCAGGAAAATTTGTCGCGGGGTGTATAATTGCTAAGCTCCCTAATTCCTGGAGGAACTTTTCTAGCACTCTGGAACATCAGAGGCGTGAATTCTCAGTAGAGGATGTCATCGACCATCTGAGTGTTGAGCGGAACTCAAGAGCAAACGACTCGCGTCGAAAAGCGACTGAAAGCTCTTCTGTTGCCAATATGGTACATCAGAGGAACTTCAATTCCCACAAGACCAAGGGAAGGAATCATGTCCAATAGAATACTGACTTCAAGAAGAAGGGAAAGAAGACCTTCAAGAGCAATAAGACGGGTGATGGCTGCTTTACTTGTGGTTTAGAGGAACATTGGCCAACAAGTGCCCAAACAAGTACAAGAAGCCAGCGCATGACTCCAGGTCTACCAATATGATTGCGGGAAACAATGAAAGTGGTGCATCTAGGTATAGTAATTTATTTACTATATTTTCAGTTTATCAATCCATGATTGGTGGGTGGACACCGGCGCAAATATCCACGTGTGTGCTGACATCTCATTGTTATCTTCTTATTAGGTCACAGGGCATGGGTACGTATTGATGGGGAATGGTGAGAGTGCTTCTGTTCTTGGTGTTGGCATGGTTGATCTGAAGTTTACTTCGGGAAGGATCGTGCAGCTGAAGAATGTGAAGCATGTCCCCGCCATCAAGAAGAACCTCGTTAGTGGCTCCCTTCTGTGTAGAGAAGGGTTTAAGTTGGTCGTCCATTCTAATAAAGTAGTTGTTATGAAATATGGATTTTTTGTTGGAAAAGGTTATGAATGCATAGATCTGTTCTGCCTTTACCTTCAAGATTTTTGTAATAAAGTCGTGAACAATATTCATTTGAGTGTTAATGAATCTGAAGTTTGGCATTCACGACTTTGTCACATTAGTTTTTGTGTTATGTTGCGGCTAGCAATACTGAATTTAATCCCGAGTTTCACTTTAGCCAAAGGTTCTAAGTGCCATTCATGTGTGCAAGCAAAGCAACCTTGCAAGCCTATCAAGGCTGCGGAGGAGAGACACCTGGCGCCATTAGAACTCATACACTACTACAAAATAGGCTGTTAGTGGCGCACCCGTTTTTAATATTAATGGCGCACTATGGGTGCGCCACTATTAACACGCCACTAGTAACAAATAGTAATGGCGCACCTCTGGTGCGCCATCAGTATCCCAGATAATAGTGGCGCACCACAGAGTGTGCCATTACTATGTCCAACAGTGCGCCAGTAATATGCCTCCTAGGCGGGCATATTTGCCTCCACCTATGCCCCCAGGTGTGCCATTACTATGCCTCATAATGCGCCACTAGTATTTGGCCCTCGTGCGCCACTAATACTCAATATGGTGCGCCACTACTATGAATATTAGGAATTATTATTTTTTGCTTTTCTGGTACTTGCACAGGTTACAAAATACGTTACAACACAAAATATAAACATCACACAATAGAATTCATCATATTAGTCTCCAAATTCGAAATAGCGACCAAAGTTCAAAAAGTAGCCAAGTTTAGGTCTCGAGACATTAGCAAAGTTCATCGTATTAACTCAGTTTATCGTCACATTACAAAGTCGATATCGATCATCTAAACTACCGTCACATAGAAGAGAGTTGCGGTCACAATGAGCATCATCGCGATGAAACTGGTCTTCATCCGGTTCCTCCTCCGCTCCCTCCTCTATCCAGCTAGATAGCGCGCGTATCTAGCTTCCGCCTCCACCCTAGTGGTGTACCCTTTGTAAGTGTTACCGCTGAAACGGTGAACCTGTCTCCGACACTCCTCCCAGTCGTCGCAGACTCGGGGAACCTTACCCTTGTACACCACATACGATGGCATCTCTATGCACTAGACAAACAAAACATTAGTAGTAATTCACAGATAATATATAAGCAATATATAAGTATGCAACAAAAGGATCGGAAGAGAAAAGCAACACATTAATAGCACGATTGATGGTCCTACTAATAAATAGCATCGATTACATATAAGTTGAACGACTGTCCAAACTAAACAGACATACAAGTTCATTAAAGTTTAATTACAACATGAGCTAAACTCTTCTTCTGGAACTACATAGCATCAATACTTTCGACTCGGCTCAAGGCCCGGAGCGTGGATGAAGTGACCGTCTTTCGTGATGGTCATGAATGTGCAGTCGTTGTCAGCATGCATTTGTAGCGTTGTTTCTATTTCACTGTTGGACGGTTGATATTTGAGGTAGAGCTGCCCCGAGGTAGGAATGACATCTTGATAGATGATTTCCGCAATATCCGACTGGATGCGAAAGAATTCTTGTCTAATGTCCGCGTCCTGGATTTCCGACAAGCGTGCGGCCCAATCTTTGAGATTAATTGGTAGCATAAGGTGATGAAGGTCCCGTACGATCGCCCGCATGTGATGGAGGGCGTAGTAGGCATCCTTCTGACTGCCAGGCGGCTGCTTGACGCAGGGGAACGTCGTTACGTGGGTGGACACGTGCTTGCCGTACATATAAATTGGGCTCCTGATGGTGCCTCCAGATTTGGCATAGCCGGGGAGAGCATCATCAAGAACTTTCTTGATATTTGTGTAGTCTTTCTTCGACTGACGGTCCGAGTCGAAATACGTGGCCATGGAATATTTCAGGCTTAAGAGGATGAGTGTGCAATGTGTGTCACTGCACAAAACACGGAATGTTGGAAAAAAAAGAATGATCAAAATCTAAGAAATCATATGTTACGGGGCGGTGGGTGGATCACTTACTCGGGAAAGTAAGGCACGAGGAAGTTATCCTTATCTGGGTTCGCCGAAATGACGGCCTCGAGGTATGAACCCGCGACTTGCCGGTCCCCAGCGCTACCCAAAATATTGGCACGCATGTAGAAGGGGTCGACTATCACGATGTCCGGGGTCTTGTCTCTAATGATCCGCATCTCCATACTGAGCGAAAATAGCTGAACAAAGGTTTAGTGCAGCGGATAAAGGTTAAACATAGCAAAGATGTCATCAAACCGCAGGACGATCATACGCCCGACGGTGCTCTCGACAAAGCCCTTGCCCTCTGGCACGTTGGCCACGAAAACCGGGTATGCCACATCATTCTCGGTGAGACACCGCTTCTCCATAGTAAGAACACCGTCATGCAGACTCCGCATAGCACCGGTTGCAGCACTGACCAGATTAGTCGGTAGCATCGGCCTACCCGCCACATGCACCCTCCTCGAGATATCCTTAGGTATTGGTGGCCCGTCCTAAGCACGGATCGTACTCGGTGCTGGCTGGCTCGCACCCTTGTTATTTTTTCTTTTCCGTGCCTTCTGCTTCTTCTGCTATAATGGGATCGAGTTCTGCTCAGAGACCACCTTCTTGAGTGTGTTGGGGCTGATAATAGTTCGCACCTCGGCTGTTTGAGTCTCGGTGAAGGCGGCAGCTGGAGGCGTCTCCTGAGAACTGAACAGACGACGCCTGTTGGAATT
Organism: Hordeum marinum; assembly: GCA_022496015.1. Classification (NCBI taxonomy): domain Eukaryota; kingdom Viridiplantae; phylum Streptophyta; class Magnoliopsida; order Poales; family Poaceae; genus Hordeum; species Hordeum marinum. The sequence goes on from CM039677.1 coordinate 117,093,246, forward strand.
GGGTTTGTCCACGGTACCAGCTAGATCTCGATCGTCTTTTGCAGGGTTGAGTTCTTGAGAAGGAAGCCCCAAGAATTCGTCACTGTACCCATCTTCATTGATGTACTTATCAATGTTGGAAAATGTACCGTCGTCGTCATCCAGATCCTGTGCCATATGCATGTCCGGATCAGTTGATGGCGGTAGCATTGCGGCGGTCTTGCCATGGCTTGGCGCCGGCATGACTGGCGGTGTTGTCTGTGGGGTGGTTTCCCCCGCCCCCAAACGAATTTGGCTCTTTGGCCAAAGCATGAACTAGTTTAAGAAGGCGCTGAGGGTCATCACATCATCTTCGTCGGCCCCAGGGGGTCGATGCAGAGGTAACAAGTCATCGCAGCCCCGCAGCACCTGAACCAGTTAAACCCTATACACGGTGGGTGCCATCGGATTATCGTGGAACACGCGGTTGCCCGGTTCAACGATTTTGGCCTTGGCGACATCGGTCAACTCGCCGTCCACGAAGTGCAGGAGAGTGCATGGAAAGTTGGCGGCACCCTGCGAAAACATGTAGGGCGTCGGATGCCCAGTCAAAGGCAAGGAGATGAAGTAGTCATCGGCCGAGGCTTAGTTATCGTGATGTCGTCGAGCTTGGCTAATGTCGAGGCACCGCCAATGGCGGGCGTGCAAGTGATGGAGGGGCCGCTTGCTGCCAAGGTGCCGGCCGGCGTATTCTTCCCACACCCGGGTGCATTAAGGTCCAATACCGGCGCCGACGTCGGAGACACCAATGTCGCCTCCGCTGGAGATACCAATGCCGCCTCCGCCGGAGACACCAATGCCGCCTCCGCCGGAGACACCATTGCCGGCGTGTTGTGCGAGTTGCTGCCCGTGAAGCTGGGAATCGGGGGCGGCCTCTGTTGGCTGCCCGCAATCCACCCCCGCAGCCCCTCAAGCAAGGAAGGCATAATGGCGGTGGTCGTCGCTCCCAGTTGGTCTCGCACTTTCTCTTGGACTATCTCCGGAATCCGTGCCACTTGTGCCTTGAGTTCTTTAACCTCGCGCTCCTGGCTTTTCGAGCTGGTCTTTCTCTCCTTTCACCCAGCCTTATAGTATTCCGACCATTTCGTGGACAAGCCTTCGCCGGCCACACGACCAGCTGACGACAGCTTACTAAACTTATCCTTTTGTTTCACAACGTTCAACGCCCGATTTAAAGAGGTGTCCCAAGGGGCAGTAGGCAGGGAGCTCTGAGACCCCGCGCTACTGCTTTCAGTTTCCTGTGGAAGGACTATGAACCATTTAGAAATTTGGCTTCATTAATTAGAGTGCAACCATATGGAGGTAATTATGCGGGGGTGTATTCCTTACCAGAACACGCTCAAGCTCCTTCACCTTCGGATCCGTGGTAAGCTCCCCTGTTACCAGGTCCACCTTGTACCGGGCCCTGACATAGTTCCTAGTCTACTTTTCATGGTATTTATCGAAGAGGGGCAGTAGCCCTTGCGTGGCATGCTCCGTGTCCTCCTTGTCCCATTTAGATTCCGCCACTCTGTAATCGCCGGGACCGAGTTTCTGGACCCCTAAGTTCAAGTCCCGCATATCTTTCCCCCACTGACTTGATTCCGCGGATGCGTTGCTCTCGCACTTGATCTTGAACTCCAGGTAGTCGTCTTCGCTGATCGAAGGATTTTTCGCCTTGATCTTCTCATAACTATCACCACTTAGAATCCTTCTCTTCACCGCGGCTCTCCAAGTAGCAAGGGCCGTGCTCATCTTCGTGAGGGAGGCACTGTTCACTTTATTCCCTGAGAGGCGTGTGTTTGCAAAGTTACCGGGGAACTTGTATCGTTCGTGCAGCTTCGTGCAGAGGAGGTTGCGCAAATTCCCTCGGTCAGGATGCCTTAGGTTCTCGGTGTTGATCGAGACGGTGCTCCGGAGAATGCACCCGAGTTGTCCGGTGTACCCATGGACTAATTCTTTGGGTGTCGTTGGATGCCCACTACAGGACACTTCAGTAAAATCCTCCTTGACGGTGTCGAGCACATTCGGGCGCCGGTCCTTCCGTTGCCTCTTTGGCTGGCTACCATCTGTGCGTTCGCTGCCATCATCAGTGGTGGCATCCCCGGCGGCACCATTAGTGGTGTCATCCCCGACGCCAGTAGGCGTTGTGTTGTCGGGATCGGTGTCTTCCGCGGCGTCCTCATAGCGGTGAGGGTCTTCCTCCATGTCCTGGGACAGCTCCCAGAATGGCTTGCCCGAACCGCCGGCCTCATCGTTGTCGGCCATGTTTGCTCTAAATAGGAAAAAAGGCTACTAGAGTTATTAGATGAGATCAGGGTAGTATCTATTCTTCTTAGATTTAGAGGAAAACTGAGAATAAAACATGCAAAATGTTGATTAATTTTTGTTTCGGTTGAGAATCGGGCACCTTCTAGGTGAAGAAAATTGGGCATGACCTTTGCTAATTTTCTTGACACAGGAGTGCCCCATTCTCAGCCGAAACGCAAATTAATCAACATTTTAGGAGAAAGGGGTAACTATTTTTGCCTGCAGAAAAAAGGCCTACATATAGGCACAACCAACATATAGGCCCAAACTGGAGCATTCCAGAAATTTTCTTCAAATAGAGGCCCTTGAGGTTTGGTAGCTTCCCAAAAGGTGGGAGGTCATGTAGTGAGATTATTGATATTATGTCTGTTCTTCTTACTGTTACAACAGTTTGCAAATAACATTACAAATAACAATTAAATTTGGACAAAAATGACCATAATGCTTAAATTTGGACAAAAATGACCACAATGCAATTATATTTCTAGTCTTCTACTACAGACTCACGACCACAGTGCTGGTTCTTAAGAAAGGTCAAGGGTATATAGAGAATTATTGTTATGTTATGTGCAATTCGAACATAAATCTGCTCCCTATCAAACTAAATCTTCCGATGCTTTGCAAACCCTTGGATTGGCAACGAGCAGAGAGTGGGTCTGATCCTGATACATTATCGGATCTGATAGGAGGTTACTTATGCAAACCCACAGGGGATATCTAGAATCACTTTTGGCTATTAACTTCCCATGCCTTAAAACACTTCTATATAAAGTTACATAAAAAAGAATACAAGAAGATGTGTGATATTTTGAATGGGCTTTAGTCTCAAGCAGCTATTAGCAGCCCCATGTGCTTAGGAATCACAAGACTATTTTAATCAGCAGCCACTACTAGGAAAAGGCATTCTAGTGGCGCACCACTTTTGCCTACTAATGGAGCACTAGTGGTGCGCCACCAGTACCACGCCATTAGAATTAAATTCTAATGGCGCACCCCTGGTGCGCCATTAGAATCTGGTGTACTAATGGCGCACCAGGCCGTGCGCCATTAGTATAGCCAATAGTGCGCCATTAGTATGCCTCCCAGGGGGCCATATGTACCCGTGTGCTTTGGCATACTAATGGCACACTAGTGGCTAATGCGCCATTAGAGTCTTTTTTACAGTGCGCCATTAGAGTCTTGTGTGGTGCGCCACTAGTATGAATATTAGGAATTTTTTTTTCTTTTCTGATATTTTCACAGGTTACAAAATATATTATTGGACAGAATTTATACAACACCACACAGAAACAGCAGATTCATTGAATACAATAGAAGATTAGTCTCCGAATACAAATCATCATATTAGTCTCCGAATTCAAAAGACCAAACAAAGATAGAGCATTACAAGTCTCGAGACCGCAAGTAGCGAGTTTGTCTTCACATTACAAGTCGATATCGATCATCTAAACTACCATCACATAGAAGAGAGCTGCGGTCATCACGATGAGCATAATCCCGATGAAACTGGTCTTCATCCGGTCCCTCCAACGCTCCCTCCTCTCTCCTGCTAGATAGCGCGCGTATCTAGATTGCGCCTCCACCCTAGTGGTGTACCCTTTGTAACTGTTACCGTTGAAATGGTGAACCTGTCTCCGACACTCCTCCCAGTCGTCGTAGACTCTGAGAACCTTACCCTTGTACACGACATAAGACGGCATCTCTATGCACTAGCCAAACAAAACGTTAGTAGCAATTCACGGACAATACATAAGCAATATATAAGTATGAAACAAAAGGATCGGAAGAGAAAAGCAAGACATCAATAGCATCGATTACATCCAAGTTGAACGACTGTCCAAACCAAAGAGACATACAAGTTCATTAAAGTTTAATTACAACATGAGCCAATCGATGTTTCAGAACTACACATAGTATCACTACTTTGGACTCGACTCAAGGGACCGGAGCGTGGATGAAGCCGCCATCTCTCGTGATGGTCATGAAATCGCGGGCGTTGTCAGCCTGCATTTGTAGCATTGTGTCTATCTCACTGTTGGACGGTTGATTTCTGAGGTTGAACTGCCCCGAGGTACGAAGGACATCTTGATGGATGATTTCTGCAAACTCCGACTGGATGCGAAAGAATTCTTGTCTGATGTCCGCGTCCTGGATTGCCGACAAGTTCTCGGCCCAATCTTTGAGATTACTTGGTAGCAGAAGGTGATGAAGGTCCCGTACGATTGCCCGCATGTGATGGATGGCGTAGTAGGCATCCTTCTGGCCGCCAGGCGGCTGCTTGACGCAGCAGAACGTCGTATTGTGGGCGAACACGTGCTTGCCGTACTTACGAACTGCCCTGGTGAAGGTGCCTCCAGATTTGGCGTAGCCGGGGAGAACATCATCAAGAACTTTCTTGACATTTGTGTAGTCTTTCTTCGACTGACGGTCCGAGTTGAAATACGTGGCCATGGAATAATTTGGGCTTAAGAGGATGAGTGTGCAATGTGTGTCACTGCACAAAACACGGAATGTTAAAAAAACGATCGAAATCTAAGAAATCATATGTTACGGGGCGGTTGAGGGGACGACTTACTCGGGAAAGTAAGGCACGAGGAAGTTATCCTTTTCTGGGTTTGCCAGAATGACGCCTTCGAGGTAAGAACTCGCGAGTTGCCGGTCCCCAGTGATTCCCAAGATCTTGGCATGCATGTAGAAGGGGTCAACTATCACGATGTCCGGGGTCTTGTCTCTAATGATCCGCATCTCCATACTCAGCGAAAATAGCCGAACGAAGGTGTAGTGCAGCGGATGAAGGTTAAACATAGCGAAGATGTCATCAAACCGCAGGACGATCGTACCCCCGACGGAGTTATCCACAAAGCCCTTGCCCTCTAGCACCTTGGCCACGAAAACTGGGTATGCCACGTCATTCTCTCTGAGATGCCGCTTCTCCAAAGCAAGAACACTGTCATGGAGACTCCGCATAGCACCGGTTGCAGCATTGAGCATATTCGGTGGTAGCATCGGCCTACCCGCCACATGCACCCTCCTCGAGATATCCTTAGGTGAAGGTGGCCCGTCCTGAGCACGGATCGTACTCGGTGCCGGCTGGCTCGCACCCTTGTTGCTCTTTCTTTTCCGTCCCTTCTTCTTGATCTGCTGTAATGGGACCGAGTTTTGCTCACAGACCACCTTCTTGAGTGTGTTGGGGCTGATAATATTTCACACCTCGGCTATCTGAGGCTCGGTGAAGTCGGCAGCTGTAGGCGTCTCCTGAGAACTGAACACCAGACAATGCCTGTTGCAATTGGGTTTCTTCATGATACCAGCTAGATCGTGATCGTCTTTTGTAGGGTTGTGTTCTTGAGAAGGAGGCCCCAAGAATTCTTCATCGTACCCATGTTCGGCAAAGTACTTATCGACGTTGGTAAATGTACCGTCGTCGTTGTCGTCGTCGTTCGGATCATGTGCCATATGCATGTTCGGATCCTGTGCCATAGGGATGTCCGACATGTTCGGTAGCGTTGCGGCGGTCTTGCCATGGCTTGGCGCCGGCACGACTGGTGGTGTTGTCTTTTGGGTGGTGTCCCCCGCCCCCAAACGAATCTGGCTCTTCGGCCAAAGCAGGGGCCAGCTTAGGCAGGCGCTGAGGGTCATCAGATCATCTTCGTCAGCCCCGGCGGGTCGAATCGGAGGTAACAACTCGTCGCAGCCTGGCAGCACCCGAACCAGTTGAACCCTATACACGGTGGGTGGCATCGGATTACCGTGGAACACGGGTTTGCCCGGTTGAACGATTTTGCCCTTGGCGACATCGACCAACTCGTCGTTCACGAAGTGCAGGAGAGTGCACGGAACGTCGGCGGCGCCCTGCGAAAACATGTAGGGCGTCAGGGATGCCCAGTCAAAGGCAAGGAGATCAAGTCCTCGGCCGAGAGGCTTAATTAGTTACCATGATTATGGCGTCGAGCTCGGCTAGTGTCGAGGCACCGCCAACGGCGGGTGTGCAATTGACGGAGGGGCCGCTTGCCGCCGAGGTGCCGGCCGGCGTACACCCGGGTGCATTAAGCTCCAATGCCCGTGCCGGCGTTGGAGACACCAATACCGCCGCCGCCGGAGACACCAATACCGCCGCCGCCGGAGACACCAATGGCGCCGCCGCCGGAGACACCAATGGCGCCGCCGCCGGAGACACCAATGGCACCGCCTGCGCGTTGTGCGAGTTGCTGGCCGTGAAGCTGGGAATCGGGGGCGGCCCCTGTTGGCCGCCCGCAATCCACCCCGCAGCCCCTCAACCAAGGTAGGAATAATGGTGGTGATCGTCACTCCTAGTTGATCTCGCACTTGCTCTGAGACTATCTCCGAAATCTGCGCCACTTGTGCCTTGAGTTCTTGAACCTCGCGCGACTGGCTTTCTGAGCTGGTCTTTCTCTCCTTTCGCCCACCAGAGTTTTAGTATGACGACCATTTTGTGGACAAGCCTTTGCCGGCCACACGACCAGCTGACGACGGCTGAGTGAGCTTATCCTTGTTTTCATTACATTCAACGCCCTATTTAGAGTGCAATCCCAAGGGGTGCTCTGAGACAACCCCGCGCTACTGCTTTCGGTCTCCTTCGCCAGAACAAGCTCAAGCGCCCTGGTCTTCGGATCCGTGGTAAGCTCCTTTGTTACCGGGTCCTCCTTGTACCGGGCCCTGACATAGTTCCTGGTCTGCTTGTCACTGTATTTCTCGAAGCCGGGCGGTAGGCCTTTCTCGGCAAGCTCCGCGTCCTCCTTGTCCCATATAGGCTCCGCCACTCTGTAACCGCCGGGACCGAGTTTGTGTTCCCCTAAGTTCAACTCCCGCATTTCTTTCCCCCACTGACTTGATTCGGAGGTTGCGCTGCTCTCGCACTTGATCTTGAACTCCTTGTAGTCATCTTCGCTGATCGAAGGATTTTTCACGTTGATCTTCTCATAACTATCACCTTTGTCAATCATTCTCTTCACCATGCTTCTCCAAGTAGACAGGGCCTTGCTCATCCTCGTGAGGGCGACACTGTTCACTTTTATTCCCTGAGAGCCATGTGTTTTCAAATTTAGCGGGGAACTTGTATCGTTCGTGCAGCTTCGTGAAGAGAAGGTTGCGTAAATTCCCTCGGTCCATATGCCTTAGGTTCTCGGTGTTGATCGAGACGGTGCTCCGGAGAATGCACCCGAGCTGAACCGAGTACCCCTTGACCATATGTTTGGGCTCTGTTGGATGCCCGTCGGAGTCCACTTGAGTAAATTCCTCCTTGACGGTGCGGAGCGCGTTCGGGTGCCGGTCCTTCCGTTGCCTCTTTGGTTGGCTGCCATCTGTGCGTGCGCTGCCATCATCAGTGGTGGCATCCTCGGCGGCACCATCAGTGGTGGCATCCTCGGCGGCACCATCAGTGGTGTCATCCCCGACGCCACTATGGGTTTTGTAGTCAGGATCGGTGTCTTCCGCGGCGTCCTCATAGAGGTGAGGTTGTTCCTCCATCTCCTGGGACAGCTCCCAGAATTGCTTGCCGCCCGAACCGCCGGCCTCATCGTTGTGGGCCATGTTTCGCTCTAAATAGGGAAAAAGTTTGGTCAAAAAGTTGGTTATTGTCAAGGAACAAGATCATGGTCTCATCATTTAGGGTTTGTCGACACCGAGGCATCCTAAAAGCTAGGTTTTTCTCATTTAGGGTTTGTCGACGCCGAGGCACCCTAAAAGCCTAAGCTTTCATCATTTAGGTTTTTATCGACACCGAGGCACCCTAAAAGCCAAGGTTTTATAATTTAGGGTTTGTCGACGCTGAGGCACCCTAAATGCTAAGTTAAGTTTTCATCATTTAGGGTTTATCGATGCCGAGGCACCCTAGGTTGACTGACATATATGGGTATCTTCTAATAATATACCCTATCAAGAAAAGGGAAGGAGAATTCTATGTTGGGCCTAATCACTTGGCTCTATTGCCACCTATGGTTTAATGCAGCAAGAATAAAGGGGCAGTTGATCCTACTTAATTAAGTATTAAGATACCCCGGCCCATGCATTAGTCGCAAGTACCCCATATGACCTATTTTTAGCAAAGTCATGCTAAACTTCACGGAAAATTTCAGCATGACCTTTGCTGAAAATAGGACATATGGAGTACCCGAATTTGCCAGAACGGAAGTTAATCGACATTCCGGCAAACTCAAGGGCCTCTTGGGGTACCTGCAAAATCATCACGACACGATGGTCGGAGACAAAACCCAGCAAGTCTGTACCCTCAAGAATGAACATATAGCAATATCTGTTGTCTCCCCATAACATACGGAAATCAAACTCAATTCCAGATGAATTACAAGTAAATCAAACTTTGACCCTTAGAGTAACATATATTTAGGTCTTCGGGGTGAAAACATGCCACGAAGGAGCGTGCATTCTTATCAGATTACCATATACTAATCTATAAGACTGAATTACACAATAACAATTTCTTATAGATTTTACCAAAATGTTATGACCGTAAGTAATGATCAAGTTTCTCAAGAGATTAATTCTCAAAGATTTATGGCGGATGTTTGATGAAAAGAATCACCACGGAGAACATTCTAGTGGACTTGTGTCAAAAGACGGAGGGAGCATCACAATTTCTTATAATCCTGCGCTTTCCCAACTTAAAATATGCATATATAATTCTTGTGAAGATACTAAGTTGAAAATGATAAATTGATAATTAAAAATCACAAGTATAGATAATTACTCCCTCAGATCCATGTTAATTCTCACATGGGGAGTGTGGATGCTCTGTTCTCCTCTTTCGTTTGTGACAACTTTGCTCCATGCAAGTTCAGATTTTTTGGCTGGCTTCTCTCTCAAGCTAGAATCCAATATCGCAGCTCCCTCGTTCTGCTGAATCTCAATGTACGATCTTCCATTGGTGAAGAACAAACGACATACCATATCATTTTCTAGTGCAACTTTGTGAAGCAGTTCATGATGGTTGGTGCGTGCTGGAATGTTTGGAAGGACCGCAACAGTGTGGATTTCAGAGAACAACGTCCCAGTCTCGCCATGCTCTACAATATGTGCAAGGAAGAAGATCGTCTTTGGTGGCTGTGTCTTCAGAGAAAAATCGGGCACAATGCAGATCCTTGGCACGCACACACGGAAGGGAGGAGGGAGGGAGGGAGGGAGGAGAGAGGAGAGAGGGAGGGAGGGAGGAGAGAGGAGGGAGCGAGGGAGGGAGGAAGGGAGGAGAGAGGAGAGAGGAGGGAGGGAGGAGAGAGGAGAGAGGAGGGAGGAAGGAGGCTCGTACCTTGCAGCGAACAGGGTGGTGGCGATGGCGACCAGGGAGGAGGAGGCGACCAGGGAGGAGGAGGCGACCAGGGTGGCGGCGATGGCGACCAGGGTGGCGGCGATGGTGACCAGGGTGGCGGCGATGGCGAATTGGCGGCGATGGCGACCGGAGACGGGAGAGGAGGTGGATCTGGCGAGAGGGAGGGACGAAGGGGTACGTCGAGGGAGTTAGTTAAAGATTTCTAATGGCGCACCCCCGAGCGGTGCGCCATTAGAATGTTTTTTTTCACATTCTAATGGCGCATCCCCGAGTGGTGCGCCATTAGAATGCTATTTTATGAATATGAAAACAGTGATAAAAGTTTTATAAATATGAATATGAAAAACATTATTTTTTTCATAAAAACAGTAATATGAATAATTTTTTTATAAATATGAATATGAATATAAAATATGAATAATTTTTTTATAAATATGAATATGAAAAATATGAATGGGTCGTCGGCGGCGGTGGAGCGGGGGAGGGTGCGGGTGGTGCTCGGCGACGGTGGAGCGGGCCGGGGAGGGTGCGATGGGTCGTCTCGGCGGCGGTGGAGCTAGCGGGGGAGGGTGCATGCGGCCGGGGGGATAGAGATCAAATTTGAAAAAATATTCATGAATTCAAAAAGTGCCCATGAAATTTAAAAATATTCATGATCGAGTTCAAAAAGTGCCCATGTAATACAATCGAGAAATGAAGACTACGATTTAAATACAATCGATCTTAGCTATAGCTATTTGTTCACAATCTCTTCTTGCCCTTCTTTTTCGCAAACGGAGTTCTTCTATGGAACGGACGTCCTTTAGGTAGGGTGGTCCTGCTTCATCGTGTATGCTGCTACTTCATCGTTGTCGTCATGTTCCATCTTCGGGTCGCCGTACTTGTCGAAGTCTTGCTCATTGCCGACTCCATCCATTCCGATGATCTTCCTTTTGCCTCTCCTCACGACAACGCGACTAGGCTTTGACGGCTCGGTAATGAAGAAGCATTGGTCCACTTGGGAAGCCAGTACCCATGGCTCATTTTTCGCGGTGACGTTTGCACCCATGGTCTTGGATTTGGCTTTGGGTATAACCATGGTGGTGAAATACCGGTCTTCTTTTAGGACGCTCTTGGCCCATCTGACACGGAACATCGGGACCTTCTCTCCAGCGTAGCTCAGCTCCCAGATCTCCTCGATCCTTTCGTAGTATCTGTCCTTGTCGTTACCGGTGTAGGATTCCATCGTTACCCCGGAGTTCTGATAACCATCGCTCTTCATGTCCTTGTCCTCGGTGTAGAATGTGTAGCTATTGATATCGTACGCCTCATAGGTCATCAGGTTGTGCTCGGCGCCCTATGACAAGGCGAATATGAGTTGTTCTTCCGCGGAAGAATCCTCATGTAAAGGGCACGACAGAAGCTTCTGCTTGAACCAACGAGTGAAACATGAGTTGTGCTCTTTGATTATATCTCCGTCCGTCCTCTGTTTGCCTCGTTCATTGTATGTCTTCTCAATAAAGGTTCTCTGCTCTACCACCCAAGGATCGACCAGATCTATGTGTTGTAGCGTGACTAGGTTTGCACTTTCAAAGTCGGCGAGTCGACCCTTGAAGTCGACATGCATTTCGCGGCGCCCCTCACGGTGACCCCATCCAGCAAGCCTGTCGAGGTGCCTGTTGACGGGCAGACCAACGGGGTTCTCTATGCCTAGATAATTCGTGCAGTAGGAGATGCACTCTTCGGTCAGAAAGCCCCTGGCTATGCTTCCCTCTGGACGTGACATGTTGCGAACGAATCATTTGATGACACCATTTATCCTTTCGAACGGCATCATGTTGTGCAGGAACGTCGGCCCGAGTTGGATGATATCCTCCACGATATGGACCAGCAGATGCACCATAACGTCAAAGAATGCGGGCGGGAAGTACATCTCAAGATCGCATAGTATCACCACGATCTCTTCCTGTAGCCTTGTGAGTTGCCTCACGCCAACCGACTTCCGAGAGATGACGTCGAAAAAGTTGCATAGGCCAAATAGCATTTCACGGACGTGCGCGTCCATGATCCCACGGATTGCAACTGGAAGTATCTACGTCATCAGCACGTGACAGTCGTGAGACTTCATCCCGCTGAACTTCTGCTTCGCTGGGTCTAGATATCTGCTTATCTTCCCCGCGTAACCGTAAGGAAGTTTTACTCCTACGAGGCAGGTGAAAAACTGCTCGATTTCCTCCTGACTTAGAGTGAAGCACGCGGGAGGGTAGTCATTTCCGGTCTTCTTGGCCTTTTTGCCTTTGCAACGACTTTCTGTGTCCTGCTTCGCCTCATCATCAGCATTAGCGTGAAGCTCCTCCCTGATGCCCATTGATTTGAAGTCTGCCCTTGCTTTCGGCCCATCTTTGGTCCTCTCTGGCATGTTGAGCAGGGTACCAAGCAGACTCTCGCACACGTTCTTCGTGATATGCATGACATCAAGGCTGTGAGGCACACGGTGGATCTTCCAGTACGGCAAGTCCCAGAAAACAGACCTCGTTTTCCATACCTTCAGCAATGGCTCTGGCACCTTTCGCTTCTTTCCCGGCTCTGGTGCCTTTTCCTTCTTTCCCGGCAGTGGGCAATCTTTCCAATTTTTCAACAGCTCGTCTATTTCCTCGCCGCTCCTCGTACGCGGGCGTCTTCGGGGTTCGGTTTCACCGTCGAACAGATCCTTGCGTTTTCTCAATGAGTCTTTGTCGCAAAGCCACCTTCGATGTCGCATGAACACGGTTTTCGAAGACCCGGGATCTCTATCTAGTTGGCGATACATTGTGTCATCCATGCACCTGACGCATCCAGAAAATCCGTGGACCACCTGCCCCGCGACATATCCGTAACCGAGATAGTCGTGCACCGTCGTGAGCAGTGCGGCTCTCATAGGGAAATATTCTTTCTCTGCGGCGTCCCACGCATTGGCTGGCGTTTTCCACAGCGTGTCTAGCTCCTCTTTCAGCAGCCCTAGATACAGATTGATGTCGTTCCCTGGTTGTTTCGGCCCTTCAATTAGCATACTCATGTGAATGTACTTCCTCTTCATGCACAACCAGGGGGGAAGATTGTACATCCACACAAACACAGGCCAGGTGCTATGTGTGCTTCTCTGGCTGCCAAACGGATTGACTTCATTGGTGCTCGCGCCCAGCACGATGTTCCTTGGATCGTGCCCAAATTCTGGGTGTTCGAAGTTCAATGCTTGCCACTGGCTCGCATCCTTAGGGTGACTCAGCATCTTGTCTTATTTATTTATCTCTGGATCATTTGCGTCATCTTCCCTCTTCTTCTCCTCCCTACCCGCGTGCCAACACAGAAGCTTTGCTACCTTAGGCTCCACGAAATACCGCTTCAGACGAGGAGTGATCGGAAAGTACCACACCACTTTTCAAGGAGCTTTCTTCCTCTTCTTGTATCGAGTGACGCCGCACACCGGACATATGGTAGACTCCGCGTGCTCGTCCCGATAAATGATGCAATTGTTCATGCACACATGGTATTTCACATGCGGTAAATCCAGAGGACACACGATTTTCTTCGCCTCTTCGAAACTGGTCGGGCACTTGATCCCCTTGGGAAGACGTTTGTGCCAGAATGACTTGATCTCGTCGAAGCATGCGTCGGTCATTTTGTGGTTTACCTTCATCTCCAGAGCCATGAGCATTACTTTTAGGCAGGTATCCTCGGGCCTGCATCCTTCATACAATGGTGTAACCGCGTCTATCTCCAGTTGATCCAGCTTGGCTTTCTCTCGGGTGGCAGCTCTTGCGTTATCCGTCTGCTTGAGAAGCAGCTCTTGAATATGAGGGTCCTGCACCCAGCCTCCATCGTCGTATGCTCCGGCATCTTCATCTTCATGATCATGCCCTTCATCTTGATCTTCCTCATCATCATGTCCGGCATCTTCTACATGATGACTGCGTACAACATCACCGTCGTGATCATGTCCTGGACATTCTTCGTCTTCTCGCCCGCCCTCGCCATGGTGGTTGTCTTGTTGCCCTTCCTCATTTCTTGCCCGGCCCCCATGGACGACTTCATAGTCATCTTCATCACCTTGCCACCGATAGCCATCCATGACACCATGCAAGAGCAGGTGGTCCAGCACCTGCCCGGAATCCGGGTCCGCAATAAGGCTCTTCAGCTTGCATCTTCGACACGGACATCTTATCTCCGTCTCGTTCTTTTTAAGCATCTCGGCCTTCGCGGAGCTCAAAATCCTATTCACGCTGCCTTCGGTCATCGTGTGGACCATGGTCGCCTGCGGGGTAGTGCAAAACGATATTTTAGACCCAAGAAAAAAATTGGCATGACTTTCCGTAAAAATAGGACCAAAAATAATGTATAGTGCCAAAATTCTTGTCGAAATGGAAATGAATCAACATTCCGGCAAAATATTGGCAACTATCGCATTTAAAAAACCGGTACCTGCAAACACAAACATATATGCAACACCACAAACATATGCAACACCACAAACATACATAGATCTAGCAAGGCCATAAAAAGTGCACGTGCACGTTGTTGGAGCGATCTAGGGAGAAAAAAAGTAGATCTACAACATAAACATAGCTTTCCCCTTACTTACCTATCAAAAAAGGTAATTTAACCACTTAATTTTGATGAATCTATGGTGCAAATGAGGTGAGGAGGAGGAGGCATCCGACACAAGCTTGGAGGATGAGGTGGAGAGAATGAAGTGGGGAAAGTGAGTGTGTAGGTGTGGCTGTCCAAAATATCTAGCTGGCCCCAGGTTACTAATGGCGCACCACAAACAGATACGCCATTAGTAACCAGGGTTACTAATGGCGCACCAGCTAGAGGTGCACCATTAGAAGTTTGCAAAAAAAAATGTAACTAATGGCGCACCAGCTACGAATGCGCCATTAGTAACCCTGGTTACTAATGGTGCACCAGATGGAGGTGTGCCATTAGAATTTTTGCAAAAAAAAATTGTTACTAATGGCACACGAGCTACGAATGTGCCATTAGTAACCCTGGTTACTAATGGCGCACCAGATGGAGGTGCTCCATTAGAATTTTTGCGAATTTTTTTTTCTTACTAATGGCGCACCGTTTGTCTGGTGCGCCATTAGTGTCTACCACACTAATGGTGCACCAACTCGCCATGCGCCATTACTATATATTAGTGGCGCACCACTAGTATGGTGCGCCATTAGTGGCCATATCATCTATAGCCCTTTTCCTAGTAGTGAGCTATCAGCACCTCCGAGAAAATCTTCACAACCGGAAGAAATTATAATTATCTTCGGACAAGACTTGTAACTTTGTAAGCAACTGTCAATTAGCCTAATGATGATACCTAACGAGTGAGGATTGACAACAAGAATACTACTAGATCCAAATTAGATCATTCCCTATTTAGTTAATGATTGCATTTAAAAATTACAGCCTATATAATTACAGACTCACAGGCTAATGTGATACTGTTATACGAAGACCAAAAACTTAATGCCTGAAATTAATGGATAGTTCATGTATCCTTTTCAGTTTTCTGTGTGTAAATAGTTTCTAGTTCTATGATGATTATAATTTTATAATCAGTGTGAAGTGCACATGGAAATAAGCCAACATTCTTAGCTAGTTAAATCCTTGTTACTCCAATTTTGATAATATACGGCCACAATGTTTCCCTAGTTCCAAACTTAAAATAAACTCTTACAGCATCCCACACTACTCTTCAGAGAGCAGAATTCAGACTCCCTAGTTCTAATTTAGGTATAATGCTGAACACAGGCTCTCTGTTTTCTCCTGTCAAGTTGTCATACAAGGAATCTACATGTAAGAAAAAGGAAACATAATAGGGTATCACTTGCCCACCTTCATATGTGCAGGAGAGTTGAATTTTACTCCAAAGAAGCACCACCTCCCTTTCAAAATGGCCAATGACCCATAACCAAACAAGAGGATTGCTATATGATTAATTTCTAGTTTACTCTTGGAAGACAAATTTGGGGCTCAAAAAGTGAAAGTCCCGCGGCAAGTCATTTCTCTTCACCTTACAAACAAGGAATTGACCCTCCGGCATAGAATATCTTCCCAACCTGACTAGATTAGCATTGCAATACAATCAAATAATAATTTTAGTGGGGTGATTCCTAGCGCCATCGGTAAACTGACCAAACTGTATAGCTTAAATCTGGGGGGAAATAAACTCGAAACACATAGCGATCAAGACTGGGAGTTTATGCACAACTTCGCCAATTGCACAAAACTACAAATTTTTTCGATCGCTTCCAATTGTCTAGAAAGTCACGTACCAGCTTTATCGGGTAACCTTTCTTCTCAGCTTCATACTCTATACCTATCAGAAAATAATTTATCAGGGAGGTTTCCCTCCGGCATATAATATCTTCACAACCTGACTAGATTAGCATTGGAATACAATCAATTTACATGTGGGATTCCTAAATGGCTTGGAAGTCTAAAGAAGTTACAAATAGTATGGTTTTATCACAACAACTTTACAGGGTTTCTTCCAACATCACTTTTGAATTTATCTCAACTGAGGCAACTCATTCTACGCTCTAATAGGTTTGGTGGTCTCATACCCCCAGGCTTAGGAAACCTCCAAATGCTTCAACATTTAGACATTTCCAAAAACAATCTTCATGGTAGGGTGCCCAAGGAGATCTTTAGAATTCCAACAACATCTTTAATTGATCTATCTTTCAATAACCTTGATGGACGTCTTCCTACGGAGATTGGCAATGCCAAGCAACTCTCATATTTGTCACTTTCCACAAATAAGCTATCCGGAGATATTCCAAGCACTCTGGGTAATTGTGAAAGCTTGGAAAGCATCTATTTGGATTCAAATATATTTAACTGTAGCTTAGTGTTTTTCCTCGGCGGGGGAAGAGCACGCTAGAAGGGGGGAGGGAGCAGGTAGAGAGGCGCTTACCGCAGGGGGGAGCGAGCAGGTAGGTAGGCGGCGAGGCGGGCTCCGGTGGTCGGCGGCGGGGGATCTGGCGACGGAGACGTAGTCGATGGAGGCGAGGGAGGGGGTGGGAGGCGACGGCAGAGCGGGGGTGGGAGGGCCGGTTGTGAAACAGTGATAGGAAGAGGAGGGAGGGAGGGAAAAGGCCGTAGTGGGGGAGGGTTAGCAATGGCGCACCTTTCAGGGGTGCGCCACAAAACAGTGATAGAAATGGTGCACCTCCTCCTGGTGCGCCATTACTAACATTTTTTTATTGGTATATCAATGGCGCACCTTTTAGGGGTGCGCCATAGAAACAGTGATACCAATGGCGCACCTTCTCCTGGTGCGCCATTACTAACTTTTGTTATTTTTTTTGGATTTTAGTTTGCATGTAATAGTTTAGAATTATATTACATGGTATGATACAAAGTGTGTATGTTGGTGGTTGTTGTGTAGTTGGTTCACTATCATATAAAGTTATCTATTGCGTAGGAACCACATGTAGAATCCTTATGGTCAGGTGCTACTTAGTTAAAAAGAGTAGGGTTTTTTGCACACATGCAAAAGCATTGTGATTCGATCTTCACTATATTTTCACAATCTTCTTGCCCTTCTTTCTCGCGGTTGAATAATTTAGCCCCAAAACCCCTTGAGTTCTTCTCTTGAATGGACGTCCTTTAGGTAGGGTGGTCCTGCTTCTTCTTGTGGTGTATGGTACTTCATCGTCGTCGTCATCTTCCATCTTCGGGTCGCCGTCCTTGTCGAAGTCTTGCTCATTGGAGACTCCATCCATTCCGATGATGTTCCTTTTGCCTCTCCTCGCGACAACACAACTAGGCTTTGACGGGTCGGTAATGAAGAAGCATTGGTCCACTTGGCAAGCCAGTACCCATGGCTCATATTTCGTGGTGACGTTTGTGCCCGCAGTCTTGGATTTGGCTTCGGGTATAACCATGGTGGTGAAATACCGGTCTTCTTTTAGGACGCTCTTGGCCCATCTAACACGGAACATCGGGACCTTCTCTCCAGCGTAGCTTAGCTCCCAGATCTCCTCGATCCTTCCGTAGTATCTATCCTTGTCGTTACCGGTGTAGGATTCCATCGTGACCCCGGAGTTCTGATAATTTCTATTCATGTCCTTTTCCTCGGTGTAGAATGTGTAGCCGTTGATATCGTACGCCTCATAGGTCATCAGGTTATGCTCGGCGCCCTGTGACAAGGTAAATATGAGTTTTTCTTCCGCGGAGGAATCCTCATGTAAAGGGTACGACAAAAGCATGTCCTTGAACCAACGCGTGAAACATGAGTTGTGCTCTTTGATTATATCTCCGTCCGTCCTCTATTGGCCTCGGTCATTGTACGTCTTCTCAATAAAGGTTTTGTGCTCTACCACCCAAGGATCGACCACGTCTATGTGTTGTAGCGCGACTAGGTTTTCCCTTTCAAAGTCGGCGAGTTGACCCTAGCTAGAAGTCGACATGCATTTTGCAGCAACCCTCGCGGTGACCCCATCCAGCGAGCCTGCCGAGGTGCCTATTGACAGGCAGACCAACGGGGTTCTCGATGCCTAGATAATTCGTGCATAAGGAGATGCACTCTTTGGTCACAAAGCCCTTGGCTATGATTCCATCTCGACGTGCCCTGTTGCGAACGTATCCTTTGATGACACCATTCATCCTTTCGAACGGCATCATGCTATGCAGGAACGTCGGCCCGAGTTGGATGATATCCTGCACGATATGGACCAGCGGATGCACCATAACATCGAAGAATGCAGGCGGGAAGTACATCTCAAGCTCGCATAGTATCACCACGATCTCTTCCTGTAGCCTTCTGAGTTGCTTCACGCCAACCGACTTCCGAGAGATGATGTCAAAAAAGTTGCATAGGCCAAATAGCGTTTCACGGACGTGCGCGTCCAAGATCCCACGGATTGCAACTGGAAGTATCTGCGCCATCAGCACATGACAGTGGTGAGACTTCATCCCACTGAACTTCTGCTTCGTTGAGTCTAGGTATCTGCTTATCTTGCTCGCGTAACCGTAAGGAAGTTTTACTCCTACGAGGCAAGTGAAAAACTTCTCGATCTCCTTCTGACTTAGAGTGAAGCACGCGGAGGGCATTCATATTCGATCTTCTTGGCCTTTTTGCCTTTGTTGCGACGACTTTCCGTGTCCTTCGCCTCATCATCATCATCATCATCATTAGGGCATTTTGCGTGAAGTTCCTCCCTGATGCCCATTGATTGCAAGTCTGCCCTTGCTTTTGGCCCATCTTTTGTCTTCTTTGGCATGCTGAGCAGGGTACCAAGCAGGCTCTCGCAAACATTCTTCGCGATATGCATGACATCAAGGCTATGAGGCACACGGAGGATCTTCCAGTACGGCAAGTCCCAGAAAACAGAGCTCGTTTTCCATACCTTTAGTAGTGGCTCTGGCACCTTTCGCTTCTTTCCCGATGGTGGGCACTCTTCCCAATTTTTCAGCAGCTCGTCTATTTTCTCACCGCTCCTCGTACGTGGGGGTCTTCGGGGTTCAGTTTCACCATCGAGGAGATCCTTGCGTTTTCTCCATGCGTCATCGTCGCGAAGCCACCTTCGATGTCCCATGAACACGGTTTTCAAAGACCCGGGATCTCTATCTAGCTGGCGATACGTTGTGTCATCCATGCACCTGACGCATGCACTACATTCGTGGACCACCTGCCCCGCGACAAATCCGTAACCGAGAAAGTCGTGCATCGTCCTGAGCAGTGCGGCTCTCATAGGGAAATATTGTTTTGCTGCAATGTCCCACGTATTGGCTGGCGTTTTCCACAGTGTGTCTAGCTCCTCTTTCAGCAGCCCCAGATATAGATTGATGTCGCTCCCTGGTTGTTTCGGCCCTTCAATTAGCATACTCATGTGAATGTACTTCCTCTTCATGCACATCCAGGGGGGAAGGTTGTACATCCACACAAACACTAGCCAGGTCCTTTGTGTGCTTCTCTGGCTGCCAAACGGATTGACTCCATCGATGCTCGCACCCAGCATGATGTTCCTTGGATCGTCCCCAAATTCTGGGTGTTCGAAGTTCAACGCTTACCACTGGCTTGCATCCTTAGGGTGACTCAGCATCTTGTCTGTTTTATTTATCTCCGGATCATTTCCGTCATCTTCTCGCTTCTTCTCCTCCCTATCTGCGTGCCAATGTAGGATCTTTTCTAGCTTAGGGTCCATGAAATACCGTTGCAGACGAGGAGTGATCGGAAAGTACCACACCACTTTTCGAGGAGCTTTCTTCCTCTTCTTGTATCGAGTGACACCGCACACCGGACATATGGTAGACTCCGCGTGCTCTCCCCGATAAATCATGCAATCGTTCATCAACACATGGTATTTCACGTGTGGTAAATCCAGAGGACACACGATTTTCTTCGCCTCCTCCAAACTGGTCGTGCACTTGTTCCCCTTGGGAAGTCGTTTGTGCCAGAATGACATGATCTCGTCGAAGCATGCGTCGGTCATTTTCTGTTTTACCTTCATCTCCAGAGCAATGGGCGTTACTTTCAGGCGGGTATCCTTGGGCCTGCATCCTTCATACAATGGAGTAACCGCGTCTATCTCCAGTTGATCCAGCTTGGCTTTCTCTCGGGCGGCAGCTCTTGCGTTACCCGTCTGCTTGAGAAGCAGCTCTTGAATATGAGGGTCCTACACCCAGCCCATCGATGGTCCATCGTCGTCTACTCCGGCATCTTCATCTTCCTGATCATGCCCTTCTTCTTGATCTTCCTCATCATCATGTCCGTCATCTTCTACATGATGACTGTGTCCTGCATCTACTTCGTGATCATGTCCTGGAGATTCTTCGTCTTCTCGCCCGCCCTTGCCGCTATTGTCTTGCTGCCCTTCCGTATTTCTTGCCCGGCCCCCATGGACGATTTCATAATCATCTTCATCACCTTGCCACCGATAGCCATCCATGAAACCACGCACGACCAGGTGGTCCCGCATCTGTCTGGAATCCGGGTCCATAAGGCTCTTCAGCTTGCATCTTCGACACAGACATCTTATCTCTGTCTCGTTCTTTTGAAGCATCTCGGCCTTCGCGGAGCTCAAAAACCTATTCACGATGCCTTCGGTCATTGTGCGGACCTTGGTCGCCCGCGGGGTAGAGCAAAACGATATTTTAGAACCAAAATTTTTTTGGCATGACTTTGCCTAAAAATAGCACCAAAAAGAATGCATAGTTCCAAATTTTCGCCGAAACAGAAATGCATCAACATTCTGGCAAAATATTGGCAACATTTAGGGGAGGGTCATCACCACAAACAATGGCGCACCACAAACATACGTAGATCTAGGCCATAAAAAGTCTGTACGTTGGAGGGAGAAAAAATTAGATCTAGAACATAAAGAAAGCTTTCCCCTTACTTACCGATCAAAAAAAGGAAATTAAACCACTTAATTTGGGTGAATCTATGGTGCAAATGAGGTGAGGAGGAGGAGGCAGCCGAGACCAAGCTTGGTAGCTAGAGGTGGAGAGAATGAAGTGGGGAAAGTGAGTGTGGCAGGTGGCTGTAAAAAATTAAATATCTATCTGCTCTCAGGTTACCAATGGCGCACCTCCTAAGAATGCGCCATTGGTAACCAGGGTTACTAATGGCGCACCTGGTGCATGGTGTGCCATTACTAGTTTTGAAACAAAAATGAAAAAAAATTGTTAGTAGTGGTGCATCGTATGTGTGGTGCGCCGTTAATAGTTGAAACTAGTAATGGCGCACTTCCACCTGGTGCGCCACTGCTAAGTCTGGGGAGGGGTGTGGGGCTAGGACACAACTAGTAATGGCGCACCACAAACTAGGTGTGCCATTAGTAATATTGCCATTAATGGTGCACTAGTATCAGGTGCGCCACTGCTATATAGCAGTGGCGCACCGCATACATAGTGCGCCACTAATGTCTATATTAGCTATAGCCCTTTTCCTAGTAGTGTTAGTGGCACCCGACAGTGTTTTCGAAAAGTCTTTGAAATCGTTACCTTATTTCTATCACCCTGCGTAACCCCATCCCATCTGCGTAGCTTCGACTAAGCATTCTATCTATTCCCACCAGTACAACCCTCATAAAGATGGTAGGGTCATGCATGATGCAAGTTTCAACGGCAAAGGTAACGGGGGCATCCCACCGAAGTGGTCACCACATCAACATGATCAACATTAAGAAAATAAGTGCTATATGTCATGCAAATAAAAGGGTTCTTATTCATGGTCAAACGGCTGCTTGCCTGGCTCAATAAAGTCTTCGGGGTCTTCAAAGTCTTCGGGTCCAACTCCCTCGGCAATAGCGCAATCTATCGTCATGATAAATAGCGATAATAATAAGCATCACACAAAAACAGAGCGTACAAAGCTACTATTAAAATGCTACCTTATTATGATAAATACTAAAAACTAGAATACAAATATTTGTCAAAGGTTTTGCTGTGAAAACATTTTTAAAAACTATTTAAGAAGAGGCAAAAAGATGCCAAAAACAGGTTTCAAAACAAATCAGTGCTTAAAAAGTTTTCAACATTTTTCACAAATGGCACTATTAAGTTCCATGGAATATTCTAGGATTTATGGTGGAAACATATTTGTCATTGGATTTTTTTTCCCGTGGGATTTTGGGAAAATAGGGAAAAAAGAAAAAAGAAAATGGGCACTGTGCCTTGGGCCAGAGCCAGCCAGCTGTTGGGCCGGCCCAGTGGCCAGTCAGGCTAGGCACGCTGGCACGCTGAAACCTGACGGGCGGGGCCTAGTGGCCAGGGTGAGAGAGATCACGGGAGGGGGAGGTGAGAGGCCGACAGGTGGGGCCCCCTGTCGGATCCTGGGACAGAGAGCAGAGGCCCTCACTGGCGGTGGTGTATGGCACGGCGACGACGGGCGAGTGCGGGGTTAGGCTCAAGGTCGAGTCGCCGATGCCCTGGAGGTCGAAGGAGCATTGGAGGTGGCCAGAGTCGCTGGCGGCAAGCAGCGGCGGTGGAGGAGCTTTGGGTGGAGGACGCGCCGGTCACCCTATGCATCGAACGCAGGAGATGAAGGAGGGGAACGGGTCAAGGCATTGAGGGGGACCCAATGGGACCGTAATGGGGGCCGGAGAGGGGATGTATGCGGAGATCGATGGTGGCAATGCCGCGGCAGAGCTTCAGTGGATCTCGTGCATGGGCCTCGTGGGGACAAGATGGTGGTGTAGGGCCGATCTGGTGGAGAAGGGTGGTCAGAGGAGGGGAGGAGAGGTCTCTGGGGTGGCTAAATAGCCAGCCCTCGCTCCACCATGGATGTGTGCGCCGGCGAGGATGCAGGTGAGGCTACAGGCCACAGGGGCTAGCGGGGATGGGTCAAGAGTGCTCCTAGGCATTGCCAAGGAACAGTGCAAGGGAGAGAGGGAGCAGAGAAGGGCCCTAGCGCCTGCACGTGTGAGCTCATCCATTGGCCGGCTCAGGCGGCGTCGAGCACGCACGACCAGGGGGTGAAAGAGAGCCAGGAAGGAGGGGGCCGACACGTTGGAGGGTTGCGGATGTCGAGGGCATCTCAAGGGACAACTTTCAACCTCCCAAGGTTGTCTGGGACCCTCGGGATGCTCCTGCTATAGTGTGGGTATGCACTCTAGCGTGCTCCAAAGCATGCCTTTGGCATGCCATGGCATGCTTGCGTTCTCTGGATGCATCCTTCCATGTCCCTTAGCTCCTGCGTGATCTCTAGATGCTCTAGGAGCTAGGAGAGGCTAGGGACAAAAGAAATGGAGTGTGGGAGAGCGTAGAAATGCTCCTGCCATTGCTTTCCAGTGGGGTTAATGTGGGTTTTCCTCACTTACCCATTGAGTCTTGGACAGAGAAAATTAGTGGAGGTGAAATGCAATACTAGATAGTGGTGGTAAAATTTTTGAGGCAAGGGGATTAGAGGATGGGGGCCAAACAAGGTTTTTCCCATTCTGGCATAAGGTGTTTGATGGAGATTAGGGCAAGCAAATGGGCTTTGCTTGCCATAAGATTTTATAGTATCAAATGCTGGTGGGAATTAGGCCTCACCACCAAGTTTGAGATTGATTGATGAAAGTTCACAATGTAACTTTGTGAAACCCTAGAAATCAACAGAATCTAGTTTTTCTAGATCTAGTCATGCTGAGCTAATCCCATTGATGCACCACTTAGTGTAGCATCATTATTTGGTGACTAGAACATGTCCACAAAGTTTGGGGTCAAGTTAAGAAACTTTGCAATGTAAAGTTGCTCAAATTTGAATCTATACAGGGAGGGTTTTGGAATAGTTTGATGAACCAAAACAATTTTAATTGATATGAAACTTTGCAAGATCATCACCTATGACAATGTTGACTTTCTGGAATTTTCTTTGAATTTATTGAGAATATTTCTTATAGAAATACTTCAAAAGCTTGATCTGGAAAGAAAGGGTTTTGAGGGGTTTTGCCCATGATTTTGAACATCACCATGTCTTGAAACTCACATATATGGAAAATATATGTGCACTGAGTTTCCCTAAATTTTCTCAAATATTTTGAAAGGATTTAAGTAATTTTTCCCTATGAAAAACCATTTTTGGTCTTAAGAAAAATCTTTTAAATAAAATATTAAATTAATCTTTAAAATTAATATTTGGTGGGTTTGGGAAGTCGTAAATGTAGTAGGCTTCAAATGAAGCCTTCGGGGAAAAGTGTTCACCCAATTTGAGGACTTGCAGTGCAAACCTCAACTCAGGGGTTTTTGAAAACCTAATTTGAATAAATCCTTTTTGGTCAAAATAAAATTTGATAAAAAATAGTTTTGGGCACTACTCACATGGCATGATCATTGGGCAAGAAGTTTGGGTCAAGCAAGATGAAAATGGAGAGGGATAAAATCTAAGACTGCCGTACACAAACAACCAAACAAGCAAACAAACACCAACTCAAACAAGCACAAGCTCTGAAAAGGTCTTAATTGGCTCCAAATTTTGTAAATCCAAGCATAACAAGGTGATACAAACACAGGGTGTGACAATTAACCCCGTCGTTTTATACTTACTAGTAGCAACACAAAGACGACTCTTGTACCCTTCTATCACCGTGATATAGAAACTCACTAGGTTGAACCTACTACAACGCACCACTTCCACCGAAGACATATCAATATAGTTGGCCAAACTATCTCAGTTGATCGGAGAGCATTACGAAGTTATAATGACCATGCAAATAAGAATCATAGTAACCAAGTTTGACTCAAATAATTTTCATGAATAAGTTGAACATAAACTCACAATTCATTGGATCCCAACAAATGCACCATGCAAGGGGATTACATCGGTTAGATCAAGGCAAAGATGCGATGAACATTGTATTGAAGATCAAGAGGGAGAGATTGACATCTAGATACTACCTACGGACCCGTAGGCCTATGGTGAACTACTCACACATCATCATGATGACACCAAGG
This sequence comes from Hordeum marinum, assembly GCA_022496015.1. NCBI lineage: Eukaryota > Viridiplantae > Streptophyta > Magnoliopsida > Poales > Poaceae > Hordeum > Hordeum marinum. The sequence goes on from CM039677.1 coordinate 117,118,255, forward strand.
TTGATGAAGAGGCCATCGCTAGGGTGATGACACCAAGTTTGCGATGTTCGGCCCCTCGAGAAGAGGTAAAAGCCGATGTCTTGCTTGTGTTGTATTGATTGGAGTATCGATTACAAGGGAGCGGATTCGCTTGACCTTGTTCTCCATCGATTGGTTTCTGTCTAAGCCACCCCGGGGTTTCACCTTTATATAGGAGGTTGAGGACCTGGGTTACATGAGTCCTACACTGACTCTTACAACGTAGAAAATCCTGTCTCTAAGTCGCCTTGCCATCTTGGGCAAACCATCTCCGGGCAGCTTAACCGCCCGGGTCTTCATACCATCTTCTGTCTGGGCCTTCGTTTCGGCCATTCTTGGCAAGCCGCCATACAGCCAGGCCAACGTCTTTTGGCCCATCTCATTGGTCTTGATTATGACCCGGCCCCACTTGGGCGGGTCTTACCACAGGGTTATATCCCCAAGATTAGGCCCCAGGTTGATTTGAGCCTACTCTTGTCAATCTTCAAACTCACTTGGCGGCGAGTCTCACACTCCATCACCTGAAAGGAAAACACATAACCCGCCGTGAAGTCATATCGAATATGCCAAAGAGATTCCATGATGTCCACAACGGATCTTTCATTAAAATTGTCGGCCTGATAATCGAGGAGTCCGTCTCAGTCGATCAGTTTTTGCCGACTTGATTCCCGCGCCCATTCGGCCCTCCAGTCGCTTAAATAGGACAGCAAGGGGTCCTCTCATTTCCTCCGCCGCCTCCACTTCTTCTTATTCCTCTCGACGCCATCGCCCCCAAGCTTAGTTGCACTGATGAAGCTCCGTCGCCGTCGTCAACCCAGGACGTTGCATCAACCTAAACGGACCAGATTATCAATATTGCCTTTATAATTTGACTCTGTCTTATGTTGTCTTAACTGTTTTCAGGGATCACCTCCTTCATCAGGCGACTCTATAGCAACTGCTCTGACGCCCCTAAAGATCAACCCAGAGTACGTGTCTTGCATGCTTGCATCCCATCCTTTGTTATCTGTAAAGTTTATGCCATGACCTTCTATTTTCTCTAGGGCTCAAGCAAAATGAAGGAAGACCAGCGGGTCTACCCCTGCTCCCAAGGCTCGAGAGCCGGAGCCTGCTAAGCCGGACTCTCCTGCAACGCACGCTGATCCCTCTGCCACCTCCAAGGATGTGCGTGAAGATGCTCGTCGCTCTCCTGAGCCGGTGACCCATGACATGATTCCTGAGAGTCCTCCGAGGACCCATTCTAAGCCGCCGAGTCCTTCACTGATTGTTGATGATTCTATTACTCTGGACGTCATCATTACTGGCGCCGGCTTCCACACTCCTCAACCTCATGTGTTGACAAAGCACACTGAGAAGACTGAAGCCTCCGAGAAGCTAGACTTTCAGCTCCCCACGCTAGGGAAATTAACCACTGATGAACTTCACGCTGGTTATCTGATCCGCTTCTCCACGAGCCAGAACATGGAGCTCAAGCTTGTTAGCTTGATGAAGAAAAATATTATGTACTCTTGCTCTCTTTTCCTTATACCCTTACGTAGCCCCCAAGAGCTGGTTTAGCATTTGTTAATGGTAAACCGGGTCTTTGAATCTTGTTATAAGTAGAAGCACTCACTACAGGAAACAGGTACTTTGCCGTCCGCCATCCCGGACGGCGAAGGCATGAAACACAGACGGCAAAGGCTTTGCCGTCCGCCAGCGGACGGCAAACCATCCGGCTGAATAATCCACGGTAAACGCTGCTTTGCCGTTCGCTGGCGGACGGCAAAGACCTTAGGTTCTTTGCCATCCGCCAGCGGACGGCAAAGAGCCTGGACGGCACACGTGGGCACTTAGCTCCGTTGGGAGGCTTAACAGCGTGCTTTGCCGTCCGCTGGCAGACGGCAAAGAACCAGTTCTTTGCCGTCTGCTGGCGGATGACAAAGAACCTAAGTTCGTTGCCATCTGCGAGCGGATGGCAAAGTACCTTTTTTTATACCTGGGGCTGGCCTAGGTGGGTTCTGTGCCGTCCGTTGGCGTACGGCAAATAAATTCATTCTTTGCCGTCTGCGGACGGCAAAGAACCCACCTAGGCCAGCCCCAGTTTGCACAGGTAGCTGCCATGACGACACTTTGCCGTCTGCTGGTGGACGGCAAAGCTCTTTGCCGTCCGCCAGCCGACGGCAAAGTGGCTATATAGCCCCTATTTTTTAATTTTTTCTTATATATCATTCAACTTGACAGAATATTCATATATATCCAACATATACATATCCAGAACATACATATCATTCAACAAGTTCCAACAAGCATACCAAATAAGTTGAAACAAGCATATATATACCAATAATTAAATTCCAATATACAAGTCCAACATATATAGAAGTTTCCAACAACACACAAGATGTATTCCAAAAACATATCCATACATATGTATGCAAAACAAGTTTTCCATAAACATAAAGGTAGCAGAAGTAGAAGAGTACAGTCCATCAATGCACTCTTCCTCATCTATAGCAAATCTGCAAAGTAGGAAAGATATATTTAGAAGAAGAAGAAGACTAGCTAGAAAAAGAAGAAAATGAGAAAAAAAGAAGAAGAAGAATTTATCTTCTATTTCTTTTTCTCCTCTCCTCTCCTCTCCTCTTCTCCAAGGTGGTAATGCCATTTTGTAGCTAATTATGTCATAAATGAACTAGCTATAGATCATTATTGAGCTATACTAGCTACTAATGCCATTTTCTAGCTAACTAAGCATATCAAGTCATTTTGGAGGAAAACATGCTAAGTATAGGTCATTTTATAGCTATCCTAGGTAGAATATACCATTTTCTAGCTAACAAAGCATATCAAGTCATTTTTGATGAAAATAAGCTAAGTATAGGTCATTTTATAGCTATCCTAGGTAGAATATATCATTTTTGGAGGTAAGTAAGGTTATTATGTATTTTTGAGGAAAATAAGCTAAGTATAGGTCATTTTGGAGGTAAACGAAGGTTATTATGCCATTTTTTACCTAAGTGAGCATATGATGTCATAAATGAACTAACTAAGCTAATTATAGATCATTATTGAGCTATCATAGGTAGTTATGCCATTTTGTACCTAAGTGAGCTAATTATGTCATAAATGAACTAGCTATAGATCATTATTGAGCTATACTAGCTACTAATGCCATTTTCTAGCTAACTAAGCATATAAAGTCATTTTTTAGGAAAAAATGCTAAGTATAGGTCATTTTATAGCTATCCTAGGTAGAATATACCATTTTCTAGCTAACTAAGCATATCAAGTCATTTTTGATGAAAATAAGCTAAGTATAGGTCATTTTAGAGCTAAGTAGTTCATTTCTTAAGCTAAGTATGCATTTGTTAATGAAAACACTTGGGAAAACTTACCATCAACATGGAGGTGAAGGACCAGTAGGGTTTGGGCTAGGATGAGACGTAGAAGGACCGGTAGGGGTTGCGGCAGACGCAGAAGGATCGGTCGATGCTTGTCGGGAGGCACGCTGCACCAAATATCATTTGCAATGTCTCATTGGCATGGTGCAACTCAAATGTGAATACTAGTCACTAATGACCATTTAAATGAAACTCACCGTGGGTGCTATAGCAATATGGGGCATCGACGGAGGGGTCTCACCATTGTTCTGGCACACGGTCTGCACATTTTGTTTTCACGAGTCATTCATATTAGTTAGTGATGAAACGAACATTGCGTGCATGATTTGGCTAATATGCAGGAGAAACTTACCACGAGGAGCTCGTATAGTTCCCGGTGAGACGCATCGTTCCGGTTCCTCTCCTCCTCCAATAGCCTAGCCGTCCTCTCCTCCATCTCCCTCTCCCTCTGCGCGACCTGCCTATTTGCCTCCGCCAGAAGCTCCTGGGCCCTAGCCTTAATGGAGAGCTCCATTGGCCGTGGACGAGGCCTTATCTTAGGATCAGAGCTCGTTTGGCGCTTCTTGATCTCTGGGAGAGTTCTAGGACAATGTATCAGTCCATCCCCAATGGCTATCGAGCCATGGGGCCTCCCACCACCAGATATCATCACGAGCTCTAGATCAAAAGGACTCTGGCTCGGGTTGAAGTCCTCCCCTTTCCTCGCCTTCCCCTCATCTTTGTACCTCACGAGCTTGTTGTGGGAGGAGATGCTGCTGAAGCTCTTTGGACGATCGAGGTCATCCTCAGAGAATGCCTTGGCCTTCTTGTACGAGGCAGTATGGGCCATGGCATAGAGGTCGAATAGAGGTGGCACCTCCTTCTTGTTTTCTCGCGCCTAAAAGAGGTGAACAAAATATTAGTTAAGGGCTCAAGCTAGCATGAAGAATGAAATTGCATGAATCATGAAGCAAACCACATACCCAGTTATCCCCGTACTCAAACAGGTTGGAGCTCCCTTGATGGTGTGGCACACCTCTCATTTGGGCACGCTTCTCTTTGGCCTTGTTGTGTTCGGCTAGCCATTCGGGAGAGCACCACTCATCCACCAATGCCTCCCAATAGGTCATCCTATTCGCACACCATCTCGGGGGCACCTAAGTTAGACAAGAGAAATTTCAGCACTACGTCTACGAATCAAATCAAAGAAACTAAGTACAAGGCCTTAAGAATAGATAATTACCTTCATAAACTTCTCCTTACCCAGATAATTTTTGCGGCACTTCTTCTTGGCACTCTTAATGTTACTCGAGGCGTAGTAGTCTCGAATAGCCTGCACCCGAGCCTCGTGTCATAAGTTCTGAAGTAGGGGCTTGCACTCGGCTTCGAGAACAACAGCCGCTCTCGCCTCGTCTTCCTCGAGACACCTATATAAGGTCTACAATCAAACAAGACAACACATTAGACACTGATTAGCACAATCACTAGGTGTTGTGGATTTTTAATTTTGTAAAGAAGAAATTACCCAAAAGCGATGGATCACAATGTCAGCCACCATCTCGCACAAGACACCATCGACCATCTCCTCCGGCGGGGCCGGGGCAGCCTTGTACAGCTCCCAGGTCAGTGCTACCTGTGGAGACTCACCCTCACCGGGCAACTCGACGTTCCCCGGGAAGTGGTGCCGGAGAAGCACACCAAGGACCTGGTTGGGCCTGCAGACACCACCACGCTCGTATTTCCAACCCCTGCAGTAGGACAAGACCAACACATTAGATATTAATTTTAAGAAACATGAAGGCAAAAGGTTAAAAAAGAGTAAATGCACTTACTTCTCCGCGTTAGGCGCAATCAACCACCTCTGCTCACGGGTCATCGGCACGGGAGGTAGCTTTGTACAAGCACGCTGGTAGACCTTCTTGCCCTCCTCAACCAGCATGCTCTCGCTATAGGTGTCCTCAGACAAGTAATTTTCCTCGCCACCATCAGCATGGCCACTAGCCTCCGGAGTCACGTGGGACGAAGACTCCGGGACCCGAGTCACCTGGGACGAAGACTCTAGCACCCGAGTCTCCTGGGACGAAGGCTCAGTGACCCGAGGCTCGTGGACCGGAGTCCGAGACGGGTCCAAGTCAGACGGGTCCACCCAAGACGGAGCACTCCTGTGGTCGGGAGAATCAGCTGGGGGTGGCGGCGAGGAAGGCGCAGCAGCCTTCCTACCTCTAGCACCTCTCTTCGTCTTCCCCCGACATCTCCTTGTCGAAGAAGAAGCACCCGCCGGTGTCTGCATGCTGTGTACCAGCGCTCTCCGGAGTTGCTAGGGTGGAATAATAGCACCCCTGCCAGCACGTGCCGAGGAAGGAGGCTCAGAGCGCTCTCGACCCCCGCCCACCATATGTCAACACCTGCAATGACAAAAAGTGAACGAAATTAGTTCAACATAAAAAATTGAATACCTAATAACATGAACTAATTAATAATATATATGTACATAATAATAATTAAATACCTCACATTACTAATATTAATCTTCATCGCCTATATATGCTCCGAGATCAATAAATCCATAATCATCATCACTATCAGTAATGACATGCTCATCAGCATCATCAATAAATGCATCAACATGTGGAAGGCCTCTATGTAATCGGTCAAGCATTGTGAGGTCATACGCAGCAGTAATCTCTTCTTCTTTCGTCTCTTCTTGTTCCTACTCAGGGGTGAAGTCGGGTTCACTGTCACCGTCGACCTCAATGTTCTGGGGTGAAGTAGAGCGGTTCTTGAAGCGTTTTTTGGAAACACGTGTTTTTTGGAAGAATTCTCCTTCATATGTGTCTGGGTTAATGTGACGTTCATAATCATCTTCATTGAGGGGAGGTGGTCTAAAATGTGGCGGCACATCATAAACGACATCCCAACCTTTCAAATTTGGATCCGTTTGGCAGGCCCATGGTAGATAGAAAACTTGGGTCGCCTGTTGAGCCGTAATATAGACATCGGGAACATCCAAATGGGTGCTTTGTTTGATTTCGACTAGCCCTATATGTTCATGAGTCCTTCTAGTCTCCTTCGGCTGGAACCAATAACATTTGAAGACTATGACGTTTGGTGGGTTTTCACCAAAGAATGTAAGTCCATAAATTGCTTCAACTCATCCATAATACTCGACCCCTCCTTCGCCGATAGCGGAGACACAACAATTTGTAGTCTTTCTGTCGGCCATAGATAGCTCTTTGCCAAAAGTATGAAAGTGATACCAATTGATGTCGTATTTGTCAAATGAACGGACCTTAAAGGCAAAACCATTAGCGACTTGTCTCAATTCGGAGTCCATAGACTCTGCATTAGCCTACAAGTTTAATACCAAAGGATTGTTGCATTAGCCGCAAACTAGGCGAAGAAATGAAATCGTCTAATTAATGGAAATTACCATTTTCTTGAACCAAGAGATGAAACCGGGATAGCCGCCTCCATGCTTTGCCAGAAGCTCATACTCTTCAATGGAATCCTTTTGAATCACCGCTCAAGCCGAGAATTTGGCGACGTATCGACTGTATAACATACCAGGGAATAAGAGCATTTCAAAGGAATTAGAAGTTGCGAAACAATGTACCGAGAACTTACTCGATGTATGGCCGCACTTCTGTTAGGTTGTTGAGGATATACAACGAAATGGTGCGAGCTTCCCTTTGAATAGGCTGAGGTTGGATCGACCTTTTTCACGGTCGCCATCATTGTACCGAGGCTTCGGATTATGCAAACGACGATTCTGGGCTGTGTAGTGTGCTGTCACAAAGTTTGCCGCCTCCTCAGTAATGAATGCCTCGGCCATCGATGCCTCAACTCTACGTTTATTTTTACATTTTGCTCGGAGCGTCTTCTGCATCCTCTCAGTTGAGAAGCACCAACGATTTTGCATGCGCCCCCCAATCTTGCCTCGTTCGGGAGATGCAAAATCAAATGCTGCATTGGATTAAGGAAGCCCGGTGGAAAGATCTTTTCTAACTTGCAGATCAACTCCAGCGCCAACTCTTCCAGTTCGTCTAGCACGTCAGGCGATAGTTCTTTCGCACAAAGAGCACGGAAGAAATAGCTCAGCTCTGCCAGTACTAGCCGTTCATCCTCAGGGATAAAGCCAGGCAACATCACCGGCATTACCCGCTCAAGCCATATGTGCCAATCATGACTCTTGAGACCAAATATTTTCAATTTTTCAAGATTCGCTCCCCTATTTAGATTCGCTGCATACCCATCGAAGAACATCAACTGCATTTGCACCCACAAGATCATTTCCCTCATAGATAGCCTTCCAAGATTGAACCATGCCTTTGGCTTCCTCCAGTTCTTCTTTCCTTTCGGTTGTCGAATGTTTTGTAATGGTCTATCACATAAAGCCTCCTGGTCGACTCTAGCCTTAGGATTATCCTTCGACTTCCCCTCTATGCCGAACAATGTACCAAAAAGGGCCTCCGCGACATTCATTTCAGTGTGCATCACGTCAATGTTGTGTGGGCAAAGGAGGACTTTGAAGTAAGGCAGATCCCACAAACATATCTTGTGAGTCCAGGCGTGTTCCATATTATACCCTTTGAAATACCCTGGACGATTTGGATCCGGCTCGAGAGCGTTTATCTGATCCAGGATCTATTGGCCTGTCAACGCAGGTGGTGCAATGTTTTTGACAACTCTACCTTTGATGAAATTCTTCTTGTCTTTTCTGAACTTATGGTCAGGATCCAGGAACTGTCTATGCATGTCGAAGCAAGAAATCTTGCGACCCACCTCCAGCCAACGGAACTGAAGAGCTGGCTTGCATGTGGGGCACGGAAACCTTCCATGCACACACCAGCCAATGAATAGAGCATACGCCGACAAGTCATGCATCGAGTACATGTACCACACATGCATTTTGAAGTTCTTTTTTGTAGCGGCGTCGTATGTCTTGATCCCATTATCCTAGGCTTCTTGTAATTCATCCTTAAGTGGTTGCATGTACACATTCATATTCTTCCCCGGATATTTGGGCCCTGGAATTATCAGGGTCAGGAAAATGTTCTTTCTTTTCATAATATCTCCTTGGGGAGATTGAGTGGAATGACAAATACAGGCCGACAACTGTATTGTGCTGCCGTCATACCATACACATTAAACCCATCCGTGCTGATGGCAACTCAAGGATGCCTTGGTTCTGCCGCTTTATCCATATGTAATGCATCGAAGTGCTTCCACGCAAAAGCGTCTGAAGTGTGTCCCAACATCGGATTCCCATCTGCATCTAGTTCTGTTCTTTTGCCCAATTTATGCCACGTAATCTGTCTAGCCGTCTCTTTGACCATGAAAAGTCGTTGAAGTCATGGTATGATTGGCAGATACCGAAGAACATTAATGGCGATTTTGGTCTGACTCTTCTCACCTATACCGTTGTCTACCAGAACATACCTTTATACCAGAACATTAATGACTATTCTCACATGCATCTATCTTCTCATAGGGCATCTTAAGCACATGCAGGATTTTGTCCGACTAGTACAGGTTTGGAGGCAATACATGGCCTTTGGGTAGAAAGCGTCCAAATATCGTCATAGTCGCGTCGTAGCATTCTCTATCCAGGTTGAACTGGGCCTTTAGAGCCATTACTTGCGCGATGGCATCCAGCTGACAAAGCTTAGTGTGCTCGTGGATAGGATGTTTTGAAGATTCCAACATTTCATAAAAGTCCTTTGCAGATTCCTCCATCTCATCGTCCGAATCCCGAGCATCGTCAAAGTCTTGCACCATGTCTTCGATCCCGGTACCATGCTCGTCGGTGCGACGACGAAGCACCTCGGCTCTGGCACGTTGGGTAGACTCACCATGAAATGTCCAAACCGTATAATTAGGCGTAAAACCCCACTTCTGGAGGTGTTTGATCATTTCAAACTCTGACTTCTTGTTATAGTTGTCGCAATCGACACAAGGGCACCAGGTTGTTTTCTGTCCATTTGCAAATGCGACTCTCACAAACTCCTTGGTTTTTGTTAATCATTCATGGGTCATGTCTTTCTGACTAGTGTGACCGGTGTACATCCACCCCGATCACTCATCCTGCCTAGCTACTGGACACACACAAAATATATACATAATTCAGCAAACCATATTCATTACGTCGATGCAACCTAGACGCTAGTAGGTAAAGATAGGTCCTAATCCCACCCGAGTATGTGTAGATCGGGTTCGTTTTATCATGCTCTGCTCCAAATCTGATGCAAAACTTCGGCGGCACCTCCCCGCTGTTCTCCTAATACACGTCTCGCAAATAAGCAGAGAGGATGTGTACCCGGAGAACAAAAGGGAGGCACTAACGAAATTCTGCATCGGATCCGGAGCAGAGCATATGGGAAAACGAACCCAATCTACACATACTCGGGCTGTCCATGGATAACGTTGGACAATTCGAAAGAATCACGGTTATAAATATGCAAATGTATGCATATTTATAGATGTAACCCTTTCGAACGGGAGACGCATAGTGTTCACGCATACTAACGATTCAATCTACCTACAGCTAGCAAGTTTCATCGGCACGAATACCGGAATAGAGAAAATGAAGGGGTAGGAGATGTCACTTGTGCTCACCCACGAATGCAGGGGCGGAGCTCGTCGAACACACGGGAAGGTCATCGAACACCAAACCCTCGCAGCGACGAAACAACTGCACATTTAAATCCACCCGATCAAGACAAATATATATATATATATATGATATTTTTCATAACAAAATCAGAAATTATATGACCTAACTCATAATTCGCACATATATGACCCCGTCGGCCTCTGGAAGGCCGAAGAGCACCCTTTCGGTCAACAGGAGGCCGAAGAGGTGTCGCGGTTTGGGGGTGTCGTGTCGTGGTGTTGGGGTGTCGTGTCGGGGTCGAGATGTCGTGTCGTGGTCGGGGGTGCCGTGTCGGGGTGTCGGGGTCGGGGTGCTGTGTCGGGGTCTCGGGGTGTCGGGGTCGGTGTGCCGTGCCGGGGTGTCGGGGTGTCGGGGTCAGGGTCGGTGTCGTGTCGGGGTCGGGGTGTCGAGGGTGTCGTGTCGGGGTCGGGGTGCTGTGTCGTGGTCGGGGGTGCCATGTCGAGGTGTCGGGGTGTCGTGTCGGGGTCGGGGTGTAGGGTGTGTCATGTCGGGGTCGGGGTGTAGGGGGTGTCATGTTGGGGTCGGGTGCTGTGTCGGGGTCTCGGGGTGTCGTGAGTGTCGTGTCTGGGTGTCGTGGTGTCTGCTTTGTCATGTCGGGGTCGGGGTGTCGGGGTGTCGTGTCGGGATCGGGGTGTCGTGTCTGGGTGTCGTGGTGTCTGCTTTGTCATGTCGGGGTCGGGGTGTCGGGGTGTCGTGTCGGGGTCGGGGTGTCGGGGTGTTGGGGGTGTCGTGTCTGGGTGTCGTGGTGTCGGGGTGTCAGGGGTGTCGGGGTTGGGGTGGCGTGTCGGGATCGGGGTGTCAGGGTGTCGGGGTCGGGGTGTCGGGTCCGGGTCGGGGTGTCGGGGTGTCGGGGTCTTCTTCTTCTTCTTCTTCCTTTTTCCCTTTTCCTCTTCTTCTTTTTCTCCTCCTCTCCTCTTTCTTCTTCTTCTTCTTCTTCTTCTTCTTCTTCTTCTTCTTTTCTTCTCCTCCTCATCCTCTTCTTTTCTTCTTCCTTTCCTTTTCCTCTTCTTCTCCTCCTCTCCTCCTCCTCATCTTCTTCTTCTTATTTTTTCTTCTCCTCCTCCTGTTCTTCTTTTTGTTTTCTTCTTCTTCTTCTTCTTGTTTTTTCTTCTTTTCCTTTTTCTTTTTCCTTTTTTTCCTTTTTTCTTTTCTTCTTTTTCTTTCTTCTAGGTTTCTTTGTACCTAAATGTCTAAATATATAAAAATCTAAACATCTAAGTATCTAAACTCCTAAATGTCCAAATATCTAAAACCTAAACACAAAAAATAAAAAAATAAAAGGAATAGGAGGGGGAGGTCACCAGAGCGGGCAAAGGGGGCTGACCGGCAAGGGGGTAGCGACGGGGCTGGCCGGCGGCACGGGGCGGCCGGGCCACGACGGGGCGGCGAGGGGCTGGCCTAGGCGCGGTGGCGCGGGAACAGGGCGGGGCACGGGGCGGGGCAGTGGGCGGCGTCGTCGGCGGCGGGTGCAACGGCGGCGGGGGGCGGGCGGCGAGCCGGGCGGGTCGGGGTGGCGGCGGGTCGAGAGACAGAGCGGGTTGGGGGCGGGTCGGGGGCGGCGGCGGGGTTCGGGAGGGGAGAGACAGAGTGGAGAGAGCGGGGGTGAGCCGGTAGGGCCGTTAGGAGGCATTTTCTTTGTCGTCTGCTAGCAGACAGCAAAGTTTCTTTGCCGTCCGCTAGCAGACGGCAAGGAGGTGGGGTGGGCCGTTGAAGTTAACTGACCTTCACTGGGCCCCACCCCACCTCTTTGTCGTCCGCTAGCGGACGGCAAAGAAACTTTGCCGTCAGCTAGCAGACGGCAAAGGGCTGGCTGATGGCAAATAGTGTCTTTGCCATCAGCCAGCTCTTTGCCGTCTGCTTTCCCAAAGCTGACGGCAAACAACCTCTTTGCCGTCTGCCAGCAGATGGCAAAGAGCTGGCAGCTGGCAAATAACTGAATTCCAGTAGTAACTTAGCCTGTAGCCCTCAATTATTGGCTACACATATTGAGGCGATGCTTTAGTGCGTAATTAGCTGTTCTAAGCGCTATCTTTAGCCCCCAAGGGCCGGCTTAACTTTCATGAAGAAGAGTCGGAACTTCATTGTAGATAGATGAAAGAGCCATATGTAGCCCCCAAGTGTCGGCTTAACTTTCATGTAGATGAGTCGGAACTTCATTGTAGATAGATGAAAGAGTCATATGTAACCCCCAAGTGTCGGCTTAACTTTCATGAAGATGAGTCGGAACTTACAATGTGGTTTGTAGTTTGTAGTCTTGGAGAGCAAATATACATTAGCCCCCATGTGCCGGCTTAACTTGATAAAGATGAGTCGGAACGTACTTGTAGTCTTGGGGAGCAAATATACATTAGTCCCCAAGTGTCGAGCATATTGCTTGCAATCTGCTTGAAACTTGTATCATACTGTCTTAATCTTCATCATTTGGTAATGTACCATCCTGGCGACTTAGCCCTCATTCTACTGTTTATATGTCACAGGAAGCTTTAAACAAGTCCGAGTCTGAATTAACCGGCTTAAGGAGGAATCTGGCGACCCAACAAGCCGCCCGTACTGAAGCAAATGAGAGGTGCCGGCTCGCCGCCGAAGAACTTACAAAAGTTAAAGATGACTTTGCCGCCTTCAAGAAATCTGCTGAGACAGAACAAACCGCCCTGGCCCAACGAGCAGACGATGCTGACCAGCTGCTCTTGGTTGTGTCCGATGAGCTACACGCATTGAAGCGCCACATTGCGAAGATGTATGCCGCCATATTTGGTAAGTACTAAATATTTAGCCAATACTCTTGTGTGACTACTTTATGTTGGCAACTTATAGCCAAAAACCCGTCTTATGCAGGTCCAAGGAGGCGTCAATTTGCTGCTGATAACTTGCTGCCACTAAAAGCCGTCTACATCTTAACACAGCAACTGTATTGCGGAGGTCTCTGCACAATCAAGGCAATTCTCCCTAGAGATAGTATCCCCTAGACAATGAAGGGAGTCATTGAAGTGCTATCCACCGTGTCGAAACAAATCTAGGAGCTCAACAAATGAGCCGAAAGGAAAGGAGCCATCACAGCCATCAGTCGGGCTTTAGCTTTCGCCCTAGAGTTGACTCCCGAAGAGATGATGGATGGGTTTCCATCAAAGAAGGATGATGGCTCAGAGTTCATGGAGGCTGACTATGCTCGTTGCATGAAGGCTTTAAGAGTCCTTGCATTAGTGTTAGCAGAAGAAGTGGACCTGTCAACATACAAGGCGGCTTACAATGCCGAGAAGAAGAGAGTGCACGACCCAACCTTTGAGGCCAAAGACTTAACTCCTGCATGCCGTAAGCATCTCTTCGCTCCTGATCTTGACCCGTCCACCCTATTTGAAGAGGCAAACTTTGCGGCTTTAACCAACTGTAACTAGGACGAGATCATGGAGGTCGAAGACCCGTCGTAGGGTGACCCGCCATCCAGCTGATGAGCTTGGTAACGTCGTGGATAATCCGGCCTTTTGACCCGCCATAGGGTGATGTAAAAACTTTGAGTCATTACTTTTATGCTCCGTGTAGAGCATTGTAATAGGATTGTAGTAAACTTTGTCTTTCCTGAACTATGCCATCATGCACATATGAAATCGTCCCGCTTTAATATATTACATCTGCCTTGTGCTTTCAGCTAATACCAGTTGTCATGGTGGCTCTTGGTAGATAACCAACCTACGAGCATATAATATTTTCCGCATTGTTAGGAAGGCAACTTATATTAGCGCAACCCAAAGATGCTATATCTTTCCTGACTTGCTTTTCTAATAACTCATGTGTCGGTTCAACTGGGTAGACTCGCTAATTAAAACTCCTTACCGGTACAGTGTCTCTATCAAGATTGGCCATCAATTTCTTTGAGCGGCTCAGGGTCTCTAAGGGAAATTAACTGACAGGAAGTGTAACGCCCCAGAAGAGACACGGCAGGGCATGAGACCTTGGTATCCCATAAACTTCCTCTCACGTGACATAAATCTATCGTTTTAACCTTAAACAATGGAGGGTCTTCAAAAGATTAACTGTCTAAGAGTACGAACAGGCCACATAGCGGAGAGTCGCAGTGGATGGGAGAGTTTCTCCTTGCTATCTGTAAGCCGGCCCTCACGTGACAAGAAACACCGTTTTAACCTTAACCAGTACAGGGTCTCTATCAAGATTGGTCGTCAATTTCCTTGAGCGGACTCGGGGTCTTAAGGCAAGATTAACTGGTAAGAGTTTGGCGGGTCACCTAGCAGAGCAGCATCAGCTTACATGCAGGTTTAACCCTGTTTGGCTTAAGAGTCGATCAAGAGGGTATGTAAGCTAGACCCGGTGGGTTGGATGCCCCCGAATGACCTTTGTTGACGAAGTCAACTATTTGTCTTAAGAGCCCATCGATAGGGTCTAATAAGCTGAACCCGGTGGGTTGGAAGCCCCCTAGACGATCATGTTGACGGAGTCAACTATTTGGCTTAAGAGTCGATCAATAGGGTCTGATAAGCTAAACTCGTTGGGTTGGAAGCCCCATGAACGATCATGTTGATGGAGTCAACTATTGGGCTTACGAGCCGTTCGATAGGGTCTGATAAGCTAAACCCGTTGGGTTGGAAGCCCCCTGGACGATCATGTCAAAGGAGTCAACTATTTGTCTTAAGAGCCGATCAATAGGGTCTCATAAGCTAAAACCGGTGGGTTGGAAGCCCCCTGATTGACCTTTTTTTGCGCAGACTGAGATATGTGAAATGGCAGAGGCCTTGGCTTGCATGGATGCCAACTTTATTCATATATATATATGATATGTACAATGATGGTGTAAAATGTCATGTCTTGCCAACTTAGGTATAGTAAGGCCGTAGATGAGCTATGTTCCACGGCCGGCGGGTCTCCTTCCTAGAAGTGCTTGAGTCATCTCAGATGTCAATGAGATAGTATGACCCATCGTTGAGATTTCTGCTGACCACGAAAGGTCCTTACCATGGCAGGGACAACTTGTGTGCATCTGTCTGAGCTTGAATCAACTGCAACACCAAGTCGCCTTCTTGGAACGTCCGGGTCTTGACTCTGCGGCTATGATAGCAACGCAGGTCTTGCTGATAAATCGCCGATCGAGCCGCCGCCATATCACGTTCTTCCTCCAAGGCATCCAACGCGTCTTGATGCGTCGTTTCATTATCCGCTTCAACGTAAGACGCCACTTGTGGCGAGTCATGGCGGATATCACTTGGTAACACGGCTTCTGCCCCGTAAACCATGAAGAAAGGTGTATAACATGTTGATCTGTTGGGAGTGGTTCGGATGCTCCATAAGATGGATGGCAACTCCTCTACCAACAACCCGGCGTTCGCTGCAAAGGAACCATAAGCCAGGGTTTGATACCTCTCAAGATTTCCTGGTTAGCATGCTCTGCCTAACTAGTTGACTGTGGATGAGCAACCGCGGAGACATCAAGTCGGATGTGTTCACTTTCACAGAATGCTCACATAGCCCCCTTGGATAGGTTCTTACCAATAACAGTGATGATGCTGTGAGGGTAACCAAACGGTAGATCAGCTTTTTAATGAACTGAACTGCCGTAGCCGTGTCACACTTGCTGACCGGCTCAGCTTCTACCTACTTGGTAAATTTGTCAACCGCCACAAAGAGGTGGGTCTTCTTGTCCTTGGATATCTTGAAAGGCCCGACCATATCAAGCCCCCATGCTACAAACGTCCACGTAATTGGAATCATGCGTAGCTCTTGACCCGGGACATGAGCACGCCGGGCAACCTTTTGACATCCATCGCATTTGCGAACCAAGTCTTCCGCGTCCTTATGATCCGTCAGCCAGAAGAAACCATGTCGAAAGGCCTTGGCCACCAGAGATTTTGAGATGGCGTGGTGACCACAATTACCAACATGAATTTGATTCAAGATCTCCTTGCCCTCTTCAGGTGAGACGCAAGGTTGAAACACGCTAGTGACACTTCACTTATGTAGCTCACCATTGACTATTGTCATAGACTTAGACCGCCTAGTGATCTTTCTGGCAAGATTTTCGTCATCAGGTAACTAGCCACGAGTCAAGTAAGACAAATAAGACACAGTCCAGTCAGGAATAGCATGTAGAGCGGCCACCAAATGTCCCTTCGGGTCAGGGATAGACAAGTCTTCCTTTGAAGGTACCCTAAATGACGGGTGATGTAGTACATCTAAGAAAACGTTAGGCGGCACCGGCTTACATTGAGAACCCAGCCTTGACAGGGCATTAGCTAACTCGTTCATGTGACAATCAATATGATCCACCTGATAACCCTTGAAGTGACCAGCGATGACATCCACCGCCTGACGATAACCACCATCCGCGGGTCCTTGGAGTCCCAAGTTCCTGAGACTTGCTGGGCTACGAGATTTGAGTCACCAAAGCATCTAACCCGGCTCAGGTTCATCTCCTTAGCCACCCGGAGGCCATGAAGCAGAGCTTCGTACTCATCTGCATTGCTAGTACAAGGAAACATCAACCTTAGCCATAACAAAACTTATCACCTTTGGGGGAAGTGAGGACAACCCCTCCCCTTGATCCTTCCAGTTGCCTGGATCCATCAAAGTGGATTGTCCAACATGAATTATCTGGCTTTTTCTCGGGTGCCTGACATTCAGTCCTGTCGTTGATGAAATCCACCAAGGCCTATGACTTGACCGCCGTGCGAGGCACATATTTCAAATTGAGAGGTCCAAGCTCCAATTCCCACTTAGAAATCTTGCCAGTGGCTTCTCTATTTTGAATTATATCTCCCAACGGGCCAGAGATAAACACTATAATCTGGTGCCCTAGGAAGTAATGCTTCAGCTTACGATTGGCCATGAACACCCCGTATACCAGCTTCTGCCGACGTGGACATCTCTGCTTGGATACCGTCAGGACCTCACTGATATAGTAAACCGGCCTTTGAACCGGAGATTCCTTCCTTGCTTCCTTACGCTTGACAACGATTGCGACACTGACTGCCCTGTTATTAGCAGCCATGTATAAGCGCAAGGGTACTTTTTCAGCCGGAGCAGCTAAGACCGGCGGCTTAGTGAGCTGTCTCTTGAGTGCCTCAAATGCTTCACCCGCTGCCGTACTCCAGACGAAGCTGTCCATCTTCTTCATCATCTGATATAAAGGGATAGCCTTCTCACCAAGGCGGCTTATAAACCGGCTTAACGAAGCAATCCGTCCCGCCAGGCGCTGAACATCATTGATGCATGCCGGCTCTGACAAGGAGCTGATGGAATTGATTTTATCCGGGTTAGACACACTGCCACGCTCAGAGACTAGAAATCCCAAGAGCTTTCCTGTAGGAATGCCAAAGACACACTTAGCCGGGTTAAGCATCATCTTGTAGACCCGTAAGTTGTCGAAAGTCTCCTTCTTCCTTGACTTGATCACAATATCATCCACATATGCATGAATATTGCGCCCGATTTTGCTATGAAGACAGTTCTGTACACAACGCTGGTAAGTTGCCTAGGCACTTTTGAGGCCGAAAGGTATAGACACACAGCAGAAAGCACCAAAAGTGGTGATGAAAGACGTCTTCTCCTGGTCCTTGAGTGCCATCTTGATCTTATCGTAACCAGAGTAAGCGTCCAGGAAGCATAGGCTCTCACAACCCGCCATTGCATCGATGATCTGTTCAATACGAGGCAGAGCAAACGGGTTAACCGGACAGGCCCTAAACCCACACATATGCCATGTGTCGTTCTTATTAAGCACTAGCACCGGGTTAGCAAGCCACTCTGGGTGAAACACTTCAACGATGAAACCCACAGCTAGGAGCCGGGCCACCACTTCCCCAATGGCCTTGCGCCTCTCTTCATTGAACCGCCGTAAGAATCGTTTGACCGGCTTAAACTTAGGATTGACATTAAGGTGGTGCTCAGCGAACTCTCTCTGTACACCCGGCATGTAAGAAGAATTCCATGCAAAGATGTCCCGATTCTCACGGATGAATTCGATGAGCGTGCTCTCCTATTTGGGATCCATATTGGCGCCAATAGTAAACTACTGCGATGAGTCGCCCGGATTGAAGTCCACTAGCTTGGTGTCATCCGCAGAGAACTTGAGGTGCGGTTCAAATTCCATGGTGGTTTTTTTAGTAGAGTCATGTCCTCCGGGTCAACATGTTCCTTATAGAACTTGAGCTCTGCCTCCGCACAACTTGACTCTGTAGAAGCTGCATCTCCTTCCTCACACTCAATAGCCATCTCTCGATAACCATGCACCATAATCATACCCTTTAGGCCCGGCATCTTGAGCTGCAAGTACACATAACAAGACCTAGGCATGAACTTGGCGTAAGCGGGATGTCCAAATAGAGCATGGTACGGACTCTTGATCTTGACCACCTCAAAACACAAGGTCTCTACCATTTAGTTGTATTCGTCACCAAAGGCGACTTCCGGAGAGATCTTACCCACTGGGTAAGCCGACTTGCCAGGCACCACACTATGAAAGACTATTGAGGAAGGCCTAAGATCTTTATCAAGCAACTTCATCCGTGGGAAAGTGTCATAGTACAGGAAACTGATGCTGCTTCCACCATCCATAAGTACCTTAGTAAACACATATCCTCCCACTTGGGGGCAACCACCAGAGCCAGCCGCCCCGGGTCATCAACGTGCGGTGGGTGATCCTCCCTGCTCCAAGTTATGTCATAGTCAAACCACTTCAGGTATTGTGGCAAAGCTGGTGTGATCGCACTAACCACCCGCTTGCGCAACTTCTGATCTCGCCTGTCAAGACTGGTCGTGAAAAAATGGTACTGACTCGAACTGAGCTGCTTTGGATTACTCTGATATCCAGATTGGTTATTCTGTTGCTGATTGTTGCCACCAGAGTTTTGATGATGTCCTCCTTGGTTACCCTGGCCCTGATGGCTTGATCCTGAACCGCCAGACCCAAAACCGGCTCCTGACCCGCCTGGTCCTAAGCCACGAGGTGGGCCACCATCGTAGTTATGCTGTCGCAAGCAGTAGTCCTTGAACTTTTGCATGATGTGGCAGTTACCCCACGTGTAACCCTCCACTCTATCGGGCCGACTATGCTCTGGACAAGGTTTATTGAGCATTTCCTCCAAATTAAAAGGAGTCTTACCTTTATTGAAAGGCTGCCTGAACTTCCCGTTTCCCTTAGCACGATTGTGACCGGTGCTGGCATTGGCCACCAATTCTGACCATCGTATGGATTTTTCCTCTTGCCTTGGTTACCATTGCCTGCCGCACCCTTGCCATGATTATTCTTCTTACTTTGACAAGGCTTATTCTCATCAGAGCCCGGATCCTTCGTATTATCAGAGTCGGCGTATTTCGTGAGAGCTGCCATGAGCTCCCCCATGTATTGACACGTGTGCTTGAGCCGACCGAGCTTCTGCTTCAAAGGTGTAAAGTGGCAATTCTTTTCCAGAATCAAGACCACTTGAGCCACCGTAATCTGCTCAGACGAGTGGATGATAGTCAAAAACCGCTGGACCTAGTGATGAGCCGACTCATTTTCCTGCTATACACAGTGGTCCAAATCCACAATCGTCATGGGCTGCTTGCACGTTCCTTGAAAGTTTTTGACGAACTTCACTTTTAACTCAACCCAAGAATTGATGGTATTGGGAGGCAAACCCTTCAACCACGTGTGAACCGGCCCTTCCAGGATCATAATAAAATATTCTGTGCACACTGTGTCATTGACGTCCAACATCTCCATGGCTAGCTCATAGCTTTCAATCCAGGCTTCCGGGGCAGGTCAGCAGTGTAATTTGGCACCTTGCGAGGGCCTTTGAAATCCTTTGGCAGATGCTCATTCCGCAGAGCCGTCACCAAGCACGGTACTCCCATGACCCTAGTGGTTACTCCTACTCCAATTGAGACGGAAGTCGCAGGCTCTTGATGAGCCGCCGTAGCCAGAGCCGCCGCCTCTTATTGTGCCCTCGTCCGATCTACGAGCGCCTGAGCATCCAGAGCCGCCTGGTTGTCTCGCGGCGGGCCCCGGTGCCGATCACTGCTAGAAACTGCCAGCAACTCATAGTGTCGGCTGAAGCTATGACTAGGGATGGGGTTGAATGCACACGACTCCGGCTATAGGTATACTTCTCTTGCTGGGCCATCGCTGTTTGTAGGTATCCAATAGCGTTCCACACCTCTTCCGCGAAAGGCACCTCATTAGGAATAGGGATTGTTCCAAGCTGTGTTGCTGCTGCCACCATGTTTTGTGCCGGGTTTGAATAATGACCCGCCGACGTTGGAAAAGCCATTGGTGAGGTATGGTTCCGTCAGGGCGGGTTAAGCTGTTGCCGTGCCGCCGGCCGACTTCCAGGTGCTTCCGCTGTCCGTTCCGTTCCTGGCGTATTAAAAAGGTTTTTGGCCTCATATTGTTCTGGCAGGCGGGGCTGATGCCCATCCGCCGCACCGCGGCTGCCAACTGCTGTTCCAGCTCAAGGCGGAAAGCTTTTGCCTTATGGCGCTCTGCGGCCACATCCATCTGAGGTTTTAATGCACCGATCCCCTGTTGGACTTCCGCCATGTGGTCCTTCAGTCTTGTGATCTCCAGGTTCTGGGCGACTTTATTCTTAGGCGTGACTACAGTCGCCATCAGGGTTGTGATCTCGTTCATTAGATCCGGAAGAACCTGAGCCGGTAGCGGGTCAGGTCCCGTGCCTGCCGCCCCGGCGGCTATACTGCTTGGGCCCGGCTCCGTTCCCGTCATGAACACAGCTGCATGAGTCGGCAGCCCATGACCGTCTGGCTCAGAATGCTTCGACTCAAGGTAAAGCTCGTCGTAGCCCCCGACCCCGCCATCGTGAAGCTGGTAGATTGATTCCGCTTCTCCGCTCAAAGATCCATCCTGCGAATAGATTAGAGTCTCATGCGACATAGAAGCCTCAAGATCCATACCTTGAGTGAAGCCAACGAAGACATGCTTCCTACCCGGGTCAGCACGGGCGGGTTGCACGTGTCAGACGGGTTGCGCGCGCTGAGCCGGCTCGACGATGTCGGTGCAGACGTCCGGCCTGGATGTAGATCGGCCAACCTTGCCGATGAAGATGTGGATTCCACCGAAGGGAACCCGAAACCCGTACTCGACAGAGTCGGCCTCGGGGACCCAGCCAGCGTCGTCGACGTAGAGCCGGCCATGGCGACTTTTGTTCATCCTTCCGACCACGTATCCCTCGATCCCTGAAAGAGTGCCCTTTGAGAAATCCACACCACCGAGCGCTAGCCCCATGGTGGGCGCCAACTGTCGTGGTTTTATCACGGCAGATGTCTGAGGACTTATGTTCGAGGCCATCGCTAAAGTGATGGACTCAAAGGGGTTGGTTGGGATGAAGGACACGAGTTTAACCATGTTTGGCCCCTCGAGATGAGGTAAAATCCTACGTCCTGCTTGTGTTGTATTCATTGGAGTATCGATTACAAGGGAGCGGATTCGCTTGACCTAGTTCTTGATCGATTGGTTTCTGTCTAAGTCGCCCCGAGTCTCGCCCTTATATAAGAGGTCAGGACCACGGGTTACACGAGTCTGAGACCGAGTCTTAGAACGTGTCTAAGTCTATATCTACATCGCCTTGCCTTCCTGAGCAAGCCGTCTCCGGGTGGCTTATCCGCCCGGGTCTTCACACCTTCTTGTCTGGGCCTCACAATGGCCCATCTTGGTAAGCCGCCATACGTTTGGGCTTATGTCTCTAGGCCCTTCCTTGGTCTAGCCTATGAGCCACCAGGTCTGAGCCGGCCCCACCTGGGCGGGTCTCACCGCGGGGTTATATCCCCAACAGTCGGGTTATAGCCTTTCTGTGCCGCAAACCCGACCCCAGATGTAAGGATGGCTTTCAAATTTCTTTTTCCTCCATGTTAACTATATGTAACAACCTTTAACCTCTTTCGGCGGCTCTTGCTTTCAGGCTAATTCTAGATTCTAGAAGAAAAGATATACCCCTCCTGCGAAGAAGTCTAAGGAGAAAACCAACGGCCATAAGAAGAAAACTGTTGTTCCAAAGCAGCTTGAAGCTGATAACTCGGACATAGAACTTGACTCTGTTGGCTGTCTTTTTATGTGCGTTATTGACAATAATTACTCATAGGAAGAATCAGAGACAAGCCATGCCAACGCTCCTGAGGTAACCTATATTTCATCGGACTCAAACAACTTCCACCGAAGAAGATACGGTAGGTCATCCGAAATTCCCATTTTCTCAACCTCTTGCTCATTTAGACCCTGATTTTCTTTTGAAAAAGAAGCAACACACCTCCCGATGCCAAACCCGGAGCGCCGGCTCTGAAGATCTTGTGGCCGGGTTATCCAATTCTCCGTCTTAGCGGAAGCGGCTGACTAAGGTACTTATTTAACGAAGTTCAGCCTTGTCAACCTTGCGTCATAACCTTACTTTGCTTTATATTGCCTTAACTGCCATCAAGAAACGCCCCATCGTCAGGCGACTCTACAACAACGAAGTTGCCGCCTCTGAAGATCAACCCGGAGTACGTGCTTTTATGTCTGCATCATAACCTTTGTCATCCTTGATCTTTATATAATAATCTTCTGCACTTTCCTTGGCTCAAGCAAAACGAAGGAAGACTGGCGGGACTACTTCTGCCCCCACAGCTCAAGAACCGGAGACTGCAAAGCCGGACTCCCCTGCAGCTCATGCTGAGACCTCTGCAACTACGAAGGATGCGCCTGAAGATACTCGTCGGTCCTCCCAGCCGCCGGCCCATCAGATGGCAACTGATAGTACTCCAAGGGCCAATTCTAAGCCGCCAAGCCCTTCAACAGCCGTCAAAGATCCAGTTCTTCCGGACGTCATCATTATTGGGACTGGCTTTCAATCTCCCAAACCCCATGTACTAACAAAGCACACCGACAAGGCTGAAGCTTCTTCGCCTGATAAATTGGACTTTGAGTTCCCCGTGTTGGGAAAATTAACTGCAGATGAATTACATGCTGGTTATCTGAAGCGCCTCTCCACAAGCCGGAACATGGAGCTCAAACTTGTCGGTTTGATGAAGAAAAAATATGAGGTACTCCTCCCTTCCCTTATACCCTTATGTAGCCCCCAAGAGCTGGTTTAGTATTGCAAATGGTTAACCGGGTCTTCCAATCCGTGTCATAAGTAGAACAACTTAGCCTGTAGCCCCCAAGTATCGGCTTAACATTTATATGTTGAGCCGGTACTCAGTTTTGATAAGTTGATCAATGGTAGACCCCTAGTCCGGTTCAGTATAGAAATAATGGGCCGGAACTTCATTGTATACATGGAAACCGTCGATGTAGCTCCCAAGTATCGGTTTAACTTACTTGAAAGAAGAGCCATATGTAGCCCCCAAGTGCTCGCTTAACTTTTGATGAAGATGAGCCAGAACTTCATTGTAGACTTGGAGAGCAAACATACATTAGCCCCCAAGTGTCGAGTATATTGCTTGCAATCTACTTGAGACTTGCATTATATTCCTTAGTTGATCATCCGCTAATACTTTAACCTGGCGACTTACCCAGCCTGGGCAACTTTGCTTTTGTATGTCACAAGAAGCTTTGAGCAAGGTCGTGTCTGATCTGACCAGCTTAAAGGGCAATCTTGCTTCCCAGTAAACTGCCCGGGGTGAAGCGGAGGAGAAATGCCGAGTTGCCACCGAAGAGCTTGTAAAAGTTAAATCTGATTATGCTGCTTTCAAGAAGGCCTCTAAAGCGGAGCAAACTGCCTTGGCCAAGCATGCAGACGACGCTGACCAGCGGCTCAAGCTTATATCAAACGAGTTGCAGACCCTGAAGCGCCATATCTCGAAGATGACTCCTGCTATATTTGGTAAGTACTGAATACTTAGCAAATTTCCTTGCTTGAAAGACAGCGCAGGCGCCTTATAACGCGAAACCCGTCTTTGCAGGTCAAAGAAGCCGCCAGCTCAGTGCCAATAGCCTGTTGCAGCTGAAAGTCGTCTATACCTTGTCAGAGCAGTTGTACTACGGGACTCTTTGCACTATCGGAGAAATTCTGAATAAAGAAAGCATCCCCAAGTTCATGAAAGGAGTCATAGAGCTCTTATCAACCCTGCCGAAGCAAACTCAAGAGCTCAAACAATCTGCCGCCCGAAAGGGAGCAATTGGTGCGGTAAGCCGGGCTTTAGCCTTTGCCCCGGAGCTGACTGCTGAAGAGATGATGGACGGCTTTCCGTCCAAGAAAGACGACGGCTCAGAATTCACCGAAGCTGACTATGCCTATTGTATGAGGGCCTCCAAGATACTTGCATCAGTACTGGCGGAGGTAGTTGATCTGTCAACTTACCAGGCGGCTTATAACACTGATAACAAATGAGTGTGCTACCCAACCTTTGAAGCTAGGTACTTAACTCTTGCATGCTGTAAGCACCTCTTTGCCCCTGAAATTGACCCGTCTCCTCTCTTTGACGAGGCCCATCTTGAAGCTTTAACAAAATGCAACTCGGACGTGGACAATCTTCAGATCGATGAGGTCGAAGAACCGCCACGGGATGACCCACCGTCAAGCTGAACAAGTTGATCATGTAGTGGGATAATCCGGCTCCTTGACCCGCCGAAGTTTGAGTAGTGTACAAAAACTTTAAGTCTTGCTTTTTGGGCTCTGTGGAGAGCTTTGTAATAGGCTTAGAAAAACCTTGATTGCCTGAACTGTGCAATCATGCACATGCACAACTTGATATATCTTTAGCTGTCTTGTGCTTCACTCATATCCTGTCATCAGATTTCATGGTGGCTTATCTTAAGAGAAAAAGCTTGCGAAAAACAAACAGCACAATATATTCTGCATTGCTATGAGGGCGGCTTGAAAAAGCGCAACCCAGGGATCTCAAATCTTTCCTGACCTTGATTTTCTAAAAACTGATATGCCGGTTCTTCTTGGTGCACTTGCTACTAGAACTCTTTAACAGTACAGGGACTCTATCGAGATTGACCGCCAATTTCATTGAACGGCTCAGAGTCTCTAGGCGAGATTAACTGTTAAGAGCATAACAAACTAGAAAGAGACACAGTAGGGATGAGTACCCTTAAGGCCCATAATCTACCTCTCATGTGACATAAATCCGTCATTTGAACTTTAAAGAGTGTAGGGTCTTTTAAAAGAGTAATTGTTTAAGAGTATGAACGGGCCATATAGCGGAGAGTCGGCACCAGATGGGTGGGTTTGTCATTGCTTTCCATAAGCCGGCCATCACATGAAAAGAGCTGTCGGTTTAATCTTGACAAGTACAAGGTCCCTAGAAAGAGTGACTGTCAAATATGTTTGAACAACTCAGGGTCTCTAATCGAGACTAACTAGCAAGAGTTTAGCGGATCACATAGCGGAGCAGCATCAGCGTACAGGCAGGTTTAACTCAAACTTGCGGTGGCTAAAGAGCTGGTTAAGAGGGTGTGTAAGCTAAAACCGGTGGGTTGGAAGCCCCCAAAGGACCTTGTTGATGGAGTGAACTTTTGGGTATATAACCCGCCTTACTGTGGCAGAAGAGCCGATCAAGAGGGTGTGTAAGCTAAACCCGGTGGGTTGGAAGCCCCAAATGACCTTGTTGATAGAGTAAACTTTTGGGTATATAACCCGCCTTACTGTGGCTGAAGAGCCGATGAAGAGGGTGTGTAAGCTAAACCTGGTGGGTTGGAAGCCCCCAAATGACCTTGTTGACGGAGTCAACTTCTGCACAAGCTGAGTTACGTGAAATGGCAAAGGCCTCGGCTTGCAGGGATGCCAACTTTATTATATATATGTGATATGTACAATGATAGTGTTGATGACTATAGTATAGTAAGGCCGCAGATGAGCTATATTCCATGGTCGGCGGGCCTCCTGCCCAGAAGTGCTTGACTCGTTTTCGTATATCAATGAGATAATACGACCCGTTGTTGAGATTTCTGTTGACTACGAACGGTCCTTCCCATGGAGGAGATAAATTGTGCGCATCCGTCTGATCTTGAATCAAACACACCAAATCGCCTTCTTGAAATGTCCGGCTCTTAACTCTACGGCTATGGTAGCGACGCAGGTATTGTTGATAAATTGCTGATCGAGCCGCCGCCAGATCACGCTCTTCATCCAAAGCATCCAACGCATCTTGACGCGCTGTCTCATTATCCGCCTCAGCGTAAGCGGCCACCTGTGGCGAGTCATGACGTATATCGCTTGCAAACACGGCTTCTGCACCATAAACCATGAAGAAAGGCGTATAGCATGTTGATATTTTGGGAGTATTTCTCATGCTCCATAAGACTGATGACAACTCCTCTACCCAACAACCCGGTGTTCACTTCAGAGGAACCATAAGCCTGGGTTTGATGCCTCTCAATATCTCTTGGTTAGCACACCCTACCTGACCATTGGATTGTGGATGAGCAACCACTGAAACGTCAAGCCGGATGTACTCACTTTCACAGAACGCTTGCATAGCCCCCTTGGCCAGGTTTGTACCATTATCTGTGATGATACTATTAGGGTAACCAAAATGGTAGATCAACTTTGTGACAAACTAAACCGCCATAGCCACGTCACACTAGCTGACTGGTTCTGCCTCCACCCACTTGGTAAACTTATCCACCACCACCAAGAGGTGTTTCTTCTTGTCCTTGGATATCTCGAAGGGCCCGACCTTATCAAGCCCCCAGACCGCAAATTGCAAGGCAATTGGAATCCTTCGCAATTCCTAAGTCGGCATGTGAGCATGCTGCCCAAACTTCTGATAGCCATCACACTTGAGAACCAAGTCTTGTCCATCCTTACGAGCCGTCAGCCAGAACAAACCATGCCGAAAGGCCTTGGCCACTAGAGATTTTGAGCTGATGTGATGACCACAATCGCCAGCGTGAATTTCATTCAAGATTTCTTTACCTTCTTCAGGTGAAACACAATGTTGAAAAATGTCGGTAACGCTGCACTTATGTAACTCACCATTGATGATTGTCATAGACTTAGATCGCATAATGATCTGTCTTGTCAAGGTCTCATCCTCAGGTAACTCGCCACGAGTCAAGTATGCTAAGTAAGGCAGCGTCCAGTCAGGGATAGCATGCAGAGCCGCCACCAGCTGCGCCTTTGGGTCAGGTATAGCCAAGTCTTCCTCTGAAGGTAGCTTGCCTGATAGGAGATGTAGCACGTCCAAGAACACATTAGGTGGCACTGGATTTCACTGATAGCTCAGCCTTTACAATGCACCAACCGCTTCGTTTCTGCGATGATCAATATGATCCGCCTGATACCCCTTGAAATGACCGGCGATGATATCCACCGCCTGACGATAAGCCACCATCCGTGGGTCCTCGGAATCCCACATGCCTAAAACTTGCTAGGCCATGAGATCTCAGTCGCCGAGACATCGAACCCGGCTCAGGTTCATCTCCTTAGCCGCCCGCAGGCCATGAAGTAAAGCTTCATACTCAGCTGCATTGTTAGTACAAGGAAACATCAACCTTAGCACATAACAGAACTTGTCACCTTTAGGGGAGGTTAAGACAACCCCAACCCTTGATCCTTCCAGTTGTCTAGATCCGTTAAAGTAAATCGTCCAGTACGTGTTATCCGGCTTCTCCTCGGGCACCTGACACTCTGTCCAGTCATTTATGAAGTCCACCAAGGCTTAACCCTTGACCGCCATGCGAGGCACATATTACAAATTAAGAGGTCCAAGCTCCAATGCCCACTTAGCAATCCTGTCGGTGGCTTCTCTGCTTTGAATTATATTTCCCAACGGGGCAGAGCCAACCACTATGACCTGGTGTCCCAGGAAGTAATGCTTCAGCTTACGATTTTACCTGAACACCCAATATACTAGCTTTTGCCAATGTTGGTACCTCTGCTTGGACTCTATCAGAACTTCACTGATGTAGCAAACCGGCCTCTGAACCAGATATTCTTTCCCTGCCTCCTTATGCTCAACGACAATCGCGACGCTGACTGCCCTGTTATTAGCCGCCATGTATAGGAGCAAAGGTTCCTTCTCAGCTAGAGCAGCCAAGACCGGCGACTCAGTGAGTTGCTTCTTCGGTGCTTCAAATGCTTCACCCGTCACCTTACTCCAGACAAAGTTGTCCATATTCTTCATCATCTGGTATAAAGGAATAGCCTTCTCACCCAGGCGGCTTATGAACCGGCTTAACATAGCGATTCGACCTGCCAGGCGCTGAACATCATTGATGCATGCCGGCTCAGACAAGGAAGTAATAGCCTTTATTTTGTTCGGATTAGCTTCAATGCCTCGTTCGGAGACGAGAAAACCCAAAAGCTTGCCTGTAGGAACTCCAAAACCACACTTGGCCGGGTTAAGCATCATCTTGTATACCCATAAGTTATTGAAAGTTTCCTTCATTTCGTCAAGTAAAGTCTCCTTCTTCCTTGACTTGACCACAATGTCATCCACATATGCATGAACATTGCATCCTATTTGACTATGAAGACAGTTCTGCACACAACGCTGGTAAGTCGCCTGGGCACTCTTGAGCCCGAAAGGCATAGACACATAGTAGAAAGCCTCAAAAGGCGTGATGAAAGCCATCTTCTCTTGGTCCTTGACTTCCATCTTGATCTGGTGATAATCGGAGTAAGCGTCCAAGAAGCATAAGCTCTCACAACCCGCTCTTGGATCAACAATCTGTTCGATACGGGGGAGAGCAAACGGGTCAACCGGACAGGCCTTGTTAAGATCCGTGTAATCCACACACATACTTCACGTGCCATTCTTCTTAAGCACTAGCACCGGGGTAGCAAGCCACTCTAGGTGAAAGACTTCAACGAAGAACCCTGCTGCGAGAAGCCGGGCCACCTCTTCCCCAAGAGCCTTGCGCCTTTCTTCATTGAACCACCGGAGGAACTGCTTAACCGGCTTAAACTTAGCATCCACATTAAGGTGGTGCTCAGCGAACTCCCTCGGTACACCTGGCATGTTAGAAGGTTTCCATGCGAAGATGTCCCGATTCTCACGGATGAGTTTAATGAGCGTGCTTTCCTATTTGGGATCCATATTGGCCCCAATAGTGAACTATTGTGATGAGTGGCCCGGAGTGAAATCCACCAGCTTGGTATCATCCGCCGCAAACTTGAGGGGCGGCTCAGATTCTGTGGTAGGCTTTTTGAGTGGACTCATGTCCTCCGAGTCAACATTTTCCTTGTAGAACTTGAGCTCTGCTTCAGCACAATTTGATTCTACGTAAGCTGCTCTCCTTCCTCACACTCAATTGCCGTCTTCCGATCACCATGCCCGTTAATCGTCCCGTTCAATCCGGGCATCTTGAGCTGTAAGTAGACATAGCAAGGCCTAGCCATGAACTTGGCGTAAGCCGGACGTCCAAACAAAACATGATATGGACTTTTGATTTGGACCACCTCAAACCACAAGGACTCCACCCTGTAGTTGTATTCATCACGAAAAGAAACCTCCAAGGAGATATTACCCACTAGATAAGCCAACTTTCCGGGTACCACGTCGTGAAAGACGGTCGAAGAAGGCCTAAGATCCTTATCAAGCAACTTCATCCAGAGGAAAGTGTCATAGTACAAGATATTAATGCTACTGCCGCCATCCATGAGTACCTTAGTAAACATGTATCCTCCCACCTAGGGGGCAACTACCAAAGCCAGCTGCCCCTAGTTGTCAACATGCGGCAGGTGATCCTCTCTACTCCAAGTTATGTCGTACTCTGACCACTTCAAGTATTGCGGGAGAGCCGCGTATCTGCATTAACAGTCTGCTTGCGCACCTTCTGGTCTCACTTGTCAAGGCAGGTTGTAAAAACATGATAATGACCCGTGTTGAGTTGCTTCGGATTACTCTGATACCCAGACTGGTTATTATGTTGCTGATTATTGCCACCAGATTGTTGATGATGGCCTCCTTGATTGCACTGACCCTGGTAGCCGGATCCTGAGCAGCGAGCACCAAGACTGGCTCCTGACCCGTCTGGCCCTGAGCCGCCTTGCGGGCCACCGCCGTTGTTATGATGGTGCCGCAAGCTGTAATCCCGAAACGGCCGCATAATGTGCCAATTTCTCCATGTACGGCCTGCCAGCCTATCGGGTCGGGTGTGCTCCGGACAAGGTTTATTGAGCAGCACTTCCAGGTTGAAAGGAGCTTTACCCTCATTAAAGGGCTGCCTGAAATTACCGTTGCCCTTAGCATGATTGTTCCCAACGCTAGTGTTTGCCACCAATTCTGACCCGCCGCCCGAATTCTTCCTCTTCCCATGGCTGCCGCTACTAGCCACACCCTTACCATTGTTATTCTTCTTACCCTGACCTGATTCCTCCTCATCAGAGCCTGGGTCTTTCGTACTGTCAGAGGTGGCGTACTTGGTGAGAGCCGCCATGAGCTCCGGCCCCCATGTCTTCACACGAGTGCCTACGCCAGCCAAGCTTCTACTTCAGAGGCGTAAAGTGGCAATTCTTTTCCAGAATCAAAACCGCTTGAGCCGCTGTAATCTGCTCAGATGAGTGGATGATGGTTGAGACCCGCCGGGCCCAATGATGAGCCGATTCGTCCTCCTGTTGCACACAATGATCCAAATCCACAATCGTCATGGGCTGCTTGCACGTTCTCTAGAATTCTTGACGAACTTCACCTTTAGATCAATCCAGGAATTAATGGTGTTGGGTGGCAAGCCCTTCAGCCACGTGCGAGCTGGTCCTTCAAGCATCATGATGAAATATTTGGCACATACTGCATCATTGACGTCTAACATCTCCATGGCCAGCTCATAGCTTTCAATCCAAGCTTCCGGGGGTAGGTCAGCAGTATAATTGGGGACCTTGTGAGGGCCCTTGAAATCCTTCGGCAGCCACTCATTCTGCAAAGCCGGAACTAAGCACGGCACTCCCGTAGCCTTGGAGGTTATTCCTGCTCCTACCGAGATGGAAGGCGCATCGGCAGGTTCTTGATGAGCTGCCGCCATTGCCTGAGCCACTGCCCCTTGATGTGCTCTTGCCCGATCCACTAGCGCTTAAGCATCCAGAGCCGCCCGGTCAGCTCGCGACGGGTTTCGGTGTTGATAAATGCTATAACAGCTGGTGATTCATAACACCGGCTGAAGCTGCGGCTTGGGATGGCGGTTGAATGCACGCAACTCCGGTTGTAAGTGTACTTATCCTGCTGGGCCATTGTCCTCTGCAGGTATCCAATAGCATTCCGCACCTCCTCTGCGATAGGTGCCTTGTCCGGGATAGGGATTGTACCAAGTTGGGTTGTTGCTTCCACCATGTTTTCCACCAGGTTGGAGTAATGACCCGCCGGTGTTGGGAAATACATTGGTGAGGTCTGTTTCCGTCGGGGTGGGTTAAGCTGCTGAACCACCGGCCGGCTTCCGGGTACTTCCGCTGCCCGTCCCGCTCCTGGCGTGTTGAAAAGGTTTAGCCTCATACTAATCCGGCAAGCAGGACTTATGCCTCACCTGTTGAACCGCCGTTGTAGACTGCTGCTCCAGCTCAAGGCGGAAAGCATCCGCCCTAAGGCGCTCTGCCTCTGCCTCCATTTGATCCTTTAGCGCATTGATCTCCTGTTGGACCTCGGTCATCTAGTCCTTCAGCCTTGAGATCTCTATGTTCCGGGCCACATGATTTTCATCTGTCAGCTAGGTGGCCATCAGGGTTGTAAGCTTGTTCATCAGATCCAGAAGAACCTAAGCCGGCGACCTACCAGCCCCTGATCCAGCTGCGCAGGCGGCTGTGCTTCTCGGGGCTGGTGCCGAACTTGCCATGAAGATGGCAGCGCGGCTTGGCGTCTCATAATCCTCCGGCTCATGATATTCTGACTCAGGGTAAGGCTCGACGTAGCCCCCGAGCCCGGTATTGTGAAGCTGCTGATTCCGTCTCTCCGCTCGAAGATCCATCCTCCGAGCAGATGAGAGTTTCCTGTGACATAGAACCTTCAAGATCCATGCCCTGAGCAAAGCCAACGAAGACATGCTTCTTGGCCAGGTCAGCACGGGCGGATTGCACATGCCGAGTGGATTGAGCATGCTTGGCCAGCTCGACGATGTCTGTGCAAATGTCAGGCCCCCGTTCAGATCCGCCGATCTTGCCGATGAAGATGTGCATTCCGCCGAAGGTGATCCAGAGACCGTACTCCATTGAGTCGGCCTTGGTTCCCCAAACGACATTGTCGATGTAGAGCCGGCCACGACGACTCTTGTTCATCCTGCCAACAGCGTACCCCTCGATCCCTGGGAGAGAGCCCATTGAGAACTCAACACCACCGAGCGCTAGCCCCACGGTGGGCGCAACTATCATGGTTTTGTCAGGGCAGATGTCCGAAGACTTAGGTTCGTGGCCATCGCTAAGGTGATGGACTCGAAGGGGTTGGTTCAGACAAGGGACACGAATTTACCCAGGTTCGGCCCCTCAAGAAGAGGTAAAAACCTACGTCCTCCTTGTGTTGTATTGATTGGAGTATCGATTACAAGGGAGCAGATTCGCTTGACCTAGTTCTCGATCGCTTGGTTTCTGTCTAAGCCGCCCTGGGGTCTCGCCTTTATATAGGAGGTCGAGGCCCTGGGTTACATGAGTCCTACACCAACTCTTACAACGTAGTCAATCCTGTCTCTAAGTCGTCTTGTCATCTTGGGCAAACCGTCTCCGGGCGGCTTAACCACCTGGGTCTACATACCATCCTCTATCTAGGCCTTTGTCTTGGCTCATCTTGGTAAGCCGCCGTATAGCCAGGCCTACGTCTTTCAGCCCGCCTCACTAGTCTTGATTATGAGACTCCAGGTATGACCCAGCCCCTCCTAGGCGGGTCTTACCATGGGGTTATATCCCCAACACCCTCCATAATCGATCTCTGACGTGGCTTGAGACTGTGTTGGTATTTCCCCAAAGAGGAGGGGTAATGCAACACAAGAACAGTAAGTATTTCCCTCAGTAATGAGACCAAGCTTACTGAACGAGGTGGAGAACCATGCAACACTATGTAACTAGTACCTACACACAAAGAACAAATACTTGCAACCCGACGCGTAAGTGAGCTTGTCAATCTCTCCACGGTAAAAAGATAGACTGGTTTGTAGTAGATTGGATAAATAGATCACGTAAGAACAAAAAATAAAAGAAGTAAATAAAAAGTGCAATAAGGTATTTTTTTTGTTTTTGGAATAGTAGATCTAAAAACAAATGCAGCAAATAGATAGATCGGAAAGCAATATGTTGAGACCCGGGGGCCATAGGTTTCACTAATGGCTTCTCTCATGAGTATAGCACATAGTGGGTAAACAAATTACTGTTGGGCAATTGATAGAATATCAAATAGTCATGATGATATCCAAGGTAATGCTCATTATATAGGCATCACATCCAGGATAAGTAGACCGAATCGATTCTTCATCTACTACTATTACTCCGCACATCGACCGCTATCCAGCATGCATCTAGTATATTAAGTTCATGGTGAAACAGAGTAATGCAATAAAAATGGTGGCATGATGTAGACAATATCTATTCATGTAGGAATGGACCCCATCTTCTTATACTTAATAGCAATGAAAGATGTGTGCCCTGCTGCCCCTTTTGTCACCAGGAGAGGACACCACAAGATCGAACCCAAAGCACCTCTTCCCATGGAAAGAAAAATCAATCTAGTTGGCCTAACTAAAACAAATATTCAAAGAAAAAATGTAGGAATATACCCCATCTTGTTATCCTTAATGGCAGCGGTACATGGGTGTCTTGCTGCCCCTTGTGTCAATGGGAAAGAGCACCGCAAGATCGAACCCATCACAAAGCACCTCTTCCCATGGAAAGAATAATCGATCTAGTTGGCCTAACTAAACCGAAGGTTCGAAGAAGAAAGATGAGGCTATAAGTAATCATGCATATAAGAGATCAAAGAAGACATACAAAATATTCGTGGATAGAAACTGATCATGAACTCCAAATTCATCAAATCCCAACAAACACACCGCAAAAATTCATTACATCAAATAGATATCCAAGAGACCATTGTATTGAGAATCAAAAGATAAAGAGGAATCCATCTAGCTACTGCCTACGAACTCGTAAGTCTATGGTGGACTACTCACGCATCATCGGAGAGGCACCCATTAAGACGATGCACCTCTCTGTGATGGTGTTAGATTGGGTCTCGCAGTTTTGGAACTTGCAACGGCTGGAATTGTGTATCATCGACTCACCTAGGGTTTTTGGAATATTTGGGTATTTATAGAGCTGATAGGCGGTGGAGAGGTGTCCCAAGAAGGGCACAACCTACCAAGCCGCCACTAGGGGCCTCTAGTGTGTCCCGGTGTCTTGTGGCCACCTCGGCCCTCCTCTTTGGTCCTCCGGGTATCTTCTATCCCAAAACAAATCTCCAAAAAGTTTCATGAAGTTTGGGCTTCATTCGGTACTCATATACTGGTAAGTGAAAAACAAGCAATAAAACAACAACCGGTACTTGGCACTATGTCAATAGGTTAGTCCAAATAATTGATATAAAGTTGATATAAAATGATTGTAAAACATTCAAGATTGATAATATAATAGCATGGAACAATAAAAAAATATAGATACATTGGAGACGTATCAATCCCCCCTCTGACCGGGAGCCGAAACGGAGCTATAGATGGGCTCTCGTCGGAACAGAGACTTGTGGGAGCATAAAAAGTGTTTCGGGACCTCCTCTATGGTTTTTGGGATATTAGAGAATCTATAGGCCGGAGAGGGGCGCCGGGAGAGCCACGAGGTCCTCTCCGGGCATGCCTTGTTGTGTGGTGGGGCCCCCGTGTGGCTTCCGGTCTCCTTACGACGCTTCGCAGTCATCTTCTGGTCTAGAACAAGTCATAAAAAAAATTCATGTCAATTGGACTTCGTTTGGTACTGTAACCTGAAAAGTAAAAGAGATGCAGAAAACAACAACTAGCACTGGGCACTGGGTCAATAGGTTAGTGCTAAAAAATATTATAAATTGTTAAACAAATGCCCCAAAAGTATCTGAGAATGATAATATACCAGCATGGAACAATAAAAAATTATAGATACGTTGGAGATGTGTCAATCATCCCCAAGCTTAATTCCTGCTCGTCCTCGAGTAGGTAAATAATAAAAACAAAATTTTTGATATGACATGCTGCCCAGTATCACTAGTACAAAGTAGACCTTTCGTCCGCCTCATTAGTCACGGTTGGCTTTTGAACCGGCACTAATATGCTCATTAGTGTCGGTTCGTGACGGACATCATTATTACCGGTTCGTTCCAGACCTTTAGTCCCAGTTCCTGCCACGAACTAGCACTAAAGGTGTGGTGGCACGCTGGCGTCAGCCTAGGGCCCCACGAGAACCTTTAGTCCTGGTTGGTGGCTCCAACCGCCACTATCGGCTAACCTTTAGTCACGGTTGGAGCCACCAACCGGGACTAAAGGTCCCCCTATATTGAAACCCTTCGGCGCAAGCCCAAGCAGAGTCCTCTGTTCTTCCCCTTTCCTCTCCTCTCTGTTGTTCCTCTCTTCCTCGAGCTCATCCTCCATTTTTGCCAAAATTTGTCAAGATTTGGAGGCATCCCATCCATCCAAGTTTTCACAAAGGTTAGCAACTTAGTCCTTTCATCTCTCATTGCTAGATTAGCTCTTGCAATGCTCTATAAGTATAGTAATTGGTGGGTTTTAGTTTGTATGTGGTAGTATATTTCATTTATGCAATTTGAGCTCAAATTAAATTCTTACTTTGCATTTGTAGCTGTGGTTTACTTAGTACCTTCCCGTCCCTGTCCTAACCATCGTCGATCGCCCGCATTGTCCCGTCGCCGGCACCACCTTGGTGAGCCTCTTGTTCTTATCCTTTTTATAAAAAGACCATGTTTATAAGATTTAGTTAGTTACTTGTATAGTTTTATTACCTATCTGGTTGTTTGTTATACATAGTGGCATGGTTTTGAAATCCGTCCCCGTCGGACCTCGTCCGGTTTATGATGCGGATGTGGTATATACTCTCTTTTATAACTCTTTGTTGCATTTCGTGTTTATGAAAATTATGCCAATCAAGTTGACATAGGTATTTTTATGTAGGAGGTATGTGAACCGGAGATTCCAACCGACATAGATATTCTTGTCAAGATGTTAAATTTAGTTGAAAAAGAAAACGAGTATTTGAAAGGAAAATTGAAAAGAGTTGAAGAAGAGAAGATGAAACTAGAGTTGTATGTTGCCTATGTCGTCGATGATCACAAGATCAAGATGGGTGCAATGTGCTTGCAGATTAGAAAATTTAAAAGATATGCCATTGATAGTGACGCTTGGTATCACTATGTTGTTGAGTCAACTGTTACCTTAGTTGCGATGTTGATCGCATTTGTTGTTTCATTTAAATGCTTTGGCTGAGAGTTTGTATGATGTTTTATGAGAACACGTGTGTATGAACTTTATGTATAAAGTTGTATTAATTTGGCCTTTTAAGTGTTGTCTGATGAAGATGAGACGACAATGGATGTACGAGGACCGATGCTCTCCCCAGTACATTAATGGCGTGCATACTTTTCTGGTTGCGGCCGAGGCAAAGAAGCAGACGTATGGTTTTATGTATTGTCCATGTGCTGACTGTAAGAATGACTGAAATTACTCTAACTCAAGAACCATTCATGTCCAGCTGTTTGAGTCCGGTTTCATGTCCGGCTATATCTCTTGGACCAATCACGAAGAAAGAGGGGTCCTAATGGAAGTCAATGAAGAAGAAGAGGATGACGATAGCTATCCTGGCTATGGCTTCCATGAATACGATGGTACAATATGTTCATAATCCTACTAGGCAAGAAGGAAGCATCTCCAAGGGCCGTAATAGTAATGTACTTATGTGTTTCTTGCGTTCAGTATGCACCATTCGAAGGGAGGCCATCAATTTTCAACCCTTTCCGACTTCATTTGCTATGTTTCATGCATTTACTGATTTTTTATGAGCTAAATGACCCTGAAATTGTTAAGGACTACAAATGAACTCTAAAAATGTAGAAAGTTGGCATGGTATCATCATTTCACCCACATAGCATGTGCTAAAAAGTTGAGAAGGTTACGGCAAAAACTAGATGCAATTTGTGTACAAAATGGACAATCTCTTTTGAAGTATCAGGGTTTAAGACGAAAACTCGCCTGTTACAAAGGCATTTCATTTTTTTAACTTATTTCAACTCCAGACTTTTTTTGTGTTCAATATGCACCATTCGAAGGGAGGCCATCAATTTTAAACCCTTTCTAAGTTCATTTGCTATTTTTCTTGCATTTACTGATTTTTTTAAGTTAAATGACCCTGAAATTGATAAGCACTACGAATCAATTCTGAAAAGGTTGAAAGCTGGCATGGTATCATCATTTCACACACATAGCATATGCTAAAAAGTTTAGAGGGTTACTGCAAAAACCGGATGCACGTCGTTTACAAAATGGACAATCTCTTTCGAAGTATCAGGGTTTCAAACGAAAACTCGCCTGTTACAAAGGCATTTCATTTTTTTAACTTATTTCAATTCTCTACTTTTTGTGCATTCAGTATGCACCATTTGAAGGAAGGCCATCAATTTCCAACCCTTTCTAACTTCATTTGCTATTTTTCATGCATTTACTGATTTTTTTGAGCTAAACGACCTTGAAAATGATAAGCACTACAAATGAACTCTGAAAAGGTTGAAAGTTCGCATGGTATCATCATTTCACCCAATAGCATGTGCTAAATAGTTGAGAGGGTTATGACAAAAAATGGATGCACTTCGTGTACAAAATGGATAATCTCTTTCGAAGTATTAGGGTTTCAAACGAAAACTCGCCTGTTACAAAGGCATTTCATTTTTTTTAACTTATTTCAAGTCAAGACTTTTTGTGTGTTCAGTATGCACCATTTGAAGGGAGGACATTAATTTTCAACCCTTTCTGTTGGGGATATAACCCCACGGTGAGACCCGCCCCTAAGGCTCCGGGTCACACCAGGCGGCTCGTACACCAATCCACAGGTGAGCCTTGAAGACTTTAGCCCAGGACATTGGGCGGCTTGACAAGATGGGCCGGAGCATGGCCTAGACAGAGAAAGTATGAAGACCCAGGTGGAGAGCTGCCCAGAGACAACTTGCTCAGGAAGGCAAGACAATGTAGAGACGAATTCAGACATGTAGTGAGAGTCGGTTACAACTAGTATGACACCTCCTATATAAAGGCGAGACTGGGGCGACTTAGAGGATCAGACTATCGACAACTAGGTCAAGCCATAGCTCCCTTGTAATCGATACACAAAGCAATATAAACACAAGCAGGACGTAGGCTGTTACCCCGACTTGAGGGGCCAAACCTGGGTAAACAAGTGTCCCTCGTCCCAATCAACCCATTTGAGTCCATCACCTTAGCGATGGCCACGAATCCAAGTCCGTTCACCCGGACATCTACCATGATAAAACCATGACAGTTGGCGCCCATCATGGGGCCTGCACTCGGTGGTGTTGAGTTCTCAAAGGACTCTCCCCCAGTGCTCGAGGGATACATGGTCGGAAGGATAACAAGAGTCGTCGCGGCCGGCTCTACATTGACGATGCTGGCTGGGGTCTTGATGTCAGCTCTGTCGAATATGGTTTCCGGGTTCCCTTCGGCGGGATCCATGTCTTCATCGGCAGGATCGACGGATCTACACCCGGGCCGAACATCTGCACCAGCATCGTCGAGCTGGCTCGGTGCGCGCAACCTGCCCG
The DNA here is from genome assembly GCA_022496015.1 of Hordeum marinum. Classification (NCBI taxonomy): domain Eukaryota; kingdom Viridiplantae; phylum Streptophyta; class Magnoliopsida; order Poales; family Poaceae; genus Hordeum; species Hordeum marinum. Next base: position 117,156,940 of record CM039677.1, read on the forward strand.
TGATGAGCGACCCGCCCGTGTCAACCCGGGCCGGAAGCACGTCTTTGTGGGCTTCACTCAAGGTATGGATCTTGAAGCTTCTGCGTCGCACGAGACTCTTGTCTGTTCAGAGGACGGATCTTCGAGCGGGGAAGCAGAGTCGATCTACCGGCTTCACAACGGTGGGCTCGGGGGCTACGACGAGCTTTACCCTGAGTTGCAGCTTTCCGAGAGAGACGATTTCGGGCCGCTGGTTCATGTGACCGTGTTCATGGCGGGATCGGCCCCAGGTGCGAGCAGCACAGACGCTAGAGCAGCAACCTCGAGGGCTGACCCGCTGCCGCCGGCTCAAGTTCTTCTGGATATGATGAATGAGCTCGTGGCCCTGATGGCCACTGAAGTCATGCCAGATAATCAATCCCCTCGAAACTTGGAGATTGTGAGACTCAAGGACCGGATGGCGGAGGAGCAACAGAGGATAGCTGAGCTAAAAGTTTAGATGGAGCGAGAGGCAGAACGCATTAAGACGGATGCCTTCTGCCTTGGGCTAGAACAGCAACTGGCGGCTGCGGTGCATCGGATGAGGCATCAATCCCGCTTACCAGAACATTATGAGGCTAGGAATCTCTTTAATACACCAGGAACGGGACGGGCAGTTGATGCACCTGGAAGTCGGTCGACGGCTCGACCGCAGCTTATCCCGCCCCGACGAAACTAGGCCTCACCAGTGGTCTTTCCAACGCCGGCGGGTGATTATTCCAACCCGGCAGAGAACATGGTGGTCGCGGCCAGTCGGCTTGAAACAATCCCTATCCTAGATGAGGCGCCTTTTGCAAGAGAGGTACGGAACGCCATTGGGTACCTTCAGACAGCGATGGCCCAGCAGGAGAAATATGCTTATAGCTAGAGCCAAGTTCATTCAAGCCCCCTCCCCAACCACAACTTTAGCCGGCGCTATGAATTGCCGACGGTCTTCAGCAGCGATCGACACAAAGGGCCTCTGGGGGATCAATAGGCGGCTCTAGATGCACAAGCGCTCATAAACCAGGTGAGAAACCAGCAAGAGGCAGCGGCTTTGGCCACGGCGGCTCACCAAGAGCCCGCGCCCTCTGTATCAGTAGGAGCAGGAGCGACCACTAGGGTTGTGGGAGTACGATGCTTAGCACCGGCTCTACGGAACGAGCAGTTGCTGAAGGATTTCAAAGGACCTTGCAAAGTCCCGAATTACACTTTAGACTTGCCTCCGGAGGCCTGGATTGAAAGCTATGAGCTGGCTATGGAGATGTTGGATGTCACGAGGCGGTGTGTGCTAAATATTTCATCATGATGTTGGAAGGACCGGCTCGCACGTGGTTAACGGATTTGCCACACAATACCGTCAACTCATGGGCTGAGTTGAGAGCAAGGTTCATCAAAAACTTTCAAGGAACTTGCAAACAGCCTATGACAATTGCGCATCTCGATCATTGTGTCTAGCAGGAGAATGAGTCGTCCCATCATTGGGTCCGACGGGTGTCGACCATCGTCCACTCATCTGAACAGATCATGGCGGCTCAAGCGGTGCTGATCCTAGAAAAGAACTATCGCTTCGTCCCTATGAAGCAGAAGCTCGGCCAGCTCAAGCGTACGTGTCAAGACAAGGGAGAACTCATGGTGTCTCTCACAAAGTATGCTAACTCTGATAACATGAAGGATCCATGCTTTGATGAGGAGAAGGCGGCCAAGGTAAGAGGAACAACCAGGGCAAGGGTGCCGCAAATAATGGTAACGAGAGGAAGCAAAAAAAACCGAATGGCGGGTCAGAACTGGTGGCCAATGCGAGCACCGGCCAGAATCATCCTAAGGGCAATGGGAAGTTTATACCGCCTTTAAACAAAAATAGGACTCCTTTCAATTTGGAGGAAATGCTCAAAAAACCCTGTCCGGAGCACAGCCGGCCTGATAAAGCTACAGGGCACACATGGGGTGATTGCCACATCATGCATAATTTCAAGAACTATAGCATGCAGCAACACAACAACCATGGCGGTGGCCCGCACGGCACCTTAGGACCAGGCAGGTCAGGAGCCGGATTTGGATCCAGCAGCTCAGGGTCCAGTAATCATGGTCAGGGCAATCAAGGAGGATATTCTCAGAACTCTGGTAACAACAATCGGCAATAGCATCATCAATCTGGATATCATATTAATCCAAAGCAGCTCAGCTCGGGCGAGTATCATGTTTTTACGACCAGCCTTAACAAACAGGATCAGATATTGCACAAGCGAGCGATTAACGCAGTCGCGTCGGCTCTGCCGCTATACTTGAAGTGGTCTGAGTATGACATAACATGGAGCCGGGAGGATCCCCCGCCGCATGTTGATGACCCAGGGTGGCTAGCCCTGGTAGTTGCCCCCCAAGTGGGAGGATATATGGTGAATAAGGTACTTATGGATGGTGGCAGTAACATCAACATCTTGTACTACGATACCTTCCGGTGGATGAAGCCGCTTGATAAAGACCTTAAGCCCTCATCAACCGTTTTTCATGGTGTAGTACTAGGCAAGTCAGCTTACCCGATGAGCAGGATTTCTTTGGAAGATGCCTTTGGTGACGAGTACAACTACACGGTGAAGTCATTGTGGTTTGCAGTGGTCAAGATCAAGAGCCCTTATCATGCATTGTTTGGGCGGATGGCTTATGCTAAATTCATGGCTAGGCCTTGTTATGTCTACTTACTGCTCAAGATGCCCGGGTTAAAAGGCACGATTACGGTTCATGGTGATCGGAATACGGCTATTGAATGCGAAGAAGGGGACGCGGCTTACGCGGAATCCAGTTATGCTAAGGTAGAACTCAGATTTTATAAGGAAAATGTTAACCCGCAACATATGAGGTTGAGCCTACCATAGAGGTTGAGCCGCCCCTCAAATTTTTAGTGGATGATAGCAAGGCGGTAGATTTCACTCTAGGCAACTCATCCAAGCAGTTCATTATCGGGGCCAACATGGATCCCAAATAGGAAAGCACGCTCATCGAAATCATCCGTGAGAATCGGGACATCTTTGCATGGAAGCCTTCTGACATGCCAGGTGTACCGAGAGAGTTCACTAAGCATAACCTTAATGTGGATCCTAAGTTTAAACCTATCAAGCAATTTCTATGGCGGTTCAATGAGGAGAGACACAAGGCCATTGGGGAAGAGGTCGCCCGGCTCTTAGCGGCAGGTTTCATCGCCGAGGTCTTACACCCGGAGTGGCTTGCTAACCCAGTGCTTGTGCTCAAGAAGAATGACACATGGCGTATGTGTGTGGACTATATGGATCTTAACAAGGCCTATCCGGATAATCCTTTTGCTCTCCCTTGTATTGATCAAATCATTGATGCTATGGCGGTTGCGAAAGTTTATGCTTCCTAGATGCTTATTCGGGATATCATCATATCAAGATGACAGTTAAGGACCAAGAGAATACGGCTTTCATCACGCCTTTTGGAGCCTTCTGCTATGTGTTTATGCCTTTTGGGCTCAAGAGTGCTCGGGCGACTTATCAACACTGTGTGCAGAATTGTCTTCACAATAGATTGGACGCAATGTTCATGCTTATGTGGATGATATCATGATCAATTCAAGGAAGAAGCAGACCCTATTTGATAACTTAAAGGTAACCTTTGACAATCTGCGGATCTATAAGATGATGATTAACCCGGCAAAGTGTGTCTTCGGTGTTCCGGCTGGCAAGCTCTTGGGATTTCTTGTCTCTAAGCATGGTATCGAAGCTATCCCGGATAAGATCAAGGCTATCACCTCCCTGGCGAAGCCGGCTTGTATCAATGATGTCCAATGCCTGGCAGGGCGGATTGCCGCGTTGACCATATTATAAGCCGCCTTGGTGAGAAAGCCATCCCTCTATATCAAAGGATGAAAAAGATAGACAATTTTGTGTGGAGTACGGCGGCGGGTGAAGCATTTGAGGCGCTCAAGAAGCAGCTCACTCAGCCACCGGTTTTAGCTGCTCCAGCTCAGAAAGAGCCCTTGCTCCTATACGTGGCGGCTAACAATAGGGCTATCAGCGCTGCAATCGTGGTTGAGCACAATATAACTACAAAATAGGGTGTTAGTGGCGCACCCGTTTTTGCTATTAATGGCGCACTATGGGTGCGCCACTATTAACACGTCACTAGTAACAAATAGTATGGCGCACCTTTGGTGCGCCATTAGTATCCCAGATAATAGTGGCGCACCACAGATTGCGCCATTACTATGTCCAACAGTCCGCCATTACTATGCCTCCTCGGGGGCCATATTTGCCTCCACCTATGCCCCCAGGTGTGCCATTACTATGCCCCATAATGCGCCACTGGTATTTGGCCCTGGCAGCCGAGACCAAGCTTGGTAGCTAGAGGTGGAGAGAATGAAGTGGGGAAAGTGAGTGTGGTAGGTGGCAGTAAAAATTTAAATATCTAGCTGCTCTCAGGTTACCAATGGCGCACCTCCTAGGAATGCGCCATTGGTAACCAGGGTTAGTAATGGCGCACCTGGTGCATGGTGCGCCATTACTAGTTTTGAAAAATAATTGAATTTTTTTTTTAGTAGTGGTGCACCATATGTGTGGTGCGCCATTAATAGTTAAAACTAGTAATGGCACACTTCCACCTGGTGCACCAATGCTAAGTCTGGGGACGGGTGTGGGGCCAGGACACAACTAGTAATGGCGCACCACACACCAGGTGCGCCATTAGTAATATGACCATTAATGGCGCACCAGTATCTGTTGCGCCACTGTTATATAACAGTGGTGCACCACATACATAGTGCGCCACTAATTTCTATATTAGTTATAGCGCTTTTCCTAGTAGTGCAAGGAAGCAGGGAAAGAGTATCTGGTTCAGAGGCCGGTTTATTATATTAGTGAGGTCCTGACAGAGTCCAAGCAGAGGTATCCACATTGGCAGAAGCTAGTGTATGGGGTGTTCATGGCCAACCACAAGTTAAAGCATTACTTCTTAGGGCACCAAATTACTGTGGTTAACTCTGCTCCGTTGGGGGAGATAATTCAAAATAGAGAAGCCACTGGTAGGATTGCTAAGTGGGCATTGGAGCTGGGACCTCTCAATCTGAGATACGTACCTCGTACGGCTGTCAAGTCTCAAGCCCTTGTGGATTTCATAATGATTGGACAGAGTGTCAAGTGCCTGAAGAAAAGCCGGATAACACATACTGGACAATAGACTTTGATGGATCCAAGCAGCTGGAAGGATCAGGGGCAGGAGTTGTTTTAAGATCTCCCAAAGGTGATAAGTTTTGTTATGTGCTCCGGCTGATGTTCCCTTCCACTAATAATGCAGCTGAGTATGAAGCCCTGCTTCATGGCCTCAGGGTAGCTAAAGAGATGAACAAAAGCCGGGTCAGGTCCTTCGGTGACTCAGACCTTGTGGCTCAGCAAGTTTCAGGTACATGGGATTCCAGGGATCCGTGGATGGTGGCTTATCGTCAAGCGGTGGACATCATTGCTAGTCACTTCAAGGGTTATCAGGTGGATCACATTGATCATCGCAGGAACGAGGCGGCTAATGCCCTATCAAGGTTAGGATCTCAACGAAAGCCGGTGCCTCCCAATATCTTTCTGGACATCTTATATCACCCGACTGTCCAGTTACCATCAGAGGAAGATTTGGCTGTTCCTGACCCGGAGGGACAATTAGTGGCGGCTCTACATGCTATTCTAGATTGGACTGTGCCTTACTTGGCGTATTTGACTCGAGTTGAGTTACCTGATGATGAAAATCTGGCTAGATAGATAACCCGGCGGTCTAAATCCATGATGATAGTCAATGGCGAGTTACACAAGTGTAGTGTCACCTGAGTGTTTCAACGTTGTTTCTCACCAGTGGAGGGTAAGGAGATCTTAAATGAAATTCATGCTGGTGATTGCGTACATCACGCCGGCTCAAAGTCTTTGGTGGCCAAGGCTTTCCGGCATGGTTTCTTCTAGTTGACGGCTCACAAGGATGCCGAGGATCTGGTCCGCAAGTGCGACGGTTGTCAAAGTTTGGCCGTCGGCTCATGTTCCGGCTCAAGAATTGCCCATGATACTAATTACTTGGACGTTTGCAGTCTGGGGGCTCGATATGGTCGGTCCTTTCAGGAGATCCAAGGATAAGAAAACACACCTCTTGGTGGAAGTTGATAAGTTCACCAAATGGGTAGAGGCTGAGCCGGTCAGCAAGTGTGACGCAGCTACGACAGTTCAGTTTATCAAAAAACTAATCTACCGTTTTGGTTACCCTCACAGCATCATCACGGAGAAAGGCACAGACTTGTCCAAGGGGGCTATGAAAAAATTCTATGACCTGGAACACATCCGGCTTGATGTTTCTACGGTTGCTCATCCACAGTCCAACGGTCAGGCAGAGCGTGCTAACCAAGAAATCTTGAGAGGTATCAAGCCCCGGCTTATGGTTCATTTAGCGGGCGCTGGGTTGTTGGGTGGAAGAGTTGCTGTCCGTCTTATGGAGCATCATAACTACCCCCAACAGATCCACAGGTTATACACCTTTCTTCATGGTTTACGGTGCAGAGGCCGTTGTCACATCCCTATCTAGGAGTCATAGGAACAACATGTGTTTGCATCATGTTTCAATTTGGCATCAACTTGAAATGGGGAGTTAAAGAAACCCCAAGCTCACTTTGGATCAAAACAATTCAAATTTGGTGAAAATTTCAACAAATCCACAATGCCCACTAAAAATGTTCCCTATGTCTGGTAATTTGGACATGATTATAACAGGGATCATTTTAATTATTTGAACACCTAAAGAAATTTAAAAATAAATGATAAAGCCTCTGGAAATATCAAATAAAGCAATATCATTATTTTAGTTTTCAAATTATCCTAAAATTCTTTGGATAAGTTTGAAATATTCAAACTTGATTATATAAATGTTTGGGATAATTTTAAGATAATATATGTACCTGAAAATAAAATAATACAAATGACAGAAAATAAAAAAGAGAGATAAAAAGAAAAGAAAAGGGGGAACGTTTACCTGGTCCAGGGAAGAAGTTGGCCCAGCCCACCAGGGGCGAACCAGTCTTCTTCCACCTCCGGCCAAAAGGACGCCCGGCGCGTGGTCGCCACACGCCGGCCACCTCCTCCCTGCCTGGCTGCTGGCCTGGTGCGCTCGGAGAGCGCCAAAACGAGGCCTCCTCGCCGTGGCCTCCTCCTCCTCTCGCTCTCTTTCTCCCCCTGCTCCGTCATGGCCAAGCCCTGCTCGAGCTCGCCGCCGTCGCGCTAGCCGCCCCTCGCCTCGCTAGGTAGCCCCCGAGAACCGCCGCGACCCCTCGTCCTTCCCGTGACCCTAGAAGACGCCGGGAGCCCCTCTACACCTTGCCATCGCCATTCCTCCACGCCGGCCACCGGAGCCCTGCCTCAACATTCTCCCCCCTCTGGACCTCCTCCGACCTTGCCATTGCCTTTGCTGGAACCGCGGTGAGTCGCTGGTGCTCCTCCCCTTCTCCCCCTTCTCTCCTGTGCCTCGTACACGCTGCGCCCTTCTTGCCCGAGCTCCGGCCGCTGCTGCCCTCAACGCCGGCGTCGATCCCGATCGCTGCCCAGTGCTCTTAATTTATTACGATTTGTTTTAATTCTTTAGTTAGGTGATTGAGTCACTGACATGTGGTCCCCACATGTCAGGTTTGACTCTGGCCCGGTCAGCTGGCCAGCTGACGTCAAGCTGATGTCATATTTCATTTTCTAGTTTAAAAATAATTCCAGAATTTTTTCAAAACTTGAAAAATTCATATAAATTAATCTATAAATCAGGTGAAAGTAATTTATATATGAAAATTGATCACAAAAATCCAATGAATCCAATGGTGCTATTGTCATGCATGTTAGAGCAATCTAAATAGGTGAACATTGACCTTTACTAATAGGTTAGTATATGGAATTTGAAATAAAGAACGATTTTGAACCTATATTCAAATTAATTTCAAATCAACGTAAACACTAGTGTCATTAGCTCATCCATACATGCTATCATGCCATGATAATGCATCATATTGTTGTACTTGCCTGTGTTGATTGTTTCTTATCTTCATTGTGGTAGACCTTGCTTCTGAGGATACCCTCGAGTATCCCGACAAAGGAGAGAACCTTTCTGCTACCCAGCAAGGCAAGCAACCCCTTTGATCATTCCGATAACATCCCACTCTCTCGCTCCTGCTCTTGATTATTGTACTGGGTCAGTCGACCACATGATAGTCATACATGGTAGATGACCCTATTCTGCTGCATAACCTATCATTGTCACAGTAAATAGCTAAACCTTGAAACCTAGCATACTTGGTAGATGCTTGTGCCATGATGTTCTTAGCTTACTTTTCCTTCTATGCTTGCTATGCTTAGAGTTGTGTCAGGTCTGTTTCATATGGGTGATGAACTGAGTGAAACGATGTTGTTCTGATGTGATGATATTATGATGAACTCGATTTGGTAAAGGTAGCGATGAGAGGCTATGTAGGACTAGATAGCGGGTTGTCTCATTGGGACCGTTCTTAGGAACTGAGTTCCGTGTTTGTGATCCAAGGCTAGATAATACCACACATTGTGATACTCAACTGACCCTCTCGACTTATCATTCGCTTAGTCCTTAGTCCAGGAGTTGCAAGTAGTTTCTGGTGTTTATAGCACGCTGGAGGCCGTGCGTAGCGCTGACCCTAGGGGTGGGTTACGACGCGGTAGGCAGTGGCACGATGTACCAAGGGTCACCCGAATGGTGGGCTTGGAAACCCTGCGCACATCATTTGGGGCCGTAGCGGAAACTTCGGCTCGACTTCCGTGCGGGTTCAGTCTCAAATAGGCGATAGCCTGGACTCGAGGTCTTATGTGATTAACGGTCGTGGCCGACTCCCTCGTTGGGCTTCCGCTTGAAAGTTGCCGAGGTGTCTAGTTTTATGAGCACACAAAGATAAGTGGCGAGAGCATGTGTGAAGAAGTACACCCTATAGCGTATGGAACTATTCGAATAGCCGCGTCCTCCGTTATGGACTACTTGGAGAACTTATGTTGTTCATAGATAATAAAATGGATACTCATAAAAATATCAAGACAAGTGTGAGTACCGTGGATGGCACTCTCCCAGGAGAGGGAAGTGAATCCATGGTGGTGTATTGTCGTGGAGTTAGTGGACTCATGTGCGATATCTAAAATGTAAACAAAGAGTTAAAATTGAGTAGTGTAGGTTAGCCATGAGGCAAAGATGGCATTGCCGCGTAAACTCCACCACTCCCTTTGTTGATACATGAGCATGAATAGACTAGGTCTGTTTGAAAGACTTGCTGAGTACGTTTGTACTCACGTTTGCTTTATAAATATTGCAGATGAGACCCAGGACCCATCAGGTGGGTTCTTTCTATATGTCGATGATGCAGAATAGCTGGTGTCCCAGCTACGACCTTTGCCATGTGGTGGGCTATAAAGAGTCAGGCCATGTGCCTTTTTACCCATTCATCTGTCTGTACGCAGACAGCTTATGCTTCCGCTTGGTTTGTATGAAATGTTTGTATGACTTGAGTGTCGGGTCATGTGACCCCTATTTGTAAGAACAAATTATGCAAGGCTCATTTGAGCCTCTTAAATAAAAGTCATGTTGTTGTATGGTTATGTTGTGATGCCATGGTTGTATATATGCATATCGGGCATGTCGTGCGTACGTGTGACGTGCAATGGTATCTATGGGCTCCGACACCTAGTCGTGTGCCTTTAGTAGTACTCTTTACGGGAAAAACTGCCTCTTTGTGCTTCCACCGAGCCATGGTAGCTTGCTACTGCTCCAGACACATTGATTGACCGGCATGTATCCTTCTTTGCTGCTGTGTTCGTCCCTTCGGGGAAATGTCTTGCGGTGTAATGGAGTCCCTATAGCTTGCTACGACTCGTCTACACACGCTTGAGGCCGACACCTGCATTGTTGGGTTACGTATGCCTGTTTCCGTACGGATGTGCCCCTTGGGTTCTATGACTAGATATGTCGGCCCGGGTACTCTATCGTTTGATTGCCAGCGACGTGTTCACATACCTAAGCCAAAAGACGCAAACTGTCCCGGCTAAGGTAAGGCTGCAGCCATGAAACTTACCGTGCGTGAGGCCGCAAAGTGATGTGATATGTTACAGTCCGGATTCATATGACTTAGGATCGGGGTCCCGACAGCGTTGGTATCAGAGCCTGACTGACTCTAGGACTACCAAGCCAAACTGGTCGAAGTTGAGTCTAGAAACACAATAGAAAAGTAGGGGAATTGATTGTGGAAGGGAACATAAGGCTCTTTTTACTCCTATTCCCAAGTTATTCTGTTCTGAGTCATTCTCATCTTTTCTACGGGGATAAGAACTAGGCTTCTCATCCATTTCTTAGGATGTCGAGTTACTAACCATGGACCACTAGCTAGCTTGTTTGCAAGAGTATGTCGGTATTTGAGTGTTGTTGGTGTGACAAACAGATGGAGAAGAGATTTGAGGCTAGAAAGTCGAGTGGTTAAGATTTTCCAATTTTTTGCAGTTGTCTCAAAATCCTTTTTGAGCAATTACAGCCGTTATGCTATCCAATTTCTGCTAGAGTCTCTAATGTCTTTGCATCATTCTCTGTTCCAGATGCCCCCTTGTCCTTCCCGTGAGGTGGTTCGTCTGACCAGGTGCATTGATGTACTGGGTCACACGGCCATGTTGGTTAGAGTTATGATGGAGGCTGGATACTGTTGGTACCCAGACTACACAATGGAGGAACAATTTCGAGAATTCAACCAAAGTCAGTATGTGTATACCGTCAAGATTTATCTTTCATATCCTAGAGCTATAGAGCCGCTTCACTGGACTTATGGATTAGGTGTCACCATAGATATGGCAGTTCAGGAGGCCGCTTACACCATGCTGACTATCATGAGGTTTCACACTGGTCTGCTTCAGAACACAGAGTTTTGCTATGTTCCTGCTTCTATGGGAGGAGAGGATGGTTATATTAGTGCAGCCTACTATGATCATTCTCATGACGACCCTAGGCTGCAGGTGACCACTCAGATGTTGGAGAATAGGGATCGTGATGGACGTGCCCTTCGCATGAAGCTTTATGCCACCCGTGCACGTCTTTGGACAGCCCTGACGTAGTTGGCACCTGTTGTGCAGATAGGCTATGGGGATTTGGAGATGCTGACCCCATCGCGGACTCATCTGCTAGCACACGTAAGCTGGCCCGATGTTGGAGGAATCACCCCTCTTCGAGGACCGCTGTTGCCGCCGACAAGGGGACCAAGGCCACATCCGTGTCCTTATAGTTCCCAGGGATCACAGGCTAGAGTGTTTTCAGATCCTTAGGTTCAGCTCCCGGGTCATGGGGGTAACCTGTATGAGGCATTCTACGGCGATGCTTGAGTACGTGGATGTTAGTTCTAGTATGGTAGTAATCATATCGCCACAGTCCTGCGTGTCTTGTGGGATATGATGAGGTTGAGAGTTGAGTTCCGGAGGTGTAGATAGATAATGTATAGGAAGCTTGTAATGCCTTCGATGAGTTGTGTCATCCCTTCCGTAGTGGTATTTTAGCTTGGCTTGTACGGAAACTATGTCATGGTGTGTATGAATCATGGTGTTCATATGGCAGTTGTTTACCATGTTGATTGGTGTTTACCCTGCATGCCATGTTGTCCAGTACATTCCTTATCTCATGTCATAGAGTTGTTGTTCCCTATGATTAAGCTGTGGGTTTGTTTTCGTAGGATGGTGGCAACTAGGAATAACCCCGTGCCTGCCCCTGAGCAGGGTGAGGGAAGCCAGCCAAGGCAAGAGGATCTACCACATGCGCCTTCTCTGGCGGAAGTAATGCTAGAAGCTGAACGGAACAAGAGGGAGACCAACAGGCTATTGGAAGGAATTGAGCAGAACATAGCACGTGATTCTTGGAATGATCTCAATGATGGCGTATCACTCGATGATTTCATCAGACTGTGCCGACCCAAGTATCATCATTAGCTCGACCCACTCAATGCGTATGACTGGCTGACTAGCATGTACCGCAAGATTCGGGCTGCTAATGTGCCCGAGGCCAGCAAGGTGACCCTTGCAACTTACTTTCTAGAAGGACCTGCCAATCTCTGGTGGGAAAATTATGAAGCCACGTGTCCCGCAGGCCCCGCACCAACTTGGGGGGAATTCAGTCCAACATTTCGTACCCATCACATCCCGGAAGGGCTAATGGATTGTAAGAGAGAGGAATTATGTGCCTTCACCCAGGGCAGACTGTTAGTGGATGCTTATATTCGTGAGTTTGGAAACCTGGCTTGCTATGCTCCCGAGGAAGTTTCTACTGATGCCAAGAAGCAGGCTAGGTTTGGCAAGGGACTTAACCCTGAGCTCTGCTGAGATCTGCACCTGCATGAGCGCACCACCTTCCAAGCTCTCGTCAACAAGGCAATCAATGCCGAGACTGGACAGACTGACTATGAGGCCACGAGAAAGCACAACCATGACTTCAACCCCGCATCTGGCTCGGGCCTCAATAAATGCCGGGTCTAGGTGCCCAACGTAGCTCTGCCACCAAGATACAATGTGAGGCCATCCTTCCAAGCGCCTCGCCCAGCTCAGCCCAACCCTCCAGTCAGGCCATTTGGAGGACCGCCTGCCAATGTTGCTCCCCATGCCACCGTGGTCTGCTATAAATGTGGAGAACCGGGACACTACTCCTATGAGTTTCCCTAGAATAGTGCTAAGCCCGCTACACGTGGAAAGCCAGGAAAGCCTTCTTTCTGAAGCCAGCTCCTACTCGTGGACGAGTGAACTATGTGTCTGCTGAGGAAGCCCTTGAGAATCCTGATGTTATCCTAGGTATGCTCCTTGACAATAGTCATCTAGCATCTGTTCTATTTGATACCGGGGCATCTCATTCTTTCATCTCAGAAAGTTATGCACAGTTGCATAACATGTATTTTTGTGATATGCCTACTCCTTTAGTAGTGCAGACTTCGGGTTCAAAATGGCAAACTTCTAGAGTGAGGCATGATAATGAGATTCTGGTCGATAGATTAGTCTTCCTAGTATCTTTGATAGCCCTCAAGTCTTCGGAAATCAATATCATTCTAGGTATGGATTGGTTGAAAGCCCACTATGCCAAGATTGATACTCATTCTAGGAATGTTCAAGTTACACGTCCATCGGGTGAGATAGTTAATGTCTCCACTCGAACGACCAAGCACCAACTCTATTCCCTCAATGCTAGCCCCTTCTAGAGTTAGAAGATATTCCTGTAGTCCGTGACTTTCCGGATGTATTTCCAGAAGAACTGCCAGGAATTCCTCCTGTCAGAGATGTTGAGTTTGTGATAGAGCTCATCCAGGGACTGTTCCAATAGCCAAAAGACCCTATAAGATGGCACCCTTAGAACTAGCCGAACTTAAGATCCAACTCGATGAGGCTTTGATGAAAGGTTTCATCCGTCCTAGATCTTCTCCTTGGGCTTGTCCCGTCCTCTTCGTCAAGAAGAAGGATGGATCGGCTCGGATGGTTGTGGACTATCGGCCAGTGAATCTGGTCACCATAAAGAACAAGTATCCGCTCCCCAGGATCAACGACTTGTATGATCAAGTCGCTGGATCCTTTGTCTTTTCCAAAATGGATTTGAGGTTGGGATACCATAAAATCAGAATTAGAAAAGGGGACATTCCAAAAACGGCTTTTGTTACTCGTTACGGCCAATACGAGTACACCGTCATGTCCTTCGGTTTAACGAATGCCCCAGCCACCTTCTCTCGCTTGATGAATTCGATCTTCATGGAGTACTTGGATACATTCGTCGTGGTTTGCCTCGATGATATACTCATCTACTCGAAGAACGATCAAGAACATGCCGAGCACCTAAGGCTGGTATTGATAAAACTTCGAGAGCATCGTCTATACGCCAAATTCTCCAAGTGTGAATTTTGGTTGGCAGAAGTGACCTATCTGGGCCACGTGATATCTGGTAAAGGTATTGTTATCAATCCCGAGAGAGTTCAGGCCGTCCTTGATTGGACTCCACCTGAATCGGTTAAGCAAGTTTGGAATTTCCTTGGCTTAGCGAGCTACTGTCGCCGCTTTGTCGAGAATTTCTCCAAGGTTGCAAAACCTCTGACTGAACTCCTCAGGAAGGATAAAAAGTTCGAGTGGACTCCACAATGCGAGCACGGTTTTCAGGAGTTGAAAAGACAACTGAACTCTGCTCCCGTTTTGGTGCCACCAGATTTCTCTAAGGACTTTGTTATCTATTGCAATGCCTCGCGACAAGGATTAGGTTGCACTCTCATGCAAGATCGTCATGTGATTGCATATGCATCTCGATAGTTGCATCCACATGAGGATAATTATCCAACACATGATCTTGAGCTTGCAGCTGTAGTCCATGCACTGAAAACCTGGCGACATTACCTTCTAGGTAATCATTGCGAAATTTACACTGATCACCAAAGTCTAAAATATATATTCACCCAGCCGGATTTGAATCTCATGCAAAGACGGTGGGTAGAGTTGATTACAGATTATGACTTAGGGATAACTTACACCCCGGGGAAAGCCAATGTCATGGCTGATGCACTAAGTCGTAAGTCTTATTGTAACAACCTGATGTTACAACAAGGTCAACCACTTCTCCGTGAGGAATTTCGGAAGTTAAACCTCCATTTTGTCCCTCAAGGATTCCTATCCAACCTGGTCGCGAAACCTAATCTTATGGATCAAATAGTAGCTATCCAGAAATATGATAAGGGTATATCCCGGATCAAGGGGAATATTGCTAGCGGAAACGCTAAAAATTTCTCCAAGGAGGATGAAGGTGTTGTGTTCTTTCAGAACCGGTTGGTGGTTCCCAAGAGCACACGCTTCAGACAGCTTATCCTTAAGGAGGCTCATGATTCTCCTCTCACAATTCATCCGGGTAGTACCAAGATGTATCAGGACCTACGCTAGAGGTTTTAGTGGACAAGGATGAAGAGAGAAATTGCTCAGTTCGTTGCTAATTGCGACGTTTGTCGTCGCGTGAAAGCAGAACATCAAAGGCTTGCTGGCACCCTTCAACCTTTAGCTATTCCTGAATGGAAATGGGATAAAGTCGGTATGGAATTTATTATCGGATTTCCCAGGACTAACAGGGGAATAATGCTATATTTGTGGTCATCGACCGTCTTTCCAAAGTGGCTCATTTCCTTCCTGTTTGGGAAAGTATAAATGCTGGCCAGCTAGTGGAATTGATTATTTCTTGAAAAGTTTCTCTTCATGGTGTTCCTTTGGAGATTAACTCAAACTGTGAAAGTATCTTCACTTTCTGATTTTGGGAAAGTTTTCAAACCGCTATGGGGAGTCATCTATCCTTTAGCACTGCTTTCCACCCGCAATCAAGTGGTCAAGTTGAGCGAGTCAATCAAATCCTTGAAGACATGCTCCGAGCTTGTGTTATATCTTTCGGTATGAATTGGGAGAAGTGTCTTCCATTTGCCGAATTTGCTTATAACAATAGTTATCAATCAAGCCTAGGCAAAGCCCCTTATGAAGTTCTCTATGGACGAAGTTGTCGAACACCTCTTAAATTGTCAAAAACCGGAGAGAGGCAACACTTTGGCCCGGATATGATCCAGGATGCAGAGGAGCAAGTTCGCATTATTCATGACAAGTTGAAAACAGCCCAATCTCTTCAAAAGAGCCAATATGATCGTCATCATAAGGCTATGACCTATGAAGTTGACGAAAAGGCTTACCTTCGGGTTACACCTCTGAAGGGTACCCATCGATTCGGTATCAAGGGCAAGTTGGCTCCTCGTTACATTGGACCTTTTCGCATTCTTTCTAAATGAGGAGAGGTTGCCTACCAATTGGAATTTCCGCCGCATCTTTCCAAGGTTCATGATGTCTTCCACGTCTCGCAACTCACGCGTTGCTTCTTGGACCCTGTCCGTGAGGTAGACCACGTAGCGCTTGATCTCCAAGATAACATTACATATCGAGAATACCCTGTTCGTATTCTTGATAAAAGCTGAGCGTACTACTCGGTGTTGGAACAACAAGTTTCTCAAGGTTCAGTGGTCACACCATTCTGAAAAGGAGGCCACATGGGAAAGAGAAGATCGTCTTCGACTAGAGTACCCCGCGCTCTTCCCGACGACTTCAAAATCCCGGGACGAGAATCTTTTGAGTGGGGGTCAGTTGTCACATCCCTATCTAGGAGTCATAGGAACAACATGTGTTTGCATCATGTTTAAATTTGGCTTCAACTTGAAATGGGGAGTTAAAGGAACCCCAAGGTTACTTTTAATCAAAACAATTCAAATTTGGTGAAAATTTCAACAAATCCAAAATGCCCACTAAAAATGTTCCCTATGTCTAGTAAATTTGGACATGATTATAACATGGATCATTTTAATTATTTGAACACCGAATTTAAAGAAATTTAAAAATACATGATAAAGCCTCTAGAAATATCAAATAAAGCAATATCATTATTTTAGTTTTCAAATTATCCCGACACTCTTTGGATAAGTTTGATATATTCAAACTTGATTATATAAATGTTTGGGATAATTTCAAGATAATATATGTACGTGAAAATAAAATAATTCAAATGATAGAAAATAAAAAACAGAGAATAAAAAGAAAAGAAAATGGGGAAAGTTTACCTGGGCCAGGGAAGAAGCTGGCCCAGCCCACCAGGGGCGAACCGGTCTTCTTCCACCTCCGGCCAGAAGGACACCCGGCGAGTGGTCGTCACACGCCGGCCACCTCCTCCCTGCCTGGCTGCTAGCCTGGAGGGCTTGGAGAGCGCCTACGCGAGGCCTCCTCGTTGTGGCCTCCTTCTCCTCTCCCTCTCCCCCTGCGTGCTCCTCCTCTTGCTCTCTTTCTCCCCTGCTCCGCCATGGCCGAGCCCTGCTCGAGCTCGCCGTCGTCGCGCTAGCCGCCCCCTCGCCTCGCTAGGTAGCCCCCGAGAACCACCGCGACCCCCTCGTCCTCCTTGTGACCCTAGAAGACGCTAGGAGCCCCTCTACGCCGCGCGATCGCCATTCCTCCCTACCGTCCACCGGAGCCCCGCCTCGACATTCTCCCCCGTCCGGACCTCCTCCGACCTCGCCAACGCCTTTGCTGGAACCGCGGTGAGCCGCTGGTGCTCCTCCCCTTATCCCCCTTCTCTCCCGTGCCCCGTAGACGCCGCGCCCTTCTTACCCGAGCTCCGGCCACCACTACCTCGATGCCGGCGTCGATCCCGACCACCCCAGCCTCTGGTTTGCGGCTAGATCGACGCGCGGTCGAGCGTAGGCTCTTCCAGCGCTCTCCGCCGTCCATTTGGTCGCCGAAGGAGGGATTCCAACCCCCTCCACCGTCCCTGACGTCGCCGGCAGCTCAACGCCGGCGAGTCAACCTGTCTGACCACCAGGGGTTTGACCCCTGGGTCACTGGCAGGTGGGGCCGGGCCCCTATTAGTCAAATCTTAATTAAGAAATTAATTAATTAATTTAATTAAACTATTCAGTCACTGACCAGTGGGCCAGTGCTGTTAATTGATTAGGATTAGTTTTAATTCTTTAGTTAGGTGATTGAGTCAATGACATGTGGTCCCCACATGTCAGGTTTGACTTTGGCCCGGTTAGCTGACCAGCTGACGTCAGAGTGACGTTACGCTGATGTTATATTTGGTTTTCTAGTTTAAAAATAATTCCAGAAATTTTTCAAAAATTCAAAAATTCATATAAATTAATCTGTAAATCAGATGAAAATAATTTATATATGAAAATTTATCACAAAAATCCAATGAATCCAATGATGCTATTGTCATGCATGTTAGAGCAATCTAAATACGTGAACATTGACATTTACTAATAGGTTAGTATATGGAATTTGAAATAAAGAACGATTTTGAACCTATATTCAAATTAATTTCAAATCAACATGAACACTAGCTGCATTAGCTCATCCAAACATGCTATCATTCCATGATCATGCATGATATTGTTGCACTTGCGTGTGTTGATTGTTTCTTATCTGCATTGCGGTAGGCCCTGCTTCTGAGGATACCCCCGAGTATCCCGACGAAGGAGAGAACCTTTCCACTACCCAGCAAGGCAAGCAACCCCTTTGATCATTTCGATAACATCCCACTCTCTCGCTCCTACTCTTGATTATTGTATTAGTACAGTCCATCACATGTCAGTCATACACGGTAGATGATCCTATTCTGCTGCATAACCTGTCATTATCACAGTAAATACCTAAACCTTGCAACCTAGCATACCTGGTAGATGTTTGTGCCATGATGTGCTTAGCTTATTTTGCCTGCTATGCTTGCTATGCTTAGAGTTGTGTCAGGTATGTTTCATCTGGGTGATGAACTGAGTGAAACGATGTTGTTCTGATGTGATGATATTATGATGAACTGGATTTGGTAAAGGTAGCGATGAGAGGCTATGTAGGAGTACATAGCGGGTTGTCTCATTGGGACCGTTCTTAGGAACTGAGTTCCGTGTTTGTGATCGAAGGCTAGATACTACCACACATTGGGATACTCAACTGACCCTCTCGACTTATCATTCGCTTAGTCTTTAGTCCAGGAGTTGCAAGTAGTTTCTAGTGTTTATAGCATGCTGGAAGCCATGCGTAGTGGTGACCCTAGGGGTGGGTTTCGACGCAGTAGGTAGTGGCACGGTGTACCAAGGGTCACCCGAATGGTGGGCTTGGGAACCCTGCGCACATCATTTGGGGTCGTAGTGGAAACTTCGGCCGGACTTCTGTGCTGGTTCAGTCTCAAATAGGCGACAGCCTGGACTAGAGGTCTTATGTGATTGACGGTCGTGGCCGACTCCCTTGATGGGCTTCCGCTTGAAGGTTGCCGAGGTGCCTGGTTTTATGAGCACACAACAATAAGTGGCGAGAGCGTGTGTGAAGAAGTACACCCCTGCAGGGTATGGAACTATTCGAATAGCCGCGTCCTCGCTTATGGACTACTTGGAGAACTTATGCTGTTCATAGATAATCAAATGGATACTCATAAAAATATCAAGACAAGTGTGAGTATCGTGGATGGCACCTCATAAAAATATCAAGACAAGTGAATCCATGGTGGTGTATTGTCATGGAGTTAGTGGACTCGTGTGCGATATCTAAAATGTAAACAAAGAGTTAAAATTGAGTAGTGTTGGTTAGCCATGAGCCAAAGCTGGCATTGCTGCGTAAACTCCACCATTCCCTTTGTTGATACATGAGCATGAATAGACTAGGTTTGTTTTAAATACTTGCTATGTACGTTTGTACGCACGTTTGCTAAATAAATGTTGCACATGAGACCCAGGACCCATCAGGTGGCTTCTTTCTAGATGTCGACGATGCCGAATAGCTGGTGTCCCAGCTACGACCTTTGCCCTGTGGCGGGCTGTAGATTGTTAGGCCATGCGCCTTTTTACCCTTTCATCTGTCTATACTCAGACAGCTTATGCTTCCGCTTGGTTCGTATGAACATGTTTGTATGACTTGACTGTCGAGTCATATGACCCCTATCTGTAAGAACAAGCCTCTTAAATAAAGTCATGTCGTTGTATGGTTATGTTGTGATGCCATGGTTGTATCTATGCATATCGGGCATGTCGTGCGTACGTGTGACGTGTAATGGTATGTATGGGATCCAACACCTAGTCGTGTGCCTTTAGTAGTAATCTTTACGAGAAACTGCCTCTTTGTGCTTCCATCGAGCCATGGTAGCTTGGTACTGCTCCGGACACATTGATTGACCGACACGTATCCTCCTTTGCTGCTGTGTCCGTCCCTTCGGGGAAATGTCTCGCAGTGTAATGGAGTCCCTATAGCTTGCTACGACTCGTCTACACATGCTTGAGGCCGACACCTGCATTGCTGGGTTACTTATGCCTGTTTTCGTACGGATGTCCGCTTGGGTTCTATGACTAGATATGTCGGCCCGGGTTCTCTGTCGTTTGATTACCAGTGACATGTTCACATACGTGAGCCAAAAGACACAAACGGTCCCGGCTAAGGTAAGGCTGCAGCCGTGGAACTTACCATGCGTCAAGCCGCAGAGTGATGTGATATGTTACAGTCTGGGTTCATATGACCTAGGATCGGGGTCCCGACAGCCGTGTTGCCAAGTGACATCCGGCATTACTCGCCACGAGTGGCGGCTTACATTGAGACGGACAATGAGATTGTGCATCAAGACGCATTAGATGCCTTGGAGGAGGAACGAGAACTGCTGGCTGCTCGTTCAGCGATCTATCAACAAGACCTATGCCACTATCATAGCCGTAGAGTCAAGACCCGGACGTTTCAAGAAGGCGACTTGGTGCTCCGGGTGATTCAAGATTAGACAAATATGCATAAGCTATCTCCTCAATGGGAATGACCTTCCATGATCAGCAGAAATCTCAACAACGGGTCATATTACCTCATTGATATCTGAGAGGACTCAGATAACTCGGGTCACGAGACCCGCCAGCTGCGGCCTTATTATACCTGAGTTGCTGAGACTCGACATTGTACACTATCATTATATATATCATATTTATATATGAATAAAGTAGCATTCCTACAAGCCGGGGCCTCTGCCATTTCGCATAACTTCATCCATGCAAGAAAGATCCAAAACATAGCTATCAAAGGGGGCTTCCCACCCTCCGGGTGTAGCTTATCAAACCCTAACAGCTAGATCTTAAGGCAAAAATGTTGAAAAATCCACATAGCTATCGAAGGGGGCTTCCCACCTTTCGGGTGTAGCTTATCAAATCCTAACAGGAGGATGTTCAGCTAAAAAAGTTGACAAGTGAACTTGGTTGTCTAAGGGGGCTTCCCACCCTTCGGGTGTAGCTTATCAAACCCTAACAGCCGGCTCTTAAGCCAAAAATGTTGACAACCCAACATAGCTATCGAAGGGGGCTTCCCACCCTTTGGGTGTAGCTTATAAAACCATAACAGCAGGCTCTTAAGCCAAGAAAGTTGACAAGTCAACTTGGTTGTCTAAGAGGGCTTCCCACCCTCCGGGTGTAGCTTATCAAATCCTAATAGCCGGTTGTTCAGCTAACAAAGTTGACAAGTGAACTTGGTTGTCTAAGGGGGCTTCCCACCCTTCGGGTGTAGCTTATCAAACCCTAACAGCCGGCTCTTAAGCCAAAAATGTTGACAACTCAACATAGTTGTCGAAGGGGGCTTCCCACCCTTCGGGTGTAGCTTATAAAACCATAACAGCAGGCTCTTAAGCCAAGAAAGTTGACAAGTCAACTTGGTTGTCTGAGAGGGCTTCCCACCCTCCGGGTGTAGCTTATCAAACCCTAACAGCCGGCTCTTAAGCTACAAAATTTGACAACTCAACTTGGTTGTCTAAGGGGGCTTCCCACCCTCTGCGTGTAGCTTATCAAACCATAACTGCCGGCTCTTAAGCCCAAAATGTTTACAACTCAACATAGCCGTCTAGGGGGCTTCCCACCCTACGGGTGTGGCTTACCAAACCCTATCGGCCAGCTCCTAAACCAAAAAAGGTGACAAATCAGCTTGGTTGTCTAAGGGGGCTTCCCACCCTCCAGGTGTAGCTTATCAAACCCTAACAGCCGGCTCTTAAGCCAAAAATGTTGACAAGTCAACATAGCAGGCGAAGGGGGCTTCCCACACTCCGGGTGTAGCTTATCAAACACTAACAGCCGACTCTTAAGCCAAAAATGTTGACAAGTCAACATAGTCGTCTAGGGGGCTTCCCACCCTATGGGTGTAGCTTATCAAACCCTATCGGCCGACTCTTAACCAAATAGTTGACTCCGTCAACACGTTAGGAAGATACAACATCTTTGGGTTATGCTTTTAAGCCGCCCTCCTAACTATATAAAGATACATCTATTCTTGTAGGAAATTAAGCTGCCAAGAGCCGGTAAAGCATCCAATGAGAAGTGCAAGGACGATGACATATGTATGCTAAGCTGGATTGTTTCATATTTGCACGATGGCATAATTCAAGCAAAGGCAAAGTTACTACCAGACTATTACATATGCTCTTTGTGGAGCCCAAAATTGTCTTAAAGTTTTTTACACCGCTCATGGCGGGTCACAAAGAGACGGCTATCAACAGGCATTCACACCGCGATCAGCTGGCCGGGGGGTCACCCTGCTCCGGGTTTTCGACTGCCTTGATCTGAAGATTTTCCAAGTCGCAAAGGTTCCTTCTTCAAAGAAGGGGGACGGGTCAAGTTCAGAGGCAAAAATATTCTTACTGCGGACAAGCGTCAGATCCTAGGACTCAAAGAGAGGGCTGCAGATTCTATTCTGGTCAGCGCTGTAAGCCGCCTGGTATTTCTCCAGGTTGACTTCATCTGCTAACATGGAGGCAAGGACTTTGGAAGCCTTTACACACCGTGCATAGTCAGCCTTTGTAAACTCGAAGACATCATCTTTTTTGGAGGGAAACCCGTCCATCATATCAGTCGGAGTTAACTCTAGAGCAAAAGTCAATGCTCGACTTATGGCTGCGATCGCCCCCTGACGGGCGGATGATCTTTTCAACTCTACATTTTGCTTTGATAGCATGGACAGAAGCTCTAAGACCCCTTTGATAGTTGAAGGGGTAGTATCCTTGTACAGTACATCCTTGATTGTACACACAGCGCCACAATAAATTTGTTCTGCCAGAGTATACATGGCCTTTAGGGTTAGCAAGTAGTCGGAGGCAAGTTGGCGGCTCCGAGGACCTACAGAAGACAGACGCCTCGTCATGAGTCGCCAGCACAAGTAAAATACACAAATTGAGTTAAGTTGTCAAATATTTACCAAAGATGGCGGTTGTCATCTTCTTGATGTGGCACTTCAAGGGCTACACCTAATGAGACAAGATCATAAGCCGCTGATCAGCATCATCCGCCCATTTCGTCAGGGCGGCTTGTTCAGTCTTAGCAGATTCCTTGAAGGTTGCAAAGTCGGCCTTAATCTTGGTCAGTTCTTCAGAAAGGATCCAGCATTTTTCATCAGGTTCACTTTGGGTGGCCTGCTACGTGGCTAGATTATTTTTTAAGCCGGCTTCATTTAAAGCTTCCTACGACATCGCAAAGTATGGAATGAGCCGTCAGGAGGAGAATTCAACAAGTCTCAAACAGATTGCAAGCAATATGTATGACACTTGAGGGCTAATGTCTATTTGATCTCCTACATTAATGGCAGTTCCGGATCATCTTTATCAAATTAACCCAGAACTTGGGGGGGTACACTTTGGTTTTTCAACTGGTTTCCAAGGAAAAGATCTGACTCAAATTTAACAAGATTGAACCGACCCTTGGGGGCTACAATTGGCTATAATGGCTATCTTCAATAAAGCAGCGGCTCAATGTTATCAAATTTGAGTTAGCCCTTGGGGACTACGAATGATGATTTGCAATTACTTCTAAATAAGTTGAGGCCTATGGGCTAAGTAGTTCTACTTCTAGCAGCTTTTGAAGACCCGGATTATCATCATCCAATATTAACCTGGCTCTTGGGGGCTACCTAAGGGTATAAGGAGAGTGAAGAATACCTCGTATTTCCTCTTCATTAAATTGACAAGCTTGACCTCCAATTCCTGGCTTGTAGACAAACGGTTCAAATAACCAGCATGAAGTTCGTCAGTGGTCATCTTCTCAAGGGCGGGGAGCTCAAACTCCAGCTTCTTGGAGGTTTCAACCGTCTCACCATGCTTTGTCAGCACATGAGGTTGAGGAGAGTGGAAGCCGACGCCAGTAGTAAAAACATCCGGAGCGGCTGTTTCATCGGCAACATTTGTGGAGCTGGGCGGCTTGGAATGGTCCCTTGGAGGACTCTCAGGAATCATATCATCAGCCGCCGACTCTGTAGAAGGACAAGTTTCTTCAGGTGTCTCCTTGGAAGCCACCGAATGATCAACATCCGATATGGGAGCATCCAATTTGGCAGGCTCCGGTTCTTGAACATTAGGGCCATGGGAGGATTTGTTGGTCTTCCTTCGCTTGGCTTGAGCCCTGAAAAGCATGAAGATTAGGAGCCCAAAATATTTATGACCACCAAAGACTCGGATATAAGAGTTGAAGAACACATACAACGGGTTAATCTTTGGAGGCCGCAGTGCAGTGGCCGTAGAGTCGCCAAACGAAGGAGACGATCCCTGAAAAGCAGTTAAGGTAATATAAGGCAATCTTGAAATTGCAAAGGAAGGATTAGTAAAATCAAGGAGAGAAGGAATATGTACCTCAGCTGGACATTTCCTTTGAGTCGAAGAATTACGCAACCCGTACATGAGAACAGTAGAGCCGGCGATCCAGGTCTGGCATCTGGCGGCTTGCTGTTGCTTTTTCAAAAGAAATTGGGGGTCTAAGTAATCAATAGGATGAGAAAGAGGAACTTTCCTAATGACCCGCCGTATCTTCTAGGTTACGAAGTATTCTGAGTTGGACGAAACATAAGTTACCTCAGGGGCGTTGGCCTGGTTGGTCTCTGTCTCGTCCTGTGAATGGTTGTTGTCAATAAGGTTAATAAAGAGGTGGCAAAAAATAGTCAAGTTATACCTCTAAGCCGTCTGATTCCGGTTGTTCAAACCATTCTTCCTAAGGAGTGGTCTTCTTCTTCATCTTCTTGGCCACGATCTTCTTCCTGAAATTCTTCAGAGGAGGAACATATTTCTTCTTCTAGAAGTCGGGGTCAGCCTGAAAAGGTAAACCGACAAGTAGTGAGGGGATTGCCAAGACATAGCTAATAAAGAGAAGAGAGTATAAAGAGTCGCCTTACACCTAGGGCTGGGTTAGTGGCACAGAAAGGTGCCAGCCCAATGGCACTGCAAGCTCCTGAAGTTTCGTGGACAAGACTCCGGATGATAGTTGTAATATCATCCTCTGTTAACGTTGTCCGGCTGAAGCAGAGGGAATCATCATACTGGCCCAGATATTCGCACATATGGTGATTTCGCCGGCTCAAGGGCATAATCCTCCATGAAATCCAACAGCGGATCAAATCCATTCCCATCAGTCCGTTGGCCATAAGGGCTTTAATGTTGGCATGAGCCGGTTCGTGCTTCGCTCGTTCAGCAATTGACAGTCGGCCAGGAAGTTCCGAGGTCATCTTGAGTTGGGATGGGCGGTAACTCGGCAGGGGATGCTCTCCTTCTTGGGAGGTATCTTTACAATAGAACCAAGTCTTGTTCCAGTCTTTAGGATGGCTTGGCATCTGAACAGACAGAAAGGTTATGTCCAGGCGTCTCTGAATAGAAATTCTGCCAAGCTCTCGGCTTGGGCCGGCCTTCACCTCCGTCTGATGGTTTGCATAAAAAAACTCACGAAAGAGACCAACGGACGACTCTGTTTGCAAGTAGACTTCACTAAGCACTTGGAAATTGCAGATGTTGGAAACGGAGTTGGGAGCAAGGTCTTGAGGGTGCAGCTTGTAAAAGTGGAGAACGTCCCGAAAGAATTTTGAGCCGGGGTGGTACAACCCCACGTTCGACATGATCTGAAAATACGACTACTTTGCCCTCCTGAGGAACGTGCTTTAGTTCATTACCCAGAACCTGCCAATGGATGACATCTTTGGCGGGAAGGGTGCCCGCGTGTACAAAGTCTATCAGGAATTCTTTAGTGATGCAAGAGCCGACCCAATTGCATGAGTTGGATACATGAGACATGGCGGCGGTTCAAAACTACGCAAGGTAACAATGTACAGCATGTTAGGGAACGGCAGATGTCTATGGGCGGTTAAAAGCCTAAGATTTTGAGATTAAGCCGCCATGTTCTGGTTGGTGAGAGCCGGAATTACATGGCGGGTCAAATTTACGAGACGAGGCAAAATTTGGCTAAGTGTGGAAAACAGGTTTCGCAACATATCTCTGAGGCTGCAGATCTACAAAACAAAGAAAAATGGTTTTATTTCAAAACCTAGCGACGAACCGTCGAAACAGCGAAAGTTTGAAAACAGCGGGCGGAGCAGTTGCAGATCTTCGCGGAACTACTATCGGTTTTCTATAGAACACTGCAATGAGGAAAGCATATCATCGAGTTTTTGTGGACTAAGCAGGGCCGGCATTGGAGAAGAGCCAGTGTTCTAAGCGGCGGAAGAACTCCGTGAAAACCCTACCAGAATGGCTCTGCATCTACGGGAGTAAAGACTCACCGGAGATGGTGCGGTAGATGTGGGCGGAAACTCTAGAACCAACAGGTTGATGTAGCGGCCTTGGCGACGACGGTGTGAAGACGGCACTGGAGCGAGGTGTACTGGAGCGGCGGCGTCGGAAGAAAGAAGACAAAGAGCGAGTGGGGAGGAAAAGAAATGCCACCCCTCGTGGTCCTATTTAATAGGCAAGGGTGGAAACAAGCACGAAAATCCACGCGATGGATATCATTTAACCGAGGCGGATGCCTCGATTCTCGGACTGTCCATTTAATAAGGGAAAGATTCGTTGTGGACGTTAGAGGTTCTTTCTGACAGATTTGATATGATGTCATGGCGGGTCATTATTTTTAGGTAACATAAGGGAGACTCGCTGATAATTGACAAGGCGGCTGAAGTGAGCAAGCTCAAATCAACCTGGGGCCTAATGTTGGGGATATAACCCCATGGTGAGACCCGCCCCTGAGGTTCCGGGTCACACTAGGCGACTTGTACACCAGTCCAAAGATGGGCCATGAAGACTTAAGCCCAGGACGTTGTGCGTCTTGATAAGATGGGCCGGAGCGTGGCCCAGACAGAGAAAGTATGAAGACCTGGGCGTAGAGCCGCCTGGAGACAACTTGCTCAGGAAGGCAAGACAATGTAGAGACGGATTCAAACACATAGTGAGAGTCGGTTACAAATTGTATGCCCATGGTCTTGACCTCCTATAGAAAGGCGAGACTCAGGGTGACTTAGAGGATCAGACTATCGATAACTAGGTCAAGCAATAGCTCCCTTGTAATCGATACACCAAGCAAGATAAACACAAGCAGGACGTGGGCTGTTACGTCAACTTGAGGGGCCGAACCTAGATAAACCCATGTTCTTCGTCCCAATCAATCCCTTTGTCACATCCCTAGCTAGATGTCATAGGACAGCATATGTGTGTGTGCATCATATATCATTTTTGCATCAACATGAAATGGGGACTAAAGGAAACCCCAAACCCTCATTTGAATCAAACCAATTCAAAGTTTGTGAATATTCAACAAATCCAAAATGCCCATCTAAAATGTCCCCTTTGTCTGATAAATATGGACATGATTATAAAAGGGGTCATTTAAATTAATTGAAAAACTATAGCAATTTGAAAATAAATGATAAAGCCTCTGAAAATGCCAAATAAAGCATTATCATTATTATATATTTCAAAATATCCTGAAACTTTTTATTTGAGTTCGAAATATTCAAACTTGATTATATAAAATAATTGGGATGTTTTATCAAAGCAATTGTATCTAAAAAGAAAATAAAACAAATGCCAGAAATAGAAAACAGAAAAAAAATAGAGGCCCAGGTGGGAACCGGCCCATGTGGCCCGTGACAGTCATCCCTGTCCTCACGCCAGGAGGACATCACGTGTGCACTCGCCGCGTGTGGGCACACGCCGGCCACCTCCTCCCTGCCTGGCTGCCGGCCTGGAGGGCTGGGAGAGCGCCAGCGTGAGGCCTCCTTCTCCTCTCCCTCTCTCCCTCGCGCGCTCTCTCTCTCGCTCTCTTTCCTCCTCTGCACCGCCATGGCCGAGCTCGTCTCCGCCGCATTGCCGTAGTTCTAGCCGCCGCCGCGCCTTTCTGAGCCTGCCAAAAGCCTAGCCACGACCTCCTCGTTCTCCCCGTGAAGCTAATCGACGCGGGGAGCCCTCCACGACGCGCCGGTCACTGAAGCTTCCCTCTGGCGATTCGAGGTCGTCTGCGCCTCGCTGAGCTCGTCGTCTCCCCCAGCAACCCCGTCGTGAGCCCCTGCTCTGTTTCCCCCTCCTCTAGCGGCCTGTCCATCGCCGTAGGCACCGTTCCCCTTGCTGCCCGAAGCTCGCCGCCTCTCGGGTTGTCGCCGGCCGTAGATTCGGTGGCCCCCGAGCCCCCTCTACCGCTTAGTTGGATGCGCGCGTGCACGGGCTACCTCCTGGTGTCCTCCGTGTGCCAAATTGTCACCGGAGGCGCAACTCCGACGGGTCGCCGCCATGCTGTTGGTCGCCATCGGCCCCGCTCCGGTGGGCGCCGACGTGGCCGACCATCCGGGGCTAATCCCCCTGATTAGTTAGGCCCCAGTCACTGACCAGTGGGCCCTGAGGTGGGCCAAACCCCTAGTCAGCATGGGGATTAGGCCTGTGTCACTAACGTGCAGGCCCCGCACATCGAATTTGACCTGGCCTGGTCAGCCGACCACCTGACGTCGTAGTGACGGCAGGCTGACATCATATTTCATTTTCCAGGTTTAAAATAATTCCAGAAATTGTTTAAAACTTTAAAAAGTTCATATAAATTAATCTGTAAATCAGATGAAAATAAGTTATATACGAAAATTTATCGGAAAAATCCAGTGAATCCAATGGTGCTATTATCATGCATGTTAGAACAACCTATGTAGATGAACCGTGAGATTTATTAATAGGTTAGCATATGGAATATTGAAATGAAGAACGATTTTGAACCTATATTCAAACTCGCTTCAAATTAACTTGGACACTAGCTATATTAGCTCATCCATACTTGCTACCATGTCATGATCATGCATCCTATTGTTGCACTTGCATGTATTGAATGCTATTTATCTGCATTGCGGTAGGCCCTGATTCTGAGGATACCCCCGAGTATTCCAACGAAGGAGAGAACCATCCCGCTACCCAGCAAGGCAAGCAACTCCCTTGATCATTCCGATAACATCCCACTCTCTCGCACCTGCTCTTGTTTATTGCATTAGGAAAAACGCTCATATGTATGTCATATACGGTAGAAGAACCTATTCTTTTGCATGAACTGTCATTGTCATAGTAAATAGCTAACCCTTGCAACCTAGCATACCTGGTAGATACTTGTGCCATGATGTGCTTAGCTTACTTTGCCTGCTATGCTTGCTATGCTTAGAGTTGTGTCAGGTCTGATTCATCTTTGTGATGAACAGGAGTGAAACATTGTTGTTTCGATGTGATGAGCTTATGATGAACTCGATTTGGTAAAGGTAGCGATGAGAGGCTATGTAGGAGTACATAGCGGGTGGTCTCATTGGGACCGTTCTTAGGAACTGAGTTCCGTGTTTGTGATCCAAGACTAGATACTACCACATGCTGGGCCCTGAAATATGACCCCGCTCGACTTATCAGTCGCTTAGTCCATAGTCCAGGAGTTGCAAGTAATTTCTGGTGTTTATAGCATGCTGGAGGCCATGCGTAGCGCTGACCCTAGGGGTGGCTATGACACGGTAGGCAGTGGCACAGTGTACCAAGGGTCACTCGAATGGTGGGCTTGGGAACCCTACGCACATCATTTGGGGCCGTAGCGGAAACTTCGGTTGGACTTCCATGTGGGTTCAGTCTCAAATAGGCGATAGCCTAGACTAGAGGTCTTATGTGATTGACGGTCATGGCCGACTCCCTCGCTGGGCTTCCGCTTGAAGGTTGTCGAGGTGCATGGTTTTAAGAACACACGATGATAAGTGGCGAGAGTGTGTGTGAAGAAGTACACCCTGTAGGGTATGAAACTATCTGAGTAGCCGCGTCCTCGGATATGGACTACTTGGATAACTTATGTTGTTCATAGATAATCAAATGGATACTCATAAAACTATCAAGACAAGTGTGAGTACTGTGGATGGCACTCTTCATTTGTCCTAGTTCTTCTCCTTGGGCTTGTCCCGTCCTCTTCGTTTTCGAAGAAGGATGGATCGGATTGGATGGTTGTGGATTATCGACAAGTGAATCTGGTCACCATAAAGAACAAGTATCCGCTCCCCAGGATCAATGATTTGTACGATCAACCCGCTGGATCATTTGTCTTTTCCAAAATGTATTTGCGGTTCGGATAACATCAAATCAAAATTAAAAACGGGGACATTCTAAAAACAGCTTTTGTTACTCGTTATGGCCAATACGAGTACATCGTTATGTCCCTCGGTTTAACCAATGCTCCAACCACCTTCTCTCGCTTGATGAATTCGATCTTCATGGAGTATTTAGATAAATTCATCGTGGTTTACCTCGAGGATATACTCCTCTACTCAAAGAATGAATAGGAACATGCCGAGCATCTAAGGCTGGTATTGATGAAACTTCAAGAGCACCATCTGTATGCCAAATTCTCCAAGTGTGAATTTTGGTTGCTAGAAGTGACCTATATGGGCCACGTGATCTCTGGTAAGGGTATTGCTGTCAATCCTGAGAGAGTTCAGGCCGTCCTTGATTGGACTCAGCCTGAATCGGTTAAGCAGGTTTGGAGTTTCCTTGGCTTAGCGAGCTATTGTCGCAGCTTTGTTGATAATTTCTCCAAGGTTGCAAAACCTCTGACTGAACTCCTCAAGAAATATAAAAAGTTCGAGTGGACTGCACAATGCGAGCACAGTTTTCAGGAGTTGAAAAGACGACTGACCTCTGCTCTCGTTCTGGTGCCACCAGACTTCTCTAAGGACTTTGTTATCTATTGCGACGCCTCGCGATAAGGATTAGGTTGCATTCCCATGCAAGATCGTCATGTGATTGCATACGCATCTCGACAGTTGCATCCACATGAATATAATTATCCAACACACGATCTTGAGCTTGCAGTTGTGGTCCATGCACTGAAAAACCTGGCGACATTACCTTCTAGGTAATCGTTGTGAAATTTACACTGATCACCAAAGTCTGAAATATATTTTCACCTAGCCGGATTTGAATCTCAGGCAAAGATGGTGGGTTGTGTTGAGTACAAATTACGAATTAGGGATAACTTACACCCCGGGGAAAGCCAATGTTATAGCTGATGCACTAAGTTGTAAGTCTTATTGTAACAACCTAATGTTTCAACAAGGTCAACCACTTCTCCATGAGGAATTTCGGAAGTTAAACCTTCAAATTGTTCCTCAAGGATTCCTATCCAACTTGGTGGCAAAACCTACTCTTAAGGATCAAATTATAGCTGGCCAGAAGCGTGATAAGGGTATTTCCCGCATTAAAGAGAACCTCATTAGCGGTATTGCTAAGGATTTCTCTATAGATGATCAAGGTGTGGTGTTCTTTCAGAACCGTTTGGTGGTTCCCAAGAACCAACATCTTCGGCAGCTGATTCTCAAGGAGGCTCATCGTTCCCCTCTCACAATTCATCCGGGTAGTACCAAGATGTATCAGGATCTACACTAGAGGTTCTGGTGGACTAGGATGAAGGGAGAAATTGCTCAGTTCGTTGCTAATTGCGACATTTGTTGTTGCGTGAAAGCAGAACATCAAAGGCCTGCTGGCACCCTTCAACCTTTAGCTATTCCTAAATGGAAATGGGATAAGGTCGGAATGGATTTCATTACTGGATTTCCCAGGACTAAGAGAGGGAATAATGCTATGTTTGTGGTCATCGACCACCTTTCCAAAGTGGCTCATTTTCTTCCTTTTCGGGAGAGTATAACTGCTAGTCAGCTAGCGGAGTTATATGTTTCTCGAATAGTTTCTCTTCATGGTGTTCCTTTGGAGATTAACTCAGACTGTGGAAGTATATTTACTTCCCAATTCTGGGAAAGTTTCCAAACCGCTATGGGGACTCATCTATCCTTTAGCACTGCTTTCCACCTACAGTCAAGTGGTCAAGTTGAGCGAGTCAATCAAATTCTCGAAGATATGCTCCGAGCTTTGTTATATCCTTCAGTATGAATTGGGAGAAATGTCTTCCATTTGCCGAATTTTCATATAACAATAGTTATCAATCAAGCTAGGGCAAAGCCCATTTTGAAGTTCACTATGGACGAAGGTGTCGAACACCTCCTAACTGGCCAGAAACCAGACAGAGGCAACTCTTTGGCCCGAATATGATCCCGGATGTAGAGGAGCAAGTTCGCATTATTCGTGAAAAGTTGAAAACAGCCTTGTCTCGTCAAAAGAGATAATATGATTGCCATCATAAGGCTGTGACCTATGAAGTTGACGAGAAGGCTTACCTTTGGGTTACGCCTTTGAAGGGTACCCATCGATTCGGTATCAAGGGCAAGTTGGCTCCTCGTTACATTGCACCTTTTCACATTCTTGCTAAATGATGGGACGTTTCCTACTAATTGGAACTTCCGCCGCATCTTTCCAAGGTTCATGATGTCTTCCACGTGTCGCAACTTAGGCGTTGCTTCTCGGACCCTGTCCGTGAAGTAGACCATGAAGTGCTTGATCTCTAAGATAACCTTACATATCAAGAATACACTATTCGTATTCTTGATCAAACAGAGCGTACCACTCGGCGTCGGAACATCAAGTTTCTCAAGGTTCAATGGTCACACCATTCTGAAAAGGAGGCCACATGGGAAAGAGAAGATCGTCTTCGACTAGAGTAGCCCGCGCTCTTCCCAACGACTTCAAAATCTCAGGATGAGATTCTTTTGAGTGGGGGTGAGTTGTCACATCCCTAGCTAGATGTCATAGGACAACATGTGTGTGTGCATCAAATATCATTTGTGCATCAACATGAAATGGGGACTAAAGGAAACCCCAAACACTCATTTGAATCAAACCAATTCAAAGTTTGTGAAAATTCAAAAAATCCAAAATGCCCATCTAAAATGTCCCCTATATCTGATAAATATGGACATGATTATACAAGGGGTCATCTAAATTATTTGAACAACTATAGAAATTTAAAAATAAATGATAAAGCCTCTCAAAATGCCAAATAAAGCATTATCATTATTTTATATTTCAAAATATCCTGAAACTTTTTATTAGAGTTTGAAATATTCAAACTTGATATTATAAAATAATTGGGATATTTTATAAAAGCAATTGTAATTGAAAAGAAAATAAAACAAATGTCAGAAATACAAAAGAAAAAGAAAAAAAAGAAAGGAGAGGCCCAGGGCGGAACCGGCCGATCTCGCCCGTGCTAGTCATCCATGTCCTCTCGCCAGGAGGACACGGGCGTGCGCTCGCCGCGCATGGGCACACGCCAGCCACCTCCTCCCTGCCTGGCTGTCTGCCTGGATGGCTGGGAGAGCGCCAACGCGAGGCCTCCTCGTCGTGGCCTCCTTCTCCTCTACCTCTCTCCCTCGCGTGTGCTCTCTCTCTCTCTTTCCTCTTCTGCTCCGCCATGGCCGAGCTCGTCTCTGCTGCGTCGCCATAGTTCTAGCCACCCCCGCGCCTTACTGAGCCTGCCAAAAGCCTCACCAAGACCTCCTCATCCTCCCCGTGAAGCCAGTCGACGCCGGTAGCCCTCCACGACATGCCGTCGCCGTTTCTTCCCCACCGGCCGCCGAAGCTTCCCTCCAGCGATTCGAGGTTGTGTGCGCATCCCCGAGCTCGCCGTCTTCCCCAGCAACCCTGTCGTGAGCCCCTGCTCCGTTTCCCCCACCTCTAGCGTCCTGTCCCGCGCCGTAGGCGCCATTCCCCTTGCTACCCAAACCTCGCCGCCGCTCGGGTCCTCACCGGCCGTAGCTCCGGTGGCCCTCGAGCCCCCTCTACCGCTGCGTTGGATGCACGTGTGCACGGGCTACCTCTCGGTGCCCTCTGCGTGCCAAATGGTCGCTGGAGGTGCAACTCCGGCAGGTCGCCGCCGTGCTGTTAGTCGCCGTCGACCCTGCTCCGGTAGGCGCCGACGTGGACGACCATTAGGGGCTAATCCCCCTGATTATTTCGGCCCCAATAACTGACCAGTTGGCCCTGAGGTGGGTCAGACCCCTGGTCAGCGTGGGGATTAGGCCTGTGATGAACTAGAGTGAAACATTGTTGTTCTGATGTGATAAGCTTATGATGAACTCGATTTGGTAAAGGTAGCGATGAGAGGCTATGTAGGAGTACATAGCGGGTTGTCTCACTGGGACCGTTCTTAGGAATTGAGTTCCATGTTTGTGATCCAAGACCAGATACTACCACATGTTCTTAGGAACTGAGTTCCACGTTCTTAGGAACTGAGTTCCATGCTTGACTTATGAGTCGCTTAGGCCATAGTCCAGGAGTTGCAAGTAGTTTCTGGTGTTTATAGCATGCTGGAGGCCGTGCGTAGCGCTGACCCTAGGGGTGGGCTATGACGTGGTAGGCAGTGGCATTGTGTATCAATGGTCACCTGAATGGTGGGCTTGGCAACCCTGCGCACATCATTTGGGGTCGTAGCGGAACTTTGGCCAGACTTCCATGTGGGTCCAGTCTCAAATAGACGATAGCCTGGACTAGAGGTCTTATGTGATTGACGGTCGTGGCTGACTCCCTCGCTGGGCTTCCGCTTGAAGGTTGCCGAGGTGCATGGTTTTAAGAGCACACGGCGATAAGTGGCGAGAGCATGTGTGAATATGTACACCCCTGTAGGCTATGAAACTATTCTAATAGTCGCGTCCTTGGATATGGACTACTTGGATAACATATGTTGTTCATAGATAATCAAATGGATACTCATAAAAAAATCAAGACAAGTGTGAGTACCATGGATGGCACTCTCGCAGGAGAGGGAAGTGAATCCATGGTGGCTTATTGTCATGAAGTTAGTGGACTCGTGTGCAATATATAAATTTAATCAAAGAGTTATAATTGTGTACTGTAAGTTAGCCATGGGTCAAAGCTGGCATTGCTGCATAAACTCCACCACTCCCCTTGTTGATACATGAGCATGAATAGACTAGGTCTGTTTTAAATACTTGTTGAGTATGTTTGTACTCATGTTTGCTTAATAAATGTTGCAGATGGGACCTAGGACCCAACAGGTGGGTTCTTTCTAGATGTCGACGATGCCGAATAGCTGGTATCCCAGCTACGACCCTATGCCCTGTGGCGGGCTGTAGATAGTCAGGCCATGTGCCTTTTTACCCTTTCATCTGTCTGTACTCAGACAGCTTCATGCTTCCGCTTTGTTTGTATGAACTTGTTTGAATGACCTTAGTGTCGGGTCATGTGACCCCTACCTATAAGAACATATTATCCAAGGCTCGTCTGAGCCTCTTAAACAAAAGTTGTGTTGTTGTATGGTTATGTTGTGATGCCATAGTTCTATCTATGCATATCGGGCATGTCATGCGTACGTGTGACATGCAACGGTATGTATGGGATCCGACACCTAGTCGTGTGCCTTTAGTAGTACTCTTTATGGGAAACTGCCTCTTTGTGCTTCCACCGAGCCATGGTAGCTTGCTACTGCTCCAAACACATTGATTGACCGATATGTATCCTTCTTTGCTACTGTGTCTGTCCCTTTGGGGAAATGTCTCGCAGTGTAATGGAGTCCCTGTAGCCTGCTATGACTCGTCTAAATGCAGTGATGGCATTTATGTCTCACGGCGTAATGGAGTCATTGTAGCTTGCTATGACTCGTCTACACACGCTTGAGGCTGACACCTGCATTGCTGGGTTACGTATGCCTCTTTTTGTACGGATGTGCCACTTGGGTTCTATGACTAGTCATGTCGGCCCGGGTTCTCTATCGTTTGATTGCGAGCGACATGATCACATACGTGAGCCAAAACACACAAATGGTCCCGGCTAAGGTAAGGCTGCAGCCGTGGAGCTTACCGTGCGTGAGGCCGCAAAGTGATGTGATATGTTACAGGTTGGAATCATATGACTTACGATCGGGGCCCCGACACCCTTTGAGCCCATCACCTTAGCGATTGCCTCGAACACATGACCATTCACCCGAACATCTGCCGTGATAAAACCATGACACCTTCTGACTTCATTTCCTATTTTTCATGCATTTACTGATTTTTTTAGCTAAATTACCCTAAAATTGATAAGCCCTACAAATGAACCATAAAAAGGTTGAAAGTTGGCATGGTATCATCATTTCAACCACATAGCATGTGCTAAAAAGTTGAGAGGGTTACGGCAAAAACTGGATGCACTTCATGTACAAAATGGACAATCTCTATAAAAGTATCAGGGTTTCAGACGAAAGATCACCTATTACAAAGGCATTTCTTTTTTTAAACTTATTTCAACTCCAGACTTTTTCTACATTCAGTATGCACCATTCGAAGGGAGGCCATGAATTTTCAACCCTTTCTGACTTCATTTTCTATTTTTCATGCATTTACTGATTTTCTTTAGCTAAATGCCCTAAAATTGATAAGCACTACAAATGAACTCTCAAAAGGTTCAAAGTTGGCAAGGTATCATCATTTCACCCACATAGGATGTGCTAAAAATTTGAGAGGGTTATGGCAAAAACTCGATGCACTTCGTGTACAAAATGGGCAATCTCTTTCGAAGTATCAGGGTTTCAGAAGAAAACTCACCTGTTACAAAGGCATTTCATTTTTTAAACTTATTTTAACTCAAGACTTTTTGTGTGTTCAGTATGCACCATTCGAAGGGAGGACATCAATTTTCAACCATTTCTGACTTCATTCGCTATTTTCATGCATTTCTTGATTTTTTGAGCTAAATGACCCTGAAATTGATAAGCACTACAAATGATCTCTGAAAAAATTGAAAGTTGGCGTGGTATGATCATTTCACCCACATAGCATGTGCTAAAAAGTTGAGAGGTTTAAGGCAAAAACTAGATGCACTTCCTGTACAAAATGGATAATCTATTTTGAAGTATCAGGGATTCAGACAAAACTCGCCTATTACAAACGCATTACATTTTTTAAACTTATTTCAACTCCATACTTTTTGTGCATTCAATATGCACCATTCGAAGGGAGGGCATCAATTTTCAAACCTTTCTTACTTCATTTGCTATTTTTCATTTTTTTACTGATGTTTTTGAGCTAAATGACCTTGAAATTGATAAGCACTACAAATGAACTCTGAAAAGGTTGATAGTTGGCATGGTATCACCATTTCACCCACATAGCATCTGCTAAAAGCTGAGAAGGTTACGACAAAAACTGGATGCACTTCGTGTACAAAATGGACAATGTCTTTCGAACTATCAGAGTTTCGCACGAAAATTTGCCTAATACAAAAGAATTTCATTTTTTTAACTTATTTCAACTCCTGACTTTTTGTGCCTTCAATATGCACCATTCGAAGGGAAGCCAGCAATTTTCAACCCTTTCTGACTTCATTTGCTATTTTTCATGCATTTACTGATTTTTGAGCTAAATGACCTTGAAATTGATAAGCGCTACCAATGAACTCTGAAAAGGTCGAAAGTTCGCATGGTATCATCATTTAACCCACATAGCATGTGCTAAAAAGCTGAGAGGGTTACGACAAAAACTGGATGCACTTCGTGTACAAAATGGACAATCTCTTTCGAACTATCAAAGTTTCAGACGAAAACTCGCCTGTTACAAAGGCTTTTCATTTTTTTAACTTATTTCAACTCCTGACTTTTTGTGCGTTCAGTTCGTACCATTCGAAGGGAGTCCACCAATTTTCAACCCTTTCTGCCTTCATTTACTATTTTTCATGCATTTATTGATTTTATTGAGCTTAATGACCCTGAAATAGATAAGCCCTACAAATGAACTCTGAAAAGGTTGAAAGTTGGCATGGTATCATCATTTCACCCACATATCATGTGCTAAAAAGTTGAGAGGGTTATGGTAAAAACTGGATGCACTTCATCTACAAAATGGACAATCTCTTTCGAAGTTTCAGGGTTTAAGATGAAAACTCGCCTGTTACCAAGGCATTTCACTTTTTAACTTATTTCAACTCTAGACTTTTTGTGCATTCAGTATGCACCATTCAAAGGGAGGCCATCAATTTTCAACCCTTTCTGACTTCATGTACTATTTTTCATGCATTTACTGAGTTTTTTGAGCTAAATGACCCTGAAATTGATAAGCACTACAAATGAACTATGAAAAGGCTGAAAGGTGGCATGGTATCATCATTTTACCCACATAGCATGTGCTAAAATGTGGAGAGGGTTACGGCAAAAACTGGATGCACTTCGTGTACAAAATGGACAATCTCTTTCGAAGTATCAGGGTTTCAAACGAAAAATCGCCTCTTACAAAGGCATTTCATTTTTAAACTTATTTCTACTCTAGACTTTTTGTGCATTCGGTATGCACCATTCGAAGGGAGGCCATCAATTTTCAACCCGTTCTGACTTCATTTGCTATTTTTGATGCATTTACTTTTTTTTGAGCTAAATGACCCTGAAATTGATCAGAGCTACAAATGAACTCTGAAAAGGTTGAAAGTTGGCATTGTATCATCATTTCACCCACATAGCATGTCCTAAAAAGTTGAGAGGCTTATGGAAAAAATGGAATGCACTTCGTGTACAAAATGGACAATCTCTTTCGACATATCAGCGCTTCAGACGAAAAGTCGCCTATTACAAAGGCATTTCATTTTTTAACTTATTTGAACTCCAGACTTTTTGTGAATTCGGTATGCACCATTCGAAGGGAGGCCATCAATTTTCAACCCTTTCTGACTTCATTAGGTATTTTTCATGCATTTATTGATATTTTTGAGCTAAATGACCCTGAAATTGATAAGCTGTACAAATGAACTCTAAAAAGGTTGAAAGTAGGCATGGTATCATCATTTCACCCACATAGCGTGTGCTAAAAAGTTGAGAGGATTACGGCAAAAACAGGATGCACTTCGTGTACAAAATGGACAATCTCTTTCGAACTATCAAAGTTTCAAACAAAAACTCGCCTTTTACAAAGGCTTTTCATTTCTTTAACTTATTTCAACTCCTGACTTTTTGTGCGTTCA
Source organism: Hordeum marinum (assembly GCA_022496015.1). Taxonomy (NCBI): domain Eukaryota; kingdom Viridiplantae; phylum Streptophyta; class Magnoliopsida; order Poales; family Poaceae; genus Hordeum; species Hordeum marinum. Next base: position 117,195,643 of record CM039677.1, read on the forward strand.
GTACGCACCATTCGAGAGGAGGCCACCAATTTTCAACCCTTTCTGACTTCATTTGCTATTTTTCATGCATTTACTGTCTTTTTTGAGCTAAATGACCCTAAAATGGATAAGCCCTACAAATGAACTATGAAAAGGTTGAAAGTTGGCATGGTATTATCATTTCACCCACATATCATGTGCTAAAAAGTAGAGAGGGTTACAGCAAAAACTCGATGCACTTCATGGACAAAATGGACAATATCTTTGGAAGTATCAGGGTTTAAGATGAAAACTCGCCTGTTACCAAGGCATTTCACTTTTTAACTTATTTCAACTCTAGACTTTTTGTGCATTCAGTATGCACCATTCAAAGGGAGGCCATCAATTTTCAACCCTTTCTAACTTCATTTACTACTTTTCATGCATTTAGTGAGTTTTTTGAGCTAAATGACCCTGAAATTGATAAGCACTACAAATGAACTATGAAAAGGTTGAAAGGTGGCATGGTATCATCATTTTACCCACATAGCATGTGCTAAAGTGTGGAGAGGGTTACGGCAAAAACTAGATGCACTTCGTGTACAAAATGGACAATCTCTTTCGAAGTATCGGGGTTTCAGACGAAAAGTCGGCTCTTACAAAGGCATTTCATTTTTTAAACTTATTTCAACTCTAGACTTTTTGTGCATTCGGTACCATTCGAAGGGAGGCCATCAATTTTCAACCCTTTCTGACTTCATTTGCTATTTTTGATGCATTTACTTTTCTTTGAGCTAAATGACCCTGAAATTGATCAGAACTACAAATGAACTCTGAAAAGGTTGAAAGTTGGCATTGTATCATCATTTCACCCACATAGCATGTGCTAAAATGTTGAGAGGCTTATGGAAAAAACGGAATGCACTTCATGTACAAAATGGACAATCTCTTTCGACGTATCAGCGCTTCAGACGAAAAGTCGCCTATTACAAAGGCATTTCATTTTTTAACTTATTTCAACTCCAGACTTTTTGTGAATTCGGTATGCACCATTCAAAGGGAGGCCATCAATTTTCAACCCTTTCTGACTTCATTAGGTATTTTTCATGCATTTATTGATATTTTTGAGCTAAATGACCCTGAAATTGATAAGCTGTACAAATGAACTCTAAAAAGGTTGAAAGTAGGCATGGTATCATCATTTCACCCACATAGCGTGTGCTAAAAAGTTGAGAGGATTACGGCAAAAACAGGATGCACTTCGTGTACAAAATGGACAATCTCTTTCGAACTATCAAAGTTTCAAACGAAAACTCGCCTGTTACAAAGGCTTTTCATTTCTTTAACTTATTTCAACTCCTGACTTTTTGTGCGTTCAGTATGCACCATTCGAGAGGAGGCCACCAATTTTCAACCCTTTCTGACTTGATTTGCTATTTTTCATGCATTTTCTGATTTTTTGAGCTAAATGACCCTAAAATGGATAAGCCCTACAAATGAACTCTGAAAAGGTTGAAAGTTGGCATGGTATCATCATTTCACCCACATATCATGTGCTAAAAAGTAGAGAGGGTTACAGCAAAAGCTCGATGCACTTCATGGACAAAATGGACAATATCTTTGGAAGTATCAGGGTTTAAAACGAAAACGCGTCTGTTACCAAGGCATTTAATTTCTTAACTTATTTCAACTCCAGACTTTTTGTGCATTCTGTATGCACCATTCGAAGTGAGGCCATAAATTTTCAACCCTTTCTGACTTCATTTGCTATTTTTCATGCATTTATTGATTTTTTGAGCTAAATGACCCTGAAATTGATAAGCCCTAGAAATGAACTATCATAAGGTTGAAAGTTGTCATGGTATTATCATTTCACGCACATAACATGTGATAAAAGGTTGAGAGGGTTACGACAAAAACTTGATGCACTTCGTGTACAAAATGGATAATGTCTTTCGAGGTATCATGGTTTTAGACGAAAACTTGCCTGTTACAAAGGCATTTCATTTTTTAGCTTATTTCAACTCCAGACCTTTTGTGCATTTGGTATGCACCATTCGAAGGGAGGCCATCAATTTTCAACCCTTTATGACTTCATTTGCTATCTTTCATGCAATTACTGATTTTTTGAGCTAAATGACCCTGAAATTGATTAGAACTACAAATGAACTCTGAAAAGGTTGAAAGTTGGCATGGTATAATCATTTCACCCACATAGCATGTACTAAAAAGTTGAGAGAGTTACGGCAAAAACAGGATGCATTTCGTGTACAAAATGGACAATCTCTTTCGAACTATCATTGTTTAAGACGAAAACTCGCCTGTTACAAAGGCATTTCATTTTTTAACTTATTTCAACTCCAGACTTTTTATGCGTTCAGTATGCACCATTCGAAGGGAGGCGATCAATTTTCAACCCTTTCTGACTTCATTTGCTATTTATCATGCATTTACTGATTTTTTTTGAGCTAAATGACCCTAAAATTGATAAGCTCTACAAATGAACTTTGAAAAGATAGAAAGTTGGCATGGTATCATCATTTCACCCACATATCATGTGATAAAAAGTTGAGAGGGTTACGTCAAAAACTGGATGCACTTCGTGTACAAAATGGACAATCTCTTTCGAAGTATCAGGGTTTCAAACGAAAAGTCGCCTCTTACAAAGGCATTTCATTTTTAAACTTATTTCTACTCTAGACTTTTTGTGCATTCGGTATGCACCATTCGAAGGGAGGCCATCAATTTTCAACCCTTTCTGACTTCATTTGCTATTTTTGATGCATTTACTTTTTTTTGAGCTAAATGACCCTAAAATTGATCAGAGCTACAAATGAACTCTGAAAAGGTTGAAAGTTGGCATGGTATAATCATTTCACCCACATAGCATGTACTAAAAAGTTGAGAGAGTTACGGCAAAAACAGGATGCATTTCGTGTACAAAATGGACAATCTCTTTCGAACTATCATTGTTTAAGACGAAAACTCGCCTGTTACAAAGGCATTTCATTTTTTAACTTATTTCAACTCCAGACATTTTATGCCTTCAGTATGCACCATTCGAAGAGAGGCGATCAATTTTCAACCCTTTCTCACTTCATTTGCTATTTTTCATGCATTTACCGATTTTTTTTGAGCTAAATGACCCTAAAATTGATAAGCTCTACAAATGAACTTTGAAAAGATTGAAAGTATGCGTGGTATCATCATTTCACCCACATAGCGTATGCTAAAAAGTTGAGAGGGTTACGGCAAAAAAAGGATGCACTTCGTGTACAAAATGGACAATATCTTTCGAACTATCAAAGTTTCAGACGAAAACTCGCCTGTTACAAAGGCTTTTCATTTTTTAACTTATTTCAACTCCTGATTTTTGTGCGTTCAGTATGCATCATTTGAAGGGAGGCCACCAATTTTGAACCCTTTCTGACTTCATTTGCTATTTTTCATGCATTTACTGATTTTTTTGAGCTGAATGACCCTGAAACGGATAAGCACTACAAATGAACTATGAAAAGGTTGAAAGGTGGCATGGTATCATCATTTTACCCACATAGCATGTGCTAACATGTGGAGAGGGTTACGGCAAACACTGGATGCACTTCGTGTACAAAATGGACAATCTCTTTCGAAGTATCGGGGTTTCACACGAAAAGTCGCCTCTTACAAAGGCATTTCATTTTTCAAACTTATTTCAACTCTAGACTTTCTGTGCATTCAGTATGCACCATTCGAAGGGAGGCCATCAATTTTCAACCCTTTCTGACTTCATTTGCTATTTTTCATGCATTTACTGATTTTTTTGAGCTAAATGACCCTGAAATTGATAAGCACTACAAATGAACTCTGAAAAGGTTGAAAGTTGGCATGGTATCATCATTTCACCCACATAGCATGTGCTAAAAAGTTTAGAGGGTTACGGCAAAAACTCGATGCACTTCATGGACAAAATGGACAATATCTTTGGAAGTATCAGGGTTTAAGACGAAAACTCGCCTATTACCAAGGCATTTAATTGTTTAAATTATTTCAACTCAAGACTTTTTGTGCATTCAGTATGCACCATTCAAAGTGAGGCCATAAATTTTCAAGCCTTTCTGACTTCATTTGCTATTTTTCATGCATTTATTGGATTTTTGAGCTAAATGACCCTGAAATTGATAAGCCCTACAAATGAACTATCATAAGGTTGAAAGTTTTCATGGTATTATCATTTCACGCACATAGGATGTGCTAAAAGGTTGAGAGGGTTACGACAAAAACTAGATGCACTTCGTGTACAAAATGGATAATCTCTTTCAAGGTATCTGGGTTTTACACGAAAACTTGCCTGTTACGAAGGCATTTTATTTTTTTAACTTATTTCAACTGCAGACCTTTTGTGCATTTGGTATGCACCATTCGAACGGAGGCCATCAATTTTCAACCCTTTCTGACTTCATTTGCTATTTTTCATGCATTTACTGATTTTTGAGCTAATTGACCTTGAAATTGATCAGAACTACAAATGAACTCTGAAAAGGTTGAAAGTTGGCATGGTATAATCATTTCACCCACATAGCATGTACTAAAAAGTTGAGAGAGTTACGGCAAAAACAGGATGCATTTCGTGTACAAAATGGACAATCTCTTTCGAACTATCATTGTTTAAGACGAAAACTCGCCTGTTACAAAGGCATTTCATTTTTTAAGTTATTTCAACTCTAGACTTTTTACGCGTTCAGTATGCACCATTCGAAGGGAGGCGATCAATTTTCAACCCTTTCTGACTTCATTTGCTATTTTCATGCATTTATTGATTTTTTGAGCTAAATGACCCTAAAATTGATAAGCTCTACAAATGAACTTTGAAAAGATTGAATGTATGCGTGGTATCATCATTTCACCCACATAGCGTATGCTAAAAAGTTGAGAGGGTTACGGCAAAAAAAGGATGCACTTCGTGTACAAAATGGACAATATCTTTCGAACTATCAAAGTTTCAGACGAAAACTCGCCTGTTACAAAGGCTTTTCATTTTTTAACTTATTTCAACTCCTGATTTTTGTGCGTTCAGTATGCATCATTTGAAGGGAGGCCACCAATTTTGAACCCTTTCTGACTTCATTTGCTATTTTTCATGCATTTACTGATTTTTTTGAGCTGAATGACCCTGAAACGGATAAGCACTACAAATGAACTATGAAAAGGTTGAAAGGTGGCATGGTATCATCATTTTACCCACATAGCATGTGCTAACATGTGGAGAGGGTTACGGCAAACACTGGATGCACTTCGTGTACAAAATGGACAATCTCTTTCGAAGTATCGGGGTTTCACACGAAAAGTCGCCTCTTACAAAGGCATTTCATTTTTCAAACTTATTTCAACTCTAGACTTTCTGTGCATTCAGTATGCACCATTCGAAGGGAGGCCATCAATTTTCAACCCTTTCTGACTTCATTTGCTATTTTTCATGCATTTACTGATTTTTTTGAGCTAAATGACCCTGAAATTGATAAGCACTACAAATGAACTCTGAAAAGGTTGAAAGTTGGCATGGTATCATCATTTCACCCACATAGCATGTGCTAAAAAGTTTAGAGGGTTACGGCAAAAACTCGATGCACTTCATGGACAAAATGGACAATATCTTTGGAAGTATCAGGGTTTAAGACGAAAACTCGCCTATTACCAAGGCATTTAATTGTTTAACTTATTTCAACTCCAGACTTTTTGTGCATTCAGTATGCACCATTCAAAGTGAGGCCATAAATTTTCAAGCCTTTCTGACTTCATTTGCTATTTTTCATGCATTTATTGGATTTTTGAGCTAAATGACCCTGAAATTGATAAGCCCTACAAATGAACTATCATAAGGTTGAAAGTTGTCATGGTATTATCATTTCACGCACATAGGATGTGCTAAAAGGTTGAGAGGGTTACGACAAAAACTAGATGCACTTCGTGTACAAAATGGATAATCTCTTTCAAGGTATCTGGGTTTTACACGAAAACTTGCCTGTTACGAAGGCATTTTATTTTTTTAACTTATTTCAACTGCAGACCTTTTGTGCATTTGGTATGCACCATTCGAAGGGAGGCCATCAATTTTCAACCCTTTCTGACTTCATTTGCTATTTTTCATGCATTTACTGATTTTTGAGCTAATTGACCTTGAAATTGATCAGAACTACAAATGAACTCTGAAAAGGTTGAAAGTTGGCATGGTATAATCATTTCACCCACATAGCATGTACTAAAAAGTTGAGAGAGTTACGGCAAAAACAGGATGCATTTCGTGTACAAAATGGACAATCTCTTTCGAACTATCATTGTTTAAGACGAAAACTCGCCTGTTACAAAGGCATTTCATTTTTTAAGTTATTTCAACTCTAGACTTTTTACGCGTTCAGTATGCACCATTCGAAGGGAGGCGATCAATTTTCAACCCTTTCTGACTTCATTTGCTATTTTCATGCATTTATTGATTTTTTGAGCTAAATGACCCTAAAATTGATAAGCTCTACAAATGAACTTTGAAAAGGTAGAAAGTTGGCATGGTATCATCATTTCACCCACATATCATGTGATAAAAAGTTGAGAGAGTTACGTCAAAAACTAGATGCACTTCGTGTACAATATGGACAATCTCTTTCGAAGTATCAAGGTTTAGGACGAAAACTCGCGTGTTTCAAAGGCACTTAATTTAAAAAAAAATCAACTCCAGAATTTTTGTGCATTCTGTATACACCATTCGAAGGGAGGCCATCAATTTTCAACCCTTTCTCACTTCATTTTCTATTTTTCATGCATTTACTATTTTTTTTGAGTTAATGACCCTGAAATTGATAACCACTACAAATGATCTCCAAAAAGGTTGAAAGTTGGCACGGAATCATCACTTCACACAGATAGCATGTCCTAAAAAGTTGAGAGGGTTATGGCGAAAACTAGATGCACGTCGTGTACAAAATGGACAATCTCTTTCTAAGTATCAGGGTTTCAGACGAAAACTCGCTCGTTACAAAGGCATTTCATTTTTGTAACTTATTTCAACTCCAAACTTTTTTTACGTTCGGTATGGACCATTCGAAGGGAGGCCACCAATTTTCAACCCTTTGTGACTTCATTTCCTATTTTTCATGCATTTATTGATGTTTGAGCTAAATGACCCTGAAATTGATAAGCAGTACAAATGAACTCTGAAAAGGTTGAAATTAGGCATGGTATCATCATTTCACCCACATAGCGTATGCTAAAAAGTTGAGAGGGTTACGACAAAAACAGGATGCACTTCGTGTACAAAATGGACAATCTCTTTCGAGCTATCAAAGTTTCAGACAAAAACTCGCCTGTTACAAAGGCTTTTCATTTTTTTAACTTATTTCAACTCCTGATTTTTGTGCGTTTAGTATGCACCATTTGAAGCGAGGCCACCAATTTTCAACCCTTTCTCACTTCATTTGCTATTTTTCACGCATTTACTAATTTTTTTGAGCTAAATGACCTTGAAATGGATAAGCCCTACAAATGAACTCTGAAAAGGTTGAAAGTTGGCATGGTATCATCATTTCACCCACATATCATGTGCTAAAAAGTTGAGAGGGTTACGGCAAAAACTCGATGCACTTCATGGACAAAATGGACAATCTCTTTCAAAGTATCAGGCATTTAATTTTTAAATTATTTGAACTCCAGACTTTTTGTGCATTCAGTATGCACCATTCGAAGGGAGGCCATAAACTTTCAACCCTTTCCGACTTCGTTTGCTATTTTTCATGCATTTATTGATTTTTTTGAGCTAAATGACCCTGAAGTTGATGAGCCCTACAAATGAACTATGATAAGGTTGAAAGTTATCATGGTATTATCATTTCACACACATAGGATGTGCTAAAAGGTTGAGAGGGTTACGACAAAAACTAGATGCACTTCGTGTACAAAATGGATAATCTGTTTCGAGGTATCACGGTTTCAGACGAAAACTTGCGTGTTACAAAGGCATTTCATTTTTTAACTTATTTCAACTCGAGACATTTTGTGCATTTGGTATGCACCAATCGAAGGGACGACATCAATTTTCAACCCTTTTTGACTTCATTTGCTATTTTTCATGCATTTACTGATTTTTTTTGAGCTAAATGACCCTGAAATTGATCAGAACTACAAATGAACTCTAAAAAGGTTGAAAGTTTACATGGTATCATCATTTCACCCACATATCATGTGCTAAAAAGTTGAGAGGGTTACGAAAAAAACTTGATGCACTTCGTGTACAAAATGGACAGTCTCTTTCGAAGTATCAGGGTTTAAGACAAAAACTCGCGCGTTACAAAGGCATTTAATTTTTTTAACTTTTTTCAACTCCAGACTTTTTGAGTGTTCTCTATGCACCATTCGAAGGGAGGCCATCAATATTCAACCCTTTCTGACTTCATTTGCTATTTTTCGTGCATTTACTGATTTTTTTGAGTTAATGACCCTGAAATTGATAAGCACTACAAATGAACTCTGAAAAGGCTGAAAATTGGCATGGAATCATCATTTCACACAGATAGCATGTGCTAAAAAGTTCCGAGGGTTAGGGCAAAAACTAGATGCACTTCGTGTACAAAATGGATAATCTCTTTTGTATCAGGGTTTCACACGAAAACTCGCTTGTTACAAAGGCATTTCATTTTTTTAACTTATTTCAACTCGAGACTTTTTTTACGTTCAGTATGCACCATTCGAAGGGAGGCCACCAATTTTCAACCCTTTCTGACTTCATTTGCTATTTTTCATGCATGTACTGATTTTTTAGAGCTAAATGATCGTGAAGTTGACAAGCTCTACAAATGAACTCAAAAAAGTTTGAAAGTTGGCATGGTATCATCGTTTCACCCACATATCATGTGCTAAGAAGTTGATAGGCTTATGGCAAAAACTGGATGTTCTTCGTGTACAAAATGGAGAATCTCTTTCGGTTTAAGACGAAAACTCGCATGTTAGAAACGCATTTAATTTTTTGAACTTATTTCAACTCCAGACTTTTAGTGCATGCAGTATGCACCATTCGAAGGGCGTCCATCAATTTTCAACCCTTTCTGACTTCATTTGCTATTTTTCATGCATTTCCTGATTTTTTGAGCTAAATGACCCAGAAATTGATAAGCACTACAGATGAACTATGAAAAGGTTGAAAGTTGACATGGTATCATCATTTCACCCACATAGCATGCGCTAAAATGTTGAGAGGGTTACGGCAAAAACTGGATCCACTTCGTGTACAAAATGGACAATCTCTTTCGAAGTATCAGGGTTTCAAACAAAAAGTCGCCTACTACAAAGGCATTTCATTTTTTTAACTTATTTCAACTCTAGACTTTTTGTGCATTCGGTATGCACCATTCGAAGGGAGGCCATCAATTTTCAACCCTTTCTGACTTCATTTGCTATTTTTCATGCATTTACTAATTTTTTGAGCTAAATGACCCTGAAATTGATCAGAACTACAAATGAACTCTTAAAAGGTTGAAATTTGGAATGGTATAGTCATTTCACCCACATAGCATGTGCTAAAAAGTTGAGAGGGTTGCGGCAAAAACTAGATGCACTTAATGTACAAAATGGACAATCTCTTTCGAACTATCACTATTTAAGACGAAAACACTCCTGTTAGAAAGGCATTTCATTTTTTCAACCTATTTCAACTCTAGACTTTTTGTGCGTTCAGTATGCACCATTCGAAGAGAGGCCATCAATTTTTAACCCTTTCTAACTTCATTTCCTCTTTTTCATACATTTACTGATTTTTTTGAGTAAAATGACCCTTAAATTGATAAGCACTACAAATGAACTCTGAAAAGCTTGAAAGCTGGCATGGAATCATCATTTCACCCACATAGCATGTTCTAAAGAGTTGAGAGGGTTACGGCAAAAAATGGATGCACTTCATGTACAAAATGGACAATCTCTTTCGAAGTATCAGGGTTTACGATGAAAACTTGCCTGTTACAAAGGCATTTCGATTTTTAACTTATTTCAACTCCAGACTTTTTGTGCGTTCAGTAGGCACCATTCGAAGGGAGCACATTAATTTTTAACACTTACTAACGTCATTTGCTATTTTTCATGCATTTACTGATTTTTTTGAGCTCAATGACCCTGAAATTGCTACGCACCACAAATGAACTCTAAAAAGGTTGAAAGTCGGCATGGAATCGGCATTTCACCCACATAGCATGTGCTAAAAAGTTAAGAGGGTTACGATAAAAACTAGATGCACTTCGTGTACAAAATGGACAATCTCTTTCGAAGTATCAGGGTTTAAGACGAAAACTCGCGTGTTACAAAGGCATTTCATCTTTTCTAACTTATTTCAACTCCGCACTTTTTGTGTGTTCAGTATGCACCATTCAAAGGGAGGCCATCAATTTTCAACCCTTTTTGACTTCATTTGCTATTTTTCATGCATTTACTGTTTTTTTAGCTAAATGACCTTGAAACTGATAAGCCCTACAAATGAACTCTAAACAGGTTGAAATTGGCATGGTATCATCATTTCACCCACATATCATGTGCTAAGAAGATGAGAGGCTTACAACAAAAACTGGATGCTCTTCATGTGCAAAATGGACAATCTCTTTCGAAGTATCAAGGTTTGAGACGAAAACTCGCATGTTACACACGCATTTAATTTTTTTTAACTTATTTCAACTCGAGACTTTTTTTGCGTGTATCAAGGAAGGACATCTATTTTCAACCCTTTTTGACTTCATTCTCTATTTTTCATGCATTTACTGATTTTTTTAGCTAAATGACCCTGAAATAGATAAGCACTACAAAGGAACTCTGAAAAGGTTGAAAGTTGGCATGGTATCATCATTTGACCCTCATATCATGTGCTAAAAAATGGGAGGGTTACGGCAAAAACAGGATGCACTTCGTGTACAAAATGGATAATCTCTTTCGAAGTATCAGAGCTTTAGACAAAAACTCGCCGGTTATAAAGGAATTTCATTTTTAAACTTATTTCAACTCCAGACTTTTTGTGCGTTTAGTATGCACCATTCGAAGGGAGGAACCAATTTTCAACCCTTTCTGACTTCATTTGCTATTTTTCATGCATTTACTAATTTTTTGAGCTACATGACCCTGAAATTTAAAAGCACTATAGATGAACTCTGAAAAGGTTGAAAGTTGTCATGGTATCATCATTTTACCCACATATCATGTGCTAAAAAGTTGGGAAGGTTACAGCAAAAACTTGATGCACTTCGTGTACAAAATGGACAGTCTCTTTCGAAGTATCAGGGTTTAAGACAAAAACTCGCCTGTTACAAAGGCATTTCATTTTTTACCTTATTTCAACTCCACTCTTTTTGTGCACTCAGTATGCACCATTCAAAGAGAGGCCATCGATTTTTAACCCTTTCTGACTTCATTTCCTATTTTTCATGCATTTACTGATTTTTTTGAGCAAAATGGCCCTAAAATTGATGAGCACTACAAATGAACTCTGAAAAGGTTGAAAGTTGGCATGGAATCATCATTTCACCCACATAGCATGTGCTAAAGAGTTGAGAGGGTTACAGAAAAGACTGGATGCACTTCGTGTACAAAATGGACAATCTGTTTCGATGTATCAGGGTTTAAGACGAAAACTCGCCTATTACAAAGGAATTTCATTTTTTGTAACTTATTTCAACTCCAGACTTTTTGTGCATTCAATATGCACCATTCGAAGGGAGGCCATCAATTTTCAACCCTTTCTGGCTTCATTTGCTATTTTTCATGCATTTACTGAATTGTTTTGAGCTAAATGACCCTAAATTGATACGCACCACAAATGAACTGTAAAAAGGTTGAAAGATGGTGTGGTATCATCATTTCACCCACATAGCATGTTCTTAAAAGTTGAGAGGGATACGGCAAAAACTGGATGCACTTCATGTACAAAATGGATAATCTCTTTCGAAGTATCAAGGTTTCAGACGAAAACTCGCCTGTTACAAAGGCATTTCATTTTTTTAACTTATTTCAACTCCAGACTTTTTATGCGTCCAGTATGCACCATTCAAAAGGACGACATCAATTTTCAACCCTTTCTGACTTCATTTGCTATTTCATGCATTTGCTGATTTTTTTGAGCTAAATGACCCTGAAATCGATAAACACTACAAATGAACTCTGAAAAGGTTGAAAGTTGGCATGGAATTGACATTTCACCCACATAGCATGTGCTAAAAAGTTGAGAGGGTTACAAAAAAACTGGATGCACTTCGTGTACAAAATGGATAATCTCTTTCGAAGTATCAGGGTTTCACACGAAAACTCGCCTGTTACAAAGGCATTTCATTTTTTACCTTATTTCAACTCCACTCTTTTTGTGCACTCAGTATGCACCATTCAAAGAGAGGCCATCGATTTTTAACCCTTTCTGACTTCATTTCCTATTTTTGATGCATTTATTGATTTTTTTTGAGCAAAATGGCCCTGAAATTGATGAGCACTACAAATGAACTCTTAAAAGGTTGAAAGTTGGCATGGAATCATCATTTCACCCACATAGCATGTGCTAAAGAGTTGAGAGGGTTACGGCAAAAACTGGATGCACTTCATGTACAAAATGGACAATCTGTTTTGAAGTATCAGGGTTTCAGACGAAAACTCGCCAGTTACAAAGGCATTTCATTTTTTAACTTATTTCAACTCCAGACTTTTTATGCGTTCAGTATGCACCATTCGAAGTGACGACATCAATTTTCAATCCTTTCTGACTTCATTTGCTATTTTTCATGCATTTGCTGATTTTTTTGAGCTAAATGACCCTGAAATCGATAAACACTACAAATGAACTCTGAAAAGGTTGAAAGTTGGCATGGAATTGTCATTTCACCCACATAGCATGTGCTAAAAAGTTGAGAGGGTTACAAAAAAACTGGATGCACTTCGTGTACAAAATGGACAATCTCTTTCGAAGTATCAGAGTTTAAGACGAAAACTTGCCTGTTACAAAGGCATTTCGATTTTTAACTTATTTCAACTCTAGACTTTTTGTGCATTCAGTATGAACCATAAGAAGGGACGCCATCAACTTTCAACCCTTTCTGGCTTCATTTCCTATTTTTCATGCATTTACTCATTTTTTTGAGCTAAATGACCCTGAAATTGATATGCACCACAAATGAACTCTGAAAAGGTTGAAAGTTGGCGTGGTAACATCATTTCACACACATAGCATGTTCTAAAAAGTTGAGAGGGTTACGGCAAAAACTGGATGCACTTCGTGTACAAAATGGATAATCTCTTTCGAAGTATCAGGGTTTCAGACGAAAAGTCACGTGTTACAAAGGCATTTCATTTTTTTAACTTATTTCAACTCTAGACTTTTTGTGCGTTCAGTTTGCACCATTCGAAGGGAGGACATCCACTTTCAACCCGTTCTGACTGCATTTGCTATTTTTCATGCATTTAGTGATATTTTTGAGCTAAATGACCCTGAAATTGGTAAGCACTACAAAGGAACTCTGAAAAGGTTGAAAGTTGGCATGGTATCATCAATTGACCCACATAGCATGTGCTAAAAAGTTGAGAGGGTTACGGCAAAAATAGGTTGCACTTCGTGTATGAAATGGATTATCTTTTTCGAAGTATTAGGGTTTTAGACGAAAACTCGCATGTTAAAAGGCATTTCAATTTTTTAAACTTATATCAACTCCAGACTTTTTGTGTGTTTAGTATGCACCATTCGATGGGAGGCCACCAATTTTCAACCCTTTCTGACTGAATTTGCTGTTTTTAATGCATTTACTAATTTTTTTTGAGCTAAATGACCCTAAAATTTATAGGCACTACAGATGAACTCTTAAAAGGTTGAAAGTTGGCATGGAATCATCATTTCACCCACACAGGATGTGCTAAAAGGTTGAGAGGCTTATGGCAAAAACTAGACGCACTTCGTGTACAAAATGGACAATCTCTTTCGAAGTATCAACGTTTAAGACGAAAACTCGCATGTTACAAAGGCATTTATTTTTTTACCTTATTTCTGCTCCAGACTTTTTGTGCGTTCAGTATGCACCATTCGAAGGGAGGCCATCAATTTTCAAACCTTTCTGACTTCATTTGCTATTTATCATGCATTTACTAGTTTTTTGAGCTAAATGACCCTGAATTGATAAGCACTACAAATGAACTATGAAAAGGTTGAAAGTTGGCATGGTATCATCATTTCACCCACATAGCATGTGCTAAAATGTTGAGAGAGTTATGGCAAAAACTGGATGAACTTCGTGTAAAAAATGGACAATCTCTTTCGAAGTATCAGGGTTTTAGACGAAAAGTCGCCTCTTACAAATGCTTTTCAATTTTTTTAACTTATTTCAACTCCAGACTTTTTGTGCATTTGGTATGCACCATTCGAAGTGGGGCCATCAATTTTCAACCCTTTCTGACTTCATTTGCTATTTTTCATGCATTTACTTATTTTTCTGAGCTAAATGACCCTGAAATTGATCAGCACTACAAATGAACTCTAAAACGGTTGAAAGTTGGCATGCTATAATCATTTCACCCACATAGCATGTTCTAAAAAGTTGACAGGGTTACGGCAAAAACTGGATGCACTTCATGTACAAAATGGACAAACTCTTTCGAACTATCACTCTTTAAGATGAGAACTCGCCTATTGCAAATGCATTTCTCTTTTTTAACTCATTTTAACTCCAGACTTTTTGTGCGTTTAGTATGCACCATTCGAAGGGAGGCGATCAATTTTTAACCCTTTGTCACTTCATTTGCTATTTTTCATGCATTTACTGATTTTTTTGAGCTAAATGACCCTCAAATTGATAAGCATTACAGATGAACTCTGAAAAGTTTGAAAGTTGTCATGGTATGATCATTTCACCCACATATCATGTGCTAAAAAGTTGAGAGGGTTACGGCAAAAACTGGATGCACTTCGTGTACAAAATGGACTATCTCTTCAAAGTATCAGGGTTTAGGACGAAAACTCGCATGTTACACACACATTTCATTTTTTTAACTTATTTCAACTCGAGAATTTTTGTGCGTTTAGTATGCACTATTTGAAGGGAGGACATCAGTTTCAACCCTTTCTGACTTCATTTGCTATTTTTGATGCATTTACTGATTTTTTTGAGCTAAATGACCCTGAAATTGATAAGCACTACAAAGGAACTCTGAAAAGGTTGAAAGTTGGCATGGTATCATCATTTGACCCACACAGCATGTGCTAAAAAGTTGGTAGGGTTACGGCAAAAACTAGATGCACTTCGTGAACAAAATGGATAATCTCATCCGTAGTACTAGAGTTTTAGACGAGAACTCGCCTGTTATAAAGGAATTTCATTTTTTAAACTTGTTTCAACTCCAGACTTTTTGTGCGTTTAGTATGCACCATTCGAAGGGAGGCCACCAATTTTCAACCCTTTCTGACTTCATTTGCTATTTTTCATGCATTTACTGATTTTTGTTAGCTAAATGACCCTGCAATTGATAAGCAGTATAGATGAACTGTGAAAAGGTTGAAAGTTGTCATGGTATCATAATTTCACCCACATATCATGTGCTAAAAAGTTGGGAGGGTTACGGCAAAAACTTGATGCACTTCGTGTATAAAATGGACAATCTCTTTCGAAGTATTAGGTTTTAAGACAAAAACTCGCCTGTTACAAAGGCATTTCATTTTTTAACTTATTTCAACTCCACACTTTTTGTGCACTTAGTATGCACCATTCAAAGAGAGGCGATCAATTTTTAACACTTTCTGACTTCATTTCCTATTTTTCATGCATTTACTGACTTTTTTGAGCAAAATGACCCTGAAATTGGTAAGCACTACAAATGAACTCTGAAAAGGTTGAAAGTTGGCATGGAATTGTCATATCACCCACATAGCATGTGCTAAAGAGTTGAGAGGTTGACGGCAAAAACTGGATGCACTTCGTGTACAAAATGGACAATCTCTTTCGAAGTATCAGGGTTTAAGATGAAAACTTCCCTGTTACAAAGGCATTTCGATTTTTAACTTATTTCAACTCCAGAATTTTGTGAATTCAGTATGCACCATTCGAAAGGAGGCCATCAATTTTTAACCCTTTTTGACGTCATTTGCTATTTTTCAGTCATTTACTGATTTTTTTAGCTAAATGACCCTGAAATTGATAAGCACTACAAATGAACTCTGAAAAGGTTGAAAGTTGGCATGGAATCGTCATTTCACCCACATAGCATGTGCTAAAAAGTTGACAGGGTAACCGAAAAAACTGGACGCACTTCGTGTACAAAATGGACAATCTCTTTTGAAGTATCAGGGTTTAAGACGAAAACTCGCTTGTTACAAAAGCTTTTCATTTTTTCTAACTTATTTGAACTCCAGAATTTTTGTGCATTTAGTATGCACCATTCGAAGGGAGGCCATCAATTGTCAACCCTTTCTGGCTTCATTTGCTATTTTTCATGCATTTACTGAATTTTTTGAGCAAAATGACCCTCAAATTGATAAGCACTACAAATGAACTCTAAAAAGGTTGAAAGTTGGCATGGAATCATAATTTCATCCACATAGCATGTGCCAAAGAGTTGAGAGGTTTACGGCAAAAACTGGATGCACTTCGTGTACAAAATGGACAATCTCTTTCGAAGTATCAGGGTTTAAGACGAAAACTTGCCTGTTACAAAGGCATTTCGATTTTTTACTTATTTAAACTCCAGACATTTTGTGCATTCAGTATGCACCAATTGAAGGGAGGCCAGCAATTTTAACCCTTTCTGACGTCATTTGCTATTTTTCATGCATTTACTGATTTTTTTTGAGCTAAATGACCCTGAAATTGATAAGCACTACAAATGAACTCTGAAAAGGTTGAATGTTGGATGGAATCGTCATTTCACCCACATAGCATGTGCTAAAAATTTGAGAGGGTTACCGAAAAAACTGGATGCACTTCGCGTACAAAATGGACAATCTCTTTCGAAGTATCAGGGTTTAAGACGAAAACTCGCTTGTTACAATGGCATTTCTCTTTTTTAACTTATTTCAACTTCAGACTTTTTGTGCGTTCAGTATGCACCATTCGAAGGGAGGCGATCAATTTTCAACCCTTTCTGACTTCATTTGTTCTTTTTCATGTATTTACTGATTTTTTTTGAGCTAAGTGACCCTAAAATTGATAGGCTCTACATATGAACTTTGAAAAGGTACAAAAGTTGGCATGGTATCATCATTTCCACCACATATCATGTGATAAAAAGTTGAGAGGGTTAGGTCAAAAACTGGATGTACATCGTGTACAAAATGGACAATCTCTTTCGAAGTATCAGGGTTTAAGACGAAAACTTGCCTGTTACAAAGGCATTTCGATTTTTAACATATTTCAACTCTAGACTTTTTGTGCATTCAGTGTGAACCATAAGAAGGGATGCCATCAATTTTCAACCCTTTCTGGCTTCATTTCCTATTTTTCATGCATTTAGTCAATTGTTTTGACCTAAATGACCCTGAAATTGATATGCACCACAAATGAACTCTGAAAAGGTTGAAAGTTTGCGTGGTAACATCATTTCACCCACATAGCATGTTCTAAAAAGTTGAGAGGCTTACGGCAAAAACTGGATGCACTTCGTGTACAAAATGGACAATCTCTTTCAAAGTATCTAGGTTTAAGACGAAAACTCGCATGTTACACACGCATTTCATTTTTTAACTTATTTCAACTCGAAACTTTTTGTCCGTTTAGTATGCACCATTCGAAGGGAGGACATCCATTTTCAACCCTTTCTAACTTCATTTGCTTTTTTTCATGTATTTACTGATTTTTTTGACGTAATGAACCTGAAATTGATAAGCACTACAAAGGAACTCTGAAAAGGTTGAAAGTTGGCATGGTATCATTATTTGACCCACATAGCATGTGCTAAAAAGTTGGGAGGATTACGGCAAAAACTGGATGCACTTCGTGTACAAAATGGATAATCTCTTTCGAAGTAACAGAGTTTTAGACGAAAACTCGCCTGTTATAAAGGAATTTCATTTTTTAAACTTATTTCAACTCCGGACTTTTTGTGCGTTTAGTATGCACCATTCGAAGGGAGGCCACCAATTTTCAACCCTTTTTGACTTCATTTGCTATTTTTCATGCATTTAGTGATTTTTTTGAGCTAAATGACCCTAAAATAGATAAGCACTACAAAGAACTCTGAAAAGGTTGAAAGTTGGCATGGTATCATCATTTGACCCACACAACATGTGCTAAAAAGTTGGTAGGGTTCCGGCAAAAATTGGATGCACTTCGTGTACAAAATGGATAATCTCTTTCGAAGTATCAAAGTTTTAGACGAAAACTCGCCTATTATAAAGGAATTTCATTTTTTTAACTTATTTCAACTCCAGAATTTTTGTTGCGTTTAGTATGCACCATTCGAAGGGAGGACACCAATTTTCAACCCTTTCTGTCTTCATTTGCTATTTTTAAGGCATTTACTGATTTGTTTTAGCTAAATGACCCTGCAATTGATAAGCATTATAGATGAACTCTGAAAAGGTTGAAAGTTGTCATGGTATCAACATTTCACCCACATATGATGTGGTAAATAGTTGGGAGGGTTACAGCAAAAACTTGATGCACTTCGTGTATAAAATGGACAATCTCTTTCGAAGTATGAGGGTTTAAGACAAAAACTCGCCTGTTACACAGGCATTTCATTTTTTAACTTATTTCAACTCCAAACTTTTTGTGTGCTTAGTATGGACCATTCAAAGAGAGGCCATCTAGTTTTAACACTTTCCAACTTCATTTCGTATTTTTCATGCATTTACTGACTTTTTTGAGCAAAATGACCCTGAAATTGATAAGCACTACAAATGAACTTTGAAAAGGTTGAAAGTTGGCATGGAATCATCATTTCACCCACATAGCATGTGCCAAAGAGTTGAGAGGTTTGCGGCAAAAACTGGATGCACTTCGTGTACAAAATGGACAATCTTTTTCGAAGTATCAGGGTTTAAGACGAAAACTTGCCTGTTACAAAGGCCTTTCGATTTTTAACTTATTTCAACTCCACACTTTTTTTGTGCGTTCCGTATGCACCATTCGAAGGGAGGCCATCAATTTTTAACACTTTCTAACGTCATTTGCTATTTTTCACGCATGTACTGATTTTTTTGAGCTTAATGAACCTGAAATTCATAAGCACTACAAATGAACTCGAAAAGGTTGAAAGTTGGCATGTAATTGTCATTTCACCCACATAGCATGCGCTAAAAAGTTGAGAGGGTTACAGAAAAAACTGGATGCACTTCGTGTACAAAATGGATAATCTCTTTCGAAGTATCAGAGTTTTAGACGAAAACTCGCCTGTTATAAAGGAATTTCATTTTTTAAACTTATTTCAACTCCAAACTTTTTGTGCGATTAGTATGCACCACTCGACGGGAGGCAACCAATTTTCAACCCTTTCTGACTTCATTTGCTATTTTTCATGCATTTACTGATTTTTTGAGCTAAATGACCCTTTAATTGATAAGCACTACAGATGAATTCTGAAAAGGTTGACAGTTGTCATGGTATCATCATTTCACCCACATATCATGTGCTAAAAAGTTGGGAGGGTTACGGCAAAAACTTGATGCACGTCGTGTATAAAATGGACAATCTCTTTCGAAGTATCAGGGTTTAAGACAAAAACTCGCTTCTTACAAAGGCATTTCGTTTTTTAACTTATTTCAACTCCACACTTTTTGTGTGCTTAGTATGCACCATTCAAAGAGAGGCTATCTAGGTTTAACACTTTCTGACTTCATTTGCTATTTTCCATGCATTTACTGACTTTTTTGAGCAAAATGACCTTGAAATTGATAAGCACTACAAATGAACTCTGAAAATGTTGAAAGTTGGCATGGAATCATCATTTCACCCACATAGCATGTGCTAAAGAGTTGAGAGGTTTACGGCAAAAACTGGATGCACTTCGTGTACAAAATGGACAATCTCTTTCGAAGTATGAGGGTAAGACGAATACTTGCTTGTGACAAAGGCATTTCGATTTTTAACTTATTTCAACACCAGACTTTTTGTGCGCTTGATATGCACCATTCGAAGGGAGGCCATCAATTTTTAACGCTTTCTAACGTCATTTGCTATTTTTCATGCATTTATTGATTTTTTGAGCTGAATGACCCTGAAATTGATAAGCACTACAAATGAACTCTGAAAAGGTTGAAAGTTGGCATGGAATCGTCATTTCACCCACATAGCATGTGCTAAAAAGTTGAGAGGGTTATAGAAAAAACTGGATGCACTTCGTGTACAAAATGGACAATCTCTTTCGAAGTATCAGGGTTGAAGACGAAAACTCGCTTGTTACAGAAGCATTACATTTTTTCTAACTTATTTCAACTCCAGAATTTTTGTGCGTTTAGTATGCACCATTCGAAGGGAGGCCATCAATTTTCAACCCTTTCTGGCTTCATTTGCTATTTTTCATGCATTTACACAATTGTTTTTGAGCTAACTGACCCTGAAATTGATATGCACCACAAATAAACTTTGAAAAGGTTGAAAGTTGGCATGGTATCATCATTTCACCCACATAGAAAGCTCTAAAAAGTTGAGAGGGTTACGACAAAAACTAGATGCACTTCGTGTACAAAATGGATAATCTCTTTCGTAGTATCAAAGTTTTAGAGGAAAACTTGCATGTTATAAAGGAATTTCATTTTTGAAACTTATTTCAACTCCAGGCTTTTTGTGCGTTTAGTATGCACCATTCGAAGGGAGGCCACCAATTTTCAACCCTTTCTGACTTAATTTGCTATTTTTCATGCATTTACTGATTTTTTTGAGCTAAATGACCCTGCAATTGATAAGCACTATAGATGAACTTTGAAAAGGTTGAAAGTTGTCATGGTATCATTATTTGACCCACATATCATGTGCTAAAAAGTTGGGAGGGTTACGGCAAAAACTTGATGCACTTCGTGTATAAAATGGACAATCTCTTTCGAAGTGTCAAGGTTTAAGACAAAAATTAGCCTGTTACAAAGGCATTTCATTTTCTAACTTATTTCAACACCACACTTTTTGTGCGCTTAGTATGCACCATTCAAAGAGAGGCCATCAATTTTTAACACTTTCTGACTTCATTTCCTATTTTTCATGCATTTACTGACTTTTTTGAGCAAAATGACCCTGAAATTGATAAGCACTACAAATGAACTCTGAAAAGGTTGAAAGTAGGCATGGAATCATCATTTCACCCAAATAGCATGTGCTAAAGAGTTGAGAGGTTTACGGCAAAAACTGGATGCACTTCGTGTACAAAAGGGACAATCTGTGTCGAAGTATGAAGGTTTAAGACGAAAACTAGCCTGTTACAAAGGCATTTCATTTTCTAACTTATTTCAACACCACACTTTTTGTGCTCTTAGTATGCACCATTCAAAGAGAGGCCATCAATTTTTAACACTTTCTGACTTCATTTCCTATTTTTCATGCATTTACTGACTTTTTTGAGCAAAATGACCCTGAAATTGATAAGCACTACAAATGAACTCTGAAAAGGTTGAAAGTAGGGATGGAATCATCATTTCACCCAAATAGCATGTGCTAAAGAGTTGAGAGGTTTACGGAAAAAACTGGATGCACTTCGTGTACAAAAGGGACAATCTCTTTCGAAGTATCAGGGTTTAAGACGAAAACTTGCCTGTTACAAAGGCATTTCGATTTTTAACTTATTTCAACTCCGGACTTTTTGTGCGTTCAGTATGCACCATTCGAAGGGAGGCCATCAATTTTTAACCCTTTCTAACGTCACTTGCTATTTTTCATGCATTTACTGATTTTTGTTGAGCTAAATGACCATGAAATTGATAAGCACTACAAATGAACTCTGAAAAGGTTGAAAGTTGGCATGGAGTCGTCATTTCACCCACATAACTTGTGCTAAAAAGTTGAGAGGGTTATAGAAAAAACTGGATGCACTTCGTATTCAAAATGGACAATCTCTTTCGAAGTATCAGGGTTTAAGACGAAAACTCGCTTGTTACAAAGGCATTTCATTTTTTCTAACTTATTTCAACTCCACACTTTTTGTGCACTTAGTATGCACCATTCAAAGGGTGGCCATCAATTTTCAACCCTTTATGGCTTCATTTGCTATTTTTCATGCATTTACAGAATTGTTTTTGAGCTAAATGACCCTGAAATTGATATGCACCACAAATGAACTCTAAAAAGGTTTAAAGTTGGTGTGGTAATATCATTTCACCCACATAGCATGTTCTAAAAACTTGAGAGGGTTACGGCAAAAAGTGGATGCACTTCGTGTACAAAATGGATAATCTCTTTCGAAGTATTAGAGTTTTAGACGAAAACTCGTCTGTTATAAAGGAATTTCATTTTTTAAACTTATTTCAACTCCAGACTTTTTGTGCGTTTAGTATCCACCATTCGAAGGGAGGCCACCAACTTTCAACCCTTTCTGACTTCATTTGCTATTTTTCATGCATTTACTGATTTTTTTGAGCTAAATGACCCTGCAATTGATAAGCACTACAGATGAACTCTGAAAAGGTTGAAAGTTGTCATGGTATCATCATTTCACCCACATATCATGTGCTAAAAAGTTGGGAGGGTTACGGCAAAGACTTGATGCACTTTGTGTATAAAATGGACAATCTCTTTCGAAGTATCAAGGTTTAAGACAAAAACTAGCCTATTACAAAGGCATTTCATTATGTAACTTATTTCAACTCCACACTTTTTGTGCACTTAGTATGCACCATTCAAAGAGAGGCCATCAATTTTTAACACTTTCTGACTTCATTTCCTATTTTTATGCATTTACTGACTTTTTTGAGCAAAATGACCCTGAAATTGATAACCACTACAAATGAAGTCTAAACAGGTTGAAAGTTGGCATGGAATTGTCATTTCACCCACATAGCATGTGCTAGAGAGTTGAGATGTTTACGACAAAAACTGGATGCATTTCGTGTATAAAATGGACAATCTCTTTCGAAATATCAGGGTTTAAGATGAAAACTTCCCTGTTACAAAGGCATTTCGATTTTTAACTTATTTCAACTCCAGACTTTTTGTGCCTTCAGTATGCACCATTCGAAGGGAGGCCATCAATTTTTAACCCTTTCTGACGTCATTTGCTATTTTTCATGTATTTACTGATTTTTTTTTGAGCTAAATGACCCTGTAATTTTTAAGCACTACAAATGAACTGTGAAAAGGTTGAAAGTTTGTATGGAATCGTCATTTCACCCACATACCATGTGCTAAAAAGTTGAGAGGTTTATAGAAAAAACTAGATGCACTTCGTGTACAAAATGGACAATCTCTTTCGAAGTACCATGGTTTAAGACGAAAACTCGCTTGTTACAAAGGCATTTCATTTTTTCTAACTTATTTCAACTCTAGACTTTTTGTGCGTTTAGTACGCACCATTCGAAGGGAGGCCATCAATTTTGAACCCTTTCTGGCTTCATTTGCTATTTTTCATGCATTTACTGAATTTTTTTTGAGCTAAATGACCCTGAAATAGATATGCACCACAAATGAACTCTGAAAAGGTTGAAAGTTAGCATGGTATCATCATTTCACCCACATAGCATTTTCTAAAAAGTTGAGAGGGTTACGGCAAAAACTGGATGCACTTCGTGTACAAAATGGATAATCTCTTTCGAAGTATCAGAGTTTTAGACGAAAACTCGCCTGTTATAAAGGAATTTCATTTTTTAAACTTATTTCAACTCTAGACTTTTTGTGCGTTTAGTATGCACCATTCGAAGGGAGGCCACCAATTTTCAACCCTTTCTGACTTCATTTGCTATTTTTCATGCATTTACTGATTTTTTTTGAGCTAAATGACCCTGCAATTGATAAGCACTATAGATGAACTCTGAAAAGGTTGAAAGTTATCATGGTATCATCATTTCACCCACATATCATGTGCTAAAAAGTTGGGAGGGTTACGAATAAAACTTGATGCACTTCGTGTATAAAATGGACAATCTCTTTGGAAGTATCAGGGTTTAAAAAAAACTCGCCTGTTACAAAGGCATTTCCTTTTTTAACTTATTTCAACTCCACACTTTTTGTGTGCTTAGTATGCACGATTCAAAGAGAGGCCATCAATTTTTAACACTTTGTCACTTCATTTCCTATTTTTCATGCATTTACTGACTTTTTTGAGCAAAATGACCCTGAAATTGATAAGCACTACAAATCAACTCTGAAAAGGTTGAAAGTTGGCATGGAATCGTCATTTCACCCACATAGCATGTGCTAAAGAGTTGAGAGGTTTACGGCAAAAACTGGATGCACTTCGTGTACAAAATGGACAATCTCTTTCGAAGTATGAGGGTTTAAGATGAAAACTTCGCTGTTACAAAGGCATTTTGATTTTTAACTTATTTCAACTCTAGACTTTTTGTGCCTTCAGTATGCACCATTCGAAGGGAGGTCATCAATTTTTAACCCTTTCTGACGTGATTTGCTATTTTTCATGCATTTACTGATTTTTTTTGAGCTAAATGACCCCGTAATTGATAAGCACTACAAATGAACTCTGAAAAGGTTGAAAGTTGGTATGGAATCGTCATTTCACCCACATACCATGTGCTAAAAAGTTGAGAGGGTTATAGAAGAAATTAGATGCACTTCGTGTTCAAAATGGAGAATCTCTTTCGAAGTACCAGGGTTTAAGACGAAAACTCACTTGTTACAAAGGCATTTCATTTTTTCTAACTTATTTCAACTCCAGACCTTTTGTCTTAAATGTATGCCCCATTCGAAGGGAGGCCATCAATTTTGAACCCTTTCTTGCTTCATTTGCTATTTTTCCTGCATTTACTGAATTGTTTTTGAGCTAAATGACCCTGAAATTGATATGCACCACAAATGAACTATGAAAAGGTTGAAAGTTGGCGTGGTACCATAATTTCATCCACATAGCATGGTCCAAAAAGTTGAGAGGGTTACGGCAAAAACTGGATGCACTTCGTGTACAAAATGGATAATCTCTTTCGAAGTATCAGAGTTTTAGACGAAAAGTCGCCTATTATAGAGGAATTTCATTTTTTTAACTTATTTCAACTCCAGACTTTTTGTGCGTTTAGTATGCACCATTCGAAGGGAGGCCACCAATTTTCAACCCTTTCTGACTTCATTTGCTATTTTTCATGCATTTACTGATTTTTTTTGAGCTAAATGACCCTGCAATTGATAAGCACTATAGATGAACTCTGAAAAGGTTGAAAGTTATCATGGTATCATCATTTCACCCACATATCATGTGCTAAAAAGTTGGGAGGGTTACGAATAAAACTTGATGCACTTCGTGTATAAAATGGACAATCTCTTTGGAAGTATCAGGGTTTAAAAAAAACTCGCCTGTTACAAAGGCATTTCCTTTTTTAACTTATTTCAACTCCACACTTTTTGTGTGCTTAGTATGCACGATTCAAAGAGAGGCCATCAATTTTGAACACTTTGTCACTTCATTTCCTATTTTTCATGCATTTACTGACTTTTTTGAGCAAAATGACCCTGAAATTGATAAGCACTACAAATCAACTCTGAAAAGGTTGAAAGTTGGCATGGAATCGTCATTTCACCCACATAGCATGTGCTAAAGAGTTGAGAGGTTTACGGCAAAAACTGGATGCACTTCGTGTACAAAATGGACAATCTCTTTCGAAGTATGAGGGTTTAAGATGAAAACTTCGCTGTTACAAAGGCATTTTGATTTTTAACTTATTTCAACTCCAGACTTTTTGTGCCTTCAGTATGCACCATTCGAAGGGAGGTCATCAATTTTTAACCCTTTCTGACGTGATTTGCTATTTTTCCTGCATTTACTGATTTTTTTTTTAGCTAAATGACCCCGTAATTGATAAGCACTACAAATGAACTCTGAAAAGGTTGAAAGTTGGTATGGAATCGTCATTTCACCCACATACCATGTGCTAAAAAGTTGAGAGGGTTATAGAAGAAATTAGATGCACTTCGTGTTCAAAATGGAGAATCTCTTTCGAAGTACCAGGGTTTAAGACGAAAACTCACTTGTTACAAAGGCATTTCATTTTTTCTAACTTATTTCAACTCCAGACCTTTTGTCTTAAATGTATGCCCCATTCTAAGGGAGGCCATCAATTTTGAACCCTTTCTTGCTTCATTTGCTATTTTTCCTGCATTTACTGAATTGTTTTTGAGCTAAATGACCCTGAAATTGATATGCACCACAAATGAACTCTGAAAAGGTTGAACGTTGGCGTGGTATCATCATTTCATCCACATAGCATGTTCTAAAAAGTTGAGAGGGTTATGGGTAAAACTGGATGCACTTCGTGTACAAAATGGATAATCTCTTTCGAAGTATCAGAGTTTTAGACGAAAACTCGCCTGTTATAAAGGAATTTCATTTTTTAAACTTATTTCAACTCCACACTTTTTGTGCGTTTAGTATGCACCATTCGAAGGGAGGCCACCAATTTTCAACCCTTTCTGACTTCATTTGCTATTTTTCATGCATTTACTGATTTTTTTGAGCTAAATGACCCTGCAATTGATAAGCACTATAGATGAACTCTGAAAAGGTTGAAAGTTGTCATGGTATCATCATTTCACCCACATATCATGTGCTAAAGAGTTGGGAGGGTGACGGATAAAACTTGATGCACTTCGTGTATAAAATGGACAATCTCTTTTGAAGTATCAGGGTTTAAGACAAAAACTCGCCTGTTACAAAGGCATTTCAGTTTTTAACTTATTTCAACTCCACACTTTTTGTGCGCTTAGTATGCACCATTCAAAGAGAGTCCATCAATTTTTCACACTTTCTGACTTCATTTCCTATTTTTCATGCATTTACTGACTTTTTTGAGCAAAATGACCCTGAAATTGATAAGCACTACAAATGAACTATGAAAAGGTTGAAAGTTGGCATGGAATCATCATTTCACCCAGATAGCATGTGCAAAAGAGTTGAGAGGTTTACGGCAAAAACTGGATGCACTTCGTGTCCAAAATGGACAATCTCTTTCGAAGTATAAAGGTTTAAGATGAAAACTTCGCTGTTACAAAGGCATTTTGATTTTTAACTTATTTCAACTCCAGACTTTTCGTGCCTTCAGCATGCACCATTCGAAGGGAGGCCATCAATTTTTAACCCTTTCTGACGTCATTTGCTATTTTTCATGCATTTACTGGGTTTTTTTTAGCTAAATGACCCTATAATTGATAAGCACTACAAATGAACTCTGAAAAGGTTGAAAGTTGGTATGGAATCGTCATTACACCCACATAACATGTGCTAAAAAGTTGAGAGGGTTATAGAAAAAACTAGATGCACTTCGTGTACAAAATGGACAATCTCTTTCGAAGTATGAGGGTTTAAGATGAAAACTTCGCTGTTACAAAGGCATTTTGATTTTTAACTTATTTCAACTCCAGACTTTTTGTGCCTTCAGTATGCACCATTCGAAGGGAGGTCATCAATTTTTAACCCTTTCTGACGTGATTTGCTATTTTTCATGCATTTACTGATTTTTTTTGAGCTAAATGACCCCGTAATTGATAAGCACTACAAATGAACTCTGAAAAGGTTGAAAGTTGGTATGGAATCGTCATTTCACCCACATACCATGTGCTAAAAAGTTGAGAGGGTTATAGAAGAAATTAGATGCACTTCGTGTTCAAAATGGAGAATCTCTTTCGAAGTACCAGGGTTTAAGACGAAAACTCACTTGTTACAAAGGCATTTCATTTTTTCTAACTTATTTCAACTCCAGACCTTTTGTCTTAAATGTATGCCCCATTCGAAGGGAGGCCATCAATTTTCAACCCTTTCTTGCTTCATTTGCTATTTTTCCTGCATTTACTGAATTGTTTTTGAGCTAAATGACCCTGAAATTGATATGCACCACAAATGAACTCTGAAAAGGTTGAAAGTTGGCGTGGTATCATCATTTCATCCACATAGCATGTTCTAAAAAGTTGAGAGGGTTACGGCAAAAACTGGATGCACTTCGTGTACGAAATGGATAATCTCTTTCGAAGTATCAGAGTTTTAGACGAAAACTCGCCTGTTATAAAGGAATTTCATTTTTTAAACTTATTTCAACTCCAGACTTTTTGTGCGTTTAGTATGCACTATTCGAAGGGAGGCCACCAATTTTCAACCCTTTCTGACTTCATTTGCTATTTTTCATGCATTTACTGATTTTTTTTGACCTAAATGACCCTGCAATTGATAAGCACTATAGATGAACTCTGAAAAGGTTGAAAGTTGTCATGGTATCATCATTTCACCCACATATCATGTGCTAAAAAGTTGGGAGGGTTACGGATAAAACTTGATGCACTTCGTGTATAAAATGGACAATCTCTTTCGAAGTATCAGGGTTTAAGACAAAAACTCGCCTGTTACAAAGGCATTTCAGTTTTTAACTTATTTCAACTCCACACTTTTTGTGCGCTTAGTATGCACGCTTCAAAGAGAGGCCATCAATTTTTGACACTTTCTTACTTCATTTCCTATTTTTCATGCATTTTCAGACTTTTTTGAGCAAAATGACCCTGAAATTGACAAGCACTACAAATGAACTCTGAAAAGGTTGAAAGTTGGCATGGAATCGTCATTTCACCCACATAGCATGTGGTAAAGATTTGAGAGGTTTACGTCAAAAACTGGATGCACTTCGTGTACAAAATGGACAATCTCTTTCGAAGTATGAGGGTTTAAGATGAAAACTTGCCTGTTACAAAGGCATTTTGATTTTTAACATATTTCAACTCTAGACTTTTTGTGCGTTCAGTATGCACCATTCGAAGGGAGGCCATCAATTTTTAACCCTTTCTGACATCATTCGCTATTTTTCATGCATTTATTGATTTTTTTGAACTAAATGACCCTTAAATTGATAAGCACTACAAATGAACTCTGAAAAGGTTGAAAGTTGGCATGGAATCGTCATTTCACCCACATAGAATGTGCTAAAAGTTTGAGAGGATTACAGAAAAAACTGGATGCACTTCGTGTACAAAATGGAGAATCTCTTTTGAAGTATAAGGGTTTAAGGCGAAAACTCGCTTGTTACAAAGGCATTTAATTTCTTCTAACTTATTTCAACTCCATACTTTTTGTGCGTTTAGTATGCACCATTCGAAGGGAGGCCATCAATTTTCAACCCTTTTTGGCTTCATTTGCTACTTTTCATGCATTTAGTGAAAAAAAATTTAGCTAAATGACCCTGAAATTGATATGCACCACAAATGAACACTAAAAAGGTTGAAAGTTGGCGTGGTATCATCATTTCACCCACATAGAATGTTCTAAAAAGTTGACAGGGTTGCGGCAAAAACTGGATGCACTTTGTGTACAAAATGGATAATCTCTTTCGAAGTATCAGAGTTTTAGACGAAAACTGGCCTGTTATGAAGGAATTTCATTTTTCAAACTTATTTGAACTCCAGACTTTTTGTGCGTTAAGTACGAACCATTCAAAGGGAGGCCACAAATTTTCAACCCTTTCTGACTTCATTTGCTATTTTTCATGCATTTACTGATTTTTTTGAGCTAAATCACCTTGCAATTGATAAGACCTACAGATGAACTCTGAAAAGGTTGAAAGTTGTCATGGTATCATCATTTCACCCACATATCATGTGCTAAAATATTGGGAGGGTTACGGCAAAAACTTGATGCACTTCGTGTGTAAATGGACAATTTCTTTCAAAGTATCAGGGTTTAAGACAAAAACTCGCCTGTTACAAAGGCATTTCATTTTTTAACTTATTTCATATCCACACTTTTTGTGCACTTAGTTTGCACCATTCAAAGAGAGGTCACCAATTTTTAACACTTTCTGACTTCATTTCCTATTTTTCATGCATTTACTGACTTTTTTGAGCAAAATGACCCTGAAATTGATAAGCACTACAAATGAATTCTAAAAAGGATGAAAGTTGGCATGGAATCATCATGTCACTCACATAGCATGTGCTAAAGAGTTGAGAGGTTTACGGCAAAAACTGGATGCACTTCGTGTACAAAATGGACAATCTCTTTCGAAGTATCAGGGTTTAAGACGAAAACTTGCCTGTTACAAAGGAATTTCAATTTTTAACATATTTCAACCCTAGACTTTTTGTGCGTTCAGTATGCACCATTCGAAGGGAGGCCATCAATTTTTAACCCTTTCTGACATCATTCGCTATTTTTCATGCATTTATTGATTTTTTTTTGAACTAAATGACCCTTAAATTGATAGGCACTACAAATGAACTCTGAAAAGGTTGAAAGTTGGCATGGAATCGTCATTTCGCCCACATAGAATGTGCTAAAAGTTTGAGAGGATTACAGAAAAAACTGGATGCACCTCGTGTACAAAATGGACAATCTCTTTCGAAGTATAAGGATTTAAGGCGAAAACTCGCTTGTTACAAAGGCATTTCATATTTTCTAACTTATTTCAACTCCATACTTTTTGTGCGTTTAGTATGCACCATTCGGAGGGCGGCCATGAATTTTCAACCCTTTCTGGTTTCATTTGCTATTTTTCATGCATTTACTGATTTTTTTTAGCTAAATGACCCTCAAATTGATATGCACCACAAATGAACTCTGAAAAGGTTGACAGTTGGCGCGGTATCATCATTTCACCCACATAGAATGTTCTAAAAAGTTGACAGGGTTACGGCAAAAATTGGATGCACTTCGTGTACAAAATGGATAATCTCTTTTGTGCGTTTAGTACAAACCATTCGAAGGGATGCCACCAATTTTCAACCATTTCTGACTTCATTTGCTATTTTTCATGCATTTAGTCATTTTTTTGAGCTAATTGACCCTGCAATTGATAAGCGCTATTTATGAACTCTGAAAACGTTGAAAGTTTTCATGGTATCATCATTTCACCCACATATCATGTGCTAAAAAGTTGGGAGGGTTACGGCAAAAACTTGATGCACTTTGTGTATAAATGGACAATCTCTTTCGAAGTATCAGGGTTTAAGACAAAAACTCGCCTGTTACACAGGCATTTCATTTTTTAGCTTATTTCAACTCCACACTTTTTGTGCGCTTAGTATGCACCATTCAAAGAGAGGCCATCAATTTTTAACACTTTCTGACTTCATTTCCTATTTTTCATGCATTTACTGACTTTTTTGAGCAAAATGACCCTGAAATTGATAAGCACTACAAATGAACTCTGAAAATGTTGAAAGTTGGCATGGAATCATCATTTAACCCACATAGCATGTGCTAAAGAGTTGAGAGGTTTACGGCAAAAACTGGATGCACTTCGTGTACAAAATGGACAATCTCTTTCGAAGTATCAGGGTTTAAGACGAAAACTTGCCTGTTACAAAGGCATTTCGATTTTTAACATATTTCAACTCCACACTTTTTGTGCGTTCAGTATGCACCATTCGATGGGAGGCCATCAATTTTTAACCCTTTCTGACGTCATTTGCTATTTTTCATGCATTTATTGATTTTTTGGAGCTAAATGACCCTGAAATTGATAAGCACTACAAATGCACTCTGAAAAGGTTGAAAGTTGGCATGGAATCGGCATTTCACCCACAAAGAATGTGCTAAAAAGTTGAGAGGGTTACAGAAAAAACTGGATGCACTTCATGTACAAAATGGACAATCTCTTTCGAAGTATAAGGGTTTAAGGCGAAAACTCGCTTGTTACAAAGGCAATTCATTTTTTCTAACTTATTTCAACTCCAGACTTTTTGTGCGTTCAGTATGCACCATTCGAAGGGAGGCCATCAATTTTCAACCCTTTCTGGCTTCATTTGCAATTTTTCATGCATTTACTGAATTGTTTTGAGCTAAATGACCCTTAAATTGATAAGCACTATAGATGAACTCTAATAAGGTTGAAAGTTGGCATGGTATCATCATTTCACCTACATATCATGTGCTAAAAAGATGGGAGGGTTACGGCAAAAACTGGATGCACTTCGGGTACAAAATGGACAATCTCTTTCGAAGTATCAGGGTTTAAGACAAAAAGTTGCCTGTTACAAAGGCAATTCATTTTTTACCTTATTTCAACTCCAAACTTTTTGTGCGTTCATTCGAAGAGAGGCCATCAATGTTTAACCCTTTCTGACTTCAATTCCTATTTTCCATGCATTTACTGATTTTTTTTGAGCAAAATGACCCTGAAATTGATAAGCACTACAAATGAACTCTGAAAAGCTTGAAAGTTGGCATGGAATCATCATTTCACCCACATAGCATGTGCTAAAGAGTTGAGAGGGTTACGGCAAAAAAAGGATGCACTTTGTGTACAAAAGGGACAATCTCTTTCCAAGTATTAGGGTTTACGACGAAAACTCGCCTGTTACAAAGGCATTTCATTTTTTCTAACTTATTTCAACTCCGGACTTTTTGTGTGTTCAGTATCCACCATTCGAAGGGAGGCCATCAATTTTCAACCCTTTGTGACGTCATTTGCTATTTTTAATGCATTTACTGATTTTTTTGAGCTCAATGACCCTGAAATTGATAAGCACTACAAATGAACTCTGAAAAGGTTGAAAGTTTGTCTGGAATCGTCACTTGACCCACATAGCATATGCTAAAATGTTGAGAGGGTTACAGAAAAAACTGGATGCACTTCGTGTACAAAAAGGACAATCCCTTTCGAAGTATATGGGTTTAAGACGAAAACTCGCTTGTTACAATGGCATTTCAATTTTCTAACTTATTTCAACTCCAGACTTTTTGTGCGTTTAGTGTGCACCATTCGAATGGAGGCCATCAATTTTCAACCCTTTCTGGCTTCATTTGCTATTTTTCATGCATTTACTGAATTTTTTGAGCTAAATGACCCTGAAATTGATATGCACCACAAATGAACTCTGAAAATGTTGAAAGTTGTCATGGTATCATCATTTCACCCACATATCATGTTCTAAAAAGTTGGGAGGGTTACGAATAAAACTTGATGCACTTCGTGTATAAAATGGACAATCTCTTTGGAAGTATCAGGGTTTAAGAAAAAAACTCGCCTGTTACAAAGGCATTTCATTTTTTAACTTATTTCAACTCCACACTTTTTGTGTGCTTAGTATGCACGATTCAAAGAGAGGCCATCAATTTTTAACACTTTCTCACTTCATTTCCTATTTTTCATGCATTTACTGACTTTTTTGAGCAAAATGACCCTGAAATTGATAAGCACTACAAATGAACTCTGAAAAGGTTGAAAGTTGGCATGGAGTCGTCATTTCACCCACATAGCATGTGCAAAAGAGTTGAGAGGTTTACGGCAAAAACAGGATGCACTTCGTGTACAAAATGGACAATCTCTTTCGAAGTATGAGGGTTTAAGATGAAAACTTCGCTGTTACAAAGGCATTTTGATTTTTAACTTATTTCAACTCCAGACTTTTTGTGCATCAGCATGCACCATTCGAAGGGAGGCCATCAATTTTTAACCCTTTCTGACATCATTTGCTATTTTTCATGCATTTATTGATTTTTTTTGAACTAAATGACCCTTAAATTGATAAGCACTACAAATGAACTCTGAAAAGGTTGAAAGTTGGCATGGAATCGTCATTTCACCCACGTAACATGTGCTAAAAGTTTGAGAGGATTACAGAAAAAACTGGATGCACTTCGTGTACAAAATGGACAATCTCTTTTGAAGTATAAGGGTTTAAGGCGAAAACTCGCTTGTTATAAAGGCATTTCATTTTTTCTAACTTATTTCAACTCCATACATTTTGTGCGTTCAGTATGCACCATTCGAAGGGAGGCCATCAATTTTCAACCCGTTTTGGCTTC
Organism: Hordeum marinum; assembly: GCA_022496015.1. Lineage (NCBI taxonomy): Eukaryota > Viridiplantae > Streptophyta > Magnoliopsida > Poales > Poaceae > Hordeum > Hordeum marinum. Next base: position 117,229,420 of record CM039677.1, read on the forward strand.
ATTTGCTATTTTTCCTGCATTTACTGAAATGTTTTTGAGCTAAATGACCCTGAAATTGATAAGCACATATCATGGTATCATCATTTCACCCACATATCATGTTCTAAAAAGTTGGGAGGGTTACGGCAAAAACTTGATGCACTTCGTGTATAAATGGACAATCTCTTTCGAAGTATCAGGGTTTAAGACAAAAACTCTCCTGTTACACAGGCATTTCATTTTTTAGCTTATTTCAACTCCACACTTTTTGTGCGCTTAGTATGCACCATTCAAAGAGAGGCCCTCAATTTTTAACACTTTCTGACTTCATTTCCTATTTTTCATGCATTTACTGACTTTTTTGAGCAAAATGACCCTGAAATTGATAAGCACTACAAATGAACTCTGAAAATGTTGAAAGTTGGCATGGAATCATCATTTAACCCACATAGCATGTGCTAAAGAGTTGAGAGGTTTACGGCACAAACTAGATGCACTTCGTGTACAAAATGGACAATCTCTTTCGAAGTATCAGGGTTTAAGACGAAAACTTGCCTGTTAGAAAGGCGTTCAGTATGCACCATTCGATGGGAGGCCATCAATTTTTAACCCTTTCTGACGTCATTTGCTATTTTTCATGCATTTATTGATTTTTTTGAGCTAAATGACCCTGAAATTGATAAGCACTACAAATGAACTCTGAAAAGGTTGAAAGTTGGCGTGGAATCGGCATTTCACCCACATAGAATGTGCTAAAAAGTTGAGAGGGTTACAGAAAAAACTGGATGCACTTCATGTACAAAATGGACAATCTCTTTCGAAGTATAAGGGTTTAAGGCGAAAACTCGCTTGTTACAAAGGCAATTCATTTTTTCTAACTTATTTCAACTCCAGAATTTTTGTGCGTTCAGTATGCACCATTCGAAGGGAGGCCATCAATTTTCAACCCTTTCTGGCTTCATTTGCAATTTTTCAGGCATTTACTGAATTGTTTTGGGCTAAATGAGCCTTAAATTGATAAGCACTATAGATGAACTCTAAAAAGGTTGAAAGTTGGCATGGTATCTTCATTTCACCTACATATCATGTGCTAAAAAGATGGGAGTGTTACGGCAAAAACTGGATGCACTTCGTGTACAAAATGGACAATCTCTTTCGAAGTATCAGGCTTTAAGAAAAAAACTTGCCTGTTACGAAGGCAATTCATTTTTTACCTTATTTCAACTCCAAACTTTTTGTGCGTTCAGTATGCACCATTCGAAGAGAGGCCATCAATGTTTAACCCTTTCTGAATTCAATTCCTATTTTCCATGCATTTACTGATTTTTTTTTGAGCAAAATGACCCTGAAATTGATAAGCACTACAAATGAACTCTGAAAAGGTTGAAAGTTGGCATGGAATCATCATTTCACCCACATAGCATGTGCTAAAGAGTTGAGAGGGTTACGGCAAAAACAGGATGCACTTTGTGTACAAAAGGTACAATCTCTTTCGAAGTATTAGGGTTTACGACGAAAACTCGCCTGTTACAAAGGCATTTCATTTTTTCTAACTTATTTCAACTTCGGACTTTTTGTTTGTTCAGTATCCACCATTCGAAGGGAGGCCATCAATTTTCAACCCTTTCTGACTTCATTTGCTATTTTTCATGCATTTACTAATTTTTTGAGCTAAATGACCCTGAAATTCATAAGCCCTACAAATGAACTCTAAAAAGGTTGAAAGTTGGCATGGTATCATTATTTCACGCACCTATCATGTGCTAAGAAGTTGAGAGGTTTACGACAAATACTGGATGCTCTTCGTGTACAAAATGGACAATCTATTTCGAAGTATCAAGGTTTAAGACGAAAAGTCGCATGTTACACACGCATTTCATTTTTTTACTTATTTCAACTCGATACTTTTTTGCGTTCAGTATGCACCATTCGAAGGGAGGCCACCAATTTCCAGCCCTTTCTGACTTCATTTGCTATTTTTCATGCATTTACTGTTTTTTTTTGAGCTAAATGACCCTGAAATTGATAAGCACTACAGATGAACTCTGAAAAGGTTGTAAGTTGTCATGGTATCATCATCTCACCCACATATCATGTGCTAAAAAGTTGGGAAGGTTACCACAAAAATTGATGCACTTCGTGTAAAAAATGGACAATCTCTTTCGAAGTATCAGGGTTTAAGACGAAAACTCGCCTGTTACAAATGCATTTCATTGTTTACCTTATTTCAACTCGACACTTTTTGTGCGCTCAGTATCCACCATTCAAAGAGAGGCCATCAATTTTTAACCCATTCTGGCTTCATTTGCTATTTTGCATGCATTTACTGATTTTTTGAGCTAAATGACCCTGAAATTGATAAGCACTACAAATGAACTCTGAAAAGGTTGAAACTAGGCATGGAATCATCATTTCACCCACATAGCATGTGCTAAAGAGTTGAGAGGGTTACGGCAAAAACTGGATGCACTTCATGTACAGAATGGACGATCTCTTTCGAAGTATCAAGGTTTAAGACGAAAACTCGCCTGTTACAACGGCATTTCACTTTTTAACTTATTTAAACTCCACACTTTTTATGCGCTTAGTATGCACCATTCAAAGAGAGGCCATCAATTTTTAACACTTTCTGACTTCATTTCCTATTTTTCATGCATTTACTGACTTTTTTGAGCAAAATGACCCTAAAATTGATAAGCACTACAAATGAACTCTGAAAAGGTTGAAAGTTGGCATGGAATCATCATTTAACCCACATAGCATGTGATAAAGAGTTGAGAGGTTTACGACAAAAACTGGATGCACTTCATTTACAAAATGGACAATCTCTTTTGAAGCATCAAGGTTTAAGACAAAAACTTGCCTGTTACAAAGGCATTTCCATTTTTAACATATTTCAACTCCACACTTTTTGTGCATTCAGTATGCACCATTCAATGGGAGGTCATCAATTTTTAACCCTTTCTGACGTCATTTGGTATTTTTCATTCATTTATTGATTTTTTTGAGCTACATGACCCTGAAATTGATAAGCTCTACAAATGAACTCTGAAAAGGTTGAAAGTTGGCATGGAATCGTTATTTCACCCACATAGAATGTGCTAAAAAGTTGAGAGGGTTACAGAAAAAACTGTATGCACTTCGTGTACAAAATTGACAATCTCTTTCGAAGTATAAGGGTTTAAGGCGAAAACTCGCTTGTTACAAAGGCAATTCATTTTTTCTAACTTATTTCAACTCCAGACTTTTTGTGCGTTTAGTATGCACCCTTCAAAGGGAGGCCATCAATTTTCAACCCTTTCTGGCTTCATTTGCAATTTTTCATGCATTTACTAAATTGTTTTGAGCTACATGACCCTTAAATTGATAAGCACTATAGATGAACTCTAAAAAGGTTGAAAGTTGGCATGGTATCATTATTTCACCTACATATCATGTGCTAAAAAGTTGGGAGGGTTACGGCAAAAACTGGATGCACTTCGGGTACAAAATGGACAATCTCTTTCGAAGTATTAGGGTTTAAGACAAAAACTTGCCTGTTACAAAGGTAATTCATTTATTACCTTATTTAAACTCCAAATTTCTTGTGCGTTCAGTATGCACCGTTCGAAGAGAGGCCATCAATGTTTAACCCTTTCTGACTTCAATTCCTATTTTCCATGCATTTACTGATTTTTTGAGCAAAATGACCCTGAAATTGATAAGCACTACAAATGATCTCTGAAAAGGTTGAAAGTTGGCATGGAATCATAATTTCACCCACATAGCATGTGCTAAAGAGTTTAGAGGGTTACGGCAAAAACAGGATGCACTTTGTGTACAAAATGGACAATCTCTTTCGAACTATCAGGGTTTACGACGAAAACTTGCCTGTTACAAAGGCATTTCGATTTTTAACTTATTTCAACTCCAGACTTTTTGTGCGTTTAGTATGCACCATTCGAAGCGAGGCCATCAATTTTCAACCCTTTCTGGCTTCATTTGCTATTTTTCATGCATTTACTGAAATTTTTTGGAGCTAAATGACCCTGAAATTGATATGCACCACAAATGAAGTCTGAAAAGGTTGAAAGTTAGTGTGGTATCATCATTTCACCCACATAGAATGTTCTAAAAAGTTGAGAGGGTTACGGCAAAAACTGGATGCACTTCGTGTACAAAATGGATAATCTCTTTCGAAGTATCAGAGTTTTAGACGAAAACTCGCCTGTTATGAAGGAATTTCATTTTTCAAACTTATTTCAACTCCAGACTTTTTGTGCGTTTAGTACGAACCATTCGAAGGGAGGCCACCAATTTTCAACCCTTTCTGACTTCATTTGCTATTTTTCATGCATTTACTGATTTTTTTGAGCTAATTGACCCTGCAATTGATAAGCACTATGGATGAACTCTGAAAAGGTTGAAATTTGTCATGGTATCATCATTTCACGCACATATCATGTGCTAAAAAGTTGGGAGGGTTACGGCAAAAACTTGATGCACTTCGTGTATAAATGGACAATCTCTTTCGAAGTATCAGGGTTTAAGACAAAAAGTCGCCTGTTACAAAGGCATTTCATTTTTTAGCTTATTTCAACTCCACACTTTTTGTGCTCTTAGTATGCACCATTCAAAGAGAGGCCATCAATTTTTAACACTTTCTGACTTCATTTCCTATTTTTCATGCATTTACTGACTTTTTCGAGCAAAATGACCCTGAAATTGATAAGCACTACAAATGAACTCTGAAATGGTTGAAAGTTGGCATGGAATCATCATTTCACCCACATAGCATGTGCTAAAGAGTTGAGAGGTTTATGGGCAAAACTGGATGCACTTTGTGTACAAAATGGACAATCTCTTTCGAAGTATCAGGGTTTAAGACGAAAACTTGCCTGTTACAAAGGCATTTCGATTTTTAACATATTTCAACTCCACACTTTTTGTGCGTTTAGTATGCACCATTCGATGGGAGGCCATCAATTTTTAACACTTTGTGACGTCATTTGCTATTTTTCATGCATTTATTGATTTTTTTTAGCTAAATGACCCTGAAATTTATAAGCACTACAAATGAACTCTGAAAAGGTTGAAAGTTGGCATGGAATCGTCATTTCACCCACATAGAATGTGCTAAAAAGTTGATAGGGTTACTGAAAAAACTGTATGCACTTCGTGTACAAAATGGACAATCTCTTTCGAAGTATAAGGGTTTAAGGCGAAAACTCGCTTGTTACAAAGGCAATTCATTTTTTCTAACTTATTTCAACTCCAGACTTTTTGTGCGTTTAGTATGCACCCTTCGAAGGGAGGCCATCAATTTTCAACCCTTTTTGGCTTCATTTGCAATTTTTCATGCATTTACTGAATTGTTTTGAGCTAAATGACCCTTAAATTGATAAGCACTATAGATGAACTCTAAAAAGGTTGAAAGTTGGCATGGTATCATCATTTCACCTACATATCATGTGCTAAAAAGTTGGGAGGGTTACGGCAAAAACTGGATGCACTTCGTGTACAAAATGGACAATCTCTTTCGAAGTATCAGGGTTTAAGACAAAAACTTGCCTGTTACAAAGGCAATTCATTTTTTACCTTATTTCAACTCCAAAGTTTTTGTGCGTTCAGTACGCACAATTCGAAGAGAGGCCATCAATGTTTAACCCTTTCTGACTTCAATTCCTATTTTCCATGCACTTACTGATTTTTTTGAGCAAAATGACCCTGAAATTGACAAGCACTACAAATGAACTCTGAAAAGGTTGAAAGTTGACATGGAATCGTCATTTCACCCACATAGAATGTGCTAAATAGTTGAGAGGGTTACGGCAAAAACAGGATGCACTTTGTGTACAAAATGGACAATCTCTTTCGAAGTATCAGGGTTTACGCCGAAAACTTGCCTGTTACAAAGGCATTTTGATTTTTACCTTATTTCAACTCCAGACTTTTTGTGCGTTCAGTATGCACCATTCAAAGAGAGGCCATCCATTTTTAACCCTACCCGACTTCATTTGTTATTTTTCATCCATTTTCCGATTTTTTGAGCTAAATGACCCTGAAATTGATAAGCACTACAAATGAACTCTGAAAAGGTTGAAAGTTGGCATGGTATCATCATTTCACCCACATAGCATGTGCTAAAAAGTTGAGAGGGTTGCGAGAAAAACTGGATGCACTTCGTGTACAAAATGGACAATCCCTTTCGAAGTATCATGGTTTAACAGGAAAACTCGCCTGTTACAAAGGCATTTCATTTTTTCTAACTTATTTCAACTCCGGACTTTTTGTGTGTTCATTATCAACCATTCGAAGGGAGGCCATCAATTTTCAACCCTTTGTGACTTCATTTGTTGTTTTTCATGCATTTACTAATATTTTTGAGCTAAGTGACCCTGAAATTTATAAGCCCTACAAATGAACTCTAAAAAGGTTCAAAGTTGGCATGTTATCATTATTTCACCCACATATCATGTGCTAAGAAGTTGAGAGGTTTATGACAAAAACTGGATGCTCTTCGTGTACAAAATGGACAATCTATTTCGAAGTATCAAGGTTTAAGACGAAAACGCGCATGTTACACACGCATTTCAGTTTTTACATATTTCAGCTCGAGACTTTTTGTGCGTTTAGTATGCACCATTCGAAGGGAGGACATCAATTTTCAACCCTTTCTGACTTCATTTGCTATTTTTCAGGCATTTACTTATTTTTTGTGAGCTAAATGACCCTGAAATTGATAAGCACTAGAAAGGAACTCTGAAAAGGTTGAAAGTTGGCATGGTATCATCATTTGACCCACACAGAAGTGCTAAAAAGATGCGAGGGTTATGGCAAAAACTGGATGCACTTCGTGTGCAAAATGGATAATCTCTTTCGAAGTGTGAGAGTTTTAGACGAAAACTCGACTGTTATAAAGGAATTTCATTTTTAAAACTTATTTCAACTTGAGACTTTTTTGCGTTCAGTATGCACCATTCGAAGGGAGGCCACCAATTTTCAGCCCTTTCTGACTTCATTTGCTATTTTTCATGCATTTACTGATTTTTTAGAGCTAAATGACCCTGAAATTCATAAGCACTATAGATGAACTCTAAAAAGGTTGTAAGTTGTCATGGTATCATCATTTCACCCACATATCATGTGCTAAAAAGTTGGGAAGGTTACAACAAAAATTGATGCACTTCGTGTAAAAACTGGACAATCTCTTTCGAAGTATCAGGGTTTAAGACCAAAACTCGCCTCTTACAAATGCATTTCATTGTTTACCTTATTTCAACTCCACACTTTTTGTGCGCTCAGCATGCACAATTCAAAGAGAGGCCATCAATTTTTAACCCATTCTGACTTCATTTGCTATTTTTCATGCATTTACTAATTTTTTTTGAGCTAAATGACCCTGAAATTGATTAGCACTACAAATGAATTCTGAAAAGGTTGAAACTTGGCACGGAATCATCATTTCACCCACATAGTATGTGCTAAAGTGTTGAGAGGGTTACGACAAAAACTGGATGCACTTCGTCTACAAAATGGATAATCTCTTTCGAAGTATCAGGGTTTAAGACGAAAACTCGCCTGTTACAAAGGCATTTCACTTTTTAACTTATTTCAACTCCACACTTTTTGTGCACTTAGTATGCACCATTCAAAGAGAGGCCATCAATTTTCAACACTTACTGACTTCATTTCCTATTTTTCATGCGTTTACTGACTTTTTTGAGCAAAATGACCCTGAAATTGATAAGCACTACAAATGAACTCTGACAAGGTTGAAAGTTGGCATGGAATCATCATTTCACGCACATAGCATGTGCTAAAGAGTTGAGAGGTTTACGGCAAAAACTGGATGCACTTCGTGGACAAAATGGACAATCACTTTCGAAGTATCAGGGTTTAAGACGAAAATTGCCTGTTACAAAGGCATTTCAATTTTTAACATATTTCAACTCCACACTTTTTGTGTGTTCAGTATGCACCATTCGAAGAGAGGCCATCAATGTTTAACCCTTTCTGACTTCAATTCCTATTTTCCATGCATTTACTGATTTTTTGAGCAAAATGACCCTGAAATTGATAAGCACTACCAATGATCTCTGAAAAGGTTGAAAGTTGGCATGGAATCATAATTTCACCCACATAGCATGTGCTAAACAGTTGAGAGGGTTACGACAAAAATAGGATGCACTTTGTGTACAAAATGGACAATCTCTTTCGAAGTATCAGGGTTTACGACGAAAACTTGCCTGTTACAAAGGCATTTCGATTTTTAACTTATTTCAACTCCAGACTTTTTGTGCGTTTAGTATGCACCATTCGAAGCGAGGCCATCAATTTTCAACCCTTTTTGGCTTCATTTGCTATTTTTCATGCATTTGCTGAATTTTTTTGGAGCTAAATGACCCTGAAATTGATATGCACCACAAATGAACTCTGAAAAGGTTGAAAGTTAGTGTGGTATCATCATTTCACCCACATAGAATGTTCTAAAAAGTTGAGAGGTTTACGGCAAAAACTGGATGCACTTCGTGTACAAAATGGATAATCTCTTTCGAAGTATCAGAGTTTTAGACGAAAACTCGCCTGTTATGAAGGAATTTCATTTTTCAAACTTATTTCAACTCCAGACTTTTTGTGCGTTTAGTACGAACCATTCGAAGGGAGGCCACCAATTTTCACCCCTTTCTGACTTCATTTGCTATTTTTCATGCATTTACTGATTTTTTTGAGCTAATTTACCCTGCAATTGATAAGCACTATGGATGAACTCTGAAAAGGTTGAAAGTTGTCATGGTATCATCATTTCACGCACATATCATGTGCTAAAAAAGTTGGGAGGGCTACGGCAAAAACTTGATGCACTTCGTGTATAAATGGACAATCTCTTTCGAAGTATCAGGGTTTAAGACAAAAACTCGCCTGTTACAAAGGCATTTCATTTTTTAGCTTATTTCAACTCCACACTTTTTGTGCTCTTAGTATGCACCATTCAAAGAGAGGCCATCAATTTTTAACACTTTCTGACTTCATTTCCTATTTTTCATGCATTTACTGACTTTTTCGAGCAAAATGACCCTGAAATTGATAAGCACTACAAATGAACTCTGAAATGGTTGAAAGTTGGCATGGAATCATCATTTCACCCACATAGCATGTGCTAAAGAGTTGAGAGGTTTATGGGCAAAACTGGATGCACTTTGTGTACAAAATGGACAATCTCTTTCGAAGTATCAGGGTTTAAGACGAAAACTTGCCTGTTACAAAGGCATTTCGATTTTTAACATATTTCAACTCCACACTTTTTGTGCATTTAGTATGCACCATTCGATGGGAGGCCAACAATTTTTAACCCTTTGTGACGTCATTTGCTATTTTTCATGCATTTATTGATTTTTTTTGAGCTAAATGACCAAGAAATTGATAAGCACTACAAATGAACTCTGAAAAGGTTGAAAGTTGGCATGGAATCGTCATTTCACCCACATAGAATGTGCTAAAAAGTTGATAGGGTTACTGAAAAAAACTGTATGCACTTCGTGTACAAAATGGACAATCTCTTTCGAAGTATAAGGGTTTAAGGCGAAAACTCGCTTGTTACAAAGGCAATTCATTTTTTCTAACTTATTTCAACTCCAGACTTTTTGTGCGTTTAGTATGCACCCTTCGAAGGGAGGCCATCAATTTTCAACCCTTTTTGGCTTCATTTGCAATTTTTCATGCATTTACTGAATTGTTTTGAGCTAAATGACCCTTAAATTGATAAGCACTATAGATGAACTCTAAAAAGGTTAAAAGTTGGCATGGTATCATCATTTCACCTACATATCATGTGCTAAAAAGTTGGGAGGGTTACGGCAAAAACTGGATGCACTTCGTGTACAAAATGGACAATCTCTTTCGAAGTATCAGGGTTTAAGACAAAAACTTGCCTGTTACAAAGGCAATTCATTTTTTACCTTATTTCAACTCCAAACTTTTTGTGCGTTCAATACACACAATTCGAAGAGAGGCCATGAATGTTTAACCCTTTCTGACTTCAATTCCTATTTTCCATGCATTTACTGTATTTTTGGAGCAAAATGACCCTGAAATTGATAAGCACTACAAATGAACTCTGAAAAGGTTGAAAGTTGGCATGGAATCGTCATTTCACCCACATAGAATGTGCTAAAAAGTTGAGAGGGTTACGGCAAAAACAGGATGCACTTTGTGTACAAAATGGACAATCTCTTTCGAAGTATCAGGGTTTACGCCGAAAACTTGCCTGTTACAAAGGCATTTTGATTTTTACCTTATTTCAACTCCAGACTTTTTGTGCGTTCAGTATGCACCATTCAAAGAGAGGCCATCCATTTTTAACCCTACCCGACTTCATTTGTTATTTTTCATCCATTTTCCGATTTTTTGAGCTAAATGACCCTGAAATTGATAAGCACTACAAATGAACTCTGAAAAGGTTGAAAGTTGGCATGGTATCATCATTTCACCCACATAGTATGTGCTAAAAAGTTGAGAGGGTTGCGAGAAAAACTGGATGCACTTCGTGTACAAAATGGACAATCCCTTTCGAAGTATCATGGTTTAACACGAAAACTCGCCTGTTACAAAGGCATTTCATTTTTTCTAACTTATTTCAACTCCGGACTTTTTGTGTGTTCAGTATCAACCATTCGAAGGGAGGCCATCAATTTTCAACCCTTTGTGACTTCATTTGCTGTTTTTCATGCATTTACTAATATTTTTGAGCTAAGTGACCCTGAAATTTATAAGCCCTACAAATGAACTCTAAAAAGGTTCAAAGTTGGCATGTTATCATTATTTCACCCACATATCATGTGCTAAGAAGTTGAGAGGTTTATGACAAAAACTGGATGCTCTTGGTGTACAAAATGGACAATCTATTTCGAAGTATCAAGGTTTAAGACGAAAACGCGCATGTTACACACGCATTTCAGTTTTTACATAATTCAGCTCGAGACTTTTTGTGCATTTAGTATGCACCATTCGAAGGGAGGACATCAATTTCCAACCCTTTCTGACTTCATTTGCTATTTTTCAGGCATTTACTTATTTTTTGTGAGCTAAATGACCCTAAAATTGATAAGCACTAGAAAGGAACTCTGAAAAGGTTGAAAGTTGGCATGGTATCATCATTTGACCCACACAGAAGTGCTAAAAAGATGCGAGGGTTATGGCAAAAACTGGATGCACTTCGTGTACAAAATGGATAATCTCTTTCGAAGTGTGAGAGTTTTAGACGAAAACTCGACTGTTATAAAGGAATTTCATTTTTAAAACTTATTTCAACTTCAGACTTTTTTGCGTTCAGTATGCACCATTCGAAGGGAGGCCACCAATTTTCAGCCCTTTCTGACTTCATTTGCTATTTTTCATGCATTTACTGATTTTTTTGAGCTAAATGACCCTGAAATTCATAAGCACTACAGATGAACTCTAAAAAGGTTGTAAGTTGTCATGGTATCATCATTTCACCCACATATCATGTGCTAAAAAGTTGGGAAGGTTACAACAAAAATTGATGCACTTTGTGTAAAAAATGGACAATCTCTTTCGAAGTATCAGGGTTTAAGACCAAAACTCGCCTCTTACAAATGCATTTCATTGTTTACCTTATTTCAACTCCACACTTTTTGTGCGCTCAGCATGCACAATTCAAAGAGAGGCCATCAATTTTTAACCCATTCTGACTTCATTTGCTATTTTTCATGCATTTACTAATCTTTTTTGAGCTAAATGACCCTGAAACTGATTAGCACTACAAATGAACTCTGAAAAGGTTGAAACTTGGCATGGAATCATCATTTCACCCACATAGCATGTGCTAAAGAGTTGACAGGGTTACGGCAAAAGCAGGATGCACTTTGTGTACAAAATGGACAATCTCTTTCGAAGTATCACGGTTTACGACGAAAACTTGCCTGTTACAACGGCATTTCAATTTTTAACTTATTTCAACTGTAGACTTTTTGTGCGTTTAGTATTCACCATTCGAAGGGAGGCCATCAATTTTCAACCCTTTCTGGCTTCATCTGCTATTTTTCATGCATTTACTGAATTTTTTTTGAGCTAAATGACCCTGAAATTGATATGCACCACAAATGAACTCTGAAAAGGTTCAAAGTTGGCGTGGTATCATCATTTCACCCACATAGAATGTTCTAAAAGTTGAGTGGGTTTCGGCAAAAATTGGATGCACTTCGTGTACAAAATGGATAATCTCTTTCGAAGTATCAAGGTTTACGACAAAAACTCGCCTGTTACAAAGGCATTTCATTTTTTAGCTTATTTCAGCTCCACACTTTTTGTGCTCTTAGTATGCACCATTCAAAGAGAGGCCATCAATTTTGAACACTTTTTGACTTCATTTCCTATTTTTCATGCATTTACTGACTTTTTTGAGCAAAATGACCCTGAAATTGATAAGCACTACAAATGAACTCTGAAAAGGTTGAAAGTTGGCATGGAATCGTCATTTCACCCACATAGCATGTGCTAAAGAGTTGAGAGGTTTATGGCAAAAACTGGATGCACCTCGTGTACAAAATGGACGATCTCTTTCGAAGTATCAGGGTTTAAGACGATAACTTGCCTGTTACAAAGGCATTTCGATTTTTAACATACTTCAACTCCACACTTTTTGTGCGTTCGGTATGCACCATTCGATGGGAGGCCATCAATTTTTAACCCTTTCTGGCATCATTTGCTATTTTTCATGCATTTATTGATTTTTTTGAGCTAAATGACCCTGAAATTGATAAGCACTACAAATGAACTCTGGAAAGGTTGAAAGTTGGCATGGAATCGTCATTTCACCCACATAGAATGTGCTCAAAAGTTGAGAGGGTTACAGAAAAAACTGTATGCACTTCGTGTACAAAATGGACAATTTCTTTTGAAGTATAAGGGTTTAAGGCGACAACTCGCTTGTTACAAAGGCAATTCATTTTTTTTACATATTTCAGCTCGAGACTTTTTGTGCGTTTAGTATGCACCATTCGAAGGGAGGACATCAATTTTCAACCCTTTCTGACTTCATTTGCTATTTTTCATGCATTTACTGATTTTTTGTGAGCTAAATGACCCTTAAATTGATAAGCACTACAGATGAACTCTGAAAAGGTTGAAAGTTGGCATGGTATCATAATTTGACCCACATAGAAGTGCTAAAAAGATGGGAGGGTTATGGAAAAACTGGACGCACTTCGTGTAGAAAATGGATAATCTCTTTCGAAGTGTGAGAGTTTTAGACGAAAACTCGACTGTTATAAAGGAATTTCATTTTTTAAACTTATTTCAACTCGAGACTTTTTTGCGTTCAGTATGCACCATTCGAAGGGAGGCCACCAATTTTCAGCCCTTTCTGACTTCATTTGCTATTTTTCATGCATTTACTCATTTTTTTGAGCTAAATGACCCTGAAATTGATAAGCACTATAGATGAACTCTGAAAAGGTTGTAAGTTGTCATGGTATCATCATTTCACCCACATATCATGTGCTAAAAAGTTGGGAAGGTTACAACAAAAATTGATGCACTTCGTGTAAAAAATGGACAATCTCTTTCGAAGTATCAGGGTTTAAGACAAAAACTCGCCTGTTACAAATGCATTTCATTTTTTACCTTATTTCAACTCCACACTTTTTGTGCGCTCAGTATGCACCATTCAAAGAGAGGCCATCAATTTTTAACCCATTCTGACTTCATTTGCTATTTTTCATGCATTTACTGATTTTTTTGAGCTAAATGACCCTGAAATTGATAAGCACTACAAATGAACTCTGAAAATGTTGAAACTTGGAATGGAATCATCATTTCACCCACATAGCATGTGCTAAAGAGTTGAGAGGGTTACGGCAAAAACTGGATGCACTTCGTGTACAAAATGGACAATCTCTTTCGAAGTATAAGGGTTTAAGACGAAAACTCGCCTGTTACAAAGGCATTTCACTTAATAACTTATTTCAACTCCACACTTTTTGTGCGCTTAGTATGCACCATTCAAAGAGAGGCCATCAATTTTTAACCCTTTCTGACTTCATTTGCTATTTTTCATGCATTTACTGTTTTTCTGAGCTAAATGGCCCTGAAATTGGCATGGAATCGACATTTCACCCACATAGCATGTGCTAAAAAGTTGAGAGGGTTACGAGAAAAACTGGATGCACTTCGTGTACAAAATGGACAATCCCTTTCGAAGTATCAGGGTTTAAGACGAAAATTCGCCTGTTACAAAGGCATTTCATTTTTTCTTACTTATTTCAACTCCGGACTTTTTGTGTGTTCAGTATCCACCATTCGAAGGGAGGCCATCAATTTTCAACCCTTTCTGACTTCATTTGCTATTTTTCATGCATTTTCTGATTTTTTGAGCTAAATGACCCTGAAATTGATAAGCCCTACAAATGAACTCTAAAAAGGTTGAAAGTTGGCATGGTATCATCATTTCACCCAAATATCATGTGCTAAGAAGTTGGGAGGTTTACGACAAAAACTGGATGCTCTTCGTGTACAAAATGGACAATCTATTTCGAAGTATCCAGGTTTACGACGAAAACTCGCATATTACACACGCATTTCATTTTTTTTAACTTATTTCAGCTCGAGACTTTTTCTGCATTTAGTATGCACCATCAAAGGGAGAACATCAATTTTCAACCCTGTCTGACTTCATTTGCTATTTTTCATGCATTTACTGATTTTTTGTGAGCTAAATGACCCAGAAATTTATAAGCACTACAAAGGAACTCTAAAAAGGTTGAAAGTTGGCATGGTATGATCATTTGACCCACATAGCATGTGCTAAAAAGATGGGCGTGTTACGGCAAAAACTGGATGCACTTCGTGTACAAAATGGATAATCTCTTTCGAAGTGTCAGAGTTTTAGACGAAAACTCGCCTGTTATAAAGGAATTTCATTTTTTAAACTTATTTCAACTCGAGACTTTTTTGCGTTCAGCATGCACCACTCGAAGGGAGGCCACAAATTTTCAGCCCTTTCTGACTTCATTTGCTATTTTTCATGCATTTACTGATTTTTTGAGCTAAATGACCCTGAAATTGATAAGCACTACAAGTGAACTCTGAAAATGTTGAAACTTGGAATGGAATCATCATTTCACCCACATAGCATGTGCTAAAGAGTTGAGAGGGTTACGACAAAAACTGGATGCACTTCGTGTACAAAATGGACAATCTCTTTCGAAGTATTAGGGTTTAAGACAAAAACTCGCCTGTTACAAAGGCATTTCATTTTTTACCTTATTACAACTCCACACTCTTTGTGCGCTCAGTATGCACCATTCAAAGAGAGGCCATCAATTTTTAACCCTTTCTGACTTCATTTGCTATTTGTCATGCATTTACTGATTTTTTTGAGATAAATGACCCTGAAATTGATAAGCACTACAAATGAACTCTGAAAAGGTTGAAAGTTGGCATGGAATCATCATTTCACCCACATAGCATGTGCTAAAGACTTGAGAGGGTTACGGCCAAAACTGGATGCACTTTGTGTACAAAATGGACAATCTCTTTCGAAGTATCAGGGTTTAAGACGAAAACTCGCCTGTTAGAAAGGCATTTCATTTTTTCTAACTTATTTCATCTCCAGACTTTTTGTGTGTTCAGTATGCACCATTCGAAGGGAGGCCATCAATTTTCAAACCTTTCTAGCTTCATTTGCTATTTTTCATGCATTTACTGAATTGTTTTGAGCTAACTGACCCTGAAATTGATATGCACCAGAGATTAACTCTGAAAAGGTTGAAAGTTGGCGTGGTATCATCATTTCACCCACATAGCATGTCCTAAAAAGTTGAAAGGGTTACGGCAAAAACTGGATGCACTTCGTGTACAGAATGGATAATCTCTTTCGAAGTATCAAGGTTTCAAACGAAAACTCGCCTCTTACAAAGGCATTTCATTTTTTTTAACTTATTTCGACTCCAGACTTTTTGTGTGTTCAGTATGCACCATTCGAAGGGAGGACACCAATTTTCAACCCTTTCTGAATTAATTTGCTATTTTTCATGCGTTTACTGATTTTTTCCATCTAAATGACCCTAAAATTGATAAACACTACAAATGAACTCTGAAAAGGTTGAAAGTTGGGATTGTATCATCATTTCACCCACATAGCATGTGCTAAAAAGTTGAGAGGGTTACGGAAAAACTGGATGCAGTTCGTGTACAAAATGGACAATCTCTTTCGAAGTATCATGGTTTAAGACGAAAACTCGCCTGTTACAAAGGCATTTCATTTTTTACCTTATTTCAACTCCACACTTTCTGTGCACTCAGTATGCACCACTCAAAGAGAGGCCATTAATTTTTAAGCCTTTCTGACTTCATTTCCTATTTTTCATGCATTTACTGATTTTTTTGAGCAAAATGACCCTGAAATTTAGAAGCACTACAACTGAACTCTGAAAAGGTTGAAAGTTGGCATGGAATCATCATTTCACCCACATAGCATGTGCTAAAGTGTTGAGAGGGTTACAGCAAAAACTGGGTGCACTACGTGTAAGAAATCGACAATCTCTTTCGAAGTATAAGGGTTTAAGACGAAAATTTGCCTGTTTCAAAGGCATTTCGATTTTTAACTTATTTCAACTCCAGACTTCTTGTGCGTTCATTATGCACCATTCGAAGGGAGGCCATCAATTTTCAACCCTTTCTCACTTCATTTGCTATTTGTCATGCATTTATAGATTTTTTTGAGCTAAATGACCCTGAAATTGATAAACACTACAAATGAATTCGGAAAAGGTTGAAAGTTGGCATCGAATCGTCATTTCACCCACATAGCATGTGCTAAACAGTTGAGAGGGTTACAGAACAAACCGGATGCACTTCGTGTACAGAATGGACAATCTCTTTCGAAGTATGAGGGTTTAAGGCAAACACTCGCCTGTTACAAAGGCATTTCATTTTTTACCTTATATCAACTCCACACTTTTTGTGTGCTCAATATGCACCATTCAAAGAGAGGCCATTAATTTTTAACCCTTTCTGACTTCATTTCCTATTTTTCATGCATTTACTGATTATTTTGAGCTAAATGACCCTCAAACTGATAAGCACTACAAATGAACTCTGAAAAGGTTGAAAGTTGGCATGGAATCGTCATTTCACCCACATAGCATGTGCTAAAAAGTTGAGAGGGTTACAGAAAAAACTGGATGCACTTCGTGTACAAAATGGACAATCTCTTTCGAAGTATGAGGGTTTAAGACAAAAACTCGCCTGTTACAAAGGCATTTCATTTTTTCTAACTTATTTCAACTCTAGACTTTTTGTGCGTTCAGTATGCACCATTCGAAGGGAGGCCATCAATTTTCAACCCTTTCTAGCTTCATTTGCTATTTTTCATGCATTTACTGAATTGTTTTGAGCTAAATGACCTTGAAATTGATATGCACCACAAATTAACTCTAAAGGTTGAAAGTTGGCGTGGTATCACCATTTCACCCACATAGCATGTTCTAAAAAGTTGAGAGGGTTACAGCAAAAACTGGATGCACTTCGTTTACAAAATGGATAATCTCCTTCGAAGTATCACGGTTTCAAACGAAAACTCGCCTGTTACAAAGGCATTTCATTTTCTTAACTTATTTCAACTCCAGAGATTTTGTGCGTTCAGTATGCACCATTCGGAGGGAGGACATCAATTTTCAACCCTTTCTGACTTCATTTGCTAATTTTCATGCATTTCCTGATTTTTGAGCTAAATGACCCTGAAATAGATAAGCACTACAAATGAACTCTGAAAACGTTGAAAGTTGGCATGGAATCGTCATCTCACCCACATAGCATGTGCCAAAAAGTTGAGAGGGTTATAGAAAAAACTGGATGCATTTCGTGTACAAAATGGACAACCTCTTTCGAAGTATACGGTTTAAGACTAAAACTTGCCTATTACAAAGGCATTTCATTTTTTCTAGCTTATTTCAACTCCAGAATTTTTGCGCATTCAGTATGCACCATTCTAAGGGAGGCCATCAATTTTCGACCCTTTCTGGCTTCATTTGCTATTTTTCATGCATTTACTGAATTGTTTTGAGCTAAATGACCCTGAAATTGATATGCACCACAAATGAACTCTGAAAAGGTTGAAAGTTGGCGTGGTATCATCATTTCACCCACATAGCACGTTCTAAAAAGTTGAGAGTGTAACGGCAAAAACTGGTTGCACTTCGTGTAAAAAATGGATAATCTCTTTTGAAGTATCACGGTTTCAGACGAAAACTCGCCTGTTACAAAGGCATTTCATTTTTTTAACTTATTTCAACTCCAGACTTTTTGTGTGTGCAGTATGCACCATTCGAAGGGAGGACATCAATTTTCAACCCTTTCTGACTTCATTTGCTATTTTTCATGCATTTGCTGATTTTTGTGAGCTAAATGACCCTGAAATTGATAAACACTACAAATGAACTCTGAAAAGGTTGAAAGTTGGCATGGAATCGTCATTTCACCCACATAGCATGTGCTAAAAGTTGAGACGGTTACAGAAAAACTGGATGCACTTCGCATACAAAATGGACAATCTCTTTCGAAGTATCAGGGTTTAAGACTAAAACTTGCCTGTTACAAAGGCATTTCATTTTTTCTAGCTTATTTCAACTCCAGAATTTTTGCACATTCAGTATGCACCATTCTAAGGGAGGCCATCAATTTTCGACCCTTTCTGGCTTCATTTGCTATTTTTCATGCATTTACTCAATTGTTTTGAGCTAAATGACCCTAAAATTGATATGCACCACAAATGAACTCTGAAAAGGTTGAAAGTTGGCGTGGTATCATCATTCCACCCACATAGCACGTTCTAAAAAGTTGAGAGTGTAACGGCCGAAACTGGTTGCACTTCGTGTAAAAAATGGATAATGTCTTTTGAAGTATCACGGTTTCAGACGAAAACTCGCCTGTTACAAAGGCATTTCATTTTTTAACTTATTTCAACTCCAGACTTTTTGTGCGTGCAGTATGCACCATTCGAAGGGAGGACATCAATTTTCAACCCTTTCTGACTTCATTTGCTATTTTTCATGCATTTACTGATTTTTGTGAGCTAAATGACCCTGAAATTTATAAACACTACAAATAAACTCTAAGAAGGTTGAAAGTTGGCATTGTATCATCATTTCACCCACATAGCATGTGCTAAAAAGTTGAGAGGGTTACGGCAAAAACTGGATGCAGTTCGTGTACAAAATGGACAATCTCTTTCGAAGTATCATGGTTTAAGACGAAAACTCGCCTATTACAAAGGCATTTCAGTTTTTACCTTATTTCAACTCCACACTTTCTGTGCACTCAGTATGCACCACTCAAAGAGAGGCCATTAATTTTTAAGCCTTTTTGACTTCATTTCCTATTTTTCATGCATTTACTGATTTTTTTGAGCAAAATGACCCTGAAAATTAGAAGCACTACAACTGAACTCTGAAAAGGTTGAAAGTTGGCATGGAATCATCATTTCACCCACATAGCATGTGCTAAAGAGTTGAGAGGGTTACAGCAAAAACTGGATGCACTTCGTGTAAGAAATGGACAATCTCTTTCGAAGTATAAGGGTTTAAGACGAAAATTTTCCTGTTACAAAGGCATTTCGATTTTTAACTTATTTTCAACTCCAGACTTTTTGTGCGTTCATTATGCACCATTCGAAGGGAAGGCCATCAATTTTCAACCTTTTCTCACTTCATTTGCTATTTTTCATGCATTTACAGATTTTTTTGAGCTAAATGACCCTGAAATTGATAAACACTACAAATGAACTCGGAAAAGGTTGAAAGTTCGCATCGAATCGTCATTTCACCCACATAGCATGTGCTAAACAGTTGAGAGGGTTACAGAAAAAACCAGATGCACTTCGTGTACAGAATGGACAATCTCTTTCGAAGTATCAGGGTTTAAGGCAAACACTCGCCTGTTACAAAGGCATTTCATTTTTTACCTTATATCAACTCCACACTTTTTGTGTGCTCCATATGCACCATTCAAAGAGAGGCCAGTAATTTTTAACCCTTTCTGACTTCATTTCCTATTTTTCATGCATTTACTGATTATTTTGAGCTAAATGACCCTCAAACTGATAAGCACTACAAATGAACTCTGAAAAGGTTGAAAGTTGGCATGGAATCGTCATTTCACCCACATAGCATGTGCTAAAAAGTTGAGAGGGTTACAGAAAAAACTGGATGCACTTCGTGTACAAAATGGACAATCTCTTTCGAAGTATCAGGGTTTAAGACAAAAAGTCGCCTGTTACAAAGGCATTTCATTTTTTCTAACTTATTTCAACTCTAGACTTTTTGTGCGTTCAGTATGCACCATTCGAAGGGAGGCCATCAATTTTCAACCCTTTCTGGCTTCATTTGCTATTTTTCATGCATTTACTGAATTGTTTTGAGCTAAATGACCCTGAAATTGATATGCACCACAAATTAACTCTGAAGGTTGAAAGTTGGCATGGTATAACCATTTCACCCACATAGCATGTGCTAAAAAGTTGAGAGGGTTACAGCAAAAACTGGATGCACTTCGTTTACAAAATGGATAATCTCTTTCGAAGTATCAGGGTTTCAGACGAAAACTCGCCTGTTACAAAGGCATTTCATTTTCTTAACTTATTTCAACTACAGACTTTTTGTGCGTTCAGTATGCACCATTCGAAGGGAGGACATCAATTTTCACCCCTTTCTGACTTCATTTTTTATTTTTCATGCATTTCCTGATTTTTGAGCTAAATGACCCTGAAATAGATAAGCACTACAAATGAACTCTGAAAAGGTTGAAAGTTGGCATGGAATCGTCATCTCACCCACATAGCATGTGCCAAAAAGTTGAGAGGGTTATAGAAAAAACTGGATGCATTTCGTGTACAAAATGGACAACCTCTTTCGAAGTATACGGTTTAAGACTAAAACTTGCCTGTTACAAAGGCATTTCATTTTTTCTAACTTATTTCAACTCCAGAATTTTTGCGCTTTCAGTATGCACCATTCTAAGGGAGGCCATCAATTTTCGACCCTTTCTGGCTTCATTTGCTATTTTTCATGCATTTACTGAATTGTTTTGAGCTAAATGACCCTGAAATTGATATGCACCACAAATGAACTCTGAAAAGGTTGAAAGTTTGCGTGGTGTCATCATTTCACCCACATAGTATGCTCTAAAAAGTTGAGAGGGTAACGGCAAAAACTGAATGCACTTCGTGTAAACAATGGATAATCTCTTTCGAAGTATCACGGTTTCAGACGAAAACTCGCCTGTTACGAAGGCATTTCAGTTTTTTAACTTATTTCAACTCCATACATTTTGTGCATTTAGTATGCACCAATCTAAGGGAGGACATCAATTTTCAACTCTTTCTGACTTCATTTGCTATTTTTCATGCATTTACTGATTTTTGTGAGCTAAATGACCCTGAAATTGATAAACACTACAAATGAACTATGAAAAGGTTGAAAGTTGGCATTGTATCATCATTTCACCCACATAGCATGTGCCAAAATGTTGAGAGGGTTACGACAAGAATAGGATGCACTTCATTTGCAAAATGGACAATCTCTTTTGAACTATCAGAGCTTCACACGAAAATTCGCCTGTTACAAAGGCATTTCATTTTTTTAACTAATTCAACTCCAGACTTTTTGTGCGTTCAGTATGCACCATTCAAAGAGAGGGCATCAATTTTTAACCCTATCTGACTTCATTTGCTATTTTTCATGCATTTACTGATTTTTTTGAGCTAAATGACCCTAAAATTGATAAGCACTACAGATGAACTCTGAAAAGGTTGAAAGTTGGCATGGTATCATCATTGCACCTACTTATCATGTGCTAAAAAGTTGGGAGGGTTATGGCAAAAACTGGATGCACTTCGTGTACAAAATGGACAATCTGTTTCGAAGTATCAAGGTTTCAAACAAAAACTTGCGTGTTACAAAGGCATATCATTTTTTAACTTATTTGAACTCCAGACTTTTTGTGCGTTCAGTATGCACCGTTCGAAGGGAGGCCATCTATTTTTAACCGTTTCTGACTTCATTTGCTATTTTTCATGCATTTACTGATTTTTGTGAGCTAAATGACCCTGAAATTTATATACAGTACAAATGAACTCTCAGAAGGTTGAAAGTTGGCATTGTATCATCATTTCACCCACATAGCATGTGCTAAAATGTTGAGAGGGTTACGGCAAAAATAGGATGCACTTCCTGTGCAAAATGGACAATCTCTTCCGAACTATCGGAGTTTCACATGAAAACTCGCCTGTTACAAAGGCATTTCATTTTTCTAACTAATTCAACTCCAGACTTTTTCTGTGTTCAGTATGCACCATTCAAAGAGAGGCCATCAATTTTTAACCCTATCTGACTTCATTTGCTATTTTTCATGCATTTACTGATTTTTTGAGCTAAATGACCCTAAAATTGATAAGCACCATACATGAACTCTGAAAAGGTTGAAACTGGTATGGTATCATCATTTCACCTACATATCATGTGCTAAAAAGTTGGGAGGGTTATGGCAAAATTTGGATGCACTTCGTGTACAAAATGGACAATCTCTTTCGAAGTATCAAGGTTTCAGACAAAAACTCGCCTGTTACAAAGCATATCATTTTTAAACTTATTTCAACTCCAAACTTTTTGTGCATTAAGTATGCACCATTCGAAGGGAGGCCATCAATTTTTAACCGTTTCTGACTTCATTTGCTATTTTTCATGCATTTATTGATTTTTTTGAGCTAAATGACCCTGAAGTAGATAAGCACTTCAAATGAACTCTGAAAAGGTTGAAAGTTGGCATGGAACCGAAATTTCACCCACATAGCATGTGCTAAGAAGTTGAGAGGGTTACAGCAAAAACTGGATGCACTTCATGTACAAACTGGACAATCTCTTTGCAAGTATCAGGGTTTAAGACGAAAAGTCGCCTCTTACAAAAGCATTTCATTTTTTCTAACTTATTTCTACTCCAGACTTTCTGTGCATTTCGGTATGCACCATTGGAAGGGAGGCCATCAAGTTTCAACCCTTTCTGACTTCATTTGCTATTTTTCAGGCATTTACTAGTTTTGTGAGCTAAATGACCCTAAAATTGATAAGGACCACAAATAAACTTTGAAAAGGTTGAAAGTTGCCGTGGTATCATCATTTCACCCACATAGCATGTGGTAAAAGCTTGAGAGGGTTATGGCAAAAAATGGATGTACTTCATGTACAAAATGGACAATCTCCTTCGAAGTATCAGGGTTTCAGACGAAAACTCGCCTGTTACAAAGGCATTTCATTTTTTTAACTTATTTAACCTCCACACTTTTTGTGCGTTCAATATGCACCATTCGAAAAGACGCCATCAATTTTCAACCCTTTCTGACTTCATTTCCTATTTTTCATGCATTTACTGATTTTTTTGAGCTAAATGACACTGAAATTGATAAGACTACAAATTAACTCGCAAAAGGTTGGAAGTTGGCATGGTATAATCATTTTACCCATATAGCATGTGCTAAAAAGTTGAGAGGGTTACGGCAAAAACAGGATGCACTTCATGTGCAAAATGGACAATCTCATTCGAACTATAACAGTTTCACACGAAAACATGCCTGTTACAAAGGCAATTCATTTTTTAACTTATTTCAACTCCAGACTTTTTGTGCGTCGAGTATGAACCATCCGAAGGGAGGACATCAATTTTCAACCCTTTCTGACTTCATTTGCTATTTTTCATGCATTTATTGATTTTTTTGAGCTAAATGTCCCTGAAATTGATAAGCACTACAAATGAACTCTGAAAAGGTTGAAAGTTGGCATGGTATCATCATTCACCCACATAGCATGTGCTAAAAAGTTGAGAGGGTTACGGCAAAAACAGGATGCACTTCATGTGCAAAATGGACAATCTCTTTCGAACTATAAGACTTTCACACGAAAACTCGCCTGTTACAAAGGCATTTCATTTTTTCTAACTTATTTCAACTCCATACTTTTTGTGTTTAGTATGCACCAGTTGAAGGGAAGCCATCAATTATCAACCCATTCTGACTTCATTTGCTATTTTTCAGGCATTTATTGATTTTTTGAGCTAAATGACCCTGAAATTGATAAGTACCACAAATGAACTTTGAAAAGGTTGAAAGTTGGCGTGGTACCATCATTTCACCCACATAGCATGTGCTAAAAAGTTGAGAGGGTTACGGAAAAAACTGGATGCACTTCATGTACAAAATGGACAATCTCCTTCGAAGTATCAGGGTTTCAGACGAAAACTCGCCTGTTACAAAGGCATTTTGTTTTTTAACTTATTTGAACTCCAGACTTTTTGTGCGTTCAATATGCACCATTCGAAGGGAGGACATCAATTTTCAACCCTTTCTGACTTCATTTGCTATTTTTCATGCATTTACTAATTTTTTTGAGCTAAATGACCCTGAAATTGATACACACTACAAATGAGCTCTGAAAAGGTTGAAAGTTGGCATGGAATCATCATTTCGCCCACAGAGGATGTGCTAAAAAGTTGAGAGGGTTATGGAAAAATTGGATGCACTTTGTGTACTAAATGGACAATCTCTTTCGAAGTATGAGGGTTTAAGACGAAAACTCGCCTCTTACGAAGCCTTTTCATTTTTTCTAACTTATTTCAACTCCAGACTTTTTCTGCGTTCAGTATGCACCATTCGAAGGGAGGCCATTAATTTTCAACCCTTTCTGACTTCATTAGCTATTTTTCATGCATTTACTGATTTTTTTGAGCTAAATGACCCAAAAACTAATATGCACTGCGAATGAACTCTGAGAAGGTTGAAAGTTGGCATGATATCTTGATTTCGCCCACATATCATGTGCTAAAAAGTTGAGAGGGTTATGGCAAAAACAGGATGCACTTCGTGTACAAAATGGATAATCTCTTTCGAAGTATCAGGGTTTAAGACGAAAACTCGCCTGTTACAAAGGCATTTCATTTTTTTAACTTATTTCAACTCAAGAATTTTTGTGCATTCAGTATGCACCATTCGAGCTTGGCCATCAATTTTCAACCCTTTCGGACTTCATTTGCTATTATTCATGCATTTACTGATTTTTTAAGCTAAATGACCCTGAAATTTATAGGCACTACAAATGAACTCTGAAAAGGTTGAAACTTGGCATGGTATCATCATTTCACCCACAGAGGATGTGCTAAAAAGTTGAGAGGGTTACGGCAAAATTGGATGCACTTTGTGTACTAAATGGACAATCTCTTTCGAAGTATCAGGGTTTAAGACGAAAACTCGCCTCTTACGAAGCCTTTTCATTTTTTCTAACTTATTTCAACTCCAGACTTTTTCTGCGTTCAGTATGCACCATTCGAAGGTAGGCCATTAATTTTCAACCCTTTCTGACTTCATTAGCTATTTTTCATGCATTTACTGATTTTTTTGAGCTAAATGACCCAGAAACTAATATGCATTGCGAATGAACTCTCAGAAGGTTGAAAGTTGGCATGATATCATGATTTCACCCACATATCATGTGCTAAAAAGTTGAGAGGGTTATGGCAAAAACAGGATGCACTTCGTGTACAAAATGGATAATCTCTTTCGAAGTATCAGGGTTTAAGACGAAAACTCGCCTGTTACAAAGGCATTTCATTTTTTTAACTTATTTCAACTCAAGAATTTTTGTGCATTCAGTATGCACCATTCGAAGCTTGGCCATCAATTTTCAACCCTTTCGGACTTCATTTGCTATTTTTCATGCATTTACTGATTTTTAAGCTAAATGACCCTGAAATTGATAAGCACTCCAAATGAACTCTGAAAAGGTTGAAAGGTGGCATGGAATCATCACTTCACCCACATAGCATGTGCTAAAAAGTTGAGAGGGTTACGGCAAAAACGGGATTCGCTTCATGTGCAAAATGGACAATTTCTTTCCAAGAGTCAAGGTTTAAGACGAAAACTCGCCTGTTACCAAGGCATTTCATTTTTTAACTTATTTCAACTCCGGATTTTTTGTGCGTTCAGTATGCACCATTCGAAGGGAGGCCATCAATTTTTAACCCTTTCTGACTTCATTTGCTATTTTTCATGAATTTAGTGATTTTTTGAGCTAAATGATCCTGAAATTAATAAGCACTCCAAATTAACTCTGAAAGTTTGAAAGTTGGCATGGAATCGTCATTTCACCCACATAGCATGTGCGAAAAAGTTGAGAGGGTTACGACAAAAATTGGATGCACTTCGTGTACAAAATGGACAATCTATTTCGAAGCATGAGGGTTTAAGACGAAAACTCGCCTCTTACAATGGCATTTCATTTTTTCTAACTTATTTCAACTCCAGACTTTTTGTGCATTCAGTATGCATCATTCAAAGGGTGGCCATCAATTTTCAACCCTTTGTGACTTCATTTGCTATTTTTCCAGCATTTACTGATTTTTTGAGCTAAATGACCCTGAAATTGATATGCACCACAAATGAACTCTAAGAAGGCTGAAAGTTGGCATGGTATCATCATTTCACCCACATATCATGTGCTAAAAAGTTGAGAAGGTTATGGCAAAAACTGGATGCACTTCGTGTACAAAATGGAGAATCTCTTTCGAAGTATCAGGGTTAGGGCGAAAACTCGCCTGTTACAAAGGTATTTATTTTTTTAAAGTTATTTAAACTCCAGAATTTTTGTGCATTCAGTATGCACCATTCGAAGCGTGGCCATCAATTTTCAACCCTTTCTCACTTCATTTGCTATTTTTCAAGCATTTACTGATTTTTTTAGCTAAATGACCCTGAAATTGATAAGCACTACAAATGAACTCTGAAAAGGTTGACAGGTGCCATGGTCTCATCATTTCACCCACATATCATGTGCTAAAAAGTTGAGAGGGTTACGGCAAAAGCTGGATGCACTTCGTGTACAAAATGGATAATCTCTTTCGAAGTATGTGGGTTCAAGATGAAATCTCGCCTGTTACAAAGGCATTTCATTTTTTTAACTTATTTCAACTCTAGAATTTTCGTGCGTTCAGTATGCACCATTCGAAGGGAGGCCATCAATTTTCAACCCTTAGTGACTTCATTTGCTATTTTTCATTTATTTACTGATTTTTTTTAGCTAAACGACCCTGAAATTGATAAACACTACAAATGAACTCTGAAAAGGTTGAAAGTTGGCATGGTATCATCATTTCACCCACATAGCATGTGCTAAAAAGTTGAGAGGGTTATGGCAAAAACTGGATTCACTTCATGTGCAAAATAGATAATTTCTTTCGAAGTATAAGGGTTTAGGACGAAAACTCGCCTGTTACAAAGGCATTTCGTTTTTTTAACTTATTTCAACTCCAGACTTTTTGTGTGTTCAGTATGCACCATTCGAAGGGAGGCCATTAATTTTTAACCCTTTCTGACTTCATTTGCTATTTTTCATGCATTTACTGAATTTTTTGAGCTAAATGACCCTGAAATTGATAAGCACTCCAAATGAACTCTGAAAAGGTTGAAAGTTGGCATGGAACCGTCATTTCACCCACATAGCATGTGCTAAAAAGTTGAGAGGGTTACGGCAAAAACTGGATGCACTTCGTGTACAAAATGGACAATCTCTTTCGAAGTATCAGGGTTTAAGACGAAAACTCGCCTCTTACAAAGGCATTTCATTTTTTCTAACTTATTTCAACTCCAGACTTTTTGTGCATTCAGTATGCACCATTCGAAGGGAGTCCATCAATTTTCAACCCTTTCTGACTTCATTTGCTATTTTTCATGCATTTACTGATTTTTTTGAGCTAAAGACCCTGAAATTGATATACACCACAAATGAACTCTGAAAAGGTTGAACGTTGGCGTGGTATCATCATTTCACCCACATAGCATGTGCTAAAAAGTTGAGAGGGTTACGGCAAAAACTGGATGCACTTCGTGTACAATATTGATAATCTCTTTTAAAGTATCAGGGTTTCAGACGAAAACTCGCCTCTTACAAAGGCATTACATTTTTTAACTTATTTAAACTCCGGACTTTTTGTGCATTCAGTATGCACCATTTGAAGGGAGGACATCAATTTTTAACCCTTTTGACTTCATTCGCTATTTTTCATGCATTTACTGATTGTTTTAGCTAAATGACCCTGAAATTGATATGCACGACAAATGAACTTTGAGAAGGTTGAAAGTTGGCATGGTATCATCATTTCAGCCACATATCATGTGCTAAAAAGTTGAGAGGGTTACAGCAAAAACTGGATGCACTTCGTGTACAAAATGGATAATTTCTTTCGAAGTATGAGGGTCTAAGACGAAATCTTGCCTGTTACAAAGGCATTTCATTTTTTTAACTTATTTCAACTCCAGAATTTTTGTGCGTTCAGTTTGCACCATCCGAAGGGAGGCCATCAATTTTCAACCCTTTCTTACTTCATTTGCTATTTTTCATGCATTTACTGATTTTTTTGAGCTAAATGACCCTGAAATTGATAAACTCTACAAATGAACACTGAAAAGGTTGAAAGTTGTATGGTATCATCATTTGACCCACATAGCATGTTCTAAAAAGTTGAGAGGGTTATGGCAAAAACAGGATTCACTTCATGTGCAAAATGGGCAATTTCTTTCGAAGTATCGGGGTTTAAGATGAAAATACGCCTGTGACAAAGGCATTTCATTTTTTGAACTTATTTCAACTCGAGACTTTTTGTGTGTTCAGTATGCACCATTCGAAGGGAGGCCATCAATTTTTAACCCTTTCTCACTTCATTTGCTATTTTTCATGCATTTACTAATTTTTTTAGCTAAATGACCCTGAAATTGATAAGCACTCCAAATGAACTCTGAAAAGGTTGAAAGGTGGCATGGAATCGTCACTTCACCCACATAGCATGTGCTAAAAAGTTGAGAGGGTTACGGCAAAAACTGGATGCACTTCGTGTACAAAATGGACAATCTCTTTCGAAGTATCAGGGTTTAAGACGAAAACTCGCCTCTTACCAAGGCATTTCATTTTTTCTAACTTATTTCAACTCCATACTTTTTGTGCATTCAGTATGCACCCTTCGAAGGGAGGCCATCAATTTTCAACCCTTTCTGACTTCATTTGCTATTTTTCATGCATTTACTGATTTTTTTGAGCTACAGACACTGAAATTGATATACACCACAAATGAACTCTGAAAAGGTTGAAAGTTGGCGTGGTATCATCATTTCACCCACATAGCATGTGCTAAAAAGTTGAGAGGGTTACGGCAAAAACGGGATTCGCTTCATGTCCAAAATGGACAATTTCTTTCGAAGAGTCAAGTTTAAGACGAAAACTCGCCTTTTACCAAGGCATTTCGTTTTTTAACATATTTCAACTCCGGATTTTTTGTGCGTTCAGTATGCACCATTCGAAGCTTGGCCATCAATTTTCAACCCTTTCTGACTTCATTTGCTATTTTTCATGCATTTACTGATTTTTTAAGCTAAATGACCCTGAAATTGATAGGCACTACAAATGAACTCTGAAAAGGTTGAAACTTGGCATGGTATCATCATTTCACCAGCATGTGCTAAAAAGTTGAGAGGGTTACGGCAAAAACGGGATTCATTTCATGTGCAAAATAGACAATTTCTTTCGAAGTATCAGGGTTTAAGACGAAAACTCGCCTGTTACAAAGTTATTTCGTTTTTTTAACTTATTTCAACTCCAGACTTTTTGTGTGTTCAGAATGCACCATTCGAAGGGAGGCCATTAATTTTTAACCCTTTCTGACTTCGTTTCTATTTTTCATGCATTTACTGAATTTTTTGAGCTAAATGACCCTGAAATTGATAAGCACTCCAAATGAACTCTGAAAAGGTTGAAAGTTGGCATGGAATCGTCATTTCACCCACATAGCATGTGCTAAAAAGTTGAGAGGGTTACGGCAAAAACTGGATGCACTTCGTGTACAAAATGGACAATCTCTTTCGAAGTATCAGGGTTTAAGACGAAAACTCGCCTCTTACAAAGGCATTTCATTTTTTCTAACTTATTTCAACTCCAGACTTTTTGTGCATTCAGTATGCACCATTCGAAGGGAGTCCATCAATTTTCAACCCTTTCTGACTTCATTAGCTATTTTTCATGCATTTACTGATTTTTTTGAGCTAAAGACCCTAAAATTGATATACACCACAAATGAACTCTGAAAAGGTTGAACGTTGGCGTGGTATCATCATTTCACCCACATAGCATGTGCTAAAAAGTTGAGGGGGTTACGGCAAAAACTGGATGCACTTCGTGTCAATATTGATAATCTCTTTTAAAGTATCAGGGTTTCAGACGAAAACTCGCCTCTTACAAAGGCATTTCATTTTTTAACTTATTTAAACTCCGGAATTTTTGTGCATTCAGTATGCACCATTTGAAGGGAGGACATCAATTTTCAACCCTTTCTGAATTCATTTGCTATTTTTCATGCATTTACTGATTGTTTGAGCTAAATGACCCTGAAACTAATATGCACAACAAATGAACTCTTAGAAGGTTGAAAGTTGGCATGGTATCATCATTTCAGCCACATATCATGTGCTAAAAAGTTGAGAGGTTACAGCAAAAATTGGATGCACTTCATGTACAAAATGGATAATTTCTTTCGAAGTATGAGGGTTTAAGACGAAATCTTGGCTGTTATAAAGGCATTTCATTTTTTTAACTTATTTCAACTCCAGAATTTTTGTGCGTTCAGTTTGCACCATCCGAAGGGAGGCCATCAATTTTCAACCCTTTCTGACTTCATTTGCTATTTTTCATGCATTTACTGATTTTTTTTGAGCTAAATGACCCTGAAATTGATAAACACTACAAATGAACTCTGAAAAGGTTGAAAGTTGGCATGGTATCATCATTTGACCCACATAGCATGTTCTAAAAAGTTGAGAGGGTTACGGCAAAAAAAGGATTCACTTCATGTGCAAAATGGGCAATTTCTTTCGAAGTATCGGGGTTTAAGATGAAAATACGCCTGTGACAAAGGCATTTCGTTTTTTTAACTTATTTCAACTCGAGACTTTTTGTGTGTTCAGTATGCACCATTCGAAGGGAGGCCATCAATTTTTAACCCTTTCTCACTTCATTTGCTATTTTTCATGCATTTACTGATTTTTTTAGCTAAATGACCCTGAAATTGATAAGCACTCCAAATGAACTCTGAAAAGGTTGAAAGTTGGCATGGAATCGTCATTTCACCCACATAGAATGTGCTAAAAAGTTGAGAGGGTTACGGCCAAAACTCAATGCACTTCATGTACAAAATGGATAATCTCTTTCGAAGTATGTGGGTTTAAGACGAAATCTCGCCTGTTACAAAGGCATTTCAATTTTTTAACTTATTTCAACTCTAGAATTTTTGTGCGTTCAGTATGCACCATTCGAAGGGAGGCAATCAATTTTCAACCCTTACTGACTTGATTTGCTATTTTAATGCATTTACTGATTTTTTTTTGGCTAAACGACCCTGAAATTGATAAACAATACAAATGAACTCTAAAAAGGTTGAAAGTTGGCATGGTATCATCATTTCACCCACATAGCATGTGCTAAAAATTTGAGAGGGTTACGGCAAAAACAGGATTCATTTCATGTGCAAAATAGACAATTTCTTTCGAAGTATCAGGGTTTAAGACGAAAACTCGCCTGTTACAAAGGCATTTCGTTTTTTTAACTTATTTCAACTCCAGACTTTTTGTGTGTTCAGAATGCACCATTCGAAGGGAGACCATTAATTTTTAACCCTTTCATGTGCAAAATGGGCAATTTCTTTCGAAGTATCGGGGTTTAAGATGAAAATACGCCTCTGACAAAGGCATTTCGTTTTTTTTAACTTATTTCAACTCGAGACATTTT
Source organism: Hordeum marinum (assembly GCA_022496015.1). Lineage (NCBI taxonomy): Eukaryota > Viridiplantae > Streptophyta > Magnoliopsida > Poales > Poaceae > Hordeum > Hordeum marinum. Next base: position 117,261,261 of record CM039677.1, read on the forward strand.
GTGTGTTCGATATGCACCATTCGAAGGGAGGCCATCAATTTTTAACCCTTTCTAACTTCATTTGCTATTTTTCATGCATTTACTGATTTTTTTGTGCTAAATGACCCTGAAATTGATAAGCACTCCAAATGAACTCTGAAAAGGTTGAAAGGTGGCATGGAATCGTCATTTCACCCACATAGCATGTGCTAAAAGGTTGAGAGGGTTACGGCAAAAACTGGATGCACTTCATGTACAAAATGGACAATCTCTTTCGAAGTATCAGGGTTTAAGACGAAAACTCGCCTCTTACCAAGGCATTTCATTTTTTTAACTTATTTCAACTCCAGACTTTATGTGCATTCAGTATGCACCCTTCGAAGGGAGGCCATCAATTTTCAACCCTTTCTGACTTCATTTGCTATTTTTCATGCATTTACTAATTTTTTTGAGCTAAATGACCCTGAAATTGATAAACACTACAAATGAACTCTGAAAAGGTTGAATGTTGGCACGGTATCATCATTTGACCCACATAGCATGTTCTAAAAAGTTGAGAGGGTTACGGCAAAAAAAGGATTCACTTCATGTGCAAAATGGGCAATTTCTTTCGAAGTATCGGGGTTTAAGATGAAACTACGCCTGTGACAAAGGCATTTCGTTTTTTTAACTTATTTCAACTTGAAACTTTTTGTGTGTTCAGTATGCACCATTCGAAGGGAGGCCATCAATTTTTAACCCTTTCTCACTTCATTTGCTATTTTTCATGCATTTACTCATTGTTTTAGCTAAATGACCCTATAATTGATAAGCACTCCAAATGAACTCTGAAAAGGTTGAAAGGTGGCATGGAATCATCACTTCACCCACATAGCATGTGCTAAAAAGTTGAGAGGGTTACGGCAAAAACTGGATGCACTTCGTGTACAAAATGGACAATCTCTTTCGAAGTATCAGGGTTTAAGACGAAAACTCGCCTCTTACAAAGGCATTTCATTTTTTCTAACTTATTTCAACTCCAGACTTTTTGTGCATTCAGTATGCACCCTTCGAAGGGAGGCCATCAATTTTCAACCCTTTCTGTCTTCATTTTCTATTTTTCATGCATTTACTGATTTTTTTGAGCTAAATGACATTGAAATTGATAAACACTACAAATGAACTCTGAAAAAGTTGAAAGTTGGCATGGTATCATCATTTGACCCAGATAGCATGTTCTAAAAAGTTGAGAGGGTTACGGCAAAAAAAGGATTCACTTCATGTGCAAAATGGGCAATTTCTGTCGAAGTATCGGGGTTTAAGATGAAAATACGCATGTGACAAAGGCATTTCGTTTTTTTAACTTATTTCAACTAGAGATTTTTTGTGTGATCAGTATGCACCATTCGAAGAGAGGCCATCAATTTTTAACCCTTTCTCACTTCATTTGCCATTTTTCATGCATTTACTGATTTTTTTAGCTAAATGATCCTGAAATTGATACACACTCCAAATGAACTCTGAAAAGGTTGAAAGTTGGCATGGAATCGTCATTTCACACACATAGAATGTGCTAAAAAGTTGAGAGGGTTACGGCCAAAAGTCGATGCACTTCATGTACAAAATGGATAATCTCTTTCGAAGTATGTGGGTTTAAGACGAAATCTCGCCTGTTACAAAGGCATTTCATTTTTTTAACTTATTTTAACTCCAGAATTTTTGTGCGTTCAGTATGCACCATTCGAAGGGAGGCAATCAATTTTCAACCCTAACTGACTTGATTTGCTATTTTAATGCATTTACTGATTTTTTGGGCTAAACGACCCTGAAATTGATAAACACTACAAATGAACCCTGAAAAGGTTGAAAGTTGGCATGGTATCATCATTTCACCCACATAGCATGTCCTAAAAAGTTGAGAGGGTTACGGCAAAAACAGGATTCATTTCATGTGCAAAATAGACAATTTCTTTCGAAGTATAAGGGTTTAAGACGAAAACTCGCCTGTTACAAAGGCATTTCATTTTTTCTAACTTATTTCAACTCCAGACTTTTTGTGCATTCAGTATGCACCATTCGAAGGGAGTCCATCAATTTTCAACCCTTTCTGACTTCATTTGCTATTTTTCATGCATTTACTGATTTTTTTGAGCTAAAGACCCTAAAATTGATATACACCACAAATGAACTCTGAAAAGGTTGAACGTTGGCGTGGTATCATCATTTCACCCACATAGCATGTGCTAAAAAGTTGAGGGGGTTACGGCAAAAACTGGATGCACTTCGTGTCAATATTGATAATCTCTTTTAAAGTATCAGGGTTTCAGACGAAAACTCGCCTCTTACAAAGGCATTTCATTTTTTAACTTATTTAAACTCCGGAATTTTTGTGCATTCAGTATGCACCATTTGAAGGGAGGACATCAATTTTCAACCCTTTCTGAATTCATTTGCTATTTTTCATGCATTTACTGATTGTTTGAGCTAAATGACCCTGAAACTAATATGCACAACAAATGAACTCTTAGAAGGTTGAAAGTTGGCATGGTATCATCATTTCAGCCACATATCATGTGCTAAAAAGTTGAGAGGTTACAGCAAAAATTGGATGCACTTCATGTACAAGATGGATAATTTCTTTCGAAGTATGAGGGTTTAAGACGAAATCTTGGCTGTTACAAAGGCATTTCATTTTTTTAACTTATTTCAACTCCAGAATTTTTGTGCGTTCAGTTTGCACCATCCGAAGGGAGGCCATCAATTTTCAACCCTTTCTGACTTCATTTGCTATTTTTCATGCATTTACTGATTTTTTTGAGCTAAATGACCCTGAAATTGATAAACACTACAAATGAACTCTTAAAAGGTTGAAAGTTGGCATGGTATCATCATTTGACCCACATAGCATGTTCTAAAAAGTTGAGAGGGTTACGGCAAAAAAAGGATTCACTTCATGTGCAAAATGGGCAATTTCTTTCGAAGTATCGGGGTTTAAGATGAAAATACGCCTGTGACAAAGGCATTTCGTTTTTTTAACTTATTTCAACTCGAGACTTTTTGTGTGTTCAGTATGCACCATTCGAAGGGAGGCCATCAATTTTTAACCCTTTCTCACTTCATTTTCTATTTTTCATGCATTTACTGATTTTTTTAGCTAAATGACCCTGAAATTGATAAGCACTCCAAATGAACTCTGAAAAGGTTGAAAGTTGGCATGGAATCGTCATTTCACCCACATAGAATGTGCTAAAAAGTTGAGAGGGTTACGGCCAAAACTCAATGCACTTCATGTACAAAATGGATAATCTCTTTCGAAGTATGTGGGTTTAAGACGAAATCTCGCCTGTTACAAAGGCATTTCAATTTTTTAACTTATTTCAACTCTAGAATTTTTGTGCGTTCAGTATGCACCATTCGAAGGGAGGCAATCAATTTTCAACCCTTACTGACTTGATTTGCTATTTTAATGCATTTACTGATTTTTTTTGGGCTAAACGACCCTGAAATTGATAAACAATACAAATGAACTCTAAAAAGGTTGAAAGTTGGCATGGTATCATCATTTCACCCACATAGCATGTGCTAAAAATTTGAGAGGGTTACGGCAAAAACAGGATTCATTTCATGTGCAAAATAGACAATTTCTTTCGAAGTATCAGGGTTTAAGACGAAAACTCGCCTGTTACAAAGGCATTTCGTTTTTTTAACTTATTTCAACTCCAGACTTTTTGTGTGTTCAGAATGCACCATTCGAAGGGAGACCATTAATTTTTAACCCTTTCATGTGCAAAATGGGCAATTTCTTTCGAAGTATCGGGGTTTAAGATGAAAATACGCCTCTGACAAAGGCATTTCGTTTTTTTTAACTTATTTCAACTCGAGACATTTTGTGTGTTCGATATGCACCATTCGAAGGGAGGCCATCAATTTTTAACCCTTTCTAACTTCATTTGCTATTTTTCATGCATTTACTGATTTTTTTGTGCTAAATGACCCTGAAATTGATAAGCACTCCAAATGAACTCTGAAAAGGTTGAAAGGTGGCATGGAATCGTCATTTCACCCACATAGCATGTGCTAAAAGGTTGAGAGGGTTACGGCAAAAACTGGATGCACTTCATGTACAAAATGGACAATCTCTTTCGAAGTATCAGGGTTTAAGACGAAAACTCGCCTCTTACCAAGGCATTTCATTTTTTTAACTTATTTCAACTCCAGACTTTATGTGCATTCAGTATGCACCCTTCGAAGGGAGGCCATCAATTTTCAACCCTTTCTGACTTCATTTGCTATTTTTCATGCATTTACTAATTTTTTTGAGCTAAATGACCCTGAAATTGATAAACACTACAAATGAACTCTGAAAAGGTTGAATGTTGGCACGGTATCATCATTTGACCCACATAGCATGTTCTAAAAAGTTGAGAGGGTTACGGCAAAAAAAGGATTCACTTCATGTGCAAAATGGGCAATTTCTTTCGAAGTATCGGGGTTTAAGATGAAACTACGCCTGTGACAAAGGCATTTCGTTTTTTTAACTTATTTCAACTTGAAACTTTTTGTGTGTTCAGTATGCACCATTCGAAGGGAGGCCATCAATTTTTAACCCTTTCTCACTTCATTTGCTATTTTTCATGCATTTACTGATTGTTTTAGCTAAATGACCCTATAATTGATAAGCACTCCAAATGAACTCTGAAAAGGTTGAAAGGTGGCATGGAATCATCACTTCACCCACATAGCATGTGCTAAAAAGTTGAGAGGGTTACGGCAAAAACTGGATGCACTTCGTGTACAAAATGGACAATCTCTTTCGAAGTATCAGGGTTTAAGACGAAAACTCGCCTCTTACCAAGGCATTTCATTTTTTCTAACTTATTTCAACTCCATACTTTTTGTGCATTCAGTATGCACCCTTCGAAGGGAGGCCATCAATTTTCAACCCTTTCTGACTTCATTTTCTATTTTTCATGCATTTACTGATTTTTTGAGCTAAATGACACTGAAATTGATAAACACTACAAATGAACTCTGAAAAAGTTGAAAGTTGGCATGGTATCATCATTTGACCCACATAGCATGTTCTAAAAAGTTGAGAGGGTTACGGCAAAAAAAGGATTCACTTCATGTGCAAAATGGGCAATTTCTGTCGAAGTATCGGGGTTTAAGATGAAAATACGCATGTGACAAAGGCATTTCGTTTTTTTAACTTATTTCAACTAGAGATTTTTTGTGTGATCAGTATGCACCATTCGAAGAGAGGCCATCAATTTTTAACCCTTTCTCACTTCATTTGCCATTTTTCATGCATTTACTGATTTTTTTAGCTAAATGATCCTGAAATTGATAAACACTCCAAATGAACTCTGAAAAGGTTGAAAGTTGGCATGGAATCGTCATTTCACACACATACAATGTGCTAAAAAGTTGAGAGGGTTACGGCCAAAAGTCGATGCACTTCATGTACAAAATGGATAATCTCTTCCGAAGTATGTGGGTTTAAGACGAAATCTCGCCTGTTACAAAGGCATTTCATTTTTTTAACTTATTTCAACTCCAGAATTTTTGTGCGTTCAGTATGCACCATTCGAAGGGAGGCAATCAATTTTCAACCCTAACTGACTTGATTTGCTATTTTAATGCATTTACAGATTTTTTGGGCTAAACGACCCTGAAATTGATAAACACTACAAATGAACCCTGAAAAGGTTGAAAGTTGGCATGGTATCATCATTTCACCCACATAGCATGTCCTAAAAAGTTGAGAGGGTTACGGCAAAAACAGGATTCATTTCATGTGCAAAATAGACAATTTCTTTCGAAGTATAAGGGTTTAAGACGAAAACTCGCCTGTTACAAAGGCATTTCATTTTTTTAACTTATTTCAACTCCAGACTTTTTATGTGTTCAGAATGCACCTTTCGAAGGGAGGCCATTAATTTTTAACCCTTTCTGACTTCGTTTCTATTTTTCATCAATTTACTTCATGTGCAAAATGGGCAATTTCTTTCGAAGTATCGGGGTTTAAATTGAAAATACGCCTGTGACAAAGGCATTTCATTTTTTTAAACTTATTTCAACTCGAGACGTTTTGTGTGTTCAATATGCACCATTCGAAGGTAGGCCATCAATTTTTAACCCTTTCTAACTTCATTTGCTATTTTTCATGCATTTACTGCTTTTTTGTGCTAAATGACCCTGAAATTGATAAGCACTCCAAATGAACTCTGAAAAGGTTGAAAGGTGGCATGGAATCGTCATTTCACCCACATAGCATGTGCTAAAAAGTTGAGAGGGTTCAGACAAAAACTGGATGCACTTCGTGTACAAAATGGACAATCTCTTTCGAAGTATCAGGGTTTAAGACGAAAACTCGCCTCTTACAAAGGCATTTCATTTTTTCTAACTTATTTCAACTCCAGACTTTTTGTGCATTCAGTATGCACCCTTCGAAGGGAGGCCATCAATTTTCAACCCTTTCTGACTTCATTTGCTATTTTCCATGCATTTACTGATTTTTTTGAGCTAAAGACCCTGAAATTGATATACACCACAAATGAACTCTGAAAAGGTTGAAAGTTGGCGTGGTGTCATCATTTCACCCACATAGCATGTGCTAAAAAGTTGAGAGGGTTACGGCAAAAACTGGTTGCAATTCGTGTACAAAATTGATTATCTCTTTTGAAGTATCAGGGTTTCAAACGAAAACTCGCCTCTTACAAAGGCATTTCATTTTTTAACTTATTTAAACTCCAGACTTTTTGTGCGTTCATTATGCACCATCCGAAGGGAGGACTTCAATTTTTAACCCTTTCTGACTTCATTTGCTATTTTTCATGCATTTACTGATTTTTTGAGCTAAATAACCCTGAAATTGATATGCACGACAAATGAACTCTGAGAAGGTTAAAAGTTGGCATGGTATCATCATTTCACCCACATAGCATGTTCTAAAAAGTTGAGAGTGTTACGGCAAAAACAGGATTTACTTCATGTGCAAAATGGACAATTTCTTTCGAAGTATCAGGGTTTAAGACGAAAACTCGCCTGTGACAAAGGCATTTCGTTTTTTAACTTATTTCAACTCGAGACGTTTTGTGTGTTCAATATGCACCATTCGAAAGGAGGCCATCAATTTTTAACCCTTTCTAACTTCATTTGCTATTTTTCATGCATTTACTGATTTTATTTGTGCTAAATGACCCTGAAATTGATAAGCACTCCAAATGAACTCTGAAAAGGTTGATAGGTGGCATGGTATCGTCATTTCACCCACATATCATGTGCTAAAAAGTTGATAGGGTTCAAAAACTGGATGCACTTCGTGTACAAAATGGATAATGTCTTTCGAAGTCTGAGGGTTTAAGACGAAATCTTGCCTGTTACAAAGGCATTTCATTTTTTTAACTTATTTCAACTCCAGAATTTTTGTGCGTTCAGTTTGCACCATCCGAAGGGAGGCCATCAATTTTCAACCCTTTCTGACTTCATTTGCTATTTTTCATGCATTTACTGATTTTTTTGAGCTAAATGACCCTGAAATTGATAAACACTACAAATGATCTCTGAAAAGGTTGAAAGTTGGCATCGTATCATCATTTCACCCACATAGCATGTTCTAAAAAGTTGAGAGTGTTACGGCAAAAACAAGATTTACTTCATGTGCAAAATGGACAATTTCTTTCGAAGTATCAGGGTTTAAGATGAAAACTCGCCTGTGACAAAGGCATTTCGTTTTTAACTTATTTCAACTCGAGACGTTTTGTGTGTTCAATATGCACCATTCGAAGGGAGGCCATCAATTTTTAACCCTTTCTAACTTCATTTGCTATTTTTCATGCATTTACTGATTTTATTTGTGCTAAATGACCCTGAAATTGATAAGCACTCCAAATGAACTCTGAAAAGGTTGATAGGTGGCATGGAATCGTCATTTCACCCACATAGCATGTGCTAAAAAGTTGAGAGGGTTACGGCAAAAACTGGATGCACTTCGTGTACAAAATGGACAATCTCTTTCGAAGTCTCATGGTTTAAGACGAAAACTCGCCTCTTACAAAGGCATTTCATTTTTTCTAACTTATTTCAACTCCAGACTTTTTGTGCATTCAGTATGCACCCTTCGAAGGGAGGCCATCAATTTTCAACCCTTTCTGACTTCATTTGCTATTTTTCATGCATTTACTGATTTTTTTGAGCTAAAGACCCTGAAATTGATATACACCACAAATGAACTCTGAAAAGGTTGAAAGTTGGCGTGGTGTCATCATTTCACCCACATAGCATGTGCTAAAAAGTTGAGAGGGTTACGGCAAAAACTGGTTGCAATTCGTGTACAAAATTGATTATCTCTTTTGAAGTATCAGGGTTTCAAACGAAAACTCGCCTCTTACAAAGGCATTTCATTTTTTAACTTATTTAAACTCCAGACTTTTTGTGCGTTCATTATGCACCATCCGAAGGGAGGACTTCAATTTTTAACCCTTTCTGACTTCATTTGCTATTTTTCATGCATTTACTGATTTTTTGAGCTAAATAACACTGAAATTGATATGCACGACAAATGAACTCTGAGAAGGTTAAAAGTTGGCATGGTATCATCATTTCACCCACATAGCATGTTCTAAAAAGTTGAGAGTGTTACGGCAAAAACAGGATTTACTTCATGTGCAAAATGGACAATCTCTTTCGAAGTATCAGGGTTTAAGACGAAAACTCGCCTCTTACAAAGGCATATCATTTTTTCTAACTTATTTCAACTCCAGACTTTTTGTGCATTCAGTATGCACCCTTCGAAGGGAGGCCATTAATTTTCAACCCTTTCTGACTTCATTTTCTATTTTTCATGCATTTACTGATTTTTTTGAGCTAAATGACATTGAAATTGATAAACACTACAAATGAACTCTGAAAAAGTTGAAAGTTGGCATGGTATCATCATTTGACCCACATAGCATGTTCTAAAAAGTTGAGAGGGTTACGGCAAAAAAAGGATTCACTTCATGTGCAAAATGGGCAATTTCTGTCGAAGTATCGGGGTTTAAGATGAAAATACGCATGTGACAAAGGCATTTCGTTTTTTTAACTTATTTCAACTAGAGATTTTTTGTGTGATCAGTATGCACCATTCGAAGAGAGGCCATCAATTTTTAACCCTTTCTCACTTCATTTGCCATTTTTCATGCATTTACTGATTTTTTTAGCTAAATGATCCTGAAATTGATACACACTCCAAATGAACTCTGAAAAGGTTGAAAGTTGGCATGGAATCGTCATTTCACACACATAGAATGTGCTAAAAAGTTGAGAGGGTTACGGCCAAAAGTCGATGCACTTCATGTACAAAATGGATAATCTCTTTCGAAGTATGTGGGTTTAAGACGAAATCTCGCCTGTTACAAAGGCATTTCATTTTTTTAACTTATTTCAACTCCAGAATTTTTGTGCGTTCAGTATGCACCATTCGAAGGGAGGCAATCAATTTTCAACCCTAACTGACTTGATTTGCTATTTTAATGCATTTACTGATTTTTTGGGCTAAACGACCCTGAAATTGATAAACACTACAAATGAACCCTGAAAAGGTTGAAAGTTGGCATGGTATCATCATTTCACCCACATAGCATGTCCTAAAAAGTTGAGAGGGTTACGGCAAAAACAGGATTCATTTCATGTGCAAAATAGACAATTTCTTTCGAAGTATAAGGGTTTAAGACGAAAACTCGCCTGTTACAAAGGCATTTCATTTTTTTAACTTATTTCAACTCCAGACTTTTTATGTGTTCAGAATGCACCTTTCGAAGGGAGGCCATTAATTTTTAACCCTTTCTGACTTCGTTTCTATTTTTCATCAATTTACTTCATGTGCAAAATGGGCAATTTCTTTCGAAGTATCGGGGTTTAAATTGAAAATACGCCTGTGACAAAGGCATTTCATTTTTTTAAACTTATTTCAACTCGAGACGTTTTGTGTGTTCAATATGCACCATTCGAAGGTAGGCCATCAATTTTTAACCCTTTCTAACTTCATTTGCTATTTTTCATGCATTTACTGCTTTTTTGTGCTAAATGACCCTGAAATTGATAAGCACTCCAAATGAACTCTGAAAAGGTTGAAAGGTGGCATGGAATCGTCATTTCACCCACATAGCATGTGCTAAAAAGTTGAGAGGGTTCAGACAAAAACTGGATGCACTTCGTGTACAAAATGGACAATCTCTTTCGAAGTATCAGGGTTTAAGACGAAAACTCGCCTCTTACAAAGGCATTTCATTTTTTCTAACTTATTTCAACTCCAGACTTTTTGTGCATTCAGTATGCACCCTTCGAAGGGAGGCCATCAATTTTCAACCCTTTCTGACTTCATTTGCTATTTTTCATGCATTTACTGATTTTTTTTGAGCTAAAGACCCTGAAATTGATATACACCACAAATGAACTCTGAAAAGGTTGAAAGTTGGCGTGGTGTCATCATTTCACCCACATAGCATGTGCTAAAAAGTTGAGAGGGTTACGGCAAAAACTGGTTGCAATTCGTGTACAAAATTGATTATCTCTTTTGAAGTATCAGGGTTTCAAACGAAAACTCGCCTCTTACAAAGGCATTTCATTTTTTAACTTATTTAAACTCCAGACTTTTTGTGCGTTCATTATGCACCATCCGAAGGGAGGACTTCAATTTTTAACCCTTTCTGACTTCATTTGCTATTTTTCATGCATTTACTGATTTTTTGAGCTAAATAACCCTGAAATTGATATGCACGACAAATGAACTCTGAGAAGGTTAAAAGTTGGCATGGTATCATCATTTCACCCACATAGCATGTTCTAAAAAGTTGAGAGTGTTACGGCAAAAACAGGATTTACTTCATGTGCAAAATGGACAATTTCTTTCGAAGTATCAGGGTTTAAGACGAAAACTCGCCTGTGACAAAGGCATTTCGTTTTTTAACTTATTTCAACTCGAGACGTTTTGTGTGTTCAATATGCACCATTCGAAGGGAGGCCATCAATTTTTAACCCTTTCTAACTTCATTTGCTATTTTTCATGCATTTACTGATTTTATTTGTGCTAAATGACCCTGAAATTGATAAGCACTCCAAATGAACTCTGAAAAGGTTGATAGGTGGCATGGAATCGTCATTTCAGCCACATATCATGTGCTAAAAAGTTGATAGGGTTCGAAAACTAGATGCACTTCGTGTACAAAATGGATAATGTCTTTCGAAGTCTGAGGGTTTAAGACGAAATCTTGCCTGTTACAAAGGCATTTCATTTTTTTAACTTATTTCAACTCCAGAATTTTTGTGTGTTCAGTTTGCACCATCCGAAGGGAGGCCATCAATTTTCAACCCTTTCTGACTTCATTTGCTATTTTTCATGCATTTACTGATTTTTTTGAGCTAAATGACCCTGAAATTGATAAACACTACAAATGATCTCTGAAAAGGTTGAAAGTTGGCATCGTATCATCATTTCACCCACATAGCATGTTCTAAAAAGTTGAGAGTGTTACGGCAAAAACAGGATTTACTTCATGTGCAAAATGGACAATTTCTTTCGAAGTATCAGGGTTTAAGACGAAAACTCGCCTGTGACAAAGGCATTTCGTTTTTTAACTTATTTCAACTCGAGACGTTTTGTGTGTTCAATATGCACCATTCGAAGGGAGGCCATCAATTTTTAACCCTTTCTAACTTCATTTGCTATTTTTCATGCATTTACTGATTTTATTTGTGCTAAATGACCCTGAAATTGATAAGCACTCCAAATGAACTCTGAAAAGGTTGATAGGTGGCATGGAATCGTCATTTCACCCACATAGCATGTGCTAAAAAGTTGAGAGGGTTACGGCAAAAACTGGATGCACTTCGTGTACAAAATGGACAATCTCTTTCGAAGTATCATGGTTTAAGACGAAAACTCGCCTCTTACAAAGGCATTTCATTTTTTCTAACTTATTTCAACTCCAGACTTTTTGTGCATTCAGTATGCACCCTTCGAAGGGAGGCCATCAATTTTCAACCCTTTCTGACTTCATTTGCTATTTTTCATGCATTTACTGATTTTTTTGAGCTAAAGACCCTGAAATTGATATACACCACAAATGAACTCTGAAAAGGTTGAAAGTTGGCGTGGTGTCATTATTTCACCCACATAGCATGTGCTAAAAAGTTGAGAGGGTTACGGCAAAAACTGGTTGCAATTCGTGTACAAAATTGATTATCTCTTTTGAAGTATCAGGGTTTCAAACGAAAACTCGCCTCTTACAAAGGCATTTCATTTTTTAACTTATTTAAACTCCAGACTTTTTGTGCGTTCATTATGCACCATCCGAAGGGAGGACTTCAATTTTTAACCCTTTCTGACTTCATTCGCTATTTTTCATGCATTTACTGATTTTTTGAGCTAAATAACACTGAAATTGATATGCACGACAAATGAACTCTGAGAAGGTTAAAAGTTGGCATGGTATCATCATTTCACCCACATAGCATGTTCTAAAAAGTTGAGAGTGTTACGGCAAAAACAGGATTTACTTCATGTGCAAAATGGACAATTTCTTTCGAAGTATCAGGGTTTAAGACGAAAACTCGCCTGTGACAAAGGCATTTCGTTTTTTAACTTATTTCAACTCGAGACGTTTTGTGTGTTCAATATGCACCATTCGAAGGGAGGCCATCAATTTTTAACCCTTTCTAACTTCATTTGCTATTTTTCATGCATTTACTGATTTTATTTGTGCTAAATGACCCTGAAATTGATAAGCACTCCAAATGAACTCTGAAAAGGTTGATAGGTGGCATGGAATCGTCATTTCACCCACATATCATGTGCTAAAAAGTTGATAGGGTTCGAAAACTGGATGCACTTCGTGTACAAAATGGATAATGTCTTTCGAAGTCTGAGGGTTTAAGACGAAATCTTGCCTGTTACAAAGGCATTTCATTTTTTTAACTTATTTCAACTCCAGAATTTTTGTGCGTTCAGTTTGCACCATCCGAAGGGAGGCCATCAATTTTCAACCCTTTCTGACTTCATTTGCTATTTTTCATGCATTTACTGATTTTTTTGAGCTAAATGACCCTGAAATTGATAAACACTACAAATGATCTCTGAAAAGGTTGAAAGTTGGCATCGTATCATCATTTCACCCACATAGCATGTTCTAAAAAGTTGAGAGTGTTACGGCAAAAACAGGATTTACTTCATGTGCAAAATGGACAATTTCTTTCGAAGTATCAGGGTTTAAGACGAAAACTCGCCTGTGACAAAGGCATTTCGTTTTTTAACTTATTTCAACTCGAGACGTTTTGTGTGTTCAATATGCACCATTCGAAGGGAGGCCATCAATTTTTAACCCTTTCTAACTTCATTTGCTATTTTTCATGCATTTACTGATTTTATTTGTGCTAAATGACCCTGAAATTGATAAGCACTCAAAATGAACTCTGAAAAGGTTGATAGGTGGCATGGAATCGTCATTTCACCCACATAGCATGTGCTAAAAAGTTGAGAGGGTTACGGCAAAAACTGGATGCACTTCGTGTACAAAATGGACAATCTCTTTCGAAGTATCATGGTTTAAGACGAAAACTCGCCTCTTACAAAGGCATTTCGTTTTTTCTAACTTATTTCAACTCCAGACTTTTTGTGCATTCAGTATGCACCCTTCGAAGGGAGGCGATCAATTTTCAACCCTTTCTGACTTCATTTGCTATTTTTCATGCATTTACTGATTTTTTTGAGCTAAAGACCCTGAAATTGATATACACCACAAATGAACTCTGAAAAGGATGAAAGTTGGCGTGGTTTCATCATTTCACCCACATAGCATGCGCTAAAAAGTTGAGAGGGTTACGGCAAAAACTGGATGCACTTCGTGTACAAAATTGATAATCTCTTTTGAAGTATCAGGGTTTTAGACGAAAACTTGCCTCTTACAAAGGCATTTCATTTTTTAACTTATTTAAACTCCAAACTTTTTGTGCGTTCAGTATGCACCATTCGAAGGGAGGAATTCAATTTTCAACCCTTTCTGACTTTATTTGCTATTTTTCATGCATTTACTGATTTTTTGAGCTAAATGACCCTGAAATTGATATGCACGACAAGTGAACTCGGAGAAGGTTAAAAGTTGGCATGGTATCATCATTTCACCTATATATCATGTGCTAAAAAGTTGAGAGGGTTACAGCGAGAACTGGATGCACTTCGTGTACAAACTGGATAATCTCTTTCGAAGTCTGAGGGTTTAAGACGAAATCTTGCCTGTTACAAAGGCATTTCATTTTTTTAACTTATTTCAACTCCAGAATTTTTTGGCGTTCAGTTTGCACCATCCGAAGGGAGGCCATCAATTTTCAACCCTTTCCGACTTCATTTGCTATTTTTCATGCATTTACTGATTTTTTTGAGCTAAATGACCTTGAAATTGATAAACACTACAAATGAAGTCTGAAAAGGTTGAAAGTTGGCATGGTATCATCATTTCACCCACATAGCATGTTCTAAAAAGTTGAGAGTGTTACGGTAAAAACAGGATTCACTTCATGTGCAAAATTGACAATTTCTTTCGAAGTATCAGGGTTTCAGACGAAAACTCGCCTGTGACAACGGCATTTCATTTTTTTACCTTATTTCAACTCGAGACTTTTTGTGTGTTCAGTACGCACCATTCGATGGGACGCCGTCAATTTTTAACCCTTTCTGACTTCATTTGCTAATTTTCATGCATTTACTGATTTTTTTTGAGCTAAATGACCTTGAAATTGATAAGCACTCGAAATGAACTCTGAAAAGGTTGAAAGTTGGCATGGAATCGCATTTCACCCACATAGCATGTGCTAAAAAGTTGAGAGGGTTACGGCAAAAACTGGATGCACTTCCTATACAGAATGGACAATCTCTTTCGATGTATCAGGGTTTAAGACGAAAACTCACCTCTTACAAAGTCATTTCATTTTTTCTACCTTATTTCAACTCCTGACTTTTTGTGCATTCAGTATGCACCATTCGAAGGGAGGCCATGAATTTTCAACCCTTTCTAACTTCATTCGCTTATTTTCATGCATTTACTGATTTTTTTGAGCTAAAGACCCCGAAATTGATATACACCACAAATGAACACTGAAAAGGTTGAAAGTTGGCGTGGTATCATCATTTCACCCACATAGCATGTGCTAAAAAGTTGACAGGGTTACGGCAAAAACTGGATGCACTTCGTGTACTAAATTGATAATCTCTTTTGAAATATTAGGGTTTCAAACGAAAACTCGCCTCTTACAAAGGCATTTCATTTTTTAACTTATTTAAACTCCAGACTTTTTGTGCGTTCAATATGCACCATTCGAAGGGAGGACTTCAATTTTCAATCCTTTATGACTTCATTTGCTATTTTTCATGCATTTACCGATTTTTTGAGCTAAATGACCCTGAAATTGATATGCATGACAAATAAACTCTGAGAAGGTTGAAAGTTGGCATGGTACCATCATTTCACCCACATATCATGTGCTAAAAAGTTGAGAGGGTTATAGCAAAAACTGGATGCACTTCGTGTACAAAATGGATAATCTCTTACGAAGTATCAGGGTTTAAGACGAAATCTTGCCTGTTACAAAGGCATTTCATTTTTTTAACTTATTTCAACTCCGGAATTTTTTTGCGTTCAGTATGCACCATTCGAAGGGAGGCCATATATTTTCAACCCTTTCTGACTTCATTTGCTATTTTTCATGCATTTACTGATTTTTTTGAGCTAAATGATCCTGAAATTGATAAACACTACAAATGAACTCTGAAAAGGTTGAAAGTTGGCATGGTATCATCACTTCACCCACATAGCATGTGCTAAAAAGTTTAGAGGGTTATGGCAAAAACAGGATGCACTTCATGTGCAAAATGGACAATCTCTTTCGAACTATAAAAGTTTCACACGAAAACTCGCCTGTTACAAAGGCATTTCATTTTTTTAACTTATTTCAACTCCAGACTTTTTGTGCATTCAGTATGCACCATTCGAAGGGAGGCCACCAATTTTCAACCCTTTCTCACTTCATTTGCTATTTTTCATGCACTTATTGATTTTTTTTAAGCTAAATGACCCTGAAATTGATAAGCACTACATAGGAACTCTGAAAAGGTTGAAAGTTGGCATGGTATCATCATTTCACCCACATATCATGTGCTAAAAAGTTGAGAGGGTTACGACAAAAACTGGATGCACTTCGTGTACAAACTGGACAATCTCTCTCGAAGTATCAGTGCTTAAGACGAAAACTCGCATGTTACAACGACATTTCATTTTTTCTAACTTATTTCAACTCCAGACTTTTTGTGTGTTCAGTATGCACCATTCGAAGAGAGGCCATCAATTTTTAATCCTTTCTGACTTCATTTGCTATTTTTCAGGCATTTACTGATTTTTTTTTTCCGAGCTAAATGACCCTGAAATTGATAAGCACTACAAATGAACTCCGAAATCGTTGAATGTTGGCATGGAATCATCATTTCACCCACATAGCATGTGCTAAAAAGTTGAGAGGGTTACGGCAAAAACTGGTTGCACTTCGTGTACAAAATGGACAATCTCTTTCGAAGTATCAGGGTTTAAGACGAAAACTCGCTTGTTACAAAGGCATTTGGTTTTTTAATTTATTTCAACTCCATACTTATTGTGCCTTCAGTATGCACCATTCGAAGGGAGGCCATCATTTTTTAACCCTTTCTCACTTCATTTGCTATTTTTCATGCATTTACTGATTTTTTGAGCTAAATGACCCTGAAATTGATAAGCACTACAAATGAACTCTGAAAATGTTGAAAGTTGGCATGGAATCGTCATTTCACCCGCATAGCATGTGCTAAAAAGTTGAGAGGGTTACGGCAAAAACTGGATGCACTTCGTGTAAAAAATGGACAGTCTCTTTCGAAGTATCAGGGTATAACACGAAACCTTGCCTCATACAAAGGCATTTCTTTTTCCTAACTTATTTCAACTCCAGACGTTTTGTGCATTTAGTATGCACCATTCGAAGGGAGGCCATCAAATTTCAACCCTTTCTGATTTCATTTGCTATTTTTCATGCATCTACTGAATTTCTTGAGCTAAATGACCCTAAAATTGATATGCACCACAAATGAACTCTGAAAAGGTTGAAAGTCGGCGTGGTATCATCATTTCACCCACATAACATGTGCTAAAAAGTTGAGAGGGTTAAGGCAAAAACTTGATGCACTTCGTGTACAAAATGGATAACCTCTTTTGAAGTATCAGGGTTTCAGAAGGAAACTCGCCTGTTACAAAGGCCTTTCATTTTTTATCTTATTTAAACTCCAGACTTTTCGTGCGTTCAGTATGCACCATTCGAAGGGAGGACATCAATTTTCAACCATTTCTGACTTCATTTGCTATTTTTCATGCATTTACTGATTTTTTTGAGCTAAATGACCCCGAAATTGATTAGCACTACAAATGAACTCTGAAAAGGTTGAAAGTTGGCATGGTATCATCAGTTCACCCACATAGCATGTGCTAAAAAGTTTAGAGGGTTACGGCAAAAATAGGGTGCACTTCGTGTGCAAAATGGACAATCTCTTTCGAACTATAAAAGTTTCACACGAAAACTCGCCTGTTACAAAGGCATTTCATTTTTTCTAACTTATTTAACCTCCAGCCTTTTTGTGCATTCAGTATGCAGCATTCGAAGGGAGGCCGTCAATTTTCAACCCTTTCTGACTTCATTTGCTATTTTTCATGCATTTACTGATTTTTTTGAGCTAAATGAGCCTAAAATTGATAAACACTACAAATGAACTCTGAAAAGGTCGAAAGTTGGCATGGTATCATCATTTCACCCACATACCATGTGCTAAAAAGTTGGAGGGTTACGGAAAAAACATGATTCACTTCATGTGCAAAATGGACAAGTTCGTTCGAAGTATCAGGGTTTAAGACGAAAACTCGCCTGTTACAAAGGCATTTCGTTTTTTTAACTTATTTCAACTCCAGACTTTTTGTGCGTTTAGTATGCACCATTCGAAGGGAGGCCATCAATTTTTAACCCTTTTTCACTTCAATTGCTATTTTTCATGCATTTACTCCTTTTTTTTCAGCTAAATGACCCTGAAATTGATAAGCACTCCATATGAACTTTGAAAAGGCTGAAAGTTGGCATGGAATCATTATTTCACCCACATAGCATTCGCTAAAAAGTTGAGAGGGTTACGGCAAAAACTGTCTGCACTTCGTGTACAAAATGGACAATCTCTTTCGAAGTATAAGGGTTTAAGACGAAAACTTGCCTCTTACGAAGGCATTTCATTTTTTCTAACTTATTTCAACTCCAGACTTTTTGTGCATTCAGTATGCACCATTCGAAGGGAGGCCATCAATTTTCAATCCTTTCTGACTTCATTTGCTATTTTTCATGCATTTATTGATTTTTTTGAGCTAAATGACCCTGAAATTGATATGCACCACAAATGAACTCTGAAAAGGTTGAAAGTTGGCGTGGTACCATGATGTCACCCACATAGCATGTGATAAAAAGTTGAGAGGGTAATGGCAAAAACTGGATGCACTTCGCGTACAAAATGGATCATCTCTTTTGAAGTATCAAGGTTTCACACGAAAACTCGCCTCTTACAAAGGCATTTCTTTTTCATAACTTATTTCAACTCCAGACTTTTTGTGCATTCAGTATGCACCATCCCAAGGGAGGCCATCAATTTTCAACCCTTTCTAACTTCATTTGCTATTTTTCATGCATCTACTGATTTTTTTGAGCTAAATGACCCTAAAATTAATATGCACTACAAATGAACTCTGAAAAGGTTGAAAGTTGGTGTGGTATCATCATTTCACCCACATAGCATGTGCTCAAAAGTTGAGAGGGTTACGGCAAAAACTAGATGCACTTTGTGTACAAAATGGATAATCTCTTTTGAAGTATCAAGGTTCCAGACGGAAACTCACGTGTTACAAAGGCATTTCATTTTTTTAGTTATTTAAACTCCAGAATTTTTGTGCGTTCAGTATGCACCATTTGAAGGGCGGAGATCAATTTTCAACCCTTTCTAACTTCATTTGCTATTTTTCATGCATTTACTGATTATTTGAAGCTAAATGACCCTGAAATTGATAAGCACTACAAATGAACTCTGAAAAGGTTGAGAGTTGGCATGGTATCATCACTTCACCCACATAGCATGTGCTAAAAAGTTTAGAGGGTTACGGCAAAAACATGATGCACTTCATGTGCAAAATGGACAATCTCTTTCGAACTATAAAAGTTTCACACGAAAACTCGCCTGTTACAAAGGCATTTCATTTTTTTAACTTATTTCAACTCTAGACTTTTTGTGCGTTCAGTATGCACCATTCGAAGGGAGGCCACCAATTTTCAACCCTTTCTGACTTCATTTGCTATTTTTCATGCACTTACTGATATTTTTAAGCTAAATGACCCTGAAATTGATAAGCACTACATATGAACTCTGAAAAGGTTGAAAGTTGGCATGGTATCATCATTTCACCCACATATCATGTGCTAAAAAGTTGAGAGGGTTACGAAAAAACTGGATGCACTTCGTGTACAAAATGGACAATCTCTCTCGAAGTATCAGTGTTTAAGACAAAAACTCGCCTGTTACGACGGCATTTCATTTTTTCTAACTTATTTCAACTCTAGACTTTTTGTGTGTTCAGTATGCACCATTCGAAGAGAGGCCATCAATTTTTAATCCTTTCTGACTTCATTTGCTATTTTTCAGGCATTTACTGATTTTTTTTTCGAGCTAAATGACCCTGAAATTGATAAGCACTACAAATGAACTCTGAAAAGGTTGAATGTTGGCCTGGAATCATCATTTCACCCACATAGCCTGTGCTCAAAAGTTGAGAGGGTTACGGCAAAAACTGGTGGCACTTCGTGTACAAAATGGACAATCTCTTTCGAAGTATCACGGTTTAAGAAGAAAACTTGCCTGTTACAAAGGCTTTTCGTTTTCTAATTTATTTCAACTCCAGACTTTTTGTGCCTTCAGTATGCACCATTCGAAGGGAGGCCATCATTTTTTAACCCTTTCTGACTTCATTTGCTATTTTTCATGCATTTATTGATTTTTTTTGAGCTAAATGACCCTTAAATTGATAAGCACTACAAATGACCTCTGAAAAGGTTGAAAGTTGGCATGGAATCGTCATTTCACCCGCATAGCATGTGCTAAAAAGTTGAGAGGGTTACGGCAACAACTAGATGCAGTTCGTGTACAAAATGGACAATCTCTTTCGAAGTATCAAGGTATAAGACGAAAAGTCGCCTCTTACAAAGGCATTTCTTTTTCCTAACTTATTTCAACTCTAGACTTTTTTTGCATTTGGTATGCACCATTCGGAGGGAGGCTATCATTTTTCAACCCTTTCTGACTTCATTTGCTATTTTTCATGCATCTACTGAATTTTTTGATTTACATGACCCTAAAATTGATATGCACCACAAATGAACTCAAAAAAGGTTGAAAGTCGGCGTGGTATGATCATTTCACGCACATAGCATGTGCTAAAAAGTTGAGAGGGTTACGGCAAAAACTAGATGCACTTCATGTACAAAATGGACAATCTCTTTCGAAGTATCAAGGTATAAGACGAAAACTCGCCTCTTACAAAGGCATTTCTTTTTCCTAACTTATTTCAACTCAGACTTTTTGTGCATTCAGTATGCACCATTCGAAGGGAGGCCATCAATTTTTAACCCTTTCGGACTTCATTTGCTATTTTTCATGCATTTACTGATTTTTTTGAGCTAAATGACCCTGAAATTGATAAACACTACACATGAACTCTGAAAAGGTTGAAAGTTGGCATGGTATCATCATTTCATCCACATAGCATGTGCGAAAAAGGTTAGAGGGTTACGGCCAAAACATGATGCACTTCATGTGCAAAATGGACAATCTCTTTCGAATTATAAAAGTTTCACCCGAAAACTCGCCTGTTACAAAGGCATTTCATTTTTTTAACTTATTTCAACTCCAGAATTTTTGTGCGTTCAGTATGCACCATTCGAAGAGAGGCCATCAATTTTTAATCCTTTCTGACTTAATTTGCTATTTTTCAGGCATTTACTGATTTTTTTTTCGAGCTAAATGACCCTGAAATTGATAAGCACTACAAATGAACTCTGAAAAGGTTGAATGTTGGCATGGAATCATCATTTCACCCACATAGCATGTGCTAAAAAGTTGAGAGGGTTAAGGCAAACACTGGTTGCACTTCGTGTACAAAATAGACAATCTCTTTCGAAGTATCAGGGTTTAAGACGAAAACTCGCCTGTTACAAAGGCTTTTCGTTTTTTAATTTATTTCAACTCCAGACTTTTTGTGCCTTTAGTATGCACCATTCAAAGGGAGGCCATCATTTTTTAACCCTTTCTGACTTAATTTGCTATTTTTCATGCATTTACTGATTTTTTTGAGCTAAATGACCCTCAAATTGATAAGCACTACAAATGAACTCTGAAAAGGTTGAAAGTTGGCATGGAATCAACATTTCACCCGCATAGCATGTGCTAAAAAGTTGAGAGGGTTACGACAACAACTAGATGCAGTTCGTGTACAAAATGGACAATCTCTTTCGAAGTATCAAGGTATAAGACGAAAACTCGCCTCTTACAAACGCATTTCTTTTTCCTAACTTTTTTCAACTCCAGACTTTTTGTGCGTTTAGTATGCACCATTCGAAGGGAGGCCATCAATTTTCAACCCTTTCTGACTTCATTTGCTATTTTTCATGCATTTACTGATTTTTTTTAGCTAAATGACCCTTAAATTGATAAACACTACAAATGACTCCGAAAAGGTTGAAAGTTGGCATGGTATCATCATTTCACCCACATAGCACGTGCTAAAAAGTTGGAGGGTTACGGCAAATACAGGATTCACTTCATGTGCAAAATGGACAATTTCTTTCGAAGTATCAAGGTTTAAGACGAAACCTCGCCTGTTACAAAGGCACTTCGGTTTTTTAACTTATTTCAACTCCAATCTTTTTGTGCGTTCAATATGCACCATTCGAAGGGAGGCCATCAATTTTTAAGCTTTTTTGACTTCATTTGCTATTTTTCATGCATTTACTGATTTTTTGAGCTAAATGACCCTGAAATTGATAAGAGAGGGTTACGGAAAACACTGGATGCACTTCGTGTACAAAATAGACAATCTCTTTCGAAGTATGAGGGTTTAAGACGAAAACTCGCCACTTACAAAGGCATTTCATTTTTTCTAACTTATTTCAACTACAGACTTTTTGTGCATTCAGTATGCACCATTCGAAGGGAGGCCATCAATTTTCAACCCTTTTTGACTTCATTTGCTATTTTTCATGCATTAATGATTTTTTTGAGATAAATAACCCTGAAATTGATATGCACCACAAATGATCTCGGAAAAGGTTGAAAGTTGGCGTGGTATCATCATTTCACCCACATAGCATGTGCTAAAAAGTTGACAGGGTTACGGCAAAAACTGGATGCACTTCGTGTACAAAATGGATAATCTCTCTTGAAGTATAAGGGTTTCAGACGAAAACTCGCCTCTTACAAAGGCATTTCATTTTTTTCTAACTTATTTCAACTCCAGACCTTTTGTGCATTCAGTATGCACCGTTCGAATGTGACTTCATTTGCTATTTTTCATGCATCTACTCATTTTTTGAGCTAAATGACCCTGAAATTGATATACACCATAAATGAACTCTGAAAAGGTTGAAAGTTGGTGTGGTATCATCATTTCTCCCACATAGCATGTGCTAAAAAGTTGAGAGGGTTACGGCAAAAACTGGATCCACTTTGTGTACAAAATGGATAATCTCTTTTGAAGTATAAGGGTTTCAGACGGAAACTCGCGTGTTACAAAGGCATTTCATTTTTAACTTATTTAAACTCCAGAATTTTTGTGCGTTCAGTATGCACCTTTCGAAGGGAGGACATCAATTTTCAACCCTTTCATACTTCATTTGCTATTTTTCATGCATTTACTGATATTTTTGAGCTAAATGACCCTGAAATTGATAAGCACTACAAATGAACTCTGAAAAGTTGAAAGTTTGCATGGTACCATCATTTCACCCACATAGCATGTGCTAAAAAGTTTAGAGGGTTACGGCAAAAACATGATGCACTTCATGTGCAAAATCGACAATCTGTTTCGAACGATAAAAGTTTCACACGAAAACTCGCCTGTTACAAAGGCATTTCATTTTTTTAACTTATTTCAACTCCAGACTTTTTGTGCGTTTAGTATGCACCATTCGAACGGAGGCCACCAATTTTCAACCCTTTTGACTTCATTTGCTATTTTTCATGCATTTACTGATTTTTTTAAGCTAAATGACCCTGAAATTAATAAGCACTACAAATGAACTTTGAAAAGGTTAAATGTTGGCATGGAATCATCATTTCACCCACATACCATGTGCTAAAAAGTTGAGAGGGTTAAGGCACAAACTGGTTGCACTTCGTGTACAAAATGGACAATCTATTTCGAAGTATCAAGGTTTAAGAAGAAACTCGCCTGTTACAAAGGCATTTTGTTTTTTAATTTATTTCAACTCTAGACTTTTTATGCCTTCAGTATGCACCATTCGAAGGGAGGCCATCATTTTTTAACCCTTTCTGACTTCATTTGCTATTTTTCATGCATTTACTGATTTTTTTGAGCTAAATGACCCTGAAATTGATAAGCACTACAAATAAACTCTGAAAAGGTTGAAAGTTGGCATGGAATCGTCATGTCACCTGCATAGCATGTGCTAAAAAGTTGAGAGGGTTACATCAAAAACTGGATGCACTTCGTGTACAAAATGGACAATCTCTTTCAAAGTATCAGGGTATAAGACGAAAACTCGCCTCTTACAAAGGCATTTCTTTTTCCTAACTTATTTCAACTCCAGACTTTTTGTGCATTTAGTATGCACCATTCGAAGGGAGGCCATAAATTTTCAACCGTTTCTGACTTCATTTGCTATTTTTCATGCATCTACTGAATTTTTTGAGCTAAATGACCCTAAAATTGATATGCACCATAAATGAACTCTCAAAAGGTTGAAAGTCGGCGTGGTATCAGCATTTCACCCACATAGCATGTGGTAAAAAGTTGAGAGGGTTAAGGCAAAAACTTGATGCACTTCGTGTACAAAATGGATAATCTCTTTTGAAGTATCAGGGTTTCACACGGAAACTCGCTTGTTACAAAGTCCTTTCATTTTTTAACTCCAGACTTTTTTGCATTCAGTATGCACCATTCGAAGGGAGGGCATCAATTTTCAACCCTTTCTGACTTCATTTGCTATTTTTCATGCATTTACATATTTTTTTGAGCTAAATGACCCTGAAATTTATATGCACTACACATGAACTCTGAAAAGGTTGAAAGTTGGTATGGTATCATCAATTCACCCACACAGCATATGCTAAAAAGTTTAGAGGGTTACGGCAAAAACAGGATGCACTTCATGTGCAAAATGGACAATCTCTTTCGAACTCTAAAAGTTTCACACGAAAAAACGCCTGTTACAAAGGCATTTCATTTTTTAACTTATTTCAACTCTAGACTTTTTGTTCCTTCAGTATGCACCATTCGAAGGGACCCACCAATTTTCAACCCTTTCTGACTTCATTTGCTATTTTTCATGCATTTACTGATTTTTTTAAGCTAAATGACCCTGAAATTGATAAGCACTACAGATGAACTCTGAAAAGGTTGAAAGTTGGTGTGGTATCATCATTTCACCCACATATCATGTGCTAGAAAGTTGAGAGGGTGTCGACAAAAATTGGACGGACTTCGTGTACAAAATGGACAATCTCTCTCGAAGTATCAGGGTTTAAGACGAAAACTCGCCGGTTACAAAGGCATTTCATTTTTTCTAACTTATTTCAACTCCAGACTTTTTGTGTGTTCAGTATGCACCATTTTAAGAGAGGCCATCAATTTTTATTCCTTTCTGACTTCATTTGCAATTTTTCAGGCATTTACTAATTTTTTTCGAGCTAAATGACCCTGAAATTGATAAGCACTACGAATGAACTCTGAAAAGGTTGAATGTTGGCATGGAATCATCATGTCACCCACATAGCATGTGCTAAAAAGTTGAGAGGGTAACGGCAAAAACTGGTTGCACTTCATGTACAAAATGGACAATCTCTTTCGAAGTATTAGGGTTTAAGAAGAAGACTCGCCTGTTACAAAGGCATTTTGTTTTTTATTTATTTCAACTCCAGACTTTTTGTGCCTTCAGTATGCACCATTCAAAGGGAGGCCATCATTTTTAACCCTTTCTGACTTAATTTGCTATTTTTCATGCATTTACTGATTTTTTTGAGCTAAATGACCCTGAAATTGATAAGCACTACAAATAAACTCTGAAAAGGTTGAATATTGGCATGGAACCATCATTTCAGCCACATAGCATGTGCAAAAAAGTTCAGAGGGTTACGGCAAACACTGGTTGCACTTCGTGTGAAAAATGGACAATCTCTTTCGAAGATCACGGTTTTAGACGAAAACTAGCATGTTACAAAGGAATTTCGTATTTTTAACTTATTTCAACTCTAGACTTTGTGTGCCTTTAGTATGCACCATTCGAAGGGAGGCCAACATTTTTTAACCCATTCTGACTTCATTCGCTATGCATTTACTGATTTTTTTTCGAGCTAAATGACCCTGAAATTGATAAGCACTACAAATGATCTCTGAAAAGGTTGAATGTTGGCATGGAATCATCATTTCACCCACATACCATGTGCTAAAAAGTTGAGAGGGTTAAGGCACAAACTGGTTGCACTTCGTGTACAAAATGGACAATCTATTTCGAAGTATCAAGGTTTATGAAGAAACTCGTCTGTTACAAAGGCATTTTGTTTTTTAATTTATTTCAACTCTAGACTTTTTATGCCTTCAGTATGCACCATTCGAAGGGAGGCCATCATTTTTTAACCCTTTCTGACTTCATTTGCTATTTTTCATGCATTTACTGATTTTTTTGAGCTAAATGACCCTGAAATTGATAAGCACTACAAATAAACTCTGAAAAGGTTGAAAGTTGGCATGGAATCGTCATTTCACCTCCATAGCATGTGCTAAAAAGTTGAGAGGGTGACATCAAAAACTGGATGCACTTCGTGTACAAAATGGACAATCTCTTTCGAAGTATCAGGGTATAAGACGAAAACTCGCCTCTTACAAAGGCATTTCTTTTTCCTAACTTATTTCAACTCCAGACTTTTTGTGCGTTTAGTATGCACCATTCGAAGGGAGGCCATAAATTTTCAACCGTTTCTGACTTCATTTGCTATTTTTCATGCATCTACTGAATTTTTTGAGCTAAATGACCCTAAAATTGATATGCACCATAAATGAACTCTGAAAAGGTTGAAAGTCGGCGTGGTATCAGAATTTCACCCACATAGCATGTGGTAAAAAGTTGAGAGGGTTAAGGCAAAAACTTGATGCACTTCGTGTACAAAATGGATAATCTCTTTTGAAGTATCAGGGTTTCAGACGGAAACTCGCTTGTTACAAAGTCCTTTCATTTTTTAACTTATTTAAACTCCAGACTTTTTTGCGTTCAGTATGCACCATTCGAAGGGAGGGTTGCACTTCGTGTACAAAATGGACAATCTTTTTCGAAGTATCAAGGTTTAAGGAGAAAACACGCTTGTTACAAAGGCATTTCGTTTTTAAATTTATTTCAACTCCAGACTTTTTGTGCCTTCAGTATGCACCATTCGAAAGGAGGCCATCATTTTTTAACGCTTTCTTCATTCATTTGCTATTTTTCAAGCATTTACTGATTTTTTTGAGCTAAATGACCCTGAAATTGATAAGCACTAGAAATGAACTCTGAAAAGGTTGAAAGTTAGCATGGTATCATCATTTCGCCCACATATCATGTGCTAAAAAGTTGAGAGGGTTACGACAGAAACTGGATGCACTACGTGTACAAAATGGACAATCTCTCTCGAAGTATCAGGGTTTAAGACGAAAACTAGCCTGTTACAAAGGCATTTCATTTTTTCTAACTTATTTCTACTCCAGACTTTTTGTCTGTTCAGTATACACCATTTGAAGAGAGGCCATCAATTTTTATTCCTTTCTAACTTCATTTGCTATTTTTCAGGCATTTACCGATTTTTTTGAGCTAAATGACCCTGAAATTGATAAGCACTACAAATGAACTCTGAAAAGGTTGAATGTTGGCATGGAATCATCATTTCACCCACAGAGCATGTGCTGAAAAGTTCAGAGGGTTACGGCCAACACTGGTTGCACTTCGTGTACAAAATGAACAATCTCTTTCGATGTATCTCACGGTTTAAGACGAAAACTTGCCTGTTACAAAGGTGTTTCATTTTTTCTAACTTTTTCAACTCTAGACATTTTGTGTGTTCAGTATGCACGATTTGAAGAGAGGCCATCAATTTTTATTCCTTTCTGACTTCATTTGCTATTTTTCAGGCATTTACTGATTTTTTTTTTCGAGCTAAATGACCCTGAAATTGATAAGCACTACAAATGAACTCTGAAAAGGTTGAATGTTGGCATGGATTCATCATTTCACCCACAGAGCATGTGCTGAAAAGTTCAGAGGGTTACGGCCAACACTGGTTGCACTTCGTGTACAAAATGGGTAATCTCTTTCGAAGTGTCAGGGTTTAAGACGAAAACTCGCCTGTTACAAAGGCATTTCATTTTTTAAACTTATTTCAACTCCAGACTTTTTGTGCATTCAGTATGCACCATTCAAAGGGAGGCCATCAATTTTTAACCATATCTGACTTCATTTGCTATTTTTCATGCATTTACTGATTTTTTTTAGCTAAATGACCCTGAAATTGATAAGCACTACGAATGAACTCTGAAAAGGTTGAGTGTTGGCATGGAATCAACATTTCAGCCACATAGCATGTGCTAAAAAGTTGAGAGGGTTACGACAAAAACTGGTTGCACTTCGTGTACAAAATGGACAATCTTTTTCGAAGTATCAAGGTTTAAGAAGAAAACTCGCCTGTTACAAAGGCATTTCGTTTTTAAATTTATTTCAACTCCAGACTTTTTGTGCCTTCAGTATGCACCATTCGAAAGGAGGCCATCATTTTTTAATCCTTTCTGCATTCATTTGCTATTTTTCATACATTTACTGATTTTTTTGAGCTAAATGACCCTGAAATTGATAAGCACTACAGATGAACTCTGAAAAGGTTCAAAGTTGGCATGGTATCATCATTTCGCCCACATATCATGTGCTAAAAAGTTGAGAGGGTTACGACAGAAACTGGATGCACTACGTGTACAAAATGGACAATCTCTCTCGAAGTATCAGGGTTTAAGATGAATACTCGCCTGTTACAAAGGCATTTCATTTTTTCTAACTTATTTCTACTCCCACTTTTTGTCTGTTTAGTATACACCATTTGAAGAGAGGCCATCAATTTTTATTCCTTTCTAAGTTCATTTGCTCTTTTTCAGGCATTTACCGATTTTTTTGAGCTAAATGACCCTGAAATTGATAAGCACTACAAATGAACTCTGAAAAGGTTGAATGTTGGCATGGAATCATCATTTCACCCACAGAGCATGTGCTGAAAAGTTCAGAGGGTTACGGCCAACACTGGTTGCACTTCGTGTACAAAATGAACAATCTCTTTCGAAGTATCTCAGGGTTTAAGACGAAAACTCGCCTGTTACAAAGGCGTTTCATTTTTTATAACTTTTTCAACTCTAGACATTTTGTGTGTTCAGTATGCACCATTTGAAGAGAGGCCATCAATTTTTATTCCTTTCTGACTTCATTTGCTATTTTTCAGGCATTTACTGATTTTTTTTCCGAGCTAAATGACCCTGAAATTGATAAGCACAACAAATGAACTCTGAAAAGGTTGAATGTTGGCATGGAATCATCATTTCACCAACAGATCTTGTGCTAAAAACTTGAGAGGGTTACGGCAAACACTGGTTGCACTTCGTGTACAAAATGGATAATCTCTTTCGAAGTATCAGGGTTTAAGATGAAAACTCGCCTGTTACAAAGGCATTTCATTTTTTAAACTTATTTCAACTCCAGATTTTTTTTGCATTCAGTATGCACCATTCAAAGGGAGGCCATCAATTTTTAACCATATCTGACTTCATTTGCTATTTTTCATGCATTTACTGATTTTTTTGAGCTAAATGACCCTGAAATTGATAAGCACTACGAATGAACTCTGAAAAGGTTGAGTGTTGGCATGGAATCAACATTTCAGCCACAAAGCATGTGCTAAAAAGTTGAGAGGGTTACGACAAAAACTGGTTGCACTTCGTGTACAAAATGGACAATCTTTTTCGAAGTATCAAGGTTTAAGAAGAAAACTCACCTTTTACAAAGGCATTTCGTTTTTAAATTTATTTCAACTCCAGACTTGTTGTGCCATCAGTATGCACCATTCGAAAGGAGGCCATCATTTTTTAACCCTTTTTGCATTCATTTGCTATTTTTCATGCATTTACTGATTTTTTTGAGCTAAATGACCCTGAAATTGATAAGCACTATAGATGAACTCTGAAAAGGTTGAAAGTTGGCATGGTATCATCATTTCGCCCACATATCATGTGCTAAAAAGTTTAGAGGGTTACGACAGAAACTGGATGCACTACGTGTAAAAAATGGACAATCTCTCTCGAAGTATCAGGGTTTAAGACGAAAACTCGCCTGTTACAAAGGCATTTCATTTTTTCTAACTTATTTCTACTCCCACTTTTTGTCTGTTCAGTATACACCATTTGAAGAGAGGCCATCAATTTTTATTCCTTTCTAAGTTCATTTGCTCTTTTTCAGGTATTTACCGATTTTTTTGAGCTAAATGACCCTGAAATTGATAAGCACTACAAATGAACTCTGAAAAGGTTGAATGTTGGCATGGATTCATCATTTCACCCACAGAGCATGTGCTGAAAAGTTCAGAGGGTTACGGCCAACACTGGTTGCACTTCGTGTACAAAATGAACAATCTCTTTCGAAGTATCTCAGGGTTTAAGACGAAAACTCGCCTGTTACAAAGGCGTTTCATTTTTTCTAACTTTTTCAACTCCAGACATTTTGTGTGTTCAGTATGCACCATTTGAAGAGAGGCCATCAATTTTTATTCCTTTCTGACTTCATTTGCTATTTTTCACGCATTTACTGATTTTTTTTTCCGAGCTAAATGACCCTGAAATTGATAAGCACTACAAATGAACTCTGAAAGGGTTGAATGTTGGCATGGAATCATCATTTCACCCACAGATCTTGTGCTAAAAAGTTGAGAGGGTTACGGCAAACACTGGTTGCACTTCGTGTACAAAATGGATAATCTCTTTCGAAGTATCAGGGTTTAAGACGAAAACTCGCCTGTTACAAAGGCATTTCATTTTTTAAACTTATTTCAACTCCAGACTTTTTGTGCATTCAGTATGCACCATTCGAAGGGAGGACATCAATTTTCAACCCTTTCTCACTTCATTTGCTATTTTTCATGCATTTACTGATTTTTTTTGAGCTAAATGACCCTCAAATTGATAAACACTACAAATGAACTCTGAAAAGGTTGAAAGTTCGCATGGAATCGTCATTTCACCCGCATAGGATGTGCAAAAAAGTTGAGAGGGTTACGGCAAAAACTGGATGCACTTCGTGTACAAAATGGACAATCTCTTTCGAAGTATCAGGGTATAAGACGAAAACGCGCCTCTTACGAAGGCATTTCATTTTTTCTAACTTATTTCAACTCTAGACTTTTTGTGCGTTCAGTATGCACCATTCGAAGGGAGGCCATCAATTTTCAACCCTTTCTGACTTCATTTGCTATTTTTCATGCATTTATTGATTTTTTTTGACCTAAATGACACTGAAATTGATATGCAGCACAAATGAACTGTGAAAAGGTTGACAGTTGGCATGATATCATCATTTCACCCACATATCATGTGCTAAAAAGTTGAGAGGGTTACGGCAAAAACTGAATGCAGTTCGTGTACAAAATGGATAATCTCTTTCGAAGTATCAGGGTTTAAGACAGAAACTCGCCTGTTACAAAGGCATTTCATTTTTTAACTTATTTCAACTCTAGAATTTTTATGCATTTGGTATGCACCATTCGAAGGGAGGCCATCAATCTTCAACCCTTTCTGACTTCATTTGCTGTTTTTCATGCATTTACTGATTTTTTTAAGCTAAATGGCCCTGAAATTGATAAGCACTAGAAAACATCTCTAAAAAGGTTGAAAATTTGCATGGTATCATCATTTCACCCACGAAGCGTGTGCTAAAAAGTTGATAGGGTTATGGCAAAAACAGGATGCACTTCATGTGCAAAATGGATAATCTCTTTCGAAGTATCAGGGTTTAAGGCGAAAACTCGCCTGTTACAAAGGCATTTCATTTTTTCTAACTTTTTTAACTCCAGACTTTTTCTGCGTTCGGTATGCACCATTCAAAGGGAGGCCATCAATTTTTAACCATTTGTGACTTCATTTGCTATTTTTCATGCATTTACTGATTTTTTTGAGCTAAATGACCCTGAAATTGATAAGCACTACGAATGAACTCTGAAAAGGTTGAATGTTGTCATGGAATCAACATTTCAGCCACATAGCATGTGCTAAAAAGTTGAGAGGGTTACGACAAAAACTGGTTGCACTTCGTGTACAAAATGGACAATCTTTTTCGAAGTATCAAGGTTTAAGAAGAAAACTCGCCTGTTACAAAGGCATTTCGTTTTTTAATTTATTTCAACTCCAGACTTTTTGTGCCTTCAGTATGCACTATTTGAAAGGAGGACATCATTTTTTAACCCTTTCTGTCTTCATTTGCTATTTTTCATGCATTTACCGATTTTTTTGAGCTAAATGACCTTGAAATTGATAAGCACTACAAATGAACTCTGAAAAGGTTGAAAGGTTGTGTGGAATCCTCATTTCACCCGCATAGCATGTGCTAAAAAGTTTACAGGGTTACGGCTAAAACTGGATGCACTTCGTGTACAAAATGGACAATCTCTTTCGAAGTATTAGGGTATAAGATGAAAACTCGCCTCTTACAAAGGCATTTCATTTTTTCTAACTTATTTCAACTCCAGACTTTTTGTGCGTTCAGTATGCACCATTCGAAGGGAGGACATGAATTTTCAACCCTTTCGGACTTCATTTGCTATTTTTCATGCATTTACTGATTTTTTTGAGCTAAATGACCCTAAAATTGATAAACACTACGAATGAACTCTGAAAAGGTTGAATGTTGGCATGGAATCATCATTTCACCCACATAGCATGTGCTAAGAAGTTGAGAGGGTTACAGAAAAAACTGGACGCACTTTGTGTACAAAATGGACAATCTCTTTCGAAGTATCACGGTTTAAGAAGAAAACTCGCCTGTTACAAAGGCATTTTGTTTTTTAATTTATTTCAACTCCAGACTTTTTGTGCCTTCAGTATGCAGCATTCAAAGAGAGGCCATATTTTTTTAACCTTTCTGACTTCATTTAATATTTTTCACGCATTTGCTGATTTTTTTGAGCTAAATGACCCTGAAATTGATAAGCACTACAAATGAACTCTGAAAAGGTTGAAAGTTGGCGTGGGATTGTCATTTCACCCGCATAGCATGTGCTAAAAGGTTGAGAGCGTTATGGCAAAAACTGGATGCACTTCGTGTACAAAATGTACAATCTGTTTCGAAGTATGAGGGCATAAGACGAAAACTCGCCTCTAACAAAGGCATTTCATTTTTTCTAACTTTTTTAACTCCAGACTTTTTGTGCGTTCACTATGCAACATTCGAAGGGGGGCCATCATTTTTCAACCCTTTCTGACTTCATTTGCTATTTTTCATGCATTTACTGGTTTTTTTGAGCTAAATGACCCTGAAATTGATAAACACTACAAATGAACTCTGAAATGGTTGAAAGTTGGCGTGGAATCATTATTTCACCCGATTAGCATGTGCTAAAAAGTTGAGAGGGTTACGGCAAAAATTGGATGAACTTGGTGTACAAAATGGACAATCTCTATCGAAGTATCAGTGTATAAGACGAAAACTCGCCTCTTACAAAGGCATTTCTTTTTCCTAACTTATTTCAACTCCAAACTTTTTGTGCATTCAGTATCCACCATTCGAAGGGAGGCCATCAATTTTCGACCCTTTCTGACTTCATTTGCTATTTTTCATGCATCTAGTGAATTTTTTGAGCTAAATGACCCTAAAATTGATATGCACCACAAATGAACTCTAAAAAGGTCGAAAGTTGGCGTGGTATCATCATTTTACACACATAGCATGTGCTAAAATGTTCAGAGGGTTATGGCAAAAACTTGATGCACTTCGTGTACAAAATGGATAATCTCTTTTGAATTATCAGGGTTTCAGACGGAAACTCGCCTGTTACAAAGGCCTTTCATTTTTTAACTTATTTAAACTCCAGACTTTTTGTTCGTTCAGTATGCACCATTCGAAGGGAGGACCTCAATTTTCAAACCTTTCTGACTTCATTTGCTATTTTTCATGCATTTACTGATTTTTTGAACTAAATGACCCTGAAATTGATCAGCACTACAAATGAACTCTGAAAAGGTTGAAAGTGGGCATGGTTAGCATGTGCTAAAAATTTTAGAGGGTTACAGCAAAAATAGGATGCACTTCATGTGTAAAATGGACAATCTCTTTCAAATTATAAAAGTTTCACACGAAAAGTCGCCTCTTACAAAGGCATTTCATTTTTATCTTATTTCCACTGCACACTTTTTGTTCCTTCAGTATGCACCATTCGAAGGGAGCCACCAATTTTCAACCCTTTCTGACTTCATTTGCTATTTTTCATGCATTTACTGATTTTTTAAGCTAAATGACCCTGAAATTGATAAGCACTACAGATGAACTCTGCAAAGGTTGAAAGTTGGCATGGTACCATCATTTCGCCCACATATCATGTGCTAAAAAGTTGAGAGGGTTATGACAAAAACTGGATGCCCTTCATGTACAAAATGGACAATCTCTCTCGAAGTATCAGGGTTTAAGACGAAAACTCGCCTGTTACAAAGGCATTTCATTTTTTCTAACCTATTTCTACTCCAGACTTTTTGTGTGTTCAGTATGCACCATTTGAAGAGAGGCCATCAATTTTTATTCCTTTCTAACTTCATTTGCTCTTTTTGAGGCATTTACCGATTTTTTCGAGCTAAATGACCCTGAAATTGATAAGCACTACAAATGAACTCTGATAAGGTTGAATGTTGGCATGGAACCATCATTTCACCCACAGAGCATGTGCTGAAAAGTTGAGAGGGTTACGGCAAACACTGGTTGCACTTCGTGTACAAAATGGACAATCTCTTTCGAAGTATCAGGGTTTAAGACGAAAACTCGCCTGTTACAAAGGCATTTCATTTTTTCTAACTTTTTCAACTCCAGACATTTTGTGTGTTCAGTATGCACCATTTGAAGAGAGGCCATCAATTTTTAATCCTTTCTGACTTTATTTGCTATTTTTCAGGCATTTACTGATTTTTCTTGGAGCTAAATGACCCTGAAATTGATAAGCACTACAAATGAACTCTGAAAAGGTTGAATGTTGGCATGGAATCATCATTTCACCCACATAGAATGTGCTAAAAAGTTGAGAGGGTTAAGGCAAACACTGGTTGCTCTTCGTGTACAAAA
Organism: Hordeum marinum; assembly: GCA_022496015.1. Taxonomy (NCBI): domain Eukaryota; kingdom Viridiplantae; phylum Streptophyta; class Magnoliopsida; order Poales; family Poaceae; genus Hordeum; species Hordeum marinum. The sequence goes on from CM039677.1 coordinate 117,295,953, forward strand.
TGGACAATCTCTTTCGAAGTATCAGGGTTTAAGACGAAAACTCGCCTGTTACAAAGGCTTTTCGTTTTTTAATTTATTTCAACTCCAGACTTTTTGTGCCTTCAGTATGCACCATTTGAAAGGAGGACATCATTTTTTAACCATTTCTGTCTTCATTTGCTATTTTTCATGCATTTACTGATTTTTTTGAGCTAAATGACCTTGAAATTGATAAGCACTACAAATGAACTCTGAAAAGGTTGAAAGGTTGTGTGGAATCCTCATTTCACCCGCATAGCATGTGCTAAAAAGTTTACAGGGTTACGGCTAAAACTGGATGCACTTCGTGTACAAAATGGACAATCTCTTTCGAAGTATTAGGGTATACGATGAAAACTCGCCTCTTACAAACGCATTTCATTTTTTCTAACTTATTTCAACTCCAGACTTTTTGTGCGTTCAGTATGCACCATTCGAAGGGAGGACATGAATTTTCAACCCTTTCGGACTTCATTTGCTATTTTTCATGCATTTACTGATTTTTTTGAGCTAAATGACCCTAAAATTGATAAACACTACGAATGAACTCTGAAAAGGTTGAATGTTGGCATGGAATCATCATTTCACCCACATAGCATGTGCTAAGAAGTTGAGAGGGTTACAGAAAAAACTGGACGCACTTTGTGTACAAAATGGACAATCTCTTTCGAAGTATCACGGTTTAAGAAGAAAACTCGCCTGTTACAAAGGCATTTTGTTTTTTAATTTATTTCAACTCCAGACTTTTTGTGCCTTCAGTATGCACCATTCAAAGAGAGGCCATATTTTTTTAACCTTTCTGACTTCATTTAATATTTTTCACGCATTTGCTGATTTTTTGAGCTAAATGACCCTGAAATTGATAAGCACTACAAATGAACTCTGAAAAGGTTGAAAGTTGGCGTGGGATTGTCATTTCACCCGCATAGCATGTGCTAAAAAGTTGAGAGCGTTATGGCAAAAACTGGATGCACTTCGTGTACAAAATGGACAATCTGTTTCGAAGTATGAGGGCATAAGACGAAAACTCGCCTCTAACAAAGGCATTTCATTTTTTCTAAGTTTTTTAACTCCAGACTTTTTGTGCGTTCACTATGCAACATTCGAAGGGGGGCCATCATTTTTCAACCCTTTCTGACTTCATTTGCTATTTTTCATGCATTTACTGGTTTTTTTGAGCTAAATGACCCTGAAATTGATAAACACTACAAATGAACTCTGAAATGGTTGAAAGTTGGCGTGGAATCATTATTTCACCCGATTAGCATGTGCTAAAAAGTTGAGAGGGTTACGGCAAAAACTGGATGAACTTGGTGTACAAAATGGACAATCTCTATCGAAGCATCAGTGTATAAGACGAAAACTCGCCTCTTACAAAGGCATTTCTTTTTCCTAACTTATTTCAACTCCAAACTTTTTGTGCATTCAGTATCCACCATTCGAAGGGAGGCCATCAATTTTCAACCCTTTCTGACTTCATTTGCTATTTTTCATGCATCTAGTGAATTTTTTGAGCTAAATGACCCTAAAATTGATATGCACCACAAATGAACTCTAAAAAGGTCGAAAGTTGGCGTGGTATCATCATTTTACACACATAGCATGTGCTAAAATGTTCAGAGGGTTATGGCAAAAACTTGATGCACTTCGTGTACAAAATGGATAATCTCTTTTGAATTATCAGGGTTTCAGACGGAAACTCGCCTGTTACAAAGGCCTTTCATTTTTTAACTTATTTAAACTCCAGACTTTTTGTTTGTTCAGTATGCACCATTCGAAGGGAGGACCTCAATTTTCAAACCTTTCTGACTTCATTTGCTATTTTTCATGCATTTACTGATTTTTTGAACTAAATGACCCTGAAATTGATAAGGACTACAAATGAACTCTGAAAAGGTTGAAAGTTGGCATGGTTAGCATGTGCTAAAAAGTTTAGAGGGTTACAGCAAAAATAGGATGCACTTCATGTGTAAAATGGACAATCTCTTTCAAATTATAAAAGTTTCACACGAAAAGTCGCCTCTTACAAAGGCATTTCATTTTTATCTTATTTCCACTGCACACTTTTTGTTCCTTCAGTATGCACCATTCGAAGGGAGCCACCAATTTTCAACCCTTTCTGACTTCATTTGCTATTTTTCATGCATTTACTGATTTTTTTAAGCTAAATGACCCTGAAATTGATAAGCACTACAGATGAACTCTGCAAAGGTTGAAAGTTGGCATGGTATCATCATTTCGCCCACATATCATGTGCTAAAAAGTTGAGAGGGTTATGACAAAAACTGGATGCCCTTCATGTACAAAATGGACAATCTCTCTCGAAGTATCAGGGTTTAAGACGAAAACTCGCCTGTTACAAAGGCATTTCATTTTTTCTAACCTATTTCTACTCCAGACTTTTTGTGTGTTCAGTATGCACCATTTGAAGAGAGGCCATCAATTTTTATTCCTTTCTAACTTCATTTGCTCTTTTTGAGGCATTTACCGATTTTTTCGAGCTAAATGACCCTGAAATTGATAAGCACTACAAATGAACTCTGATAAGGTTGAATGTTGGCATGGAACCATCATTTCACCCACAGAGCATGTGCTGAAAAGTTGAGAGGGTTACGGCAAACACTGGTTGCACTTCGTGTAGAAAATGGACAATCTCTTTTGAAGTATCAGGGTTTAAGACGAAAACTCGCCTGTTACAAAGGCATTTCATTTTTTCTAACTTTTTCAACTCCAGACATTTTGTGTGTTCAGTATGCACCATTTGAAGAGAGGCCATCAATTTTTAATCCTTTCTGACTTCATTTGCTATTTTTCAGGCATTTACTGATTTTTCTTCGAGCTAAATGACCCTGAAATTGATAAGCACTACAAATGAACTCTGAAAAGGTTGAATGTTGGCATGGAATCATCATTTCACCCACATAGCATGTGCTAAAAAGTTGAGAGGGTTAAGGCAAACACTGGTTGCTCTTCGTGTACAAAATGGACAATCTCTTTCGAAGTATCAGGGTTTAAGACGAAAACTCGCCTGTTACAAAGGCTTTTCGTTTTTTAATTTATTTCAACTCCAGACTTTTTGTGCCTTCAGTATGCACCATTTGAAAGGAGGACATCATTTTTTAACCATTTCTGTCTTCATTTGCTATTTTTCATGCATTTACTGATTTTTTTGAGCTAAATGACCTTGAAATTGATAAGCACTACAAATGAACTCTGAAAAGGTTGAAAGGTTGTGTGGAATCCTCATTTCACCCGCATAGCATGTGCTAAAAAGTTTACAGGGTTACGGCTAAAACTGGATGCACTTCGTGTACAAAATGGACAATCTCTTTCGAAGTATTAGGGTATAAGATGAAAACTCGCCTCTTACAAAGGCATTTCATTTTTTCTAACTTATTTCAACTCCAGACTTTTTGTGCGTTCAGTATGCACCATTCGAAGGGAGGACATGAATTTTCAACCCTTTCGGACTTCATTTGCTATTTTTCATGCATTTACTGATTTTTTTGAGCTAAATGACCCTAAAATTGATAAACACTACGAATGAACTCTGAAAAGGTTGAATGTTGGCATGGAATCATCATTTCACCCACATAGCATGTGCTAAGAAGTTGAGAGGGTTACAGAAAAAACTGGACGCACTTTGTGTACAAAATGGACAATCTCTTTCGAAGTATCACGGTTTAAGAAGAAAACTCGCCTGTTACAAAGGCATTTTGTTTTTTAATTTATTTCAACTCCAGACTTTTTGTGCCTTCAGTATGCACCATTCAAAGAGAGGCCATATTTTTTTAACCTTTCTGACTTCATTTAATATTTTTCATGCATTTGCTGATTTTTTTGAGCTAAATGACCCTGAAATTGATAAGCACTACAAATGAACTCTGAAAAGGTTGAAAGTTGGCGTGGGATTGACATTTCACCCGCATAGCATGTGCTAAAAAGTTGAGAGCGTTATGGCAAAAACTGGATGCACTTCGTGTACAGAATGGACAATCTGTTTCGAAGTATGAGGGCATAAGACGAAAACTCGCCTCTAACAAAGGCATTTCATTTTTTCTAACTTTTTTAACTCCAGACTTTTTGTGCGTTCACTATGCAACATTCGAAGGGGGGCCATCATTTTTCAGCCCTTTCTGACTTCATTTGCTATTTTTCATGCATTTACTGGTTTTTTTGAGCTAAATGACCCTGAAATTGATAAACACTACAAATGAACTCTGAAATGGTTGAAAGTTGGCGTGGAATCATTATTTCACCCGATTAGCATGTGCTAAAAAGTTGAGAGGGTTACGGCAAAAACTGGATGAACTTGTTGTTCAAAATGGACAATCTCTATCGAAGTATCAGTGTATAAGACGAAAACTCGCCTCTTACAAAGGCATTTCTTTTTCCTAACTTATTTCAACTCCAAACTTTTTGTGCATTCAGTATCCACCATTCGAAGGGAGGCCATCAATTTTCAACCCTTTCTGACTTCATTTGCTATTTTTCATGCATCTAGTGAATTTTTTGAGCTAAATGACCCTAAAATTGATATGCACCACAAATGAACTCTAAAAAGGTCGAAAGTTGGCGTGGTATCATCATTTTACACACATAGCATGTGCTAAAATGTTCAGAGGGTTATGGCAAAAACTTGATGCACTTCGTGTACAAAATGGATAATCTCTTTTGAATTATCAGGGTTTCAGACGGAAACTCGCCTGTTACAAAGGCCTTTCATTTTTTAACTTATTTAAACTCCAGACTTTTTGTTCGTTCAGTATGCACCATTCGAAGGGAGGACCTCAATTTTCAAACCTTTCTGACTTCATTTGCTATTTTTCATGCATTTACTGATTTTTTGAACTAAATGACCCTGAAATTGATAAGCACTACAAATGAACTCTGAAAAGGTTGAAAGTTGGCATGGTTAGCATGTGCTAAAAAGTTTAGAGGGTTACAGCAAAAATAGGATGCACTTCATGTGTAAAATGGACAATCTCTTTCAAATTATAAAAGTTTCACACGAAAAGTCGCCTCTTACAAAGGCATTTCATTTTTATCTTATTTCCACTGCACACTTTTTGTTCCTTCAGTATGCACCATTCGAAGGGAGCCACCAATTTTCAACCCTTTCTGACTTCATTTGCTATTTTTCATGCATTTACTGATTTTTTTAAGCTAAATGACCCTGAAATTGATAAGCACTACAGATGAACTCTGCAAAGGTTGAAAGTTGGCATGGTATCATCATTTCGCCCACATATCATGTGCTAAAAAGTTGAGAGGGTTATGACAAAAACTGGATGCCCTTCATGTACAAAATGGACAATCTCTCTCGAAGTATCAGGGTTTAAGACGAAAACTCGCCTGTTACAAAGGCATTTCATTTTTTCTAACCTATTTCTACTCCAGACTTTTTGTGTGTTCAGTATGCACCATTTGAAGAGAGGCCATCAATTTTTATTCCTTTCTAACTTCATTTGCTCTTTTTGAGGCATTTACCGATTTTTTCGAGCTAAATGACCCTGAAATTGATAAGCACTACAAATGAACTCTGATAAGGTTGAATGTTGGCATGGAACCATCATTTCACCCACAGAGCATGTGCTGAAAAGTTGAGAGGGTTACGGCAAACACTGGTTGCACTTCGTGTAGAAAATGGACAATCTCTTTTGAAGTATCAGGGTTTAAGACGAAAACTCGCCTGTTACAAAGGCATTTCATTTTTTCTAACTTTTTCAACTCCAGACATTTTGTGTGTTCAGTATGCACCATTTGAAGAGAGGCCATCAATTTTTAATCCTTTCTGACTTCATTTGCTATTTTTCAGGCATTTACTGATTTTTCTTCGAGCTAAATGACCCTGAAATTGATAAGCACTACAAATGAACTCTGAAAAGGTTGAATGTTGGCATGGAATCATCATTTCACCCACATAGCATGTGCTAAAAAGTTGAGAGGGTTAAGGCAAACACTGGTTGCTCTTCGTGTACAAAATGGACAATCTCTTTCGAAGTATCAGGGTTTAAGACGAAAACTCGCCTGTTACAAAGGCTTTTCGTTTTTTAATTTATTTCAACTCCAGACTTTTTGTGCCTTCAGTATGCACCATTTGAAAGGAGGACATCATTTTTTAACCATTTCTGTCTTCATTTGCTATTTTTCATGCATTTACTGATTTTTTTGAGCTAAATGACCTTGAAATTGATAAGCACTACAAATGAACTCTGAAAAGGTTGAAAGGTTGTGTGGAATCCTCATTTCACCCGCATAGCATGTGCTAAAAAGTTTACAGGGTTACGGCTAAAACTGGATGCACTTCGTGTACAAAATGGACAATCTCTTTCGAAGTATTAGGGTATAAGATGAAAACTCGCCTCTTACAAAGGCATTTCATTTTTTCTAACTTATTTCAACTCTAGACTTTTTGTGCGTTCAGTATGCACCATTCGAAGGGAGGACATGAATTTTCAACCCTTTCGGACTTCATTTGCTATTTTTCATGCATTTACTGATTTTTTTGAGCTAAATGACCCTAAAATTGATAAACACTACGAATGAACTCTGAAAAGGTTGAATGTTGGCATGGAATCATCATTTCACCCACATAGCATGTGCTAAGAAGTTGAGAGGGTTACAGAAAAAACTGGACGCACTTTGTGTACAAAATGGACAATCTCTTTCGAAGTATCACGGTTTAAGAAGAAAACTCGCCTGTTACAAAGGCATTTTGTTTTTTAATTTATTTCAACTCCAGACTTTTTGTGCCTTCAGTATGCACCATTCAAAGAGAGGCCATATTTTTTTAACCTTTCTGACTTCATTTAATATTTTTCATGCATTTGCTGATTTTTTTGAGCTAAATGACCCTGAAATTGATAAGCACTACAAATGAACTCTGAAAAGGTTGAAAGTTGGCGTGGGATTGACATTTCACCCGCATAGCATGTGCTAAAAAGTTGAGAGCGTTATGGCAAAAACTGGATGCACTTCGTGTACAGAATGGACAATCTGTTTCGAAGTATGAGGGCATAAGACGAAAACTCGCCTCTAACAAAGGCATTTCATTTTTTCTAACTTTTTTAACTCCAGACTTTTTGTGCGTTCACTATGCAACATTCGAAGGGGGGCCATCATTTTTCAGCCCTTTCTGACTTCATTTGCTATTTTTCATGCATTTACTGGTTTTTTTGAGCTAAATGACCCTGAAATTGATAAACACTACAAATGAACTCTGAAATGGTTGAAAGTTGGCGTGGAATCATTATTTCACCCGATTAGCATGTGCTAAAAAGTTGAGAGGGTTACGGCAAAAACTGGATGAACTTGTTGTTCAAAATGGACAATCTCTATCGAAGTATCAGTGTATAAGACGAAAACTCGCCTCTTACAAAGGCATTTCTTTTTCCTAACTTATTTCAACTCCAAACTTTTTGTGCATTCAGTATCCACCATTCGAAGGGAGGCCATCAATTTTCAACCCTTTCTGACTTCATTTGCTATTTTTCATGCATCTAGTGAATTTTTTGAGCTAAATGACCCTAAAATTGATATGCACCACAAATGAACTCTAAAAAGGTCGAAAGTTGGCGTGGTATCATCATTTTACACACATAGCATGTGCTAAAATGTTCAGAGGGTTATGGCAAAAACTTGATGCACTTCGTGTACAAAATGGATAATCTCTTTTGAATTATCAGGGTTTCAGACGGAAACTCGCCTGTTACAAAGGCCTTTCATTTTTTAACTTATTTAAACTCCAGACTTTTTGTTCGTTCAGTATGCACCATTCGAAGGGAGGACCTCAATTTTCAAACCTTTCTGACTTCATTTGCTATTTTTCATGCATTTACTGATTTTTTGAACTAAATGACCCTGAAATTGATAAGCACTACAAATGAACTCTGAAAAGGTTGAAAGTTGGCATGGTTAGCATGTGCTAAAAAGTTTAGAGGGTTACAGCAAAAATAGGATGCACTTCATGTGTAAAATGGACAATCTCTTTCAAATTATAAAAGTTTCACACGAAAAGTCGCCTCTTACAAAGGCATTTCATTTTTATCTTATTTCCACTGCACACTTTTTGTTCCTTCAGTATGCACCATTCGAAGGGAGCCACCAATTTTCAACCCTTTCTGACTTCATTTGCTATTTTTCATGCATTTACTGATTTTTTTAAGCTAAATGACCCTGAAATTGATAAGCACTACAGATGAACTCTGCAAAGGTTGAAAGTTGGCATGGTATCATCATTTCGCCCACATATCATGTGCTAAAAAGTTGAGAGGGTTATGACAAAAACTGGATGCCCTTCATGTACAAAATGGACAATCTCTCTCGAAGTATCAGGGTTTAAGACGAAAACTCGCCTGTTACAAAGGCATTTCATTTTTTCTAACCTATTTCTACTCCAGACTTTTTGTGTGTTCAGTATGCACCATTTGAAGAGAGGCCATCAATTTTTATTCCTTTCTAACTTCATTTGCTCTTTTTGAGGCATTTACCGATTTTTTCGAGCTAAATGACCCTGAAATTGATAAGCACTACAAATGAACTCTGATAAGGTTGAATGTTGGCATGGAACCATCATTTCACCCACAGAGCATGTGCTGAAAAGTTGAGAGGGTTACGGCAAACACTGGTTGCACTTCGTGTACAAAATGGACAATCTCTTTCGAAGTATCAGTGTTTAAGACGAAAACTCGCCTGTTACAAAGGCATTTCATTTTTTCTAACTTTTTCAACTCCAGACATTTTGTGTGTTCAGTATGCACCATTTGAAGAGAGGCCATCAATTTTTAATCCTTTCTGACTTCATTTGCTATTTTTCAGGCATTTACTGATTTTTCTTCGAGCTAAATGACCCTGAAATTGATAAGCACTACAAATGAACTCTGAAAAGGTTGAATGTTGGCATGGAATCATCATTTCACCCACATAGCATGTGCTAAAAAGTTGAGAGGGTTAAGGCAAACACTGGTTGCTCTTCGTGTACAAAATGGACAATCTCTTTCGAAGTATCAGGGTTTAAGACGAAAACTCGCCTGTTACAAAGGCTTTTCGTTTTTTAATTTATTTCAACTCCAGACTTTTTGTGCCTTCAGTATGCACCATTTGAAAGGAGGACATCATTTTTTAACCATTTCTGTCTTCATTTGCTATTTTTCATGCATTTACTGATTTTTTTGAGCTAAATGACCTTGAAATTGATAAGCACTACAAATGAACTCTGAAAAGGTTGAAAGGTTGTGTGGAATCCTCATTTCACCCGCATAGCATGTGCTAAAAAGTTTACAGGGTTACGGCTAAAACTGGATGCACTTCGTGTACAAAATGGACAATCTCTTTCGAAGTATTAGGGTATAAGATGAAAACTCGCCTCTTACAAAGGCATTTCATTTTTTCTAACTTATTTCAACTCCAGACTTTTTGTGCGTTCAGTATGCACTATTCGAAGGGAGGACATGAATTTTCAACCCTTTCGGACTTCATTTACTATTTTTCATGCATTTACTGATTTTTTTGAGCTAAATGACCCTGAAATTGATAAACACTACGAATGAACTCTGAAAAGGTTGAATGTTGGCATGGAATCATCATTTCACCCACATAGCATGTGCTAAGAAGTTGAGAGGGTTACAGAAAAAACTGGACGCACTTTGTGTACAAAATGGACAATCTCTTTCGAAGTATCACGGTTTAAGAAGAAAACTCGCCTGTTACAAAGGCATTTTGTTTTTTAATTTATTTCAACTCCAGACTTTTTGTGCCTTCAGTACGCACCATTCAAAGAGAGGCCATATTTTTTTAACCTTTCTGACTTCATTTAATATTTTTCACGCATTTGCTGATTTTTTTGAGCTAAATGACCCTGAAATTGATAAGCACTACAAATGAACTCTGAAAAGGTTGAAAGTTGGCGTGGGATTGTCATTTCACCCGCATAGCATGTGCTAAAAAGATGAGAGCGTTACGGCAAAAGCTGGATGCACTTCGTGTACAAAATGGACAATCTGTTTCGAAGTATGAGGGTATAAGACGAAAACTCGCCTCTAACAAAGGCATTTCATTTTTTCTAACCTTTTTCAACTCCAGACTTTTTGTGCGTTCACTATGCAACATTCGAAGGGAGGCCATCATTTTTCAACCCTTTCTGACTTCATTTGCTATTTTTCATGCATTTACTGCTTTTCTTGAGCTAAATGACCCTGAAATTGATAAACACTACAAATGAACTCTGAAAAGGTTGAAAGTTGGCGTGGAATCATTATTTCACCCACATAGCATGTGCTAAAAAGTTGAGAGAGTTACGGCAAAAACTGGATGAACTTGGTGTACAAAATGGACAATCTCTATCGAAGTATCAGGGTATAAGAAGAAAACTCGCCTCTTACAAAGGCATTTCTTTTTCCTAACTTCTTTCAACTCCAAACTTTTTGTGCATTCAGTATCCACCATTCGAAGGGAGGCCATCAATTTTCAACCCTTTCTGACTTCATTTGCTATTTTTCATGCATTTACCGGTTTTTTCGAGCTAAATGACCCTGAAATTGATAAGCACTACAAATGAACTCTGATAAGGTTGAATGTTGGCATGGAACCATTATTTCACCCACAGAGCATGTGCTGAAAAGTTGAGAGGGTTACGGAAACACTGGTTGCACTTCGTGTACAAAATGGACAATCTCTTTCGAAGTATCAGGGTTTAAGACGAAAACTCGCCTGTTACAAAGGCATTTCATTTTTTCTAACTTTTTAAACTCCAGACATTTTGTGTGTTCAGTATGCACCATTTGAAGAGAGGCCATCAATTTTTATTCCTTTCTGACTTCATTTGCTATTTTTCAGGCATTTACTGATTTTTTTTCGAGCTCAATGACCCTGAAATTCATAAGCACTACAAATGAACTCTGAGAAGGTTGAATGTTGGCATGGAATCATCATTTCACCCACAGGGCTTGTGCTAAAAAGTTGAGAGGGTTACGGCAAACACTGGTTGCACTTCGTGTACAAAATGGATAATCTCTTTCGAAGTATCAAGGTTTAAGACGAAAACTCGCCTGTTACAAAGGCATTTGATTTTTTAAACTTATTTCAACTCCAGACTTTTTGTGCATTCAGTATGCACCATTCGAAGGGAGGACATCAATTTTCATCCCTTTCCGAGTTCATTTGCTATTTTTCATGCATTTACTCATTTTTTGAGATAAATGACCCTGAAATTGATAAACACTACAAATGAACTCTGAAAAGGTTGAAAGTTGGCGTGCAATCGTCATTTCACCCGCATAGGATGTGCAAAAAAGTTGAGAGGGTTACGGCAAATACTGGATGCACTTTGTGTACAAAATGGACAATCTCTTTCGAAGTATCAGGGTATAAGACGAAAACGCGCCTCTTACAAAGGCATTTCATTTTTTCCAACTTATTTCAACTCTAGACTTTTTGTGTGTTCAGTATGCACCATTCGAAGGGAGGCCATCAATTTTCAACCCTTTCTGACTTCATTTGCTTTTTTTCATGCATTTACTGATTTTTTTAAAGCTAAATGACACTGAAATTGATATGCACCACAAATGAACTGTGAAAAGGTTGACAATTGGCATGGTATCATCATTTCACCCACATATCATGTGCTAAAAAGATCAGAGGGTTATGGCAAAAATTGAATGCAGTTCGTGTACAAAATGGATCATCTCTTTCGAAGTATCAGGGTTTAAGACAGAAACTCGCCTGTTACAAAGGCATTTAATTTTTTAATTTATTTCAACTCCAGAATTTTTATGCATTTGGTATGCACCATTCAAAGAGAGGCCATAATTTTTAAACCCTTTCTGACTTCATTTGCTATTTTTCATGCATTTACTGATTTTTTTGAGCTAAATGGCCCTGAAATTGATAAGCACTACAAATCATATCTAAAAAGGTTGAAAATTTGCATGGTATCATCATTTCACCCATGTAGTGTGTGCTAAAAAGTTGATAGGGTTATGGCAAAAACAGGATGCACTTCATGTGCAAAATGGATAATCTCTTTCGAAGTATGAGGGGTTAAGGCGAAAACTCGCCTGTTACAAAGGCTTTTCGTTTTTTCTAACTTTTTCAACTATAGACTTTTTGTGCGTTCAATATGCACCATTCAAAGGGAGGACATCAATTTTTAACCCTTTCTGACTTCATTTGCTATTTTTCATACATTTACTGATTTTTCTGAGCTAAATGACCCTGAAATTGATAAGCACTATGAATGAACGCTGAAAAGGTTGAATGTTGGCATGGAATCAACATTTCACCCACATAGCATGTGCTAAAAAGTTGAGAGGGTTACGAGATAAACTGGTTGCACTTCGTGTACAAAATGGACAATCTTTTTCGAAGTATCAGGGTTTAAGAAGAAAACTCGCGTGTTACAAAGGCATTTCGTTTTTTAATTTATTTCAACTCTAGACTTTTTGTGCCTTCAGTATGCACCATTCGAAGGGAGGCCATCATTTTTTAACCCTTTCTGTCTTCATTTGCTATTTTTCATGCAGTTACTGAATTTTTTGAGCTAAATGACCCTGAAATTGATAAGCACTACAAATGAACTCTGAAAAGTTTGAAAGTTGGTCTGGAATCGTCATTTCACCCGCATAGCATGTGCTAAAATGTTGACAGGGTTACGGAAAAAACTGGATGCACTTCGTGTACAAAATGGACAATCTCTATCGAAGTATTAGGGTATAAGATGAAAACTCGCCTCTTACAAAGGCATTTCATTTTTTCTAACTTATTTCAACTCCAGACTTTTTGTGCGCTCAGTATGCACCATTCGAAGGGAGGACATCAATTTTCAACCCTTTCGGACTTCATTTGCTATTTTTCATGCATTTATTGGTTTTTTTGAGCTAAATGACCCTGAAATTGATATACACTATGAATGAACTCTGAAAAGGTTGAATGTTGGCATGGAATCATCATTTCACCCACATAGCATGTGCTAAGAAGTTGAGAGGGTTACAGAAAAAACTGGACGCACTTTGTGTACAAAATGGACAATATCTTTCGAGGTATCACGGTTTAAGAAGAAAACTCGCCTGTTACAAAGGCATTTCGTTTTTTAATTTATTTCAACTCCACACTTTTTGTGCCTTCAGTATGCACCATTCAAAGAGAGGCCATAATTTTTAAACCCTTTCTGACTTCATTTGCTATTTTTCATGCATTTACTGATTTTTTTGAGCTAAATGGCCCTGAAATTGATAAGCACTACAAATCATATCTAAAAAGGTTGAAAATTTGCATGGTATCATCATTTCACCCATGTAGTGTGTGCTAAAAAGTTGATAGGGTTATGGCAAAAACAGGATGCACTTCATGTGCAAAATGGATAATCTCTTTCGAAGTATGAGGGGTTAAGGCGAAAACTCGCCTGTTACAAAGGCTTTTCGTTTTTTCTAACTTTTTCAACTATAGACTTTTTGTGCGTTCAGTATGCACCATTCAAAGGGAGGACATCAATTTTTAACCCTTTCTGACTTCATTTGCTATTTTTCATACATTTACTGATTTTTCTGAGCTAAATGACCCTGAAATTGATAAGCACTATGAATGAACGCTGAAAAGGTTGAATGTTGGCATGGAATCAACATTTCACCCACATAGCATGTGCTAAAAAGTTGAGAGGGTTACGAGATAAACTGGTTGCACTTCGTGTACAAAATGGACAATCTTTTTCGAAGTATCAGGGTTTAAGAAGAAAACTCGCGTGTTACAAAGGCATTTCGTTTTTTAATTTATTTCAACTCTAGACTTTTTGTGCCTTCAGTATGCACCACTCGAAGGGAGGCCATCATTTTTTAACCCTTTCTGTCTTCATTTGCTATTTTTCATGCAGTTACTGAATTTTTTGAGCTAAATGACCCTGAAATTGATAAGCACTACAAATGAACTCTGAAAAGGTTGAAAGTTGGTCTGGAATCGTCATTTCACCCGCATAGCATGTGCTAAAATGTTGACAGGGTTACGGAAAAAACTGGATGCACTTCGTGTACAAAATGGACAATCTCTATCGAAGTATTAGGGTATAAGATGAAAACTCGCCTCTTACAAAGGCATTTCATTTTTTCTAACTTATTTCAACTCCAGACTTTTTGTGCGCTCAGTATGCACCATTCGAAGGGAGGACATCAATTTTCAACCCTTTCGGACTTCATTTGCTATTTTTCATGCATTTATTGGTTTTTTTGAGCTAAATGACCCTGAAATTGATATACACTATGAATGAACTCTGAAAAGGTTGAATGTTGGCATGGAATCATCATTTCACCCACATAGCATGTGCTAAGAAGTTGAGAGGGTTACAGAAAAAACTGGACGCACTTTGTGTACAAAATGGACAATATCTTTCGAGGTATCACGGTTTAAGAAGAAAACTCGCCTGTTACAAAGGCATTTCGTTTTTTAATTTATTTCAACTCCACACTTTTTGTGCCTTCAGTATGCACCATTCAAAGAGAGGCCATAATTTTTTAACCCTTTCTGACTTCATTTGCTATTTTTCATGCATTTACTGATTTTTTTGAGCTAAATGGCCCTGAAATTGATAAGCACTACAAATCATATCTAAAAAGGTTGAAAATTTGCATGGTATCATCATTTCACCCATGTAGTGTGTGCTAAAAAGTTGATAGGGTTATGGCAAAAACAGGATGCACTTCATGTGCAAAATGGATAATCTCTTTCGAAGTATCAGGGGTTAAGGCGAAAACTCGCCTGTTACAAAGGCTTTTCGTTTTTTCTAACTTTTTCAACTATAGACTTTTTGTGCGTTCAGTATGCACCATTCAAAGGGAGGCTATCAATTTTTAACCCTTTCTGACTTCATTTGCTATTTTTCATACATTTACTGATTTTTCTGAGCTAAATGACCCTGAAATTGATAAGCACTATGAATGAACGCTGAAAAGGTTGAATGTTGGCATGGAATCAACATTTCACCCACATAGCATGTGCTAAAAAGTTGAGAGGGTTATGAGATAAACTGGTTGCACTTCGTGTACAAAATGGACAATCTTTTTCGAAGTATCAGGGTTTAAGAAGAAAACTCGCGTGTTACAAAGGCATTTCGTTTTTTAATTTATTTCAACTCTAGACTTTTTGTGCCTTCAGTATGCACCATTCAAAGGGAGGCCATCATTTTTTAACCCTTTCTGTCTTCATTTGCTATTTTTCATGCAGTTACTGAATTTTTTGAGCTAAATGACCCTGAAATTGATAAGCACTACAAATGAACTCTGAAAAGGTTGAAAGTTGGTCTGGAATCGTCATTTCACCCGCATAGCATGTGCTAAAATGTTGACAGGGTTACGGAAAAAACTGGATGCACTTCGTGTACAAAATGGAGAATCTCTATCGAAGTATTAGGGTATAAGATGAAAACTCGCCTCTTACAAAGGCATTTCATTTTTTCTAACTTATTTAAACTCCAGACTTTTTGTGCGCTCAGTATGCACCATTCGAAGGGAGGACATCAATTTTCAACCCTTTCGGACTTCATTTGCTATTTTTCATGCATTTATTGGTTTTTTTGAGCTAAATGACCCTGAAATTGATATACACTATGAATGAACTCTGAAAAGGTTGAATGTTGGCATGGAATCATCATTTCACCCACATAGCATGTGCTAAGAAGTTGAGAGGGTTACAGAAAAAACTGGACGCACTTTGTGTACAAAATGGACAATATCTTTCGAGGTATCACGGTTGAAGAAGAAAACTCGCCTGTTACAAAGGCATTTCGTTTTTTAATTTATTTCAACTCCACACTTTTTGTGCCTTCAGTATGCACCATTCAAAGAGAGGCCATAATTTTTTAACCCTTTCTGACTTCATTTAATATTTTTCGCGCATTTGACTTCATTTACTGAAATTAATAAACACTACAAATGAACTCTGAAAAGGTTGAAAGTTGGCGTGGAATCGCCATTTTACCCACATAGCATGTGCTAAAAAGTTGGGAGGGTTATGGCAAAAACTGGATGCACTTCGTGTATAAAATGGAGAATCTCTTTCGAAGTATAAGGGTTTAAGACGAAAACTCGCCTCTTACAAAGGCATTTCATTTTTTCTAACTAATTTCAACTCCAGAATTTTTGTGCATTCAATATGCACCATTCGAAGGGAGGCCATCAATTTTTATTCCTTTCTGACTTCATTTGCTATTTTTCAGGCATTTACTTATTTTTTTCGAGCTAAATGACCCTGAAATTGATAAGCACTAGAAATGAACTCTGAAAAGGTTGAATGTTGGCATGGAATCATCATTTCACCCACATAGCATGTGCTACAAAGTTGAGAGGTTTACGACAAAAACTGGTTCCACTTCGTGTACAAAATAGACAATCTCTTTCGAAGTATCAGGGTTTAAGAAGAAAACTCGCGTGTCACAAAGGCATTTCGTTTTTCAATTTATTTCAACTCCAGACTTCTTGTGCCTTCAGTATGCACCATTCGAAGGGAGGCCATCATTTTTTAACCCTTTCTGACTTCATTCGCTATGTTTCATGCATTTACTGATTTTTTCCAGCTAAATGACCCTGAAATTTATAAGCACTACAAATGAACTCTGAAAAGGTTGAAAGTTGGCGTGGAATCGTCATTTCACCCGCATAGCATGTGCTAAAAAGTTGAGAGGGTTACGGCAAAAATTGGATGCACTTCATGTACAAAATGGACAATCTCTTCCGAAGTATCATGGTATAAGATGAAAACTCGCCTCTTACAAAGGCATTTCATTTTTTCTAACTTATTTCAACTCCAGACTTTTTGTGCGTTCAGTATGCACCATTCGAAGGGAGGACACCAATTTTCAACCCTTTTTGACTTCATTCGATATTTTTCATGTATTTACTGATTTTTTTGAGCTAAATGACCCTGAAATTGGTAAGCACTACAAATGAACTCTGAAAAGGGTGATAGTTGGCATGGTATCATCATTTCACCCACATAGCATGTGCTAAAAACTTGAGAGGGTTACGGCAAAAACAGGATGCACTTCATGTGCAAAGTGGACAATCTCTTTCGAACTATAAGAGTTTCACACGAAAACTCGCCTGTTACAAAGGCATTTCATTTTTTTTAACTTATTTCAACTCTAGACTTTTTTTGCATTCAGTATGCACCATTCAAAGGGAGGCCATCAATTTTTAACCCTTTCTGAATTCATTTGCTATTTTTCATGCATTTACTGATTTTTTTGAGCTAAATGACCCTGAAATTGATAAGCACTACAAATGAACTCTGAAAAGGTTGAAATTTTGGATGGAATTGTCATTCCACCCGCATAGCATATGCTAAAAAGTTTAGAGGGTTACAGCAAAAACTGGATGCACTTCGTGTACAAAATGGACAATCTCTTTCGAAGCATTAGGGTATAAGACGAAAACTCGCCTCTTACAAAGGCATTTCATTTTTTTCTAACTTATTTCAACTCCAGACTTTTTGTCGTTCAGTATGCACCATTCGAAGGGAGGCCATCAATTTTCAACCCTTTCTGACTTCATTTGCTATTTTTCATGCATTTACTGATTATTTTTGAGCTAAATGACCCTGAAATTTATATGCACCAGAAATGAACTGTGAAAAGGTTGAAAGTTGGCATGTTATCATCATTTCAGCCACATAGCATGTGCTAAAAAGTTGAGAGGGTTACAGGAAAACTGGACGCACTTCGTGTACAAAATGGATAATCTCTTTCGAAGTATCGGGGTTTAAGAAGAAAACTCGCCTGTTACAAAGGCATTTCGTTTTTTAATTTATTTCAACTCCGACTTTTTGTGCCGTCAGTATGCACCATTCGAAGGGAGGCCATCATTTTGTAACCCTTTCTGACTTCATTTAATATTTTTCATGCATTTACTGATTTTTTTAGCTAAATAACCCTGAAATTGATAAGCACTACAAATGAACTCTGAAAAGATTGAAAGTTGGCGTGGAATCGTCATTTCACCCGCATAGCATGTGCTAAAAAGTTGAGAGGGTTACGGCAAAAAGTGGATGCACTTCGTGTACAAAATGGACAATCTCTTTCGAAGCATGAGGGTATAAGACGAAAACTTGCCTCTTACAAAGGCATTTCATTTTTTCTAACTTATTTCAACTTCAGACTTTTTGTGCGTTCAGTATGCACCATTCGAAGGGAGGCCATCATTTTTTAACCCTTTCTGACTTCATTTTATATTTTTCATGCATTTACTAATTTCTTTGAGCTAAATGACCCTGAAATTGATAAGCACTACAAATGAACTCTGAAAAGGTTGAAAGTTGGCGTGGAAGTGTCAATTCACCCGCATAGCATGTGCTAAAAAAGTTGGGAGGGTTATGGCAAAAACTGGATGAACTTCGTGTACAAAGTGGACAATCTCTTTCGAAGTATATGGGTTTAAGACGAAAACTCGCCTCTTCCAAAGGCATTTCATTTTTTCTAACTTATTTCAACTCCAGACTTTTTGTGCGTTCAATATGCACCATTCGAAGGGAGGCCATCAATTTTTATTCCTTTGTGACTTCATTTGCTATTTTTCAGGCATTTACTTATATTTTTCGAGCTAAATGACCCTTTGTTACTTGACTTGCTATTTTTCATGTATTTACTGATTTTTTTAGCTAAATTACCCTGAAATTCATAAGCACTACAAATGAACTCTGAAAAGGTTGAATGTTGGCATGGAATCAGCATTTCACCCACATAGCATGTGCTAAAAAGTTGAGAGGTTTACGGCAAAAACTGGATGCACTTCGTGTACAAATGGACAATCTCTTTCGAAGTACGAGGGTATAAGACGAAAACTCGCCTCTTACAAAGGCACTCCATTTTTTCTAACTTATTTCAACTTCAGACTTTTTTTGCATTCAATATGCACCATTCGAAGGGAGGACATCATTTTTCAACCCTTTCTGACTACATTTGCTATTTTTCATGCATTTACTGATTTTTTCCAGCTAAATGACCCTGAAATTGATAAACACTACAAATGAACTCTGAAAAGGTTGAAAGTTGGCGTGGAATCGTCATTTCACCCGCATAGCATGTGCTAAAAAGTTGGGAGGGTTATGGCAAAAACTGGATGCACCTCGTGTACAAAGTGGACAATCTCTTTCGAAGTATAAGGGTTTAAGACGAAAACTCGCCTCTTCCAAAGGCATTTCATTTTTTCTAACTTATTTCAACTCCAGACTTTTTGTGCATTCAATATGCACCATTCGAGGGGAGGCCATCAATTTTCATTCCTTTGTGACTTCATTTGCTATTTTTCAGGCATTCACATATTTTTTTCGAGCTAAATGACACTGAAATTGAGAAGCACTACAAATGAACTCTGAAAAGGTTGAATGTTGACATGGAATCACCATTTCACCCACAGAGCATGTGCTAAAAAGTTGAGAGGGTTACGACAAAAACTGGTTCCACTTCGTGTACAAAATGGACAATCTCTTTCGAAGTATCACGGTTTAAGAAGAAAACTCGCCTGTTACAAAGGCATTTAGTTTTTTAATTTATTTCAACTCCAGACTTTTTGTGCCTTCAGTATGCACCATTCCAAGGGAGGCCATCATTTTTTAACCCTTTCTGACTTCATTCGCTATTTTCCATGCATTTACTGATTATTTCCAGCTAAATGACCCTGAAATTGATAAACACTACAATTGAACTCTGAAAAGGTTGAAAGTTGGCGTGGAATCGTCATTTCACCCGCATAGCATGTGCTAAAAAGTTGACAGGGTTACGGAAAAAACTAGATGCACTTCGTGTCCAAAATGGACAATCTCTTTCGAAGTATCATGGTATAAGACGAGAACACGCCTCTTACAAAGGCATTTTATTTTTTAACTTATTTCAACTCTAGAGTTTTTGTGCGTTCAGTATGCACCATTCGAAGGGAGGCCACCAATTTTCAACCCTTTCTGACTTCATTTGCGATTTTTCATGCATTTACTGATTTGTTTCAGCTAAATGACCCTGAAATTGATAAGCACTACAGATGAACTCTGAAAAGGTTGAAAGTTCGCATGGTATCATCATTTCACCCACATATCATGTGCTAAAAACTTGAGAGGGTTACGGCAAAAACAGGATGCACTTCATGTGCAAAATGGACAATCTCTTTCGAACTATAAGAGTTTCACACGAAAACTCGCCTGTTACAAAGGCATTTCATTTTTTTAACTTATTTCAACTCGATACTTTTTGTGCCTTCAGTATGCACCATTCGAAGGGAGGCCATCATTTTTTCACCCTTTCTGAATTCATTTGCTATTTTTCATGCATTTACTAATTTTTTTGAGCTAAATGACCCTGAAATTAATAAGCACTACAAATGAACTCTGAAAAGGTTGAAAGTTGGCATGGAATCGTCATTTCACCCGCATAGCGTATGCTAAAAAGTTTAGAGGGTTACGGAAAAAACTGGATGCACTTCGTGTACAAAATGGATAATCTCTTTCGAAACATTAGGGTATAAGACGAAAACTCGCCTCTTACAAAGGCATTTCATTTTTTCTCACTTGTTTCAACTCCAGACTTTTTGTCGTTCAGTTTGCACCATTCGAAGGGAGGCCATCAATTTTCAACCCTTTCGGACTTCAGTTGCTATTTTTCATGCATTTACTGATTTTTTTTGTGCTAAATGACCCCGAAAGTGATATGCACCACAAATGAACTGTGAAAAGGTTGAAACTAGGCATGGTATCATCATTTCACCCACATATAATGTGCTAAAAAGTTGAGAGGGTTACGGGAAAAACTGGATGCACTTGGTGTACAAAATGGACAATCTGTTTCGAAGTATCATGTTATAAGACGAAAACTCGCCTCTTACAAAGGCATTTCATTTTGACTAACTTTTTTCAACTCCAGACTTTTTGTGCGTTCAGTATGCACCGTTCGATGGGAGGCCATCCATTTTTAACCCTTTCTGACTTCATTTGCTATTTTTCATGCATTTACTGATTTTTTTTAGCTAAATCACCCTGAAATTGATAAGCACTACAAATGAACTCTAAAAAGGTTTAAAGTTGGCATGGAATCGTCATTTCACCTGCATGGCATATGCTAAAAAGTTTAGAGGGTTACGGCAAAAACTGGATGCACTTCGTGTACAAAATGGACAATCTCTTTCGAAGCATTAGGGTATAAGACGAAAACTCGCCTGTTACAAAGGCATTTCATTTTTTCTAACTTATTTCAACTCCAGACTATTTGTTGTTCAGTATGCACCATTCGAAGGGAGGCCATCAATTTTCAACCCTTTCTGACTTCATTTGCTATTTGTCATGCATTTACTGATTTTTTTGAGCTAAATGACCCTGAAATTGATATGCACCACAAATGAACTGTGAAAAGGTTGAAAGTTGGCATGGTATCATCATTTCACCCACATATAATGTGCTAAAAAGCTGAGAGGGTTACGGCAAAAACTGGATGCACTTCGTGTACAAAATGGACAGTCTCTTTCGAAGTATCATGGTATAACACGAAAACTCGCCTCTTACAAAGGCATTTCATTTTTTATAACTTATTTCAACTCCAGACTTTTTGTGCGTTCAGTATGCATCATTCGAAGGGAGGCCATCAATTTTCAACCCTTTTTAACTTCATTGCTATTTGTCATGCATTTACTAATTTTTTTGAGCTAAATGACCCTGAAATTGATAAGCACTACAAATGAACTCTGAAAAGGTTGATAGTTGGCATGGTATCATCATTTCACCCACATAGCATGTGCTAAGAACTTGAGAGGGTTACGACAAAAAGAGGATGCACTTCATGTGCAAAATGGACAATCTCTTTCGAACTATAAGAGTTTCACACGAAAACTCGCCTGTTACAAAGGCATTTCATTTTTTTAACTTATTTCAACTCCAGACTTTTTGTGCGTACAGAATGCACCATTCAAAGGGAGGCCATCAATTCTTAACCCTTTTTGACTTCATTTGCTATTTTGCATGCATTTACTGATTTTTTTGAGCTAAATGACCTTGAAATTGATATTCGCCACAAATGAACTCTGAAAAGGTTGAAAGTTGGCGTGGTATCATTATTTCACCCACATAGCATGTGCTAAAAAGTTGAGACGGTTACGGCAAAAACTGGATCCACTTTGTGTACAAAATGGATAATCTCTTCCGAAGTATCAGGGTTTAAGACAGAAACTCGCCTATTACAAAGGCATTTCATTTTTTTAACTTATTTCAACTCCAGAATTTTTGTGCGTTCAGTATGCACCATTCGAAGGGAGGCCATCAATTTTCAACCCTTTTTGACTTCATTTGCTAATTTTCATGCATTTACTGATTTTTTTTCCAGCTAAATGACCCTGAAATTGATAAGCACTACAAATGAACTCTGAAAAGGTTGAAAGTTGGCATGGTATCATCATTTCACCCACATATCATGTGCTACAAAGTTGACAGGGTTACGACAAAAACTGGATGCACTTCGTGTACAAAATGAACAATCTCTTTCGAAGTATCAGGGTTTAAGACGAAAACTCGCCTGTTACAAATGCATTTCATTTTTTCTAACTAATTTTAACTCCAGACTTTTTGTGTGTTCAGTATGCACCATTCGAAGAGAGGCCATCAATTTTTAATCCTGTCTGGCTTCATTTGTTATTTTTCAGGCATTTACTGATTTTTTTCGAGCTAAATGAGAATGAAATTGATAAGCACTACAAATGAACTCTGAAAAGGTTGAATGTTGGCTTGGAATCATCGTTTCACCCACATAGCATGTGCGAAAAAGTTGAGAGGGTTACGGCAAACACTGGTTGCACTTCGTGTACAAAATGGACAATCTCTTTCGAAGTATCAGGGTTTAAGACGAAAACACGCCTGTTACAAAGGCATTTCGTTTTTTAACTTATTTCAACTCTAGAGTTTTTGTGCCTTCAGTATGGACCATTCGAAGGGAGGCCATCATTTTTTAACCCTCTCTAACTTCATTTGCTATTTTTCATGCATTTACTGATTTTTTTTCGAGCTAAATTACCCTGAAATCGATAAGCACTACAAATGAAATCTGAGAAGGTTGAATGTCGGCATGGAATCATCATTTCACCCACATAGCATGTGGTATAAAGTTGAGCGGGTTACGGCAAAAACTGGTTGCACTTCGTGCACAAAATGGACAATCTCTTTCGAAGTATTAGGGCTTAAGACGAAAACTCGCCTGTTACAAAGGCATTTCATTTTTTCTAACTTATTTCAACTCCAGACATTTTGTGTGTTTAGTATGCTCCATTCGAAGAGAGGTCATGAATTTTTAATCCTTTCTGACTTCATTTCCTATTTTTCAGGCATTTACTGATTTTTTTCGAGCTGAATGACCCTGAATTGATAAGCACTACAAATGAACTCTGAAAAGGTTGAATGTTGGCATGGAATCATCATTTCAACCACATAGCATGTGCGAAAAAGTTGAGAGTGTTACGACAAACACTGGTTGCACTTCGTGTACAAAATGGACAATCTCTTTCGAAGTATCAGGGTTTAAGACGAAAACTCGCCTGTTACAAAGGCATTTCGTTTTTTAACTTATTTCAACTCCAGACTTTTTGTGCCTTCAGTATGCACCATTCGAAGGGAGGCCATCATTTTTTAACCCTTTCTGACTTCATTTGCTATTTTTCATTCATTTACTAATTATTTCGAGCTAAATGACCCTGAAATTGATAAGCACTACAAATGAACTTTGAAAAGGTTAAATGTTGGCATGGAATCATCATTTCACCCTCATAGCATGTGCTAAAAAGTTGAGAGTGTTACGGCACAAACTGGTTGCACTTCGTGTACACAATGGACAATCTCTTTCTAAGTATCAGGGTTTAAGACGAAAAGTCGCCTGTTACAAATGCATTTCGTTTTTTAACTAATTTCAACTCCAGACTTTTTGTGCCTTCAGTATGCACCATTCGAAGGGAGGCGATCATTTTTTAACCCTTTCTGACTTCATTTACTATTTTTCAAGCATTTACTGATTTTTTTTCCAGCTAAATGACCCTGAAATTGATAAGCACTACAAATGAACTCTGAAAAGGTTGAAAGTTGGCATGGTATCCTCATTTCACCCACACATCATGTGCTAAAAACTTGAGAGGGTTATGACAAATACTGGATGCACTTCGTGTACAAAATGGACAATCTATTTCGAAGCATTAGGGTATAAGACGAAAACTCGCCTCTTACAAAGGCATTTCATTTTTTCTCACTTATTTCAACTCCAGACTTTTTGTCGTTCAGTATGCACCATTCGAAGGGAGGCCATCAATTTTCAACCCTTTTTGACTTCATTTGCTATTTTTCATGCATTTACTGATTTTTTTGAGCTAAATGACCTTGAAATTGATATTCACCACAAATGAACTCTGAAAAGGTTGAAAGTTGGCATGGTATCATCATTTCACCCACATAGCATGTGCTAAAAAGTTCAGACGGTTACGGCAAAAACTAGATCCACTTTGTGTACAAAATGGATAATCTCTTCCGAAGTATCAGGGTTTAAGACAGAAACTCGCCTATTACAAAGGCATTTCATTTTTTTTAACTTATTTCAACTCCAGAATTTTTGTGCATTCAATATGCACCATTCGAAGGGAGCCATCAATTTTCAACCCTTTTTGACTTCATTTGCTAATTTTCATGCATTTACTCATTTTTTTCCAGCTAAATGACCCTGAAATTGATAAGCACTACAAAGGAACTCTGAACAGGTTGAAAGTTGGCATGGTATCATCATTTCAGCCACATATCATGTGCTAGATAGTTGACAGGGTCACGACAAAAACTGGATGCACTTCGTGTACAAAATGAACAATCTCTTTCGAAGTATCAGGGTTTAAGACGAAAACTCGCTTGTTACAAATGCATTTCATTTTTTCTAACTAATTTCAACTCCAGACTTTTTGTGCCTTCAGTATGCACCATTCGAAGGGAGCCCATCAATTTTTAACCCTTTCTGACTTGATTTGCTTTTTTTCATGCATTTACTGATTTTTTTGAGCTAAATGACCCTGAAATTGATAAGCACTACAGATGATCTCTGAAAAGGTTGAATGTTGGCATGGAACCGTCATTTCACCTGCATAGCATGTGCTAATAAGTTGAGAGGGTTACGGAAAAAACAGGATGCACTTCATGTGCAAAATGGACAATCCCTTTCGAACTATAAGAGTTTCACCCGAGAACTCGCCCGTTACAAAGGCATTTCATTTTTTTAATTTATTTCAACTCCAGACTTTTTGTGCCTTCAGTATGCACCATTCGAAGGGAGCCCATCAATTTTTAACCCTTTCTGACTTGATTTGCTTTTTTTCATGCATTTACTGATTTTTTTGAGCTAAATGACCCTGAAATTGATAAGCACTACAGATGATCTCTGAAAAGGTTGAAAGTTGGCATGGAACCGTCATTTCACCTGCATAGCATGTGCTAATAAGTTGAGAGGGTTACGGAAAAAACTGGATGCACTTCGTGTACAAAATGGACAATCTCTTTCGAAGTATCAGTGTTTAAGACGAAAACTCGCCTCTTACAAAGGCATCTTATTTTTCTAACTTATTTCAACTCCAGACTTTTTGTGCGTTCAATATGCACCATAAGAAGGGAGGCCATCAATTTTCAACCTTTTCTGACTTCATTTGCTATTTTTCATGCATTGACTGATTTTTTTGAGCTAAATGACCCTGAAATTGATATGCACCACAAATGAACTGTGAAAAGGTGGAAAGTTGGCATGGTATCATCATTTCACCCACATATCATGTGCTAAAAAGTTGAGACGGTTACGGCAACAACTGGATCCACTTCGTGTACAAAATGGATAATCTCTTCCGAAGTATCAGGGTTTAGGACAGAAACTCGCCTATTACAAAGGCATTTCATTTTTTTAACTTATTTCAACTCTAGAATTTTTGTGCGTTCAGTATGCACCGTTCGAAGGGAGGCCATGAATTTTCAACCCTTTCTGACTTCATTTGCTATTTTTCATGCATTTACTGATTTTTTTTCCAGCTAAATGACCCTGAAATTGATAAGCACTACAAATGAACTCTGAAAAGGCTGAAAGTTGGCATGGTATCATCATTTCACCCACATATCATGTGCTACAAAGTTGACAGGGTGACGACAAAAACTGGATGCACTTCGTGTACAAAATGAACAATCTCTTTCGAAGTATCAGGGTTTAAGACGAAAACTCGCCTGTTACAAATGCATTTCATTTTTTCTAACTTATTTCAACTCCAGACTTTTTGTGTGTTCAGTATGCACCATTCGAAGAGAGGCCATCAATTTTTAATCCTTTCTGACTTCATTTGCTATTTTTCAGGCATTTACTGATTTTATTCGAGCTAAATGACCCTGAAATTGATAAGCACTACAAATGAACTCTGAAAAGGTTGAATGTTGGCGTGGTATCATCATTTCACCCACATAGCATGTGCGAAAAAGTTGAGAGGGTTACGACAAACACTGGATGCACTTCGTGTACAAAATGGATAATCTCTTCCGAAGTATAAGGGTTTCAGACGAAAACTCGCCTGTTACAAAGGCATTTCATTTGTTAATTTATTTCAACTCCAGACTTTTTGTGCCTTCAGTATGCACCATTCGATGGGAGGCCATCATTTTTTAACCCTTTCTAACTTCATTTGCTATTTTTCATGCATTTAATGATTTTTTCGAGCTAAATTACCCTGAAATTGATAAGCACTACAAATGAACTCTGAGAAGGTTGAATGTCGAGATGGCATCATCATTTCACCCACATAGCATGTGCTAAAAAGTTGAGAGGGTTACGGCAAAAACTGGTTGCACTTCGTGTACAAAATGGACAATCTCTTTCGAAGTATCAGGGTTGCACACGAAAACTCGCCTGTTACAAAGGCATTTCATTTTTTCTAACTTATTTCAACTCCAAACTTTTTGTCTGTTCAGTATGCACCATTCGAAGAGAGGTTATGAATTTTTAATCCTTTCTGACTTCATTTCCTATTTTTCAGGCATTTACTCGTTTTTTTCGAGCTAAATGACCCTGGAATTGATAAGCACCACAAATCAACTCTGAAAAGGTTGAATGTTGGCGTGGTATCATCATTTCACCCACATAGCATGTGCGAAAAAGTTGAGAGGGTTACGACAAACACTAGATGCACTTCGTGTACAAAATGGATAATCTCTTCCGAAGTATAAGGGTTTCAGACGAAAACTCGCCTGTTACAAAGGCATTTCATTTGTTAACTTATTTCAACTCCAGACTTTTTGTGCGTTCAGTATGCACCATTCGAAGGGTGGACATCAATTTTCAACCCTTTCTGACTTGATTTGCTATTTTTCATGCATTTACTGATTTTTTCAGCTAAATGACCCTGAAATTGATAAGCACCATAAATGAACTCTAAAAAGGTTGAAAGTTGGCATGGTTTCATCATTTCACCCACAGAGCATGTGCTAAAAAGTTGGGAGGGTTACGGCAAAAACAGGATGCACTACGTGTACAAAATGGATAATCTCTTTCGAAGTATCACGGTTTAAGACAGAAACTCGCCTTTTACAAAGGTATTTCAGTTTTTTAACTTATTTCAACTCCAGAATTTGTGTGCATTCAGTATGCACCATTCGAAGGGAGGCCATCAGTTTTCAACCCTTTCTGATTTCATTTGCTATTTTTCATGTATTTACTGATTTTTTTGGAGCTAAATGACCCTGAAATTGATAAGCACAACAAATGAACTATGAAAAGGTTGAAAATTGGCATGGTATGATCATTTCACCCACATAGCATGTGCTAAAAAGTTGAGAGGGTTACGGCAGAAACAGGATGCACTTCATGTGCAAAATGGACAATCTCTTTCGAAGTATCAGGGTTTAAGGCGAAAACTCGCTTGTTACAAAGGCATTTCGTTTTTTAACTTATTTCAACTCCAGACTTTTTGTGCCTTCACTATGCACCATTCAAAGGGAGGCCATAAACTTATAACCCTTTCTGACTTTATTTGCTATTTTTCATGCATTTACTCATTTTTTGGAGCTAAATGACGCTGAAATTTATAAGCACTACAAATGAACTCTGAAAAGGTTAAAGTTGGCATGGAATTGTCATTTCACCCACATAGCATGTGCTAAAAAGTTGAGAGGGTTACGGCAAAAACTGGATGCACTTTGTAAACAAAATTGACAATCTCTTTCGAAGTATAAGGGTTTAAGACGAAAACTCGCATGTTACAAAGGCTTTTCGTTTTTTAACTTATTTCAACTCCAGACTTTTTGTGCCTTCAGTATGCACCATTCAAAGGGAGGCCATCATTTTTTAACCATTTCTGACTTCATTTGTTATTTTTCATGCATTTACTGATTTTTTTGAGCTAAATGACCCTGAAATTGATAAGCACTACAAATGAACTCTGAAAAGGTTGAAAGTTGGCATGGAATCATCATTTCACCCACATAGCATGTGATTAAAAGTTGATGGAGTTTCGGCAAAAATTGGATGCACTTCGTATACAAAATGGACAATCTCTTCCGAAGTATAAGGCTTTAAGACGAAAACTCGCCTCTTACAAAGGCATTTCATTTTTTCTAAATTATTTAAACTCCAGACTTTTTGTGCATTCAGTATGCACCATTCGAAGGGAGGCCAACAATTTTCAACCCTTTCTGACTTCATTTGCTATTTTTCATGCATTTACTAATTTTTTTGAGCTAAATGACCTTGAAATTGATATGCACCACAAATGAACTCTGAAAAGGTTGAAAGTTGGCGTGGTATCATCATTTCACCCACATAGCCTGTGCTAAAAAGTTGGGAGGGTTACGGCAAAAACAGGATGCACTTCGTGTACAAAATGGATAATCTCTTCCGAAGTATCACGGTTTAAGGCAGAAACTCGCCTGTTACAAAGGGATTTCATTTTTTTAACTTATTTCCACTCCAGAATTTTTGTGCATTCAGTATGCACCATTCGAAGGGAGGCCATCATATTTCAACCCTTTCTGACTTCATTTGCTATTTTTCATGCATTTACTGATTTTTTTTGAGCTAAATGACCCTGAAACAGATAAGCACTACAAATGAACTCTGAAAAGGTTGAAAATTGGCATGGTATCATCATTTCACCCACATAGCATGTGCTAAAAAGTTGAGAGGGTTACGGCAGAAACAGGATGCACTTCGTGTGCAAAATGGACAATCTCTTTTGAAGTATCAGGGTTTAAGGCGAAAACTCGCTTGTTACGAAGGCATTTCATTTTTTAACTTATTTCAACACCAGACTTTTTGTGCGTTCAGTATGCACCACTCAAAGGGAGGCCATAAATTTTTAACCCTTTCTGACTTCATTTGCTATTTTTCATGCATTTACTGATTTTTTTGAGCTAAATGACCCTGAAATTGATAAGAACTACAAATGAACTCTGAAAAGGATAAAAGTTGGCATGGAATCGTCATTCCACCCACATAGCATGTGCTAAAAAGTTGAGAGGGTTACGGCAAAAACTGGATGCACTTCGTATACAAAAAGGACAATCTCTTTCGAAGGATAAGGGTTCAAGACGAAAACTTGCCTGTTACAAAGGGATTTCATTTGTTAACTTATTTCAACTCCAGAATTTTTGTGCGTTCAGTATGCACCATTCGAAGGGAGGACATCAATTTTCAACCCTTTGTTACTTGACTTGCTATTTTTCATGTATTTACTGATTTTTTTAGCTAAATTACCCTGAAATTGATAAGCACTACAAATGAACTCTGAAAAGGTTGAAAGTTGGCATGGTTTCATCATTTCACCCACATAGCATGTGCTAAAAAGTTGGGAGGGTTACGGCAAAAACAGGATGCACTTCATGTACAAAATGGATAATCTCTTTCGAAGTATCACGGTTTAAGACAAAAACTCGCCAGTTACGAAGGCATTTCATTTTTTCTAACTTATTTCAACTCCAGGATTTTTGTGCATTCAGTACGCACTATTTGAAGGGAGGCCATCAATTTTCAACCCATTCTGACTTCATTTGCTATTTTTTATGCATTTACTGATTTTTTTTGAGCTAAATGACCCTGAAATTGATAAGCACTACAAATGAACTCTGAAAAGGTTGATAGTTGGCATGGTATCATCA
Source organism: Hordeum marinum (assembly GCA_022496015.1). Taxonomy (NCBI): domain Eukaryota; kingdom Viridiplantae; phylum Streptophyta; class Magnoliopsida; order Poales; family Poaceae; genus Hordeum; species Hordeum marinum. Next base: position 117,326,112 of record CM039677.1, read on the forward strand.
TTTCACCCACATAGCATGTGCTAAAAACTTGAGAGGGTTACGGCAAAAACAGGATGCACTTCATGTGCAAAATGGACAATCTCTTTCGAACTATAAGAGTTTCACACGAAAACTCGACTGTTACAAAGGCATTTCATTTTTTTGACTTATTTAAACTCCAGACTTTTTGTGCATTCAGTATGCATCATTCGATGGGAGGCCATAAATTTGTAACCCTTTCTTACCTCATTTGCTATTTTTCATGCATTTACTGATTTTTTTGAGCTAAATGACCCTGAAATTGATAAGCACTACAAATGAACTCTAAAAAGGTTGAAAGTTGGCATGGAATCTTCATTTCACCCACATAGCATGTGCTAAAAATTTGAGAGGGTTACGGCAAAAACTGGATGCACTTCGTATACAAAAAGGACAATCTCTTTCGAAGGATAAGGGTTCAAGACGAAAACTCACCTCTTACAAAGGCATTTCATTTTTTCTAAATTATTTAAACTCCAGACTTTTTGTGCATTCAGCATGGACCATTCGAAGGGAGGCTATCAATTTTCAACCCTTTCTGACTTCATTTGCTATTTTTCATGCATTTACTGATTTTTTTGAGCTAAATGACCTTGAAATTGATATGCACCACAAATGAACTCTGAAAAGTTTGAAAGTTGGCGTGGTATCATCATTTCACCCACATAGCCTGTGCTAAAAAGTTGGGAGGGTTACGGCAAAAACAGGATCCACTTCGTGTACAAAATGGATAATCTCTTTCGAAGTATCACGGTTTAAGGCAGAAACTCGCCTGTTACAAAGGGATTTCATTTTTTTAACTTATTTCAACTCCCGAATTTTTGTGCATTCAGTATGCACCATTCGAAGGGAGGCCATCATATTTCAACCCTTTCTGATTTCATTTGCTATTTTTCATGCATTTACTGATTTTTTTTGAGCTAAATGACCCTGAAATAGATAAGCACTACAAATGAACTCTGAAAAGGTTGAAAATTGGCATGGTATCATCATTTCACCCACATAGCATGTGCTAAAAAGTAGAGAGGGTTACGGCAGAAACAGGATGCATTTCGTGTGCAAAATGGACAATCTCTTTTGAAGTATCAGGGTTTAAGGCGAAAATTCGCTTGTTACAAAGGCATTTCATTTTTGAACTTATTTCAACACCAGACTTTTTGTGCGTTCAGTATGCACCACTCAAAGGGAGGCCATAAATTTTTAACCCTTTCTGACTTCATTTGCTATTTTTCATGCATTTACTGATTTTTTTGAGCTAAATGACCCTGAAATTGATAAGAACTACAAATGAACTCTGAAAAGGATAAAAGTTGGCATGGAATCGTCATTTCACCCACATAGCATGTGCTAAAAAGTTGAGAGGGTTACGGCAAAAACTGGATGCACTTCGTGTACAAAATGGATAATCTCTTTCGAAGTATAAGGGTTTCAGACGAAAACTTGCCTGTTACAAAGGCATTTCATTTGTTAACTTATTTCAACTCCAGACTTTTTGTGCGTTCAGTATGCACCATTCAAAGGGAGGACATCAATTTTCAACCCTTTGTTACTTGACTTGCTATTTTTCATGTATTTACTGATTTTTTTAGCTAAATTACCCTGAAATTGATAAGCACTACAAATGAACTCTGAAAAGGTTGAAAGTTGGCACGGTTTCATCAGTTCACCCACATAGCATGTGCTAAAAAGTTGGGAGGGTTACGGCAAAAACAGGATGCACTTCGTGTACAAAATGGATAATCTCTTTCGAAGTATCACGGTTTAAGACAAAAACTCGCCTGTTACAAAGGCAAAAACTGGATGCACTTCGTATACAAAATGGACAATCTCTTTCGAAGGATAAGGGTTCAAGACAAAAACTCACCTCTTACAAAGGCATTTCATTTTTTCTAAATTATTTAAACTCCAGACTTTTTGTGCATTCAGCATGGACCATTCGAAGGGAGGCTATCAATTTTCTACCCTTTCTGACTTCATTTGCTATTTTTCATGCATTTACTGATTTTTTTGAGCTCAATGACCTTGAAATTGATATGCACCACAAATGAACTCTGAAAAGCTTGAAAGTTGGCGTGGTATCATCATTTCACCCACATAGCCTGTGCTAAAAAGTTGGGAGGGTTACGGCAAAAACATGATGCACTTCGTGTACAAAATGGATAATCTCTTTCGAAGTATCACGGTTTAAGACAAAAACTCGCCTGTTACAACGGCATTTCATTTTTTCTAACTTATTTCAACTCCAGGATTTTTGTGCATTCAGTATGCACTATTTGAAGGGAGGCCATCAATTTTCAACCCATTCTGACTTCCATTGCTATTTTTTATGCATTTACTGATTTTTTTGAGCTAAATGACCCTGAAATTGATAAGCACTACAAATGAACTCTGAAAAGGTTGATAGTTGGCATGGTATTATCATTTCACCCACATAGCACGTGCTAAAAACTTGAGAGGGTTACGGCAAAAACAGGATGCACTTCTAGTGCAAAATGGACAATCTCTTTCGAACTATAAAAGTTTCACACGAAAACTCGACTATTACAAAGGCATTTCATTTTTTTGACTTATTTAAACTCCAGACTTTTTGTGCGTTCAGTATGCATCATTCAATGGGAGGCCATAAATTTGTAACCCTTTCTGACTTCATTTGCTATTTTTCATGCATTTACTGATTTTTTTGAGTTAAATGACCCTGAAGTTGATAAGTACTACAAATAACTCTAAAAAGGTTGAAAGTTGGCATGGAATCATCATTTCACCCACATAGCATGTGCTAAAAAGTTGGGAGGGTTACGGCAAAAACAGGATGCACTTCATGTACAAAATGGATAATCTCTTTCGAAGTATCACGGTTTAAGACAAAAACTCGCCAGTTACGAAGGCATTTCATTTTTTCTAACTTATTTCAACTCCAGGATTTTTGTGCATTCAGTACGCACTATTTGAAGGGAGGCCATCAATTTTCAACCCATTCTGACTTCATTTGCTATTTTTTATGCATTTACTGATTTTTTTTGAGCTAAATGACCCTGAAATTGATAAGCACTACAAATGAACTCTGAAAAGGTTGATAGTTGGCATGGTATCATCATTTCACCCACATAGCATGTGCTAAAAACTTGAGAGGGTTACGGCAAAAACAGGATGCACTTCATGTGCAAAATGGACAATCTCTTTCGAACTATAAGAGTTTCACACGAAAACTCGACTGTTACAAAGGCATTTCATTTTTTTGACTTATTTAAACTCCAGAATTTTTGTGCATTCAGTATGCATCATTCGATGGGAGGCCATAAATTTGTAACCCTTTCTTACCTCATTTGCTATTTTTCATGCATTTACTGATTTTTTTGAGCTAAATGACCCTGAAATTGATAAGCACTACAAATGAACTCTAAAAAGGTTGAAAGTTGGCATGGAATCTTCATTTCACCCACATAGCATGTGCTAAAAATTTGAGAGGGTTACGGCAAAAACTGGATGCACTTCGTATACAAAAAGGACAATCTCTTTCGAAGGATAAGGGTTCAAGACGAAAACTCACCTCTTACAAAGGCATTTCATTTTTTCTAAATTATTTAAACTCCAGACTTTTTGTGCATTCAGCATGGACCATTCGAAGGGAGGCTATCAATTTTCAACCCTTTCTGACTTCATTTGCTATTTTTCATGCATTTACTGATTTTTTTGAGCTAAATGACCTTGAAATTGATATGCACCACAAATGAACTCTGAAAAGTTTGAAAGTTGGCGTGGTATCATCATTTCACCCACATAGCCTGTGCTAAAAAGTTGGGAGGGTTACGGCAAAAACAGGATCCACTTCGTGTACAAAATGGATAATCTCTTTCGAAGTATCACGGTTTAAGGCAGAAACTCGCCTGTTACAAAGGGATTTCATTTTTTAACTTATTTCAACTCCCGAATTTTTGTGCATTCAGTATGCACCATTCGAAGGGAGGCCATCATATTTCAACCCTTTCTGACTTCATTTGCTATTTTTCATGCATTTACTGATTTTTTTTGAGCTAAATGACCCTGAAATAGATAAGCACTACAAATGAACTCTGAAAAGGTTGAAAATTGGCATGGTATCATCATTTCACCCACATAGCATGTGCTAAAAAGTAGAGAGGGTTACGGCAGAAACAGGATGCATTTCGTGTGCAAAATGGACAATCTCTTTTGAAGTATCAGGGTTTAAGGCGAAAATTCGCTTGTTACAAAGGCATTTCATTTTTGAACTTATTTCAACACCAGACTTTTTGTGCGTTCAGTATGCACCACTCAAAGGGAGGCCATAAATTTTTAACCCTTTCTGACTTCATTTGCTATTTTTCATGCATTTACTGATTTTTTTGAGCTAAATGACCCTGAAATTGATAAGAACTACAAATGAACTCTGAAAAGGATAAAAGTTGGCATGGAATCGTCATTTCACCCACATAGCATGTGCTAAAAAGTTGAGAGGGTTACGGCAAAAACTGGATGCACTTCGTGTACAAAATGGATAATCTCTTTCGAAGTATAAGGGTTTCAGACGAAAACTTGCCTGTTACAAAGGCATTTCATTTGTTAACTTATTTCAACTCCAGACTTTTTGTGCGTTCAGTATGCACCATTCAAAGGGAGGACATCAATTTTCAACCCTTTGTTACTTGACTTGCTATTTTTCATGTATTTACTGATTTTTTTAGCTAAATTACCCTGAAATTGATAAGCACTACAAATGAACTCTGAAAAGGTTGAAAGTTGGCACGGTTTCATCAGTTCACCCACATAGCATGTGCTAAAAAGTTGGGAGGGTTACGGCAAAAACAGGATGCACTTCGTGTACAAAATGGATAATCTCTTTCGAAGTATCACGGTTTAAGACAAAAACTCGCCTGTTACAAAGGCAAAAACTGGATGCACTTCGTATACAAAATGGACAATCTCTTTCGAAGGATAAGGGTTCAAGACAAAAACTCACCTCTTACAAAGGCATTTCATTTTTTCTAAATTATTTAAACTCCAGACTTTTTGTGCATTCAGCATGGACCATTCGAAGGGAGGCTATCAATTTTGTACCCTTTCTGACTTCATTTGCTATTTTTCATGCATTTACTGATTTTTTTGAGCTCAATGACCTTGAAATTGATATGCACCACAAATGAACTCTGAAAAGCTTGAAAGTTGGCGTGGTATCATCATTTCACCCACATAGCCTGTGCTAAAAAGTTGGGAGGGTTACGGCAAAAACATGATGCACTTCGTGTACAAAATGGATAATCTCTTTCGAAGTATCACGGTTTAAGACAAAAACTCGCCTGTTACAACGGCATTTCATTTTTTCTAACTTATTTCAACTCCAGGATTTTTGTGCATTCAGTATGCACTATTTGAAGGGAGGCCATCAATTTTCAACCCATTCTGACTTCCATTGCTATTTTTTATGCATTTACTGATTTTTTTGAGCTAAATGACCCTGAAATTGATAAGCACTACAAATGAACTCTGAAAAGGTTGATAGTTGGCATGGTATTATCATTTCACCCACATAGCACGTGCTAAAAACTTGAGAGGGTTACGGCAAAAACAGGATGCACTTCATGTGCAAAATGGACAATCTCTTTCGAACTATAAAAGTTTCACACGAAAACTCGACTATTACAAAGGCATTTCATTTTTTTGACTTATTTAAACTCCAGACTTTTTGTGCGTTCAGTATGCATCATTCAATGGGAGGCCATAAATTTGTAACCCTTTCTGACTTCATTTGCTATTTTTCATGCATTTACTGATTTTTTTGAGTTAAATGACCCTGAAGTTGATAAGTACTACAAATAACTCTAAAAAGGTTGAAAGTTGGCATGGAATCTTCATTTCACCCACATAGCATGTGCTAAAAAGTTGAGAGGGTTACGGCAAAAACTGGATGCACTTCGTATACAAAATGGACAATCTCTTTCGAAGGATAAGGGTTCAAGACGAAAACTCACCTCTTACAAAGGCATTTCATTTGTTAACTTATTTCAACTCCAGACTTTTTGTGCGTTCAGTATGCACCATTCGAAGGGAGGACATCAATTTTCAACACTTTCTGACTTCATTTGCTATTTTTCATGCATTTACTGATTTTTTTAGCTAAATGACCCTGAAATTGATAAGCACTATAAATGAACTCTGAAAATGTTGAAAGTTGGCATGGTATCATCATTTCACCCACATAGCATTTGCTAAAAAGTTGGGATTGTTACGGCACGAACAGGATCACATCGTGTACAAAATGGATAATCTCTTTCAAAGTATCACGGTTTAAGACAGAAACTCGCCTGTTACAAAGGCATTTCATTTTTTTAACTTATTTTCAACTCCAGAATTTTTGTATATTCAGTAAGCACCATTCATAGGGAGGCCATCAATTTTCAACTCTTTCTGACTTCATTTGCTATTTTTCATGCATTTACTGATTTTTTTGAGCTAAATGACCCTGAAATTGATAAGCACTACAAATGAACTCTGAAAAGCTTGAAAGTTGGCATGGAATCGTCATTTCACCCACATAGCATGTGCTAAAAAGTTGAGAGGGTTGTGGGAAAAATTGGTTGCACTTCGAGTACAAAATGGACAATCTCTTTCGAACTATCATAGTTTAAGACGAAATCTCGCCTCTTACAAAGGCATTTCATTTTTTTAACTTATTTCAACTCCAGAATTTTTGTGCGTTCAGTATGCACCATTCAAAGGGAGGCCATCAATTTTCAACCCTTTCTGACTTCATTTGCTATTTTTCATGCATTTACTGATTTTTTTTGAGCTAAATGACTGTGAAATTGATAAGCACTACAAATGAACTCTGAAAAGCTTGAAAGTTGGCATGGAATCGTCATTTCACCCACATAGCATGTGCTAAAATGTTCAGAGGGTTACGGCAAAAACTGGATGCACTTCATGTGCAAAATGGACAATCTCTTTCGAAGGATAAGGGTTCAAGACGAACACTCACCTCTTACAAAGGCATTTCATTTTTTCTAAATTATTTAAACTCCAGACTTTTTGTGCATTCAGTATGCACCATTCGAAGGGAGGCCATCAATTTTCAACCCTTTCTAACTTCATTTGCTATTTTTCATGCATTTACTGATTTCTTTGAGCTAAATGACCTTGAAATTGATATGCACCACAAATGAACTCTGAAAAGGTTGAAAGTTGGCGTGGTATCATCATTTCACCCACATAGCATGTGCTAAAAAGTTGAGAGGGTTACGGCAAAAAATGGATGTACTTCGTGTACAAAATGGATAATCTCTTTCGATGTATAAGGGTTTCAGACGAAAACTCGCCTGTTACAAAGGCATTTCATTTGATAACTTATTTCAACTCCAGACTTTTTGTGCGCTCAGTATGCACCATTCGAAGGGAGGCCATCAATTTTCAACCCTTTCTGACTTCATTTGCTATTTTTCATGCATTTACTGATTATTTTTAGCTAAATGACCCTGAAATTGATATGCAACACAAATGAACTGTGAAAAGGTTGAAAGTTGGCATGGTATCATCGTTTCACCCACATATCATGTGCTAAAAAGTTGAGAGGGTTACGGCAAAAACTGGATGCACTTCGTGTACAAAATGGAAAATCTATTCCAAAGTATCAAGGTTTAAGACAGAAACTCGCCTATTACAAAGGCATTTCATTTTTTAACTTATTTCAACTCCAGAATTTTTGTGCGTGCAGTATGCACCATTCGAAGGGAGGCCATCATTTTCAACCCTTTCTGACTTCATTTGCTATTTTTCATGCATTTACTGATTTTTTTTCTAGCTAAATGACCCTGAAATTGATAAGCACTACAAATGAACTCTGAAAAGGTTGAAAATTGGCATGGTATCGTCATTTCACCCACATAGCATGTGCTAAAAAGTTGAGAGGGGTACGGCAGAAACAGGATGGACTTCATGTGCAAAATGGACAATCTCTTTCGAAGTATCAGGGTTTAAGGCGAAAACTCGCTTGTTAGAAAGGCATTTCGTTTTTTAACTTATTTCTACTCCAGACTTTTTGTGCATTCAGTATGCACCATTCAAAGGGAGGCCATAAATTTTTAACCCTTTCTGACTTCATTTGCTATTTTTCATGCATCTACTGATTTTTTTGAGCTAAATGACCCTGAAATTGATAAGCACTACAAATGAACTCTGAAAAGGTTAAAAGTTGTCATGGAATCGTCATTTCACCCACATATAATGTCCTAAAAACTGGATGCACTTCGTGTACAAAATGGATAATCTTTTTCGAAGTATAAGGGTTTCAGACGAAAACTCGCCTGTTACAAAGGCATTTCATTTGTTAACTTATTTCAACTACAGACTTTTTTTGCATTCAGTATGCACCATTCAAAGGGAGGCCATAAATTTTTAACCCTTTCTGACTTCATTTGCTATTTTTCATGCATTTACTGATTTTTTTGAGCTAAATGACCCTGAAACTGATAACCACTAGAAATGAACTCTGAAAATGTTAAAGGTTGGCATGGAATCGTCATTTCACCCACATATGATGTGCTAAAAAGGTGAGATGGTTACGGCAAAAACTGGATGCACTTCATATACAAAATGGACAATCTCTTTCGAAGTATAAGGGTTTAAGACGAAAACTCGCCTCTTACAAAGGCATTTCATTTTTTCTAAATTATTTAAACTCCAGACTTTTTGTGCATTCAGCATGGACCATTCGAAGGGAGGCTATCAATTTTCAACCCTTTCTGACTTCATTTGCTATTTTTCATGCATTTACTGATTTTTTTGAGCTAAATGACCTTGAAATTGATATGCACCACAAATGAACTCTAAAAAGGTTGAAAGTTGGCGTGGCATCATCATTTCACCCACATAGCATGTGCTAAAAAGTTGAGAGGGTTACGGCAAAAACTTGATGTAGTTCGTGTACAAAATGGATAATCTCTTTCGAACTATAAGGGTTTCAGACGAAAACTCGCCTGTTACAAAGGCATTTCATTTGTTAACTTATTTCAACTCCAGACTTTTTGTGCGTTCAGTATGCACCATTCGAAGGGAGGACATCAATTTTCAACACTTTCTGACTTCATTTGCTATTTTTCATGCATTTACTGATTTTTTTAGCTAAATGACCCTGAAATTGATAAGCACTATAAATGAACTCTGAAAATGTTGAAAGTTGGCATGGTATCATCATTTCACCCACATAGCATTTGCTAAAAAGTTGGGATTGTTACGGCACGAACAGGATCACTTCGTGTACAAAATGGATAATCTCTTTCAAAGTATCACGGTTTAAGACAGAAACTCGCCTGTTACAAAGGCATTTCATTTTTTTAACTTATTTTCAACTCCAGAATTTTTGTATATTCAGTAAGCACCATTCATAGGGAGGCCATCAATTTTCAACTCTTTCTGACTTCATTTGCTATTTTTCATGCATTTACTGATTTTTTTTGAGCTAAATGACCCTGAAATTGATAAGCACTACAAATGAACTCTGAAAAGCTTGAAAGTTGGCATGGAATCGTCATTTCACCCACATAGCATGTGCTAAAAAGTTGAGAGGGTTGTGGGAAAAATTGGTTGCACTTCGAGTACAAAATGGACAATCTCTTTCGAACTATCATAGTTTAAGACGAAATCTCGCCTCTTACAAAGGCATTTCATTTTTTTAACTTATTTCAACTCCAGAATTTTTGTGCGTTCAGTATGCACCATTCAAAGGGAGGCCATCAATTTTCAACCCTTTCTGACTTCATTTGCTATTTTTCATGCATTTACTGATTTTTTTTGAGCTAAATGACTGTGAAATTGATAAGCACTACAAATGAACTCTGAAAAGCTTGAAAGTTGGCATGGAATCGTCATTTCACCCACATAGCATGTGCTAAAATGTTCAGAGGGTTACGGCAAAAACTGGATGCACTTCATGTGCAAAATGGACAATCTCTTTCGAAGGATAAGGGTTCAAGACGAACACTCACCTCTTACAAAGGCATTTCATTTTTTCTAAATTATTTAAACTCCAGACTTTTTGTGCATTCAGTATGCACCATTCGAAGGGAGGCCATCAATTTTCAACCCTTTCTAACTTCATTTGCTATTTTTCATGCATTTACTGATTTCTTTGAGCTAAATGACCTTGAAATTGATATGCACCACAAATGAACTCTGAAAAGGTTGAAAGTTGGCGTGGTATCATCATTTCACCCACATAGCATGTGCTAAAAAGTTGAGAGGGTTACGGCAAAAAATGGATGTACTTCGTGTACAAAATGGATAATCTCTTTCGATGTATAAGGGTTTCAGACGAAAACTCGCCTGTTACAAAGGCATTTCATTTGTTAACTTATTTCAACTCCAGACTTTTTGTGCGTTCAGTATGCACCATTCGAAGGGAGGCCATCAATTTTCAACCCTTTCTGACTTCATTTGCTATTTTTCATGCATTTACTGATTATTTTTAGCTAAATGACCCTGAAATTGATATGCAACACAAATGAACTGTGAAAAGGTTGAAAGTTGGCATGGTATCATCGTTTCACCCACATATCATGTGCTAAAAAGTTGAGAGGGTTACGGCAAAAACTGGATGCACTTCGTGTACAAAATGGAAAATCTATTCCAAAGTATCAAGGTTTAAGACAGAAACTCGCCTATTACAAAGGCATTTCATTTTTTAACTTATTTCAACTCCAGAATTTTTGTGCGTGCAGTATGCACCATTCGAAGGGAGGCCATCATTTTCAACCCTTTCTGACTTCATTTGCTATTTTTCATGCATTTACTGATTTTTTTTCTAGCTAAATGACCCTGAAATTGATAAGCACTACAAATGAACTCTGAAAAGGTTGAAAATTGGCATGGTATCGTCATTTCACCCACATAGCATGTGCTAAAAAGTTGAGAGGGGTACGGCAGAAACAGGATGGACTTCATGTGCAAAATGGACAATCTCTTTCGAAGTATCAGGGTTTAAGGCGAAAACTCGCTTGTTAGAAAGGCATTTCGTTTTTTAACTTATTTCTACTCCAGACTTTTTGTGCATTCAGTATGCACCATTCAAAGGGAGGCCATAAATTTTTAACCCTTTCTGACTTCATTTGCTATTTTTCATGCATCTACTGATTTTTTTGAGCTAAATGACCCTGAAATTGATAAGCACTACAAATGAACTCTGAAAAGGTTAAAAGTTGTCATGGAATCGTCATTTCACCCACATATAATGTCCTAAAAACTGGATGCACTTCGTGTACAAAATGGATAATCTTTTTCGAAGTATAAGGGTTTCAGACGAAAACTCGCCTGTTACAAAGGCATTTCATTTGTTAACTTATTTCAACTACAGACTTTTTTTGCATTCAGTATGCACCATTCAAAGGGAGGCCATAAATTTTTAACCCTTTCTGACTTCATTTGCTATTTTTCATGCATTTACTGATTTTTTTGAGCTAAATGACCCTGAAACTGATAACCACTAGAAATGAACTCTGAAAATGTTAAAGGTTGGCATGGAATCGTCATTTCACCCACATATGATGTGCTAAAAAGGTGAGATGGTTACGGCAAAAACTGGATGCACTTCATATACAAAATGGACAATCTCTTTCGAAGTATAAGGGTTTAAGACGAAAACTCGCCTCTTACAAAGGCATTTCATTTTTTCTAAATTATTTAAACTCCAGACTTTTTGTGCATTCAGCATGGACCATTCGAAGGGAGGCTATCAATTTTCAACCCTTTCTGACTTCATTTGCTATTTTTCATGCATTTACTGATTTTTTTGAGCTAAATGACCTTGAAATTGATATGCACCACAAATGAACTCTGAAAAGGTTGAAAGTTGGCGTGGCATCATCATTTCACCCACATAGCATGTGCTAAAAAGTTGAGAGGGTTACGGCAAAAACTTGATGTAGTTCGTGTACAAAATGGATAATCTCTTTCGAAGTATAAGGGTTTCAGACGAAAACTCGCCTGTTACAAAGGCATTTCATTTGTTAACTTATTTCAACTCCAGACTTTTTGTGCGTTCAGTATGCACCATTCGAAGGGAGGACATCAATTTTCAACACTTTCTGACTTCATTTGCTATTTTTCATGCATTTACTGATTTTTTTAGCTAAATGACCCTGAAATTGATAAGCACTATAAATGAACTCTGAAAATGTTGAAAGTTGGCATGGTATCATCATTTCACCCACATAGCATGTGCTAAAAAGATGGGAGGGTTACGGCACAAACAGGATCACTTCGTGTACAAAATGGATAATCTCTTTCAAAGTATCAGGGTTTAAGACAGAAACTCGCCTGTTACAAAGGCATTTCATTTTTTTAACTTATTTTCAACTCCAGAATTTTTGTGCATTCAGTAAGCACCATTCAAAGGGAGGCCATCAATTTTCAACCCTTTCTGACTTCATTTGCTATTTTTCATGCATTTACTGATTTTTTTTGAGCTAAATGACCCTGAAATTGATAAGCACTACAAATGAACTCTGAAAAGCTTGAAAGTTGGCATGGAATCGTCATTTCACCCACATAGCATGTGCTAAAAAGTTGAGAGGGTTGTGGGAAAAATTGGTTGCACTTCGAGTACAAAATGGACAATCTCTTTCGAACTATCATAGTTTAAGACGAAATCTCGCCTGTTACAAAGGCATTTCATTTTTTTAACTTATTTCAACTCCAGAATTTTTGTGCGTTCAGTATGCACCATTCAAAGGGAGGCCATCAATTTTCAACCCTTTCTGACTTCATTTGCTATTTTTCATGCATTTACTGATTTTTTTGAGCTAAATGACCGTGAAATTGATAAGCACTACAAATGAACTCTGAAAAGCTTGAAAGTTGGCATGGAATCGTCATTTCACCCACATAGCATGTGCTAAAATGTTCAGAGGGTTACGGCAAAAACTGGATGCACTTCATGTGCAAAATGGACAATCTCTTTCGAAGGATAAGGGTTCAAGACGAACACTCACCTCTTACAAAGGCATTTCATTTTTTCTAAATTATTTAAACTCCAGACTTTTTGTGCATTCAGTATGCACCATTCGAAGGGAGGCCATCAAGTTTCAACCCTTTCTAACTTCATTTGCTATTTTTCATGCATTTACTGATTTCTTTGAGCTAAATGACCTTGAAATTGATATGCACCACAAATGAACTCTGAAAAGGTTGAAAGTTGGCGTGGTATCATCATTTCACCCACATAGCATGTGGTAAAAAGTTGAGAGGGTTACGGCAAAAAATGGATGTACTTCGTGTACAAAATGGATAATCTCTTTCGATGTATAAGGGTTTCACACGAAAACTCGCCTGTTACAAAGGCATTTCATTTGTTAACTTATTTCAACTCTAGACTTTTTGTGCGTTCAGTATGCACCATTCGAAGGGAGGCCATCAATTTTCAACCCTTTCTAACTTCATTTGCTATTTTTCATGCATTTACTGATTATTTTTAGCTAAATGACCTTGAAATTGATATGCAACACAAATGAACTGTGAAAAGGTTGAAAGTTGGCATGGTATCATCGTTTCACCCACATATCATGTGCTAAAATGTTGAGAGGGTTACGGCAAAAACTGGATGCACTTCATGTACAAAATGGAAAATCTATTCCAAAGTATCAAGGTTTAAGACAGAAACTCGCCTATTACAAAGGCATTTCATTTTTTAACTTATTTCAACTCCAGAATTTTTGTGCGTTCAGTATGCACCATTCGAAGGGAGGCCATCATTTTCAACCCTTTCTGACTTCATTTGCTATTTTTCATGCATTTACTGATTTTTTTTCTAGCTAAATGACCCTGAAATTGATAAGCACTACAAATGAACTCTGAAAAGGTTGAAAATTGGCATGGTATCGTCATTTCACCCACATAGCATGTGCTAAAAAGTTGAGAGGGGTACGGCAGAAACAGGATGGACTTCATGTGCAAAATGGACAATCTCTTTCGAAGTATCAGGGTTTAAGGCGAAAACTCGCTTGTTAGAAAGGCATTTCGTTTTTTAACTTATTTCAACTCCAGACTTTTTGTGCATTCAGTATGCACCATTCAAAGGGAGGCCATAAATTTTTAACCCTTTCTGACTTCATTTGCTATTTTTCATGCATCTACTGATTTTTTTGAGCTAAATGACCCTGAAATTGATAAGCACTACAAATGAACTCTGAAGAGGTTAAAAGTTGGCATGGAATCGTCATTTCACCCACATATAATGTCCTAAAAACTGGATGCACTTCGTGTACAAAATGGATAATCTTTTTCGAAGTATAAGGGTTTCAGACGAAAACTCGCCTGTTACAAAGGCATTTCATTTGTTAACTTATTTCAACTACAGACTTTTTTTGCATTCAGTATGCACCATTCAAAGGGAGGCCATAAATTTTTAACCCTTTCTGACTTCATTTGCTATTTTTCATGCATTTACTGATTTTTTTGAGCTAAATGACCCTGAAACTGATAACCACTAGAAATGAACTCTGAAAATGTTAAAAGTTGGCATGGAATCGTCATTTCACCCACATATGATGTGCTAAAAAGGTGAGATGGTTACGGCAAAAACTGGATGCACTTCATATACAAAATGGACAATCTCTTTCGAAGTATAAGGGTTTAAGACGAAAACTCGCCTCTTACAAAGGCATTTCATTTTTTCTAAATTCTTTCAACTCCAGACTTTTTGTGCATTCAGTATGCACCATTCGAAGGGAGGCCATCAATTTTCAACCCTTTTTGACTTCCTTTGCTATTTTTCATCCATTTACTGATTTTTTAGCTAAATGACCCTGAAATAGATAAGAACTACAAATGAACTCTGAAAAGGTTGAAAGTTGGCATGGTATCATCATTTCACCCACAGAGCATGTGCTAAAAAGTTGTGAGGGTTACAGCGAAAACATGATGCACTTCATGTGCAAAATCGACAATCCCTTTCGAACTATAAGAGTTTCACATGAAAACTCGCCTGTTACAAAGGCATTTCATTTTTTAACTTATTTCAACTCCAGAGTTTTTGTGCGTTCAGTATGCACCATTCGAAGGGAGGCCTCCAATTTTCAACCCTTTCTGACTTCATTTGCTATTTTTCATGCATTTACTGATTTGTTTCACCTAAATGATCCTGAAACTGATAAGCACTACAGATGAACTATGAAAAGGTTGAAAGTTGGCATGGTATCATCATTTAACCCACATATAATGTTCTAAAAAGTTGAGAGGGTTACGGCAAAAACTCGAAGCACTTCGTGTACAAAATGGACAATCTCTTTCGAAGTATCAGGGTTTAAGACGAAAACTCGCCTGTTACAAAGCATTTCGTTTTTTAACTTATTTCAACTCCAGACTCTTTGTGCCTTCACTATGCACCATTCGAAGGGAGGCCATCAATTTTTAACCCTTTCTGACTTCATTTGCTTTTTTTCATGCATTTACTAATTTTTTTGAGCTAAATGACCCTGAAATTGATAAGCACTACAAATGAACTCCGAAAAGGTTGAAAGTTGGCATGGAATCGTCATTTCACCCGCATAGCATGTGCTAAAAAGTCGAGAGGGGTACGGCAAAAACTGGATGCACTTCGTGTACAAAATGGACAATCTCTTTCGAAGTATCAGTGTTTAAGATGAAAACTCGCCTCTTACAAAGGCATCTCATTTTTCGAACTTATTTCAACTCCAGTCTTTTTGTGCGTTCAATATGCACCAATCGAAGGGAAGCCATCAATTTTCAACCTTTTCTCACTTCATTTGCTATTTTTCATGCATTTACTCATTTTTTGAGCTAAATGACCCTGAAAATGATATGCACCACAAATGAACTGTGAAAAGGTTGAAAGTTGGCATGGTATCATCATTTCACCCGCATATCATGTGCTAAAAAGTTGAGAGGGTTACGACAAAAACTGGATGCACTTTGTGTACAAAATGGATAATCTCTTCCGAAGTATCAAGGTTTAAGACAGAAACTCGCCTATTACAAAGGCATTTCATTTTTTTAACATATTTCAACTGCAGAATTTTTGTGTGTTCAGTATGCACCATTCGAAGGGAGGCCATCAATTTGCAACCCTTTCTGACTTCATTTGCTATTTTTCATTCATTTACTGATTTTTTTTCTAGCTAAATGACCCTGAAAATGATATGCACCACAAATGAACTGTGAAAAGGTTGAAAGTTGGCATGGTATCATCATTTCACCCGCATATCATGTGCTAAAAAGTTGAGAGGGTTACGACAAAATCTGGATGCACTTCATGTACAAAATGAACAATCTTTTCCGAAGTATGAGTGTTTAAGACGAAAACTCGCTTGTTGCATAGGCATTTCATTTTTTCTAACTTATTTCAACTCCAGACTTTTTGTGTGTTCACTATGCACCATTCGAAGAGAGGCCATCAATTTTTAATCCTTTCTGACTTCATTTGCTATTTTTCAGACATTTACTGATTTTTTTCGAGGTAAATGACCCTGAAATTGATAAGCACTACAAATGAACTCTGAAAAGGTTGAATGTTGGCATGGAATCATCGTTTCACCCACATAGCATGTTCGGAAAAGTTGAGAGGGTTACGGCAAACACTGGTTGCACTTCGTGTACAAAATGGACAATCTCTTTCGAAGTATCAGGGTGTAAGACAAAAACTCGCCTGTTACAAAGCCATTTCGTTTTTTAACTTATTTCAACTCCAGACTTTTTGTGCCTTTAGTATGCACCATTCGATGGGAGGCCATCATTTTTTAACCCTTTCTGACTTGATTTGCTATTTTTCATGCATTTACTGATTTTTTCGAGCTAAATGACCCTGAAATTGATAAGCACTACAAATGAACTCTGAAAAGGTTGAATGTTGGCATGGAATCATAATTTCACCCACATAGCATGTGCTAAAAAGTTGAGAGGGTTATGGCAAAAACTGGTTGCACTTCGCGTACCAAATGGACAATCTCTTTCGAATTATCAGGGTTTAAGACAGAAACTCGCCTATTACAAAGGCATTTCATTTTTTTAACTTATTTCAACTCCAGAATTTTTGTGCGTTCAGTATGCACCATTCGAAGGGAGGCTATCATTTTTTAACCCTTTCTGACTTCATTTGCTATTTTTCATGCATTTACTGATTTTTTCGAGCTAAATGACCCTGAAATTGATAAGCACTACAAATGAACTCTGAAAAGGTTGAAAGTTGGCATGGTATCGTCATTTCACCCACATATCATGTGCTAAAAAGTTGAGAGGGTTACGACAAAAACTGGATGCACTTCGTGTACAAAATGGACAATCTCTTTCGAAGTATAAGGGTTTAAGATGAAAAGTCGCCTGTTACAAAGGCATTCATTTTTTCTAACTCATTTCAACTCAAGACTTTTTGTGTGTTCATTATGCACCATTCGAAGAGAGGCCATCAATTTTTAATCCTTTCTGACCTCATTTGCTATTTTTTAGGCATTTACTGATTTTTTTTTCGAGCTAAATGACCATGAAATTGATAAGCACTACAAATGAACTCTGAAAAGGTTGAATGTTGGCGTGGAATCATCATTTCACCCACATAGCATGTGCGAAAAAGGTGAGAGTATTCCGGCAAACACTGATTGCATTTCGTGTACAAAATGGACAATCTCTTTTGAAGTATCAGGGTTTAAGACGAAAACTCGCCTGTTACAAAGGCATTTCGTTTTTTAACTTATTACAACTCCAGACTTTTTGTGCCTTCAGTGTGCACCATTCGAAGGGAGGCCATCATTTTTTAACCCTTTCTGACTTCATTTGTTGTTTTTCATGCATTTACTGTTTTTTTCCAGCTAAATGACCCTAAAATTGATAAGCACTACAAATGAACTCTGAAAAGGTTGTAAGTTGGCATGGTATCATCATTTCAGCCACATATCATGTGCTAAAAAGTTGAGAGGGTTACGACAAAAACTTGATGCACTTCGTGTACAAAATGGACAATCTCTTTCGAAGTATGAGGGTTTAAGACGAAAAGTCACCTATTACGAGGGCATTTCATTATTTCTAAGTTATTTCAAATCCAGACTTTTTGTGTGTTCAGTATGTACCATTCGAAGAGAGGCCATCAATTTTTAATCCTTTCTGACTTCATTTGCTATTTTTTAGGCATTACAGATTTTCTTCGAGCTAAATGACCCTAAAATTGGTAAGCACTACAAATGAACTCTGAAAAGGTTGAATGTTGGCATGGAATCATCATTTCACCCACATAGCATGTGCGAAAAGGTTGAGAGGGTTATGGCAAACACTGGTTGCACTTCGTGTACAAAATAGACAATCTCTTTCGAAGTATCAGGGTTTAAGATGAAAAGTCGCCTGTTACAAAGGCATGTCATTTTTTCTAACTCATTTCAACTCCAGAATTTTTGTGTGTTCATTATGCACCATTCGAAGAGAGGCCATCGTTTTTTAACCCTTTCTGACTTCATTTGCTATTTTTCATGCATTTACTGATTTTTTCCAGCTAAATTACCCTGAAATTGATAAGCACTACAAATGAACTCTGAAAAGGTTGAAAGTTGGCCTGGTATCATCATTTCACCCACATATCATGTGCTAAAAAGTTGAGAGGGTTACGACAAAAACTGGATCCACTTTGTGTACAAAATGGACAATCTCTTTCGAAGTATAAGGGTTAAAGATGAAAAGTCGCCTGTTACAAAGGCATTTCATTTTTCTAACTCATTTCAACTCCAGACTTTTTGTGTGTTCATTATGCACCATTCGAAGAGAGGCCATCAATTTTTAATCCTTTCTGACTTCATTTGATATTTTTTAGGCATTTATTGATTTTTTTCGAGCTAAATGACCCTGAAATTGATAAGCACAAAAAATGAACTCTGGAAAGGTTGAATGTTGGCATGGAATCATCATTTCACCCACATAGCATGTGCGAAAAAGATGAGAGGGTTGCGGCAAACACTGGTTGCACTTCGTGTACAAAATGGACAATCTCTTTTGAAGTATCAGGGTTTAAGACGAAAACTCGCCTGTTACAAAGGCATTTCGTTTTTTAACTTATTTCAACTCCAGACTTTTTGTGCTTTCAGTGTGCACCATTCGAAGGGAGGCCATCATTTTTTAACCCTTTCCGACTTCATTTGCTGTTTTTCATGCATTTACTCTTTTTTTCAGCTAAATGACCCTAAAATTGATAAGCACTCCAAATGAACTCTGAAAAGGTTGAAAGTTGGCATGGTATCATCATTTCAGCCACATAACATGTGCTAAAAAGTTGAGAGGGTTACGACAAAAACTGGATGCACTTCGTGTACAAAATGGACAATCTCTTTCGAAGTATGAGGGTTTAAGACGAAAAGTCGCCTGTTACAAAGGCATTTCATTATTTCTAAGTTATTTCAAATCCAGACTTTTTGTGTGTTCAGTATGCACCATTCGAAGAGAGGCCATCAATTTTTAATCCTTTCTGACTTCATTTGCTATTTTTTAGGCATTACAGATTTTCTTCGAGCTAAATGACCCTAAAATTGGTAAGCACTACAAATGAACTCTGAAAAGGTTGAATGTTGGGATGGAATCATCATTTCACCCATATATCATGTGCTAAAAAGTTGAGAGGGTTACGATAAAAACTGGATGCACTTCGTGTACAAAATGGACAATCTCTTTCGAAGTATGAGGGTTTAAGACGAAAAGTCGCCTGTTACGAAGGCATTTCATTATTTCTAAGTTATTTCAACTCCAGACTTTTTGTGTGTTCGGTATGCACCATTCTAAGAGAGGCCATCCATTTTTAATCCTTTCTGACTTCATTTGCTATTTTTTAGGCATTTACAGATTTTCTTCGAGCTAAATGACGCTAAAATTGGTAAGCAGTACAAATGAACTCTGAAAAGGTTGAATGTTGGCATGGAATCATCATTTCACCCACATAGCATGTGCGAAAAAGTTGAGGGGGTTACGGCAAACACTGGTTGCACTTCGTGTACAAAATGGACAATCTCTTTCGAAGTATCAGGGTTTAAGATGAAAACTCGCGTGTTACAAAGGCATTTCATTTTTCTAACTCATTTCAACTCCAGACTTTTTGTGTGTTCATTATGCACCATTCGAAGAGAGGCCATCAATTTTTAATCCTTTCTGACTTCATTTGCTATTTTTTAGGCATTTACTGATTTTTTTCGAGCTAAATGACCCTAAAATTGATATGCACCACAAATGAACTCTGAAAAGGTTGAAAGTTGGCATGGTATCATCATTTCAGCCACATATCATGTGCTAAAAAGTTGAGAGGGTTACGACAAAAACTGGATGCACTTCGTGTACAAAATGGACAATCTCTTTCGAAGTATGAGGGTTTAAGACGAAAAGTCGCCTGTTATGAAGGCATTTCATTATTTCTAAGTTATTTGAACTCCAGACTTTTTGTGTGTTCAGTATGCACCATTCGAAGAGAGGCCATCAATTTTTAATCCTTTCTGACTTCATTTGCTATTTTTTAGGCATTTATAGAGCTAAATGACCCTAAAATTGATAAGCACTACAAATGAACTCTGAAAAGGTTGAATGTTGGCATGGAATCATCATTTCACCCACATAGCATGTGCGAAAAAGTTGAGAGGGTTATGGCAAACACTGGTTGCACTTCGTGTACAAAATAGACAATCTCTTTCGAAGTATCAGGGTTTAAGATGAAAAGTCGCCTGTTACAAAGGCATCTCATTTTTTCTAACTCATTTCAACTCTAGACTTTTGGTGTGTTCATTATGCACCATTCGAAGAGAGGCCATCGTTTTTAACGCTTTCTGACTTCATGTGCTATTTTTCATGCATTTACTGATTTTTTCCAGCTAAATGACCCTGAAATTGATAAGCACTACAAATGAACTCTAAAAAGGTTGAAAGTTGGCCTGGTATCATCATTTCACACACATATCATGTGCTAAAAAGTTGAGAGGGTTACGACAAAAACTGGATCCACTTCGTGTACAAAATGGACAATCTCTTTCTAAGTATAAGGGTTTAAGATGAAAAGTCGCGTGTTACAAAGGCATTTCATTTTTCTAAATCATTTCAACTCCAGACTTTTTGTGTGTTCATTATGCACCATTCCAAGAGAGGCCATCAATTTTTAATCCTTTCTGACTTCATTTGCTATTTTTTAGGCATTTACTGATTTTTTTCGAGCTAAATGACCCTGAAATTGATAAGCACTACAAATGAACTCTGAAAAGGTTGAATGTTGGCATGGAATCATCATTTCACCCACATAGCATGTGCGAAAAAGCTGAGAGGGTTACGGCAAACACTGGTTGCACTTCGTGTACAAAATGGACAATCTCTTTTGAAGTATCAGGGTTTAAGACGAAAACTCGCCTGTTACAAAGGCATTTCGTTTTTTAACTTATTTCAACTCCAGAATTTTTGTGCCTTCAGTGTGCACCATTCGAAGGGAGGCCATCATTTTTTAACCCTTTCTGACTTCATTTGCTGTTTTTCATGCATTTACTGTTTTTTCCAGCTAAATGACCCTAAAATTGATAAGCACTACAAATGAACTCTGAAAAGGTTGAAAGTTGGCATGGGATCATCATTTCAGCCACATATCATGTGCTAAAAAGTTGAGAGGGTTACGATAAAAACTGGATGCACTTCGTGTACAAAATGGACAATCTCTTTTGAAGTATGAGGGTTTAAGACGAAAAGTCGCCTGTTACGAAGGCATTTCATTATTTCTAAGTTATTTCAACTCCAGACTTTTTGTGTGTTCAGTATGCACCATTCTAAGAGAGGCCATAAATTTTTAATCCTTTCTGACTTCATTTGCTATTTTTTAGGCATTTACAGATTTTCTTCGAGCTAAATGACCCTAAAATTGGTAAGCACTACAAATGAACTCTGAAAAGGTTGAATGTTGGCATGGAATCATCATTTCACCCACATAGCATGTGCGAAAAAGTTGAGAGGGTTATGGCAAACACTGGTTGCACTTCGTCTACAAAATGGACAATCTCTTTCGAAGTATCAGGGTTTAAGATGAAAAGTCGCGTGTTACAAAGGCATTTCATTTTTTCTAACTCATTTCAACTCCAGACTTTTTGTGTGTTTATTATGCACCATTCGAAGAGAGGCCATCAATTTTTAATCCTTTCTGACTTCATTTGCTATTTTTTAGGCATTTACTGATTTTTTTCGAGCTAAATGAACCTGAAATTGATAAGCACTACAAATGAACTCTGAAAAGGTTGAATGTTGGCATGGAATCATCATTTCACCCACATAGCATGTGCGAAAAGTTGAGAGGGTTGAGGCAAACACTGGTTGCACTTCGTGTACAAAATGGACAATCTCTTTTGAAGTATCAGGGTTTAAGATGAAAACTCGCCTGTTACAAAGGCATTTCATTTTTTAACTTATTTCAACTCCAGACTTTTTATGCTTTCAGTGTGCACCATTCGAAGGGAGGCCATCATTTTTTAACCCTTTCTGACTTCATTTGCTGTTTTTCATGCATTTACTGTTTTTTTCCTGTGAAATGACCCTGAAATTGATAAGCACTACCAATGAACTCTGAAAAGGTTCAAAGTTGGCATGGTATCATCATTTCAGCCACATATCATGTGCTAAAAAGTTGAGAGGATTACGACTAAAACTGGATGCACTTCGTGTACAAAATGGCAATCTCTTTCGAAGTATGAGGGTTTAAGACGAAAAGTCGCCTGTTATGAAGGCATTTCATTATTTCTAAGTTATTTCAACTCCAGACTTTTTGTGTGTTCAGTATACACCATTCGAAGGGAGGCCATCAATTTTTAATCCTTTCTGACTTCATTTGCTATTTTTTAGGCATTTACAGAGCTAAATGACCCTAAAATTGATAAGCACTACAAATGAACTCTGAAAAGGTTGAATGTTGGCATGGAATCATCATTTCACTCACATAGCATGTGCGAAAAAGTTGAGAGGGTTACGGCAAACACTGGTTGCACTTCGTGTACAAAATGGACAATCTTTTTCGAAGTATCACGGTTTAAGACGAAAACTCGTCTGTTACAAAGGCATTTTGTTTTTTAACTTATTTCAACACCAGACTTTTTGTGCCTTCATTAAGCGCCATTCGAAGGGAGGCCATCATTTTTAACCCTTTCTGACTTCATTTGCTATTTTTCATGCATTTACTGATTTTTTCGAGCTAAATGACCCTGAAATTGATAAGCACTACAAATGAACTCTGAAAAGGTTGAATGTTGGCATGGAATCATCATTTCACCCACATAGCATGTGCTAAAATGTTGAGAGGGTTACGGCAAAACCGGTTGCACTTCGTGTAGAAAATGGACAATCTCTTTCGAAGTATCAGGGTTTAAGACGGAAACTCGCCTGTTACAAAGGCATTTCGTTTTTTAACTTATTTCAACTCCAGACGTTTTCTGCCTTCAGTATGCACCATTCGAAGGGACACCATCATTTTTTAACCCTTTCTGACGTCATTTGCTATTTTTCATGCATTTAGTGATTTTTTGAGCTAAATGACTCTGAAATTGATAAGCACTACAAATGAACTCTGAAAAGGTTGAAAGTTTGCATGGAATCATCATTTCACCCGCATAGGATGTGCTAAAAAGTTGAGAGGGTTATGGCTAAAGTGGATGCACTTCGTGTACAAAATGGACAATCTCTTTCAAAATATCAGGGTTTAAGACGAAAACTCGCCTATTACAAAGGCATTTCGTTTTTTAACTTATTTCAACTCCATACTTTTTGTGCCTTCAGTATGCACCATTCGAAGGGAGGCTATCAATATATAACCCTTTCTGACTTTGCCATTTTTCATGCATTTAGTGAATTTTTTTGAGCTAAATGACCCTGAAATTGATAAGCACTACAAATGAACCCTGAAAAGGTTGAAAGTTGGCATGGAATCGTCCTTTCACCCGCATAGCATGTGCTAAAAAGTTGAGAGGGTTATGGCAAAAAGTGGATGCACTTCGTGTACAAAATGGACAATCTCTTTCGACGTATCAGGGTTTAAGACGAAAACTCGCCTCTTACAAAGGCATCTCATTTTTTCAAACTTATTTCAACTCCAGACTTTTTCTGCGTTCAATATGCACCATTCGAAGGGAGTCCCTCAATTTTCAACCCTTTCTCACATCATTTGCTATTTTTCATGCATTTACTGATTTTTTTGAGCTAAATGACCCTGAAATTGATATGCACCACAAATGAACTGTGAAAAGGTTGAAAGTTGGCATGGTATCATCATTTCACCCACATATCATGTGCTAAAAAGTTGAGAGGGTTACGTCAAAAACAGGATGCACTTCATGTGCAAAATGGACAACCTCTTTCGAAGTATCAGGGTTTAACATGAAAACTCGCGTGTTACAAAGGCATTTCGTTTTTTGACATATTTCAACTCCAGACTTTTTGGGCATTCAGTATGCACCAATCAAAGGGAGGCCATCAATTTTTTACCCTTTCTGACTTCGTTTGCTATTTTTCATGCATTTAGTGATTTTTTTGAGCTAAATGACCCTGAAATTGATAAGCACTACAAATGAACTCTGAAAAGGTTGAAAGTTGGCATGGAATCGTCATTTCACCCAGATAGCATCTGTTAAAAAGTTGAGAGGGTTACGACAAAAACTGGATGCACTTCGTATACAAAATGGACGATCTCTTTCGAAGTATGAGGGTTTAAGACAAAAACTCGCCTCTTACAAAGGCATTTCATTTTTTCTAAATTATTTCAACTCCATATTTTTTGTGCATTCAGTATGCACCATTCGCAGGGAGGCCATCAATTTTCAATCCTTTGTTACTGCAGTTGCTATTTTTCATGCATTTGCTGATTTTTCGAGCTAAATGACCCTGAAATTGATATGCACCACAAATGAACTCTGAAAAGGTTGAAAGTTGGTGTGGTATCATCATTTCACCTACGTAGCATGTGCTAAAAACTTGAGAGGGTTACGACAAAAATTGGATGCACTTCGTGTACAAAGTGGATAATCTCTTTTGAAGTATCAGGGTTTCAAACGAAAACTCGCCTGTTACAAAGGCATTTCATTTTTTAACTTATTTAAACTCCAGAATTTTTGTGCATTCAGTATGCACCATTCGAAGGGAGGACATCAATTTTCAACCCTTTCTGACTTCATTTGCTATTTTTCATGCATTTACTGATTTTTTTAGATAAATGACCCCGAAATTGATAAGCACTACAAATGAACTCTTAAAAGGTTGAAAGTTGGCATGCTATCACCATTTCACCCATATAGCATGTGCTAAAAAGTTGAGAGGGTTACGGGAAAAACAGGATGCACTTCATGTGCAAAATGGACAATCTCTTTCGAACTATAAGAGTTACACGAAAACTCGCCTGTTACAAAGGCATTTCATTTTTTTAACTTACTTCAACTCCGGACTTTTTGTGCGTTCAGTATGCACCATTCGAAGGGAGGCCACCAATTTTCAACCCTTTCTGACTTCATTTGCTATTTTTCATCCATTTACTTATTTGTTTCGGCTAAATGACCCTGAAATTGATAAGCACTACAGATGAACTCTCAAAAGGTTGAAAGTTGGCATGGTATCATCATTTCACCCATATCATGTGCTAAAAAGTTGAGATGGTTACGGCAAAAACTGGATGCACTTTGTGTACAAAATGGACAATCTCTTTTGAAGTATCAGGGTTTAAGACGAAAACTCGCCTGTTACAAAGGCATTTCATTTTTTCACTTATTTCAACTCCAGACTTTTGTGCCTTCAGTATGCACCATTCAAAGGGAGGCCATCAATTTTCAACCCTTTCTGACTTCATTTGCTATTTTTCATGCATTTATTGATTTTTTGAGCTAAATGACCCTCAAATTGATATGCACCCCAAATGAACTCTGAAAAGGTTGAAAGTTGGCATGGTATCATCATTTCACCCACATAGCATGTGCTAAAAAGTTCAGAGGGTTACGGCAAAAACAGGATGCACTTCATGTGAAAATGGACTATCTCTTTCGAACTATAAGAGTTTAAGACGAAAAGTCGCCTCCTACAAAAGCATCTCATTTTTTCTAACTTATTTCAACTCCAGACTTTTTCTGCGTTCAATATGCAGCATTCGAAGGGAGTCCCTCAATTTTCAACCCTTTCTAACTTCATTTGCTATTTTTCATGCATTTACTGATTTTTTCGAGCTAAATGACCCTGAAATAGATAAGCACTACAAATGACCTCTGAAAAGGTTGAAAGTTGGCACGGAATCATCATTTCACCCACATATCATGTGCTACAAATTTGAGAGGGTTACGACAAAAACTAGATGCACTTCGTGTACAAAATGGATAATCTCTTTCGAAGAATTATGGTTTAAGACAAAAACTCGCTAGTTACAAAGGCATTTAATTTTTTTACTTATTTCAACTCCAGAATTTTTGTGCGTTCAGTATGCACCATTCGTAGGGAGGCCAACAATTTTGAACCGTTTCGGACTTCATTAGCTATTTTTCATGCATTTATTGATTTTTTTTGAGCTAAATGACCCTGAAATTGATAAGCACTACAAATGAACTCTGAAAAGGTTCAAAAGTTGGCATTGTATCATCATTTCACCGACATAGCTTGTGATAAAAGTTGAGAGGGTTACGTCAAAAACAGGATGCACTTCATGTGCGAAATTGACAATCTGTTTCGAAGTATCAGGGTTTAACATGAAAACTCGCGTGTTACAAAGGTATTTCGTTTTTTTAACTTATTTCAACTCCATACTTTTTGGGCATTCAATATACACCAATCAAAGGGAGGCCATCAATTTTTAACCCTTTCTGACTTCGTTTGCTATTTTTCATGCATTTAGTGATTTTTTTGAGCTAAATGACCCTGAAATTGATAAGCACTACAAATGAACTCTGAAAAGGTTGAAAGTTGGCATGGAATCGTCATTTCACCCTCAAAGCATGTGCTAAAAAGTTTAGAGGGTTACGACAAAAATTGGATGCACTTCGTATACTAAATGGACAATCTCTTTTTAAGTATCATGGTTTAAGACGAAAACTCGCCTCTCATAAAGGCATTTCATTTTTTCTAAATTATTTCAACTCCAGATTTTTTGTGCATCCAGTATGCACCATTCGGAGGGAGGCCATCAATTTTCGAACCTTTCTGACTTCATTTGCTATTTTTCATGCATTTACTGATTTTTCGAGCTAAATGACCCTG
Source organism: Hordeum marinum (assembly GCA_022496015.1). NCBI lineage: Eukaryota > Viridiplantae > Streptophyta > Magnoliopsida > Poales > Poaceae > Hordeum > Hordeum marinum. Next base: position 117,353,340 of record CM039677.1, read on the forward strand.
AAATTGATATGCACCACAAATGAACTCTGAAAAGGTTGAAAGTTGGCGTGGTATCATCATTTCACCCACATAGCATGTGCTAACAAGTTGAGAGGGTTACGGCAAAAACTGGATGCACTTCGTGTACAAAGTAGATAATCTCTTTTGAATTATCAGGGTTTCAAACGAAAACTCGCCTGTTACAAAGACATTTCATTTTTTAACTTATTTAAACTCCAGAATTTTTGTGCGTTCAGTATGCACCATTCGAAGGGAGGACATCAATTTTCAACCCTTTCTGACTTCATTTGCTATTTTTCATGCATTTACTGATTTTTTTAGCTAAATGACCCCGAAATTGATAAGCACTACAAATGAACTTGGAAAAGGTTGAAAGTTGGCATGGTATCATCATTTCACCCACATAGCATGTGCTAAAAAGTTGAGAGGGTTACGACAAAAACAGGATGCACTTCATGTGCAAAATGGACAATCTCTTTCGAACTATAAGAGTTTCACACGAAAACTCGCCTATTACAAAAGCATTTCATTTTTTTCACTTACTTCAACTCCAGACTTTTTGTGCGTTCAGTATGCACCATTCGAAGGGAGGCCTCCAATTTTCAACCCTTTCTGACTTCATTTGCTATTTTTCATCCATTTACGTATTTGTTTCAGCTAAATGACCCTGAAATTGATAAGCACTACAGATGCACTCTAAAAAGGTTCGAAGTTGGCATGGTGTCATCATTTCACCGACATATCATGTGCTAAAAAGTTGAGAGGGTTACGGCAAAAACTGGATGCACTTCGTGTACAAAATGGACAATCTCTTTCGAAGTATCAGGGTTTAAGACGAAAACTCGCCTGTTACAAAGGCATTTCGTTTTTTAATTTGTTTCAACTCCAGACTTTTTGTGCCTTCAGTATGCACCATTCAAAGGGAGGCCATCAATTTTCAACCCTTTCTGACTTCATTTGCTATTTTTCATGCATTTATTGATTTTTTGAGCTAAATGAACCTAAAATTGATATGCACCACAAATGAACTCTGAAAAGGTTGAAAGTTGGCATGCTATCATCATTTCAGCCACATAGCATGTGCTAAAAAGTTGAGAGGGTTACGGAAAAAACAGGATGCACTTCATGTGAAAATGGACAATATCTTTCGAACTATAAGAGTTTAAGACGAAAACTCGCCTCCTACAAAGGCATCTCATTTTATCTAACTTATTTCAACTCCAGACTTTTTCTGCGTTCAATATGCCCCATTCGAAGGGACTCCCTCAATTTTAATCCCGTTCTGACTTCATTTGCTATTTTTCATGCATTTACTGATTTGTTTCAGCTAAATGACCCTAAAATTGATAAGCAATACAGATGAACTCTGAAAAGGTTGAAAGTTGGCATGGTATCATCATTTCACCCACATAGCTTGTGCTAAAAAGTTGAGAGGGTTGCAGCAAAAATAGAATGCACTTCATGTGCAAAATGGACAATCTCTTTCGAAGTATGACGGTTTAAGACGAAAACTCGCCTGTTACAAAGGCATTTCGTTTTTTAACTTGTTTCAACTCCAGACTTTTTGTGCCTTCAGTATGCACCATTCAAAGGGAGGCCATCAATTTTCAACCCTTTCTGACTTTATTTGCTATTTTTCATGCATTTATTGATTTTTTGAGCTAAATGACCCTCAAATTGATATGCACCACGAATGAACTCTGAAAAGGTTGAAAGTTGGCATGGTATCATCATTTCACCCACATAGCATGTGCTAAAAAGTTGAGAGGGTTACGACATAAACAGGATGCACTTCATGTGAAAATGGACAATCTCTTTCGAACTCTAAGAGTTTAAGACGAAAACTCACCTCTTACAAAAGCATCTCATTTTTTCTAACTTATTTCAACTCCAGACTTTTTCTGCGTTCTATATTCACCATTCGAAGGGAGTCCCTCAATTTTCAGCCCTTTCTGACTTCATTTGCTATTTTTCATGCATTTACTGATTTTTTCGAGCTAAATGAAAGCACTACAAATTAACTCTGAAAAGGTTGAAAGTTGGCATGATATCATCATTTCACCCACATATCATGTGCTACAAAGTTGAGAGGGTTACGGCAAAAACTAGATGCACTTCGTGTACAAAATGGATAACCTCTTTCGAAGAATTAGGGTTTAACACAAAAACTCGCCTGTTACAAAGGCATTTCATTTTTTTACTTATTTCAACTCTAGAATTTTTCTGCCTTCAGTATGCACCATTCGAAGGGAGGCTAACAATTTTCAACCCTTTCAGACTTCATTAGCTATTTTTCATGCATTTATTGATTTTTTTTGAGCTAAATGACCCTGAAATTGATAAGCACTACAAATGACCTCTGAAAAGGTTGAAACTTTTCATGGTATCATAATTTCACCCACATAGCTTGTGCTAAAAAGTTGAGAGGGTTACAGCAAAAACAGAATGCACTTCATGTGCAAAATGGACAATCTCTTTCGAAGTATGAGGGTTGAAGACGAAAACTCGCCTGTTACAAAGGCATTTCGTTTTTTTAACTTATTTCAACTCCAGACTTTTTGTGCGTTCAGTATGCACCAATTAAAGGGAGGCCATGAATTTTTAACCCTTTCTGACTTCATTTGCTATTTTTCATGCATTTAATGATTTTTTTGAGCTAAATGACCCTGACATGTATAAGCACTACAAATGAACTCTGAAAAGGTTGAAAGTTGGCATCGAATCGTCGTTTCACCCACATAGCATGTGATAAAAAGTTGAGAGGGTTACGGCAAAAACTGGATGCACTTTGTATATAAAATGGACAATCTCTTTTTAAGTATCAAGGTTTAAGACGAAAACTCGCCTCTTACAAAGGCATTTCATTTTTTCTAAATTATTTCAACTCCAAATTTTTTGTGCATTCAGTATGCACCATTCGAAGGGAGGCCATCAATTTTCAACCCTTTCTGACTTCATTTGCTATTTTCATGCATTTATTGATTTTTTGAGCTAACTGACCCTGAAATTGATATGCACCACAAATGAACTCTGAAAAGGTTGAAAGTTGGCGTGGTATCATCATTTCACCTACATAGCATGTGCTAAAAAGTTTAGAGGGTTACGGCAAAAACTAGATGCACTTCGTGTACAAAATGGATAATCTCTTTTGAAGTATCTGGATTTCAGACGAAAACTCGCCTGTTACAAAGGCACTTCATTTTTTAACTTATTTAAACTCCGAACTTTTTGTGCGTTCAGTATGCACCATTCGAAGGGAGGACATAAATTTTCAACCCTTTCTGACTTCATTTGCTATTTTTCATGCATTTACTCATTTGTTTCACCTAAATGACCCTAAAATTGATAAGCACTACAGATGAACTCTAAAAAGGTTGAAAGTTGGCATGTTATCATCATTTCACCCACATAGCTTGTGCTAAAAAGTTGAGAGGGTTACGGCAAAAACTGGATGCACTTCGTGTGCAAAATGGACAATCTCTTTGGAAGTATCAGGGTTTAAGACGAAAACTCGCCTGTTACAAAGGCATTTCGTTTTTTAACTTGTTTCAACTCCAGACTTTTTGTGCCTTCAGTATGCACCATTCAAAGGGAGGCCATCAATTTTCAACCCTTTCTGACTTCATTTGCTATTTTTCATGCATTTATTGATTTTTTGAGCTAAATGACCCTAAAATTGATATGCACCACAAATGAACTCTGAAAAGGTTGAAAGTTGGCATGGTATCATCATTTCAGCCACATAGCATGTGCTAAAAAGTTGAGAGGGTTACGGAAAAAACAGGATGCACTTCATGTGAAAATGGACAATATCTTTCGAACTATAAGAGTTTAAGACAAAAACTCGCCTCCTACAAAGGCATCTCATTTTATCTAACTTATTTCAACTCCAGACTTTTTCTGCGTTCAATATGGACCATTCGAAGGGAGTCCCTCAATTTTCAACCCGTTCTGACTTCATTTGCTATTTTTCATGCATTTACTGATTTTTTTAGCTAAATGACCCCAAAATTGATAAGCACTACAAATGAACTCTGAAAAGGTTGAAAGTTGGCATGGTATTATCATTTCACCCACATAGCATGTGCTAAAAAGTTGAGAGGGTTACGACAAAAACAGGATGCACTTCATGTGCAAAATGGACAATCTCTTTCGAACTATAAGAGTTTCACACGAAAACTCGCCTGTTACAAAAGCATTTCATTTTTTTAACTTACTTCAACTCCAGACTTTTTGTGCGTTTGGTATGCACCATTCGAAGGGAGGCCTCCAATTTTCAACCCTTTCTGACTTCTGTTGCTATTTTTCATCCATTTACGTATTTGTTTCAGCTAAATGACCCTGAAATTGATAAGCACTACAGATGCACTCTAAAAAGGTTCAAAGTTGGCATGGTGTCATCATTTCACCCACATATCATGTGCTAAATTGTTGAGAGGGTTACGGCAAAAACTGGATGCACTTCGTGTACAAAATGGACAATCTCTTTTGAAGTATCAGGGTTTAAGACGAAAACTCGCCTGTTACAAAGGCATTTCGTTTTTTAACTTGTTTCAACTCCAGACTTTTTGTGCCTTCAGTATGCACCATTCAAAGGGAGGCCATCAATTTTCAACCCTTTCTAACTTCATTTGCTATTTTTCATGCATTTATTGATTTTTTGAGCTAAATGAACCTAAAATTGATATGCACCACAAATGAACTCTGAAAAGGTTGAAAGTTGGCATGGTATCATCATTTCAGCCACATAGCATGTGCTAAAAAGTTGAGAGGGTTACGGAAAAAACAGGATGCACTTCATGTGAAAATGGACAATATCTTTCGAACTATAAGAGTTTAAGACGAAAACTCGCCTCCTACAAAGGCATCTCATTTTATCTAACTTATTTCAACTCCAGACTTTTTCTGCGTTCAATATGCCCCATTCGAAGGGACTCCCTCAATTTTCATCCCGTTCTGACTTCATTTGCTATTTTTCATGCATTTACTGATTTTTTTCGAGCTAAATGACCCTGAAATTGATAAGCACTACAAATGAACTCTGAAAAGGTTGAAAGTTGGCACCGTATCATCATTTCACCCACATATCATGTGCTACAAAGTTGAGAGGGTTACGGCAAAAACTAGATGCACTTCGTGTACAATCTGTTTCGAAATATGAGGGTTTCAGACGAAAACTCGCCTGTTACAAAGGCATTTCGTTTTTTTAACTTATTCAACTCCAGGCTTTTTGTGCGTTCAGTATGCACCAATTAAAGGGAGGCCAACAATTTTGAACCCTTTCTGACTTCATTTGCTATTTTTCATCCATTTCCGTATTTGTTTCAGGTAAATGACCCTGAAATTGATAAGCACTACAGATGCACTCTAAAAAGGTTCGAAGTTGGCATGGTGTCATCATTTCACCGACATATCATGTGCTAAAAAGTTGAGAGGGTTCCGGCAAAAACTGGATGCACTTCGTGTACAAAATGGACAATCTCTTTCGAAGTATCAGGGTTTAAGACGAAAACTCGCCTGTTACAAAGGCATTTCGTTTTTTAATTTGTTTCAACTCCAGACTTTTGTGCCTTCAGTATGCACCATTCAAAGCGAGGCCATCAATTTTCAACCCTTTCTGACTTCATTTGCTATTTTTCATCCATTTATTGATTTTTTCAGCTAAATGACCCTGAAATTGATATGCACCACGAATGAACTCTGAAAAGGTTGAAAGTTGGCATGGTATCATCATTTCACCCACATAGCATGTGCTAAAAAGTTGAGAGGGTTACGACAAAAACATGATGCACTTCATGTGAAAATGGACAATCTCTTTCGAACTGTAAGAGTTTAAGACGAAAACTCGCCTCTTACAACAGCATCTCACTTTTTCTAACTTATTTCAACTCCAGACTTTTTTTGCGTTCTATATGCACCATTCGAAGGGAGTCCCTCAATTTTCAACCTTTTCTGACTTCATTTGCTATTTTTCATGCATTTACTGATTTTTTTCGAGCTAAATGACCCTGAAATTGATAAGCACTACAAATTAACTCTGAAAAGGTTGAAAGTTGGCATGGTATCATCATTTCACCCACATATCATGTGCTACAAAGTTGAGAGGGTTACGGCAAAAACTAGATGCACTTCGTGTACAAAATGGATAACCTCTTTCGAAGAATTAGGGTTGAAGACAAAAACTCGCATGTTACAAAGGCATTTCATTTTTTTACCTATTTCAACTCTAGAATTTTTCTGCCTTCAGTATGCACCATTCGAAGGGAGGCCAACAATTTTCAACCCTTTCGGACTTCATTAGCTATTTTTCATGCATTTATTGATTTTTTTTGAGCTAAATGACCCTGAAATTGATAAGCACTACAAATGAACTGTGAAAAGGTTGAAACTTTGCATGGTATCATCATTTCACCCACATAGCTTGTGCTAAAAAGTTGAGAGGGTTACCGCAAAAACAGAATGCACTTCATGTGCAAAATGGACACTCTCTTTCGAAGTATGAGGGTTGAAGACGAAAACTCGCCTGTTACAAAGACATTTCGTTTTTTTAACTTATTTCAACTCCAGACTTTTGGTGCGTTCAGTATGCACCAATTAAAGGGAGGCCATGAATTTTTAACCCTTTCTGACTTCATTTGCTATTTTTCATGCATTTAATGATTTTTTTGAGCTAAATGACCCTGACATGTATAAGCACTACAAATGAACTCTGAAAAGGTTGAAAGTTGGCATCGAATCGTCGTTTCACCCACATAGCATGTGCTAAAAAGTTGAGAGGGTTACGGCAAAAACTGGATGCACTTTGTATATAAAATGGACAATCTCTTTTGAAGTATCAGGGTTTAAGGCGAAAATTCGCTTGTTACAAAGGCATTTCATTTTTTCTAAATTATTTCAACTCCAAATTTTTTGTGCATTCAGTATGCGCCATTCGAAGGGAGGCCATCAATATTCAACCCTTTCTGACTTCATTTGCTATTTTCATGCATTTACTGATTTTTTGAGCTAAATGACCCTGAAATTGATATGCACCACAAATGAACTCCGAAAAGGTTGAAAGTTGGCGTGGTATCATCATTTCACCTACATAGCATGTGCTAAAAAGTTGAGAGGGTTACGGCAAAAACTAGATGCACTTCGTGTACAAAGTGGATAATCTCTTTTGAAGTATCTGGGTTTCAGACGAATACTCGCCTGTTGCAAAGGCACTTCATTTTTTAACTTATTTAAACTCCAGACTTTTTGTGCGTTCAGTACGCACCATTCGAAGGGAGGACATAAATTTTCAACCCTTTCTGACTTCATTTGCTATTTTTCATGCATTTACTCATTTGTTTCAGCTAAATGACCCTAAAATTGATAAGCACTACAGATGAACACTAAAAAGGTTGAAAGTTGGCATGGTATAATCATTTCACCCGCATAGCTTGTGCTAAAAAGTTGAGAGGGTTACGGCAAAAACTGGATGCACTTCGTGTGCAAAATGGACAATCTCTTTCGAAGTATCAGGGTTTAAGACGAAAACTCGCCTGTTACATAGGCATTTCGTTTTTTAACTTGTTTCAACTCTAGACTTTTTGTGCCTTCAGTATGCGCCATTCAGAGGGAGGCCATCAATATTCAACCCTTTCTGACTTCATTTGCTATTTTTCATGCATTTATTGATTTTTTTGAGCTAAATGACCCTGAAATTGATATGCACCACAAATGAACTCTGAAAAGGTTGAAAGTTGGCATGGTATCATCATTTCACCCACATAGCATGTGCTCAAAAGTTGAGAGGGTTATGGCAAAAACAGGATGCACTTCATGTGAAAATGGACAATCTCTTTCGAACTATAAGAGTTTAAGACGAAAACTCGCCTCCTACAAAGGCATCTCATTTTTTCTAACTTATTTCAACTCCAGACTTTTTCTGCAGTCAATATGCACCATTCGAAGGGAGTCCCTCAATTTTCAACCCTTTCCGACTTCATTTGCTATTTTTCATGCATTTACTGATTTTTTCGAGCTAAATGACCCTGAAATTGATAAGCACTACAAATGAACTCTGAAAAGGTTGAAAGTTGGCACGGTATCATCATTTCACCCACATAGCATGTTCTACAAAGTTAGAGGGTTACGGCAAAAACTAGATGCACTTCGTGTACAAAATGGATAATCTCTTTCGAAGAATTAGGGTTTAAGACAAAAACTCGCCTTTTACAAAGGCATTTAATTTTTTTTACTTATTTCAACTCCAGAATTTGTGTGCGTTCAGTATGCACCATTCGAAGGGAGGCCAACAATTTTCAACCCTTTTGGACTTCATTAGCTATTTTTCATGCATTTATTGATTTTTTTTTGAGCTAAATGACCCTGAAATTGATAAGCACTACAAATGAACTCTGAAAAGGTTGAAAAGTTGGCATGGTATCATCATTTCACCGACATAGCTTGTGCTAAAAAGTTGAGAGGGTTACGTCAAAAACAGGATGCACTTCATGTGCAAAATGGACAATCTCTTTCGAAGTATCAGGGTTTAACATCAAAACTCGTGTGTTACAATGGCATTTCGTTTTTTTAACTTATTTCAACTCCAGACTTTTTGTGCGTTCAGTATGCACCATTCGAAGGGAGGCCACCAATTTTTAACCCTTTCTGACTTCATTTGCTATTTTTCATGCATTTACCGATTTTTTCGAGCTAAATGGCCCTAAAATTGATAAGCACTACAAATGAACTCCGAAAAGGTTGAAAGTTGGCATGGTATCATCATTTCACCCACATATCATGTGCTACCAAGTTGATAGGGTTACGGCGAAAACTTGATGCACTTCGTGTACAAAATGGATAATCTCTTTCGAAGAATTAGGGTTTAAGACAAAAACTCGCGTGTTACAAAGGCATTTCATTTTTTTAACTTATTTCAACACCAGAATTTTTGTGCGTTCAGTATGCACCATTCGAAGGGAGGCCATCAATTTTCAACCCTTTCTGACATCATTAGCTATTTTTCATGCATTTATTGATTTTTTGAGCTAAATGACCCTGAAATTGATATGCACCACAAATGAACTCTAAAAAGGTTGAAACTTGGCATGGTATCATCACCCACATGGCTTGTGCTAAAAAGTTGAGAGGGTTACAGCAAAAACAGAATGCACTTCATGTGCAAAATGGACAATCTCTTTCGAAGTATGAGGGTTGAAGACGAAAACTCGCCTGTTACAAAGGCATTTCGTTTTTTTAACTTATTTCAACTCCAGAAGTTTTGTGCATTCAGTCTGCACCAATTAAAGGGAGGCCATCAATTTTTAACCCTTTCTGACTTCATTTTCTATTTTTCATGCATTTAATGATTTTTTTTGAGCTAAATGACCCTGAAATTGATAAGCATTACAACTGAACTTTGAAAAGGTTGAAACTTGGCATCGAATGGTCATTTCACCCACATAGCATGTGCTAAAAAGTTGAGAGGGTTACGACAAAAACTGGATCCACTTCGTATATAAAATGGACAATCTCTTTTTAAGTATCAGGGCTTAAGACGAAAACTCGCCTCTTACAAAGGCATTTCATTTTTTCTAAATTATTTCAACTCCAGATTTTTTGTGCTTTCAGTTTGCACCATTCGAAGGGAGGCCATCTATTTTCAACCCTTTTTGACTTCATTTGCTATTTTTCATGCATTTACTGATTTTTTGAGCTAAATGACCCTGAAATTGATATGCCCCACAAATGAACTCTGAAATGGTTGAAAGTTGGTGTGGTATCATCATTTCACCCACATAGCATGTGCTAAAAAGTTGAGAGGGTTATGGCAAAAACTAGATGCACTTCGTGTACAAAGTGGATAATCTCTTTTGAAGTATCTGGGTTTCAGACGAAAACTCGCCTGTTACAAAGGCACTTCATTTTTTAACTTATTTAAACTCCAGAATTTTTGTGCGTTCAGTATGCACCATTCGAAGGGAGGACATAAATTTTCAACCCTTTCTCACTTCATTTTTATTTTTCATGCATTTACTGATTTTTAGAGCAAAATGACCCTGAAATTGTTATGCACCACAAATGAACTCTGAAAAGGTTGAAAGTTGGCGTGGTATCACCATTTCACCCACATAGCATGTGCTAAAAAGTTGAGAGGGTTACTGCAAAAACTGGATGCACTTCGTGTACAAAGTGGACAATCTCTTTTGAAGTATCAGGGTTTCAGACGAAAACTCGCCTGTTACAAAGGCATTTCATTTTTTAACTTAATTAAACTCCAGACTTTTTGTGCGTTCAGTGTGCACCATTCGAAGGGAGGCCACCAATTTTTAACCCTTTCTCACTTCATTTGCTATTTTTCATGCATTTACTGATTTTTTCGAGCTAAATGGCCCTAAAATTGATAAGCACTACAAATGAACTCCGAAAAGGTTGAAAGTTGGCATGGTATCAGCATTTCACCCACATATCATGTGCTACAAAGTTGATAGGGTTACCACGAAAACTTGATGCACTTCGTGTACAAAATGGATAATCTCTTTCGAAGAATTAGGGTTTAAGTCAAAAACTCGCGTGTTACAAAGGCATTTCATTTTTTAACTTATTTCAACTCCAGAATTTTTGTGCGTTCAGTATGCACCATTCGAAGGGAGGCCATCAATTTTCAACCCTTTCTGACTTCATTAGCTATTTTTCATGCATTTATTGATTTTTTGAGCTAAATGACCCTGAAATTGATAAGCACTACAAATGAACTCCGAAAAGGTTGAAAGTTGGCATGGTATCATCATTTCACCCACATATCATGTGCTACAAAGTTGATAGGGTTACGGCGAAAACTTGATGCACTTCGTGTACAAAATGGATAATCTCTTTCGAAGAATTAGGGTTTAAGACAAAAACTCGCGTGTTACAAAGGCATTTCATTTTTTTAACTTATTTCAACTCCAGAATTTTTGTGCGTTCAGTATGCACCATTCGAAGGGAGGCCATCTATTTTAAACCCTTTCTGACTTCATTAGCTATTTTTCATGCATTGATTGATTTTTTGAGCTAAATGACCCTGAAATTGATATGCACCACAAATGAACTCTAAAAAGGTTGAAACTTGGCATGGTATCATCATTTCACCCACATAGCTTGTGCTAAAAAGTTGAGAGGGTTATAGCAAAAACAGAATGCACTTCATGTGCAAAATGGACAATCTCTTTCGAAGTATGAGGGTTGAAGACGAAAACTCGCCTGTTACAAAGGCATTTCGTTTTTTTAACTTATTTCAACTCTAGAAGTTTTGTGCATTCAGTATGGACCAATTAAAGGGAGGCCATCAATTTTTAACCCTTTCTGACTTCATTTTCTATTTTTCATGCATTTAATGATTTTTTTTGAGCTAAATGACCCTGAAATTGATAAGCATTACAACTAAACTTTTAAAAGGTTGAAACTTGGCATCGAATGGTCATTTCACCCACATAGCATGTGCTAAAAAGTTGAGAGGGTTACGGCAAAAACTGGATGCACTTCGTATATAAAATGGACAATCTCTTTTTAAGTATCAGGGCTTAAGACGAAAACTTGCCTCTTACAAAGGCATTTCATTTTTTCTAAATTATTTCAACTCCAGATTTTTTCTGCTTTCAGTTTGCACCATTCGAAGGGAGGCCGTCAATTTTCAACCCTTTTTGACTTCATTTGCTATTTTTCATGCATTTACTGATTTTTTGAGCTAAATGACCCTGAAATTGATATGCACCACAAATGAACTCTGAAATGGTTGAAAGTTGGTGCGGTATCATCATTTCACCCACATAGCATGTGCTAAAAAGTTGAGAGGGTTACGGCAAAAACTAGATGCACTTCGTGTACAAAGTGGATAATCTTTTTTGAATTATCTGGGTTTCAGACGAAAACTCGCCTGTTACAAAGGCACTTCATTTTTTAACTTATTTAAACTCCAGAATTTTTGTGCGTTCAGTATGCACCATTCGAAGGGAGGACACAAATTTTCAACCCTTTCTCACTTCATTTTTATTTTTCATGCATTTACTGATTTTTAGAGCTAAATGACCCTGAAATTGTTATGCACCACAAATGAACTCTGAAAAGGTTGAAAGTTGGCGTGGTATCATCATTTCACCCACATAGCATGTGGTAAAAAGTTGAGAGGGTTACGGCAAAAACTGGATGCACTTCGTGTACAAAGTGGATAATCTCTTTTGAAGTATCTGGGTTTCAGACGAAAACTCGCCTGCTACAAAGGCACTTCATTTTTAACTTATTTAAACTCCAGAATTTTTGTGCGTTCAGTATGCACCATTCGAAGGGAGGACATAAATTTTCAACCCTTTCTCACTTCATTTTTATTTTTCATGCATTTACTGATTTTTAGAGCTAAATGACCCTGAAATTGTTATGCACCACAAATGAACTCTGAAAAGGTTGAAAGTTGGCATGGTATCATCATTTCACCCACATAGCATGTGCTAAAAAGTTGAGAGGGTTACGGCAAAAACTGGATGCACTTCGTGTACAAAGTGGATAATCTCTTTTGAAGTATCAGGGTTTCAGACGAAAACTCGCCTGTTACAAAGGCATTTCATTTTTTAACTTAATTAAACTCCAGACTTTTTGTGCGTTCAGTATGCACCATTCGAAGGGAGGCCACAAATTTTTAACCCTTTCTGACTTCATTTGCTATTTTTCATGCATTTACTGATTTTTTCGAGCTAAATGGCCCTAAAATTGATAAGCACTACAAATGAACTCCGAAAAGGTTGAAAGTTGGCATGGTATCATCATTTCACCCACATATCATGTGCTACAAAGTTGATAGGGTTACGGCGAAAACTTGATGCACTTCGTGTACAAAATGGATAATCTCTTTCGAAGAATTAGGGTTTAAGACAAAAACTCGCGTGTTACGAAGGCATTTCATTTTTTTAACTTATTTCAACTCCAGAATTTTTGTGCGTTCAGTATGCACCATTCGAAAGGAGGCCATCAATTTTCAATCATTTCTGACTTCATTAGCTATTTTTCATGCATTTATTGATTTTTTGAGCTAAATGACCCTGAAATTGATATGCACCACAAATGAACTCTAAAAAGGTTGAAACTTGGCATGGTAACATCATTTCACCCACATAGCTTGTGCTAAAAAGTTGAGAGGGTTACAGCAAAATCAAAATGCACTTCATGTGCAAAATGGACAATCTCTTTCGAAGTATGAGGGTTGAAGACGAAAACTCGCCTGTTACAAAGGCATTTCGTTTTTTTAACTTGTTTCAACTCCAGAAGTTTTGTGCATTCAGTATGCACCAATTAAAGGGAGGCCATCAATTTTTAACCCTTTCTGACTTCATTTTCTATTTTTCATGCATTTAATGATTTTTTTGAGCTAAATGACCCTGAAATTGATAAGCATTACAACTGAACTTTGAAAAGGTTGAAACTTGGCATCGAATGGTCATTTCACCCACATAGCATGTGCTAAAAAGTTGAGAGGGTTACGGCAAAAACTGGATGCACTTCGTATATAAAATGGACAATCTCTTTTTAAGTATCAGGGCTTAAGACGAAAACTTGCCTCTTACAAAGGCATTTCATTTTTTCTTAATTCTTTCAACTCCAGATTTTTTGTGCTTTCAGTTTGCACCATTCGAAGGGAGGCCATCAATTTTCAACCCTTTTTGACTTCATTTGCTATTTTTCATGCATTTACTGATTTTTTGAGCTAAATGAACCTGAAATTGATATGCACCACAAATGAACTCTGAAATGGTTGAAAGTTGGTGTGGTATCATCATTTCACCCACATAGCATGTGCTAAAAAGTTGAGAGGGTTACGACAAAAACTAGATGCACTTCGTGTACAAAGTGGATAATCTCTTTTGAAGTATCTGGGTTTCAGACGAAAACTCGCCTGCTACAAAGGCACTTCATTTTTTAACTTATTTAAACTCCAGAATTTTTGTGCGTTCAGTATGCACCATTCGAAGGGAGGACATAAATTTTCAACCCTTTCTCACTTCATTTTTATTTTTCATGGATTTACTGATTTTTAGAGCTAAATGACCCTGAAATTGTTATGCACCACAAATGAACTCTGAAAAGGTTGAAAGTTGGCATGGTATCATCATTTCACCCACATAGCATGTGCTAAAAAGTTGAGAGGGTTACGGCAAAAACTGGATGCACTTCGTGTACAAAGTGGATAATCTCTTTTGAAGTATCAGGGTTTCAGACGAAAACTCGCCTGTTACAAAGGCATTTCATTTTTTAACTTAATTAAACTCCAGACTTTTTGTGCGTTCAGTATGCACCATTCGAAGGGAGGCCACAAATTTTTAACCCTTTCTGACTTCATTTGCTATTTTTCATGCATTTACTGATTTTTTCGAGCTAAATGGCCCTAAAATTGATAAGCACTACAAATGAACTCCGAAAAGGTTGAAAGTTGGCATGGTATCATCATTTCACCCACATATCATGTGCTACAAAGTTGGTAGGGTTACGGCGAAAACTTGATGCACTTCGTGTACAAAATGGATAATCTCTTTCGAAGAATTAGGGTTTAAGACAAAAACTCACGTGTTACAAAGGCATTTCATTTTTTTAACTTATTTCAACTCCAGAATTTTTGTGCGTTCAGTATGCACCATTCGAAGGGAGGCCATCAATTTTCAACCCTTTCTGACTTCATTAGCTATTTTTCATGCATTTATTGATTTTTTGAGCTAAATGACCCTGAAATTGATATGCACCACAAATGAACTCTAAAAAGGTTGAAACTTGGCATGGTATCATCATTTCACCCACATAGCTTGTGCTAAAAAGTTGAGAGGGTTACAGCAAAAACAGAATGCACTTCATGTGCAAAATGGACAATCTCTTTTGAAGTATGAGGGTTGAAGACGAAAACTCGCCTGTTACAAAGGCATTTCGTTTTTTTAACTTATTTCAACTCCAGAAGTTTTGTGCATTCAGTATGCACCAATTAAAGGGAGGCCATCAATTTTTAACCCTTTCTGACTTCATTTTCTATTTTTCATGCATTTAATGATTTTTTTTGAGCTAAATGACCCTGAAATTGATAAGCATTACAACTGAACTTTGAAAAGGTTGAAACTTGGCATCGAATGGTCATTTCACCCACATAGCATGTGCTAAAAAGTTGAGAGGGTTACGGCAAAAACTGGATGCACTTCGTATATAAAATGGACAATCTCTTTTTAAGTATCAGGGCTTAAGACGAAAACTCGCCTCTTACAAAGGCATTTCATTTTTTCTAAATTATTTCAACTCCAGATTTTTTGTGCTTTCAGTTTGCACCATTCGAAGGGAGGCTATCAATTTTCAACCCTTTTTGACTTCATTTGCTATTTTTCATGCATTTACTGATTTTTTGAGCTAAATGACCCTGAAATTGATATGCACCACAAATGAACTCTGAAATGGTTGAAAGTTGGTGTGGTATCATCATTTCACCCACATAGCATGTGCTAAAAAGTGGAGAGGGTTACGGCAAAAACTAGATGCACTTCGTGTACAAAGTGGATAATCTCTTTTGAAGTATCTGGGTTTCAGACGAAAACTCGCCTGTTACAAAGGCACTTCATTTTTTAACTTATTTAAACTCCAGAATTTTTGTGCATTCAGTATGCACCATTCGAAGGGAGGACATAAATTTTCAACCCTTTCTCACTTCATTTTTATTTTTCATGCATTTACTGATTTTTAGAGCTAAATGACCCTGAAATTGTTATGCACCACAAATGAACTCTGAAAAGGTTGAAAGTTGGCGTGGTATCATCATTTCACCCACATAGCATGTGCTAAAAAGTTGAGAGGGTTACGGCAAAAACTGGATGCACTTCGTGTACAAAGTGGATAATCTCTTTTGAAGTATCAGGGTTTCAGACGAAAACTCACCTGTTACAAAGGCATTTCATTTTTTAACTTAATTAAACTCCAGAGTTTTTGTGCGTTCAGTATGCACCATTCGAAGGGAGGCCACCAATTTTTAACCCTTTCTGACTTCATTTGCTATTTTTCATGCATTTACTGATTTTTTCGAGCTAAATGGCCCTAAAATTGATAAGCACTACAAATGAACTCCGAAAAGGTTGAAAGTTGGCATGGTATCATCATTTCACCCACATATCATGTGCTACAAAGTTGATAGGGTTACGGCGAAAACTTGATGCACTTCGTGTACAAAATGGATAATCTCTTTCGAAGAATTAGGGTTTAAGACAAAAACTCGCGTGTTACAAAGGCATTTCATTTTTTTAACTTATTTCAACTCCAGAATTTTTGTGCGTTCAGTATGCACCATTCGAAGGGAGGCCATCAATTTTCAACCCTTTCTGACTTCATTAGCTATTTTTCATGCATTTATTGATTTTTTGAGCTAAATGACCCTGAAATTGATATGCACCACAAATGAACTCTAAAAAGGTTGAAACTTGGCATGGTATCATCATTTGACCCACAAAGCTTGTGCTAAAAAGTTGAGAGGGTTACAGCAAAAACAGAATGCACTTCATGTGCAAAATGGACAATCTCTTTCGAAGTATGAGGGTTGAAGACGAAAACTCGCCTGTTACAAAGGCATTTGTTTTTTTAACTTATTTCAATTCCAGAAGTTTTGTGCATTCAGTATGCACCAATTAAAGGGAGGCCATCAATTTTTAACCCTTTCTGACTTCATTTTCTATTTTTCATGCATTTAATGATTTTTTTTTAGCTAAATGACCCTGAAATTGATAAGCATTACAACTGAACTTTGAAAAGGTTGAAACTTGGCATCGAATGGTCATTTCACCCACATAGCATGTGCTAAAAAGTTGAGAGGGTTACGACAAAAACTGGATGCACTTCGTATATAAAATGGACAATCTCTTTTTAAGTATCAGGGCTTAAGACGAAAACTCGCCTCTTACAAAGGCATTTCATTTTTTCTAAATTATTTCAACTCCAGATTTTTTGTGCTTTCAGTTTGCACCATTCGAAGGGAGGCTATCAATTTTCAACCCTTTTTGACTTCATTTGCTATTTTTCATGCATTTACTGATTTTTTGAGCTAAATGACCCTGAAATTGAAATGCACCACAAATGAACTCTGAAATGGTTGAAAGTTGGTGTGGTATCATCATTTCACCCACATAGCATGTGCTAAAAAGTTGAGAGGGTTACGGCAAAAACTAGATGCACTTCGTGTACAAAGTGGATAATCTCTTTTGAAGTATCTGGGTTTCAGACGAAAACTCGCCTGTTACAAAGGCACTTCATTTTTTAACTTATTTAAACTCCAGAATTTTTGTGCGTTCAGTATGCACCATTCGAAGGGAGGACATAAATTTTCAACCCTTTCTCACTTCATTTTTATTTTTCATGCATTTACTGATTTTTAGAGCTAAATGACCCTGAAATTGTTATGCACCACAAATGAACTCTGAAAAGGTTGAAAGTTGGCGTGGTATCATCATTTCACCCACATAGCATGTGCTAAAAAGTTGAGAGGATTACGGCAAAAACTGGATGCACTTCGTGTACAAAGTGGATAATCTCTTTTGAAGTATCAGGGTTTCAGACGAAAACTCGCCTGTTACAAAGGCATTTCATTTTTTAACTTAATTAAACTCCAGACTTTTTGTGCGTTCAGTATGCACCATTCGAAGGGAGGCCACCAATTTTTAGACCTTTCTGACTTCATTTGCTATTTTTCATGCATTTACTGATTTTTTTCGAGCTAAATGGCCCTAAAATTGATAAGCACTACAAATGAACTCCGAAAAGGTTGAAAGTTGGCATGGTATCATCATTTCACCCACATATCATGTGCTACAAAGTTGATAGGGTTACGGCGAAAACTTGATGCACTTCGTGTACAAAATGGATAATCTCTTTCGAAGAATTAGGGTTTAAGACAAAAACTCGCTGTTACAAAGGCATTTCATTTTTTTAACTTATTTCAACTCCAGAATTTTTGTGCGTTCAGTATGCACCATTCGAAGGGAGGCCATCAATTTTCAACCCTTTCTAACTTCATTAGCTATTTTTCATGCATTTATTGATTTTTTGAGCTAAATGACCCTGAAATTGATATGCACCACAAATGAACTCTAAAAAGGTTGAAACTTGGCATGGTATCATCATTTCACCCACATAGCTTGTGCTAAAAAGTTGAGAGGGTTACAGCAAAAACAGAATGCACTTCATGTGCAAAATGGACAATCTCTTTCGAAGTATGAGGGTTGAAGACGAAAACTCGCCTGTTACAAAGGCATTTCGTTTTTTTAACTTATTTCAACTCCAGAAGTTTTGTGCATTCAGTATGCACCAATTAAAGGGAGGCCATCAATTTTTAACCCTTTCTGACTTCATTTTCTATTTTTCATGCATTTAATGATTTTTTTGAGCTAAATGACCCTGAAATTGATAAGCATTACAACTGAACTTTGAAAAGGTTGAAACTTGGCATCGAATGGTCATTTCACCCACATAGCATGTGCTAAAAAGTTGAGAGGGTTACGGCAAAAATTGGATGCACTTCGTATATAAAATGGACAATCTCTTTTTAAGTATCAGGGCTTAAGACGAAAACTCGCCTCTTACAAAGGCATTTCATTTTTTCTAAATTATTTCAACTCCAGATTTTTTGTGCTTTCAGTTTGCACCATTCGAAGGGAGGCCATCAATTTTCAACCCTTTTTGACTTCATTTGCTATTTTTCATGCATTTACTGATTTTTTGAGCTAAATGACCCTGAAATTGATATGCACCACAAATGAACTCTGAAATGGTTGAAAGTTGGTGTGGTATCATCATTTCACCCACATAGCATGTGCTAAAAAGTTGAGAGGGTTACGGCAAAAACTAGATGCACTTCGTGTACAGAGTGGATAATCTCTTTTGAAGTATCTGGATTTCAGACGAAAACTCGCCTGTTACAAAGGCACTTCATTTTTTAACTTATTTAAACTCCAGAATTTTTGTGCGTTCAGTATGCACCATTCGAAGGGAGGACATAAATTTTCAACCCTTTCTCACTTCATTTTTATTTTTCATGCATTTACTAATTTTTAGAGCTAAATGACCCTGAAATTGTTATGCACCACAAATGAACTCTGAAAAGTTTGAAAGTTGGCGTGGTATCATCATTTCACCCACATAGCATGTGCTAAAAAGTTGAGAGGGTTACGGCAAAAACTGGATGCACTTCGTGTACAAAGTGGATAATCTCTTTTGAAGTATCAGGGTTTCAGACGAAAACTCGCCTGTTACAAAGGCATTTCATTTTTTAACTTAATTAAACTCCAGACTTTTTGTGCGTTCAGTATGCACCATTCGAAGGGAGGCCACCAATTTTTAACCCTTTCTGACTTCATTTGCTATTTTTCATGCATTTACTGATTTTTTCGAGCTAAATGGCCCTAAAATTGATAAGCACTACAAATGAACTCCGAAAAGGTTGAAAGTTGGCATGGTATCATCATTTCACCCACATATCATGTGCTACAAAGTTGATAAGGTTACGGCGAAAACTTTTTGCACTTCGTGTACAAAATGGATAATCTCTTTCGAAGAATTAGGGTTTAAGACAAAAACTCGCGTGTTACAAAGGCATTTCATTTTTTTAACTTATTTCAACTCCAGAATTTTTGTGCGTTCAGTATGCACCATTCGAAGGGAGGCCATCAATTTTCAACCCTTTCTGACTTCATTTGCTACTTTTCATGCATTTATTGATTTTTTGAGCTAAATGACCCTGAAATTGATATGCACCACAAATGAACTCTAAAAAGGTTTAGGTTGGCATGGTATCATCATTTCACCCACATAGCATGTGCTAAAAAGTTGAGAGGGTTACGACAAAAACTGGATGCACTTCATGTGCAAAATGGACAATCTGTTTCGAACTATAAGGGTTTCACACGAAAACTCGCCTATTACAAAGGCATTTGTCTTTTTTAACTTATTTCAAATCCAGACTTTTTGTGCGTCCAGTATGCACCATTCAAAGGGAGGCGATCAATTTTCATCACTTGCTAACTTCATTTGCTATTTTTCATGCATTTACGTATTTTTTTGAGCTAAATGACCGTGAAATTGATAACACTACAAATGAACTCTGAAAAGGTTGAAAGTTGGCATGAAATCATCATTTCACCCACATAGCATGTGCTAAATAGTTGAGAGGGTTACGGCAAAAACTGGATGCACTTCGTATACAAAATGGACAATCTCTTTTTAAGTATCAGGGTTTAAGACGAAAACTCGCCTCTTACAAAGGCATTTAATTTTTTCTAAATTATTTCAACTCCAGATTTTTTGTGCATTCAGTCTGCACCATTCGAAGGGAGGCCATCAATTTTCAACCCTTTCTGACTTCACTTGCTTTATTCATGCATTTACTGATTTTTTGAGCTAAATGACCCTGAAATTGATATGCACCACAAATGAACTCTGAAAAGGTTGAAAGTTGGCGTGGTATCATCATTTCACCTACATAGCATGTGCTAAAAAGTTGAGAGGGTTACGGCAAAAACTACATGCACTTCGTGTACAAAGTGGATAATCTCTTTTGAAGTATCTGGGTTTCAGACGAAAACTCGCCTGTTACAAAGGCACTTCATTTTTAAACTTATTTGAACTCCAGACATTTTGTGCATTCAGTATGCACCATTCGAAGGGAGGACATAAATTTTCAACCCTTTCTAACTTCATTTGCTATTTTTCATGCATTTACTCCTTTGTTTCAGCTAAATGACCCTAAAATTGATAAGCACTACAGATGAACTCTAAAAAGGTTGAAAGTTGGCATGGTATCATCATTTCACCCACATAGCTTGTGCTAAAAAGTTGAGAGGGTTACGGCAAAAACTGGATGCACTTCGTGTGCAAAATGGACAATCTCTTTCGAAGTATTAGGGTTTAAGACGAAAACTCGCCTGTTACAAAGGCATTTTGTTTTTTAACTTGTTTCAACTCCAGACTTTTTGTGCCCTCAGTATGCGCCATTCAAAGGGAGGCCATCAATTTTCAACCCTTTCTGACTTCATTTGCTATTTTTCATGCATTTATTGATTTTTTGAGCTAAATGACCCTGAAATTGATATGCACCACAAATGAACTCTGAAAAGGTTGAAAGTTGGCATGGTATCATCATTTCACCCACATAGCATGTGCTCAAAAGTTGAGAGGGTTACGGCAAAAACAGGATGCACTTCATGTGAAAATGGACAATCTCTTTCGAACTATAAGAGTTTAAGACGAAAACTCGCCTCCTACAAAGGCATCTCATTTTTTCTAACTTATTTCAACTCCAGGCTTTTTCTGTGTTCAATATGCACCATTCGAAGGGAGTCCCTCAATTTTCAACCCTTTCCGACTTCATTTGCTATTTTTCATGCATTTACTGATTTTTTCGAGCTAAATGACCCTGAAATTGATCAGCACTACAAATGAACTCTGAAAAGGTTGAAAGTTGGCACGGTATCATCATTTCACCCACATATAATGTGCTACAAAGTTGAGAGGGTTACGGCAAAAACTAGATGCACTTCGTGTACAAAATGGATAATCTCTTTCGAAGAATTAGGGTTTAAGACAAAAACTCGCCTGTTACAAAGGCATTTATTTTTTTACTTATTTCAACTCCAGAATTTTTGTGCGTTCAGTATGCACCATTCGAAGGGAGGCCAACAATTTACAACCCGTTCGGACTTCATTAGCTATTTTTCATGCATTTGTTGATATTTTTCTGAGCTAAATGACCCTGAAATTGATAAGCACTACAAATGAACTCTGAAAAGGTTGAAAAGTTGGCATGGTATCATCATTTCACCGACATAGCTTGTGCTAAAAAGTTGAGAGGGTTACGTCAAAAACAGGATGCACTTCGTGTACAAAATGGATAATCTCTTTCGAAGTATCACGGTTTAAGACAAAAACTCGCCTGACTTTTTGGGCATTCAGTATGCACCAATCAAAGGGAGGCCATCAATTTTTAACCCTTTCTGACTTCGTTTGCTATTTTTCATGCATTTAGTGATTTTTTTTGAGCTAAATGACCCTGAAATTGATAAGCACTACAAATGAACTCTGAAAAGGTTGAAAGTTGGCATGGAATCGTCATTTCACCCACATAGCATGTGCTACAAAGTTGAGAGGGTTACGACAAAAATTGGATGCACTTCGTGTACAAAATGGATAATCTCTTTTGAAGAATTAGGGTTTAAGACAAAAACTCGCCTGTTACAAAGGCATTTCATTTTTTCTAACTTATTTCATCTCCAGAATTTTTGTGCGTTCAGTACGCACCATTCGAAGGGAGGCCAACAATTTTCAACCCTTTCTGACTTCATTAGCTATTTTTCATGCCTTTATTGATTTTTGGAGCTAAATGACCCTGAAATTGATATGCACCACAAATGAACTCTAAAAAGGTTGAAACTTGGCATGGTATCATCATTTCACCCACATAGCTTGTGCTAAAAAGTTGAGAGGGTTACAGGAAAAACAGAATGCACTTCATGTGCAAAATGGACAATCTCTTTCGAAGTATGAGGGTTTCACACGAAAACTCGCCTGTTACAAAGGTATTTGTCTTTTTTAACTTATTTCAACTCCAGGCTTTTTGAGCGTTCAGTATGCACCATTCAAAGGGAGGCCATCAATTTTTAACCCTTTCTGACTTCATTTGCTATTTTTCATGCATTTACGTATTTTTTTGAGCTAAATGACCCTGAAATTGATAACACTACAAATGAACTCTGAAAAGGTTGAAAGTTGGCATGAAATCATCATTTCACCCACATAGCATGTGCTAAATAGTTGAGAGGGTTACGGCAAAAACTGGATGCACTTCGTATACAAAATGGACAATCTCTTTTTAAGTATCAGGGTTTAAGACGAAAACTCGCCTCTCACAAAGGCATTTCATTTTTTCTAAATTATTTAACCTCCTGATTTTTTGTGCATTCAGTATGCACCATTCGAAGGGAGGCCATCAATTTTCAACCCTTTCTGACTTCATTTGCTATTTTTCATGCATTTACTGATTTTTTGAGCTAAATGACCCTGAAATTGATATGCACCACAAATGAACTCTGAAAAGGTTGAAAGTTGGCATGGTATGATCATTTCACCCACATAGGATGTGCTAAAAAGTTGAGAGGGTTACGGCAAAAACTGGATGCACTTCATGTACAAAGTGGATAATCTCTTTTGAAGTATCAGGGTTTCAGACGAACACTCGCCCGTTACAAAGGCATTTCATTTTTTAACTTCTTTAAACTCCAGAATTTTTGTGCGTTCACCATGCACCATTCAAAGGGAGGACATCTATTTTCAACCCTTTATGACTTCATTTTCTATTTTTCATGCATTTACTGATTTTTATGAGCTAAATGACCCTGAAATTCATAAGCACTACAAATGAACTGTGGAAAGGTTGAAAGTTGGCTTGGTATCATCAGTTCAGCCACATATCATGTGCTAAAAAGTTGAGAGGGGTACAACAAAAACAGGATGCACTTCATGTGCAAAACGGACAATCTCTTTCGAACTATACGAGTTTCACACGAAAACTCGCCTGTTACAAAGGCATTTCATTTTTTAAAATTATTTCAACTCCAGACTTTTTGTGCGTTCAGTATGCACCATTCCAAGGGAGGCCACCAATTTTCAACCCTTTCTGACTTCATTTGCTATTTTTCATGCATTTACTAATTTTGTCGAGCTAAATGACCCTGAAATTGATAAGCACTACAAATGAACGCTGAAAAGGTTGAAAGTTGGCATGGTATCATCATTTCACCGACATATCATGTGCTCCAAAGTTGAGAGGCTTACGACAAAAACTGGATGCACTTCGTGTGCAAAATGGATAATCTCTTTCGAAGTATTAGGGTTTAAGATAAAAACTCGCCTCTTACAAAGGCATTTCATTTTTTAACTTATTTCAACTCCAGAATTTTTGTGCATTCAGTATGCACCATTCGAAGGGAGGCCATCAATTTTTAACCCTTTCTGACTTCATTTGCTATTTGTCATGCATTTGCTGATTTTTTTGAGCTAAATGACCCTTAAATTGATAAGCACTACAAATGAACTCTGAAAATGTTGAAAGTTGGCAAGGAATCGTCATTTAACCCACATAACATGTGCTAAAAAGTTGAGAGGGTTACGGCAAAAACTGGATGCACTTCGTATACAAAATGGACAATCTCTTTTGAAGTATCAGGGTTTAAGACGAAAACTCGCCTCTTACAAAGGCATTTAATTTTTTCTAAATTATTTCAAGTCCACACTTTTTGTGCATTCAGTATGCACCTTTCGAAGGGAGGCCATCAATTTTCAACCCTTTCTGACTTCATTTGCTATTTTTCATGCATTTACTGATTTGTTTTGAGCTAACTGAACCTGAAATTGATATGCACCACAAATAAAATCTGAAAAGGTTGAAAGTTGGCGTGGTATCATTATTTCACCGACATAGGATGTGCTAAAAAGTTGAGCGGGTTACGGCAAAAACTGGATGCACTTCGTGTACAAAATGGATAATCTCTTTTGAGGTATCAGGGTTTCAAACGAAAACTCACTTGTTACAAAGGTATTTCATTTTTTAACTTATTTAAACTCATGTCTTTTTGTGCGTTTAGTATGCACCATTCGAAGGGAGGACATCAATTTTCAACCCTTTCTCACTTCATTTGCTATTTTTCATGCATTTACTAATATTTTTTGAGCTAAATGACCCTGAAATTGATAAGCACTACAAATGAACTCTGAAAAGGTTGAAAGTTGGCATGGTATCATCATTTCACCCACATAGCATGTGCTAAAAAGTTGAGAGGGTTACGGCAAAAACAAGATGCACTTCATGTGCAAAATGGACAATCTCTTTGGAACTATAAGAGTTTCACACGAAAACTCACGTGTTACAAAGGCATTTCAATTTTTTAACTTATTTCAACTCCAGACATATTGTGTGTTCAGTATGCACCATTCAAAGGGAGGCCACTAGTTTTCAACCCTTTCTGACTTGATTCTCCATTTTTCCCGCATTTACTGATTTTGTTTCCAGCGAAATGACCCTGAAATTGATAAGCACTACAGATGAACTCTGAAAAGGTTGAAAGTTTGCATGGTATCATCATTTCACCCACATATCATGTGCTAAAAAGTTGAGAGGGTTACGGGATGCACTTCGTGTACAAAATGGACAATCTCTTTCGAAGTATCTAGGTTTAAGACGAAAACTTGCCTGTTACAAAGGCATTTCGTTTTATCTAACTAATTTCAACTCCAGACTTTTTGTGTGTTCAGTATGCACCATTCGAAGAGAGGCCATCAATTTTTAATCCTTTCTGACTTCATTTGCTATTTTTCAGGCATTTACTGATTTTTCAAGCTAAATGACCTTGAAATTGATAAGCACTAAAAATGAACTCTGAAAAGGTTGAATGTTGGCATGGAATCATCATTTCCCCCACATAGCATGTGATAAAATGTCAAGAGGGTTACGGTAAAAACTGGACACACTTCGTGCACAAAATGGACAATCTGTGTCAAAGTATTAGGGTTTAAGACGAAAACTAGCCTCTTACAAAGGCATTTCATTTTTTCTAACTTATTTCAACTCCAGAATTTTTGTGTGTTCAGTATGCACCATTCGAAGGGAGGACATCAATTTTCATCCCTTTCAGACTTCATATGCTATTTTTCATGCATTTACTGATTTTTTTAAGCTAAATCACCCTGAAATTGATAAGCACTACAAATGAACTCTGAAAGGGTTGAAAGTTGGCATGGTATCATCATTTCTCCCACATAGCATGTGCTAAAAAGTTGAGAGCCTTAGGGCAAAAACAGGATGCACTTCATTTGCAAAATGGACAATCTCTTACGAACTTTCAGTGTTTCACACAAAAACTGGATAATCTCTTTTTTTCTAAATTATTTCAACTCCAGACTTTTTGTGCATTCATTATGCACCATTCGAAGGGAGGCCATCAATTTTCTACCCTTTCTGACTTCATTTGCTATTTTTCATGCATTTACTGATTTCTTTGAGCTAAATGACCCAGAAATTGATATGCACCACAAATGAACTCTGAAAAGGTTGAGTTGGCGTGGTATCATCATTTCACCCACATAGCATGTGCTAAAAAGTTGAGAGGGTTACGGCAAAAACTGGATGCACTTCGTGTACAAAATGGATAATCTCCATCGAAGTATCAAGGTTTAAGACAAAAACTCGCCTGTTACAAAGGCATTTCATTTTTTAACTTCTTTCAATTCCAGAATTTTTGTGCATTCAGTATGCACCATTCGAAGGGAGGCCATCAATTTTCAAACCTTTCTGACTTCATTTGCTATTTTTCATGCATTTACTGATTTTTTTGAGCTAAATGACCCTGAAATTGGTAAGCACTACAAATGAACTCTGAAAAGGTTGAAAGTTGGCATGGTATCATCATTTCACCCACATATAATGCGCTAAAAAGTTGAGAGGGTTACGGCAAAAACTGGATGCACTTCATGTACAAAATGGACAATCTTTTTCGAAGTATCAGGGTTTAAGACGAAAACTCACCTGTTACAAAGGCATTTCATTTTTTTAACTTATTTCAACTCCAGACTTTTTGTGTGTTCAGTATGCACCATTCAAAGGGAGGCCATCAATTTTTAACCCTTTCTGACTTCATTTGCTATTTTTCATGCATTTACTGATTTTTCCGAGCTAAATGACCCTGAAATTGATAAGCACTACAAATGAACTCTGAAAAGGTTGAAAGTTGGCATGGAATCATCATTTCAACCACATAGCATGTGCTAAAAATTTGAGAGGGTTACGACAAGAACTAGATGCACTTCGTATACAAAATGGACAAGCTCTTTCGAAGTATCAGCGTTTAAGACGAAAACTCGCCTCTTACAAAGCCATTTCTTTTTTTCTAAATTATTTCAACTCCAGAAATTTTGTGCATTCATTATGCACCATTCGAAGGGAGGCCATCAATTTTCTACCCTTTCTGACTTCATTTGCTATTTTTCATGCATTTACTAATTTTTTGAGCTAAATGACCCAGAAATTGATATGCACCACAAATGAACTCTGAAAAGTTTGAAAGTTGGCATGGTATCATCATTTCACCCACATAGCATGTGCTAAAAAGTTGAGAGGGTTACGGCAAAAACTAGATGCACTTCGTGTACAAAATGGATAATCACTTTTGAAGTATCAGGGTTTGACGAAGACTCGCCTGTTACAAAGGCATTTCATTTTCTAAATTATTGAAACTCCAGGGTTTTTGTGCATTTAGTATGCACCATTCGAAGGGAGGCCATCAATTTTCAACCCTTTCTGACTACAGTTGCTATTTTTCATGGGTTTACTGATTTTTTTGGAGCTAAATGACCCTGCGATTGATAAGCACTACAAATGAACTCTGAAAAGGTTGAAAGTTGGCTTAGTATCATCATTTCACCCAAATATCATGTGCTAAAATGTTGAGAGGGTTACGGCAAAAACTGGATGCACTTCGTGTAGAAAATGGACAATCTCTTTCGAAGTATCAGGGTTTAAGACGAAACCTCGTGTGTTACAAAGGCATTTCGTTTTTTAACTTATTTCAACTCCAGACTTTTTGTGTGTTCAGTATGCACCATTCGAAGGGAGGCCATCAATTTTTAACCCTTTCTGACTTCATTGGCTATTTTTCATGCATTTACTGATTTTTCGGAGCTAAATGACCCTGAAATTGATAAGCACCACAAATGAACTCTGAAAAGGTTGAAAGTTGGCATGGAATAGTCATTTCACCAACATAGCATGTGCTAAAAAGTTGAGAGGAATATGAAAGGAACTGGATGCACTTCGTATACAAAATGGACAATCTCTTTCGAAATATCAGCGTTTAAGACGAAAACTCGCCTCTTACAAAGGCATTTCATTTTTTCTAAATTATTTCAACTACAGACTTTTTGTGCATTCAGTATGCACCATTCGAAGGGAGGCCATCAATTTTCAACCCTTTCTGACTTCATTTGCTATTTTTCATGCATTTACTGATTTCTTTGAGCTAAATGACCTAGAAATTGATATGCCCCACAAATGAACTCTGAAAAGGTTGAAAGTTGGCGTGGTATCATCATTTCACCCACATAGCATGTGCTAAAAAGTTGAGAGGGTTACGACAAAAACTGGATGCACTTCGTGTACAAAATGGATAATCTCCTTCGAAGTATCAAGGTTTAAGACAAAAACTCGCCTGTTAGACAGGCATTTCATTTTTTAACTTC
The DNA here is from genome assembly GCA_022496015.1 of Hordeum marinum. Classification (NCBI taxonomy): domain Eukaryota; kingdom Viridiplantae; phylum Streptophyta; class Magnoliopsida; order Poales; family Poaceae; genus Hordeum; species Hordeum marinum. The sequence continues at coordinate 117,381,627 of CM039677.1, forward strand.
TTTCAACTCCAGAATTTTTGTGCATTCAGTATGCACCATTCGAAGGGAGGCCATCAATTTTCAAACCTTTCTGAGTTCATTTGCTATTTTTCATGCATTTACTGATTTTTTTTTGAGCTAAATGACCCTCAAATTGGTAAGCAGTACAAATGAACTCTGAAAAGGTTGAAAGTTGGCATGGTATCATCATTTCACCCACATATAATGCGCTAAAAAGTTGAGAGGGTTACGGCAAAAACTGGATGCACTTCATGTACAAAATGGACAATCTTTTTCGAAGTATCAGGGTTTAAGACGAAAACTCGCCTGTTACAAAGGCATTTCATTTTTTTAACTTATTTCAACTCCAGACTTTTTGTGTGTTCAGTATGCACCATTCAAAGGGAGGCCATCAATTTTTAACCCTTTCTGACTTTATTTGCTATTTTTCATGCATTTACTGATTTTTTCGAGCTAAATGACCCTGAAATTGATAAGCACTACAAATGAACTCTGAAAAGGTTGAAAGTTGGCATGGAATCGTCATTTCACCCACATAGCATGTGCTAAAAATTTGAGAGGGTTACGACAAGAACTAGATGCACTTCGTATACAAAATGGACAAGCTCTTTCGAAGTATCAGCGTTTAAGACGAAAACTCGCCTCTTACAAAGGCATTTCTTTTTTTCTAAATTATTTCAACTCCAGAATTTTTGTGCATTCATTATGCACCATTCGAAGGGAGGCCATCAATTTTCTACCCTTTCTGACTTCATTTGCTATTTTCATGCATTTACTAATTTTTTTGAGCTAAATGACCCAGAAATTGATATGCACCACAAATGAACTCTGAAAAGTTTGAAAGTTGGCATGGTATCATCATTTCACCCACATAGCATGTGCTAAAAAGTTGAGAGGGTTACGGCAAAAACTAGATGCACTTCGTGTACAAAATGGATAATCACTTTTGAAGTATCAGGGTTTGACGAAGACTCGCCTGTTACAAAGGCATTTCATTTTTTAACTTATTGAAACTGCAGGCTCTTTGTGCGTTTAGTATGCACCATTCGAAGGGAGGCCATCAATTTTCAACCCTTTCTGACTACAGTTGCTATTTTTCATGCGTTTACTGATTTTTTTGGAGCTAAATGACCCTGCGATTGATAAGCACTACAAATGAACTCTGAAAAGGTTGAAAGTTGGCTTAGTATCATCATTTCACCCAAATATCATGTGCTAAAATGTTGAGAGGGTTACGGCAAAAACTGGATGCACTTCGTGTAGAAAATGGACAATCCCTTTCGAAGTATCAGGGTTTAAGACGAAAACTCGCGTGTTACAAAGGCATTTCGTTTTTTAACTTATTTCAACTGCAGACTTTTTGTGTGTTCAGTATGCACCATTCGAAGGGAGGCCATCAATTTTTAACCCTTTCTGACTTCATTGGCTATTTTTCATGCATTTACTGATTTTTCGGAGCTAAATGACCCAGAAATTGATTAGCACCACAAATGAACTCTGAAAAGGTTGAAAGTTGGCATGGAATAGTCATTTCACCAACATAGCATGTGCTAAAAACTTGAGAGGATTATGAAAGGAACTGGATCCACTTCGTATACAAAATGGACAATCTCTTTCGAAGTATCAGCGTTTAAGACGAAAACTCGCCTCTTACAAAGGCATTTCATTTTTTCTAAATTATTTCAACTACAGACTTTTTGTGCATTCAGTATGCACCATTCGAAGGGAGGCCATCAATTTTCAACCCTTTCTGACTTCATTTGCTATTTTTCATGCATTTACTGATTTCTTTGAGCTAAATGACCCAGAAATTGATATGCACCACAAATGAACTCTGAAAAGGTTGAAAGTTGGCATGGTATCATCATTTCACCCACATAGCATGTGCTAAAAAGTTGAGAGGGTTACGGCAACAACTGGATGCACTTCATGTACAAAATGGACAATCTTTTTCGAAGTATCAGGGTTTAAGACGAAAACTCGCCTGTTACAAAGGCATTTCATTTTTTTAACTTATTTCAACTCTAGACTTTTTGTGTGTTCAGTATGCACCATTCAAAGGGAGGCCATCAATTTTTAACCCTTTCTGACTTCATTTGCTATTTTTCATGCATTTACTGATTTTTCCGAGCTAAATGACCCTGAAATTGATAAGCACTACAAATGAACTCTGAAAAGGTTGAAAGTTGGCATGGAATCGTCATTTCACCCACATAGCATGTGCTAAAAATTTGAGAGGGTTACGACAAGAACTAGATGCACTTCGTATACAAAATGGACAAGCTCTTTCGAAGTATCAGCGTTTAAGACGAAAACTCGCCTCTTACAAAGGCATTTCTTTTTTTCTAAATTATTTCAACTCCAGAATTTTTGTGCATTCATTATGCACCATTCGAAGGGAGGCCATCAATTTTCTACCCTTTCTGACTTCATTTGCTATTTTTCATGCATTTACTAATTTTTTTGAGCTAAATGACCCAGAAATTGATATGCACCACAAATGAACTCTGAAAAGTTTGAAAGTTGGCATGGTATCATCATTTCACCCACATAGCATGTGCTAAAAAGTTGAGAGGGTTACGGCAAAAACTAGATGCACTTCGTGTACAAAATGGATAATCACTTATGAAGTATCAGGGTTTGACGAAGACTCGCCTGTTACAAAGGCATTTCATTTTTTAACTTATTGAAACTGCAGGCTCTTTGTGCGTTTAGTATGCACCATTCGAAGGGAGGCCATCAATTTTCAACCCTTTCTGACTACAGTTGCTATTTTTCATGCGTTTACTGATTTTTTTGGAGCTAAATGACCCTGCGATTGATAAGCACTACAAATGAACTCTGAAAAGGTTGAAAGTCGGCTTAGTATCATCATTTCACCCAAATATCATGTGCTAAAATGTTGAGAGGGTTACGGCAAAAACTGGATGCACTTCGTGTAGAAAATGGACAATCTCTTTCGAAGTATCAGGGTTTAAGACGAAAACTCGCGTGTTACAAAGGCATTTCGTTTTTTAACTTATTTCAACTGCAGACTTTTTGTGTGTTCAGTATGCACCATTCGAAGGGAGGCCATCAATTTTTAACCCTTTCTGACTTCATTGGCTATTTTTCATGCATTTACTGATTTTTCGGAGCTAAATGACCCTGAAATTGATCAGCACCACAAATGAACTCTGAAAAGGTTGAAAGTTGGCATGGAATAGTCATTTCACCAACATAGCATGTGCTAAAAACTTGAGAGGATTATGAAAGGAACTGGATCCACTTCGTATACAAAATGGACAATCTCTTTCGAAGTATCAGCGTTTAAGACGGAAACTCGCCTCTTACAAAGGCATTTCTTTTTTTCTAAATTATTTCAACTCCAGAATTTTTGTGCATTCAGTATGCACCATTCGAAGGGAGGCCATCAATTTTCAAACCTTTCTGACTTCATTTGCTATTTTTCATGCATTTATTGATTTTTTTTGAGCTAAATGACCCTGAAATTGGTAAGCACTACAAATGAACTCTGAAAAGGTTGAAAGTTGGCATGGTATCATCATTTCACCCACATATAATGCGCTAAAAAGTAGAGAGGGTTACGGCAAAAACTGGATGCACTTCATGTACAAAATGGACAATCTTTTTCGAAGTATCAGGGTTTAAGACGAAAACTCGCCTGTTACAAAGGCATTTCATTTCTTTAACTTATTTCAACTCCAGACTTTTTGTGTGTTCAGTATGCACCATTCAAAGGGAGGCCATCAATTTTTAACCCTTTCTGACTTCATTTGCTATTTTTCATGCATTTACTGATTTTTCCGAGCTAAATGACCCTGAAATTGATAAGCACTACAAATGAACTCTGAAAAGGTTGAAAGTTGGCATGGAATCATCATTTCACCCACATATCATGTGCTAAAAATTTGAGAGGGTTACGACAAGAACTAGATGCACTTCGTATACAAAATGGACAAGCCCTTTCGAAGTATCAGCGTTTAAGGCGAAAACTCGCCTCTTACAAAGGCATTTCTTTTTTTCTAAATTATTTCAACTCCAGAATTTTTGTGCATTCATTATGCACCATTCGAAGGGAGGCCATCAATTTTCTACCCTTTCTGACTTCATTTGCTATTTTTCATGCATTTACTAATTTTTTTGAGCTAAATGACCCAGAAATTGATATGCACCACAAATGAACTCTGAAAAGTTTGAAAGTTGGCATGGCATCATCATTTCACCCACATAGCATGTGCTAAAAAGTTGAGAGGGTTACGGCAAAAACTAGATGCACTTCGTGTACAAAATGGATAATCACTTTTGATGTATCAGGGTCTGACGAAGACTCGCCTGTTACAAAGGCATTTCATTTTTTAACTTATTGAAACTCCAGGCTTTTTGTGCGTTTAGTATGCACCATTCGAAGGGAGGCCATCAATTTTCAACCCTTTCTGACTATAGTTGCTATTTTTCATGCGTTTACTGATTTTTTTTGGAGCTAAATGACCTTGCGATTGATAAGCACTACAAATGAACTCTGAAAAGGTTGAAAGTTGGCTTCGTATCATCATTTCACCCAAATATCATGTGCTAAAATGTTTTGAGGGTTACGGCAAAAACTGGATGCACTTCGTGTAGAAAATGGACAATCTCTTTCGAAGTATCAGGGTTTAAGACGAAAACTCGCGTGTTACAAAGGCATTTCGTTTTTTAACTTATGTCAACTGCAGACTTTTTGTGTGTTCAGTATGCACCATTCGAAGGGAGGCCATCAATTTTTAACCCTTTCTGACTTCACTGGCTATTTTTCATGCATTTACTGATTTTTCGGAGCTAAATGACCCTGAAATTGATAAGCACCACAAATGAACTCTGAAAAGGTTGAAAGTTGGCACGGAATAGTCATTTCACCAACATAGCATGTGCTAAAAAGTTGACAGGATTATGAAAGGAACTGGATCCACTTCGTATACAAAATGGACAATCTCTTTCGAAGTATCAGCGTTTAAGACAAAAACTCGCCTCTTACAACGGCATTTCATTTTTTCTAAATTATTTCAACTACAGACTTTTTGTGCATTCAGTATGCACCATTCGAAGGGAGGCCATCAATTTTCAACCCTTTCTGACTTCATTTGCTATTTTTCATGCATTTACTGATTTCTTTGAGCTAAATGACCCAGAAATTGATATGCACCACAAATGAACTCTGAAAAGGTTGAAAGTTGGTGTGGTATCATCATTTCACCCACATAGCATGTGCTAAAAAGTTGAGAGGGTTACGGCAAAAACTGGATGCACTTCGTGTACAAAATGGATAATCTCCTTCGAAGTATCAAGGTTTAAGACAAAAACTCGCCTGTTACAAAGGCATTTCATTTTTTAACTTCTTTCAACTCCAGAATTTTTGTGCATTCAGTATGCACCATTCGAAGGGAGGCCATCAATTTTCAAACCTTTCTGACTTCATTTGTTATTTTTCATGCATTTATTGATTTTTTGAGCTAAATGACCCTCAAATTGGTAAGCACTACAAATGAACTCTGAAAAGGTTGAAAGTTGGCATGGTATCATCATTTCACCCACATATAATGCGCTAAAAAGTTGAGAGGGTTACGGCAAAAACTGGATGCACTTCATGTACAAAATGGACAATCTTTTTCGAAGTATCAGGGTTTAAGACGAAAACTCGCCTGTTACAAAGGCATTTCATTTTTTTAACTTATTTCAACTCCTGACTTTTTGTGTGTTCAGTATGCACCATTCAAAGGGAGGCCATCAATTTTTAACCCTTTCTGACTTCATTTGCTATTTTTCATGCATTTACTGATTTTTCCGAGCTAAATGACCCTGAAATTGATAAGCACTACAAATGAACTCTGAAAAGGTTGAAAGTTGGCATGGAATCATCATTTCACCCACATAGCATGTGCTAAAAATTTGAGAGGGTTACGACAAGAACTAGATGCACTTCGTATACAAAATGGACAAGCTCTTTCGAAGTATCACCGTTTAAGACGAAAACTCGCCTCTTACAAAGGCATTTCTTTTTTTCTAAATTATTTCAACTCCAGAATTTTTGTGCATTCATTATGCACCATTCGAAGGGAGGCCATCAATTTTCTACCCTTTCTGACTTCATTTGCTATTTTTCATGCATTTACTAATTTTTTTGAGCTAAATGACCCAGAAATTGATATGCACCACAAATGAACTCTGAAAAGTTTGAAAGTTGGCATGGTATCATCATTTCACCCACATAGCATGTGCTAAAAAGTTGAGAGGGTTACGGCAAAAACTAGATGCACTTCATGTACAAAATGGATAATCACTTTTGAAGTATCAGGGTTTGACGAAGACTCGCCTGTTACAAAGGCATTTCATTTTTTAACTTATTGAAACTCCAGGCTTTTTGTGCGTTTAGTATGCACCATTCGAAGGGAGGCCATCAATTTTCAACCCTTTCTGACTACAGTTGCTATTTTTCATGCGTTTACTGATTTTTTTTGGAGCTAAATGACCCTGCGATTGATAAGCACTACAAATGAACACTGAAAAGGTTGAAAGTTGGCTTAGTATCATCATTTCACCCAAATATCATGTGCTAAAATGTTGAGAGGGTTACGGCAAAAACTGGATGCACTTCGTGTAGAAAATGGACAATCTCTTTCGAAGTATCAGGGTTTAAGACGAAAACTCGCGTGTTACAAAGGCATTTCGTTTTTTAACTTATTCAACTGCAGACTTTTTGTGTGTTCAGTATGCACCATTCGAAGGGAGGCCATCAATTTTTAACCCTTTCTGACTTCATTGGCTATTTTTCATGCATTTACTGATTTTTCGGAGCTAAATGACCATGAAATTGATCAGCACCACAAATGAACTCTGAAAAGGTTGAAAGTTGGCATGGAATAGTCATTTCACCAACATAGCATGTGCTAAAAACTTGAGAGGATTATGAAAGGAACTGCATCCACTTCGTATACAAAATGGACAATCTCTTTCGAAGTATCAGCGTTTAAGAAGAAAACTCGCCTCTTACAAAGGCATTTCATTTTTTCTAAATTATTTCAACTACAGACTTTTTGTGCATTCAGTATGCACCATTCGAAGGGAGGCCATCAATTTTCAACCCTTTCTGACTTCATTTGCTATTTTTCATGCATTTACTGATTTCTTTGAGCTAAATGACCCAGAAATTGATATGCACCACAAATGAACTCTGAAAAGGTTGAAAGTTGGCGTGGTATCATCATTTCACCCACATAGCATGTGCTAAAAAGTTGAGAGGGTTACGGCAAAAACTGGATGCACTTCGTGTACAAAATGGATAATCTCCTTCGAAGTATCAAGGTTTAAGACAAAAACTCGCCTGTTACAAAGGCATTTCATTTTTTAACTTCTTTCAACTCCAGAATTTTTGTGCATTCAGTATGCACCATTCGAAGGGAGGCCATCAATTTTCAAACCTTTCTGACTTCATTTGCTATTTTTCATGCATTTATTGATTTTTTTTGAGCTAAATGACCCTCAAATTGGTAAGCACTACAAATGAACTCTGAAAAGGTTGAAAGTTGGCATGGTATCATCATTTCACCCACATATAATGCGCTAAAAAGTTGAGAGGGTTACGGCAAAATTTGGATGCACTTCATGTACAAAACGGACAATCTTTTTCGAAGTATCAGGGTTTAAGACGAAAACTCGCCTGTTACAAAGGCATTTCATTTTTTTAACTTATTTCAACTCCTGACTTTTTGTGTGTTCAGTATGCACCATTCCAAGGGAGGCCATCAATTTTTAACCCTTTCTAACTTCATTTGCTATTTTTCATGCATTTACTGATTTTTCCGAGCTAAATGACCCTGAAATTGATAAGCACTACAAATGAACTCTGAAAAGGTTGAAAGTTGGCATGGAATCATCATTTCACCCACATAGCATGTGCTAAAAATTTGAGAGGGTTATGACAAGAACTAGATGCACTTCGTATACAAAATGGACAAGCTCTTTCGAAGTATCACCGTTTAAGACGAAAAGTCGCCTCTTACAAAGGCATTTCTTTTTTTCTAAATTATTTCAACTCCAGAATTTTTGTGCATTCATTATGCACCATTCGAAGGGAGGCCATCAATTTTCTACCCTTTCTGACTTCATTTGCTATTTTTCATGCATTTACTAATTTTTTTGAGCTAAATGACCCAGAAATTGATATGCACCACAAATGAACTCTGAAAAGTTTGAAAGTTGGCATGGTATCATCATTTCACCCACATAGCATGTGCTAAAAAGTTGAGAGGGTTACGGCAAAAACTAGATGCACTTCGTGTACAAAATGGATAATCACTTTTGATGTATCAGGGTTTGACGAAGACTCGCCTGTTACAAAGGCATTTCATTTTTTAACTTATTGAAACGCCAGGCTTTTTGTGCGTTTAGTATGCACCATTCGAAGGGAGGCCATCAATTTTCAACCCTTTCTGACTACAGTTGCTATTTTTCATGCGTTTATTGATTTTTTTTGGAGCTAAATGACCCTGCGATTGATAAGCACTACAAATGAACTCTGAAAAGGTTGAAAGTTGGCTTAGTATCATCATTTCACCCAAATATCATGTGCTAAAATGTTGAGAGGGTTACGGCAAAAACTGGATGCACTTCGTGTAGAAAATGGACAATCTCTTTCGAAGTATCAGGGTTTAAGACGAAAACTCGCGTGTTACAAAGACATTTCGTTTTTTAACTTATTTCAACTGCAGACTTTTTGTGTGTTCAGTATGCACCATTCGAAGGGAGGCCATCAATTTTTAACCCTTTCTGACTTCATTGGCTATTTTTCATGCATTTACTGATTTTTCGGAGCTAAATGACCCTGAAATTGATCAGCACCACAAATGAACTCTGAAAAGGTTGAAAGTTGGCATGGAATAGTCATTTCACCAACATAGCATGTGCTAAAAACTTGAGAGGATTATGAAAGGAACTGGATCCACTTCGTATACAAAATGGACAATCTCTTTCGAAGTATCAGCGTTTAAGAAGAAAACTCGCCTCTTACAAAGGCATTTCATTTTTTCTAAATTATTTCAACTACAGACTTTTTGTGCATTCAGTATGCACCATTCGAAGGGAGGCCATCAATTTTCAACCCTTTCTGACTTCATTTGCTATTTTTCATGCATTTACTGATTTCTTTGAGCTAAATGACCCAGAAATTGATATGCACCACAAATGAACTCTGAAAAGGTTGAAAGTTGGCGTGGTATCATCATTTCACCCACATATAATGCGCTAAAAAGTTGAGAGGGTTACGGCAAAAACTGGATGCACTTCGTGTACAAAATGGATAATCTCCTTCGAAGTATCAAGGTTTAAGACAAAAACTCGCCTGTTACAAAGGCATTTCATTTTTTAACTTCTTTCAACTCCAGAATTTTTGTGCATTCAGTATGCACCATTCGAAGGGAGGCCATCAATTTTCAAACCTTTCTGACTTCATTTGCTATTTTTCATGCATTTATTGATTTATTTTGAGCTAAATGACCCTCAAATTGGTAAGCACTACAAATGAACTCTGAAAAGGTTGAAAGTTGGCATGGTATCATCATTTCACCCACATATAATTCGCTAAAAAGTTGAGAGGGTTACGGCAAAAACTGGATGCACTTCATGTATAAAATGGACAATCTTTTTCGAAGTATCAGGGTTTAAGACGAAAACTCGCCTGTTACAAAGGCATTTCATTTTTTTAACTTATTTCAACTCCTGACTTTTTGTGTGTTCAGTATGCACCATTCAAAGGGAGGTCATCAATTTTTAACCCTTTCTGACTTCATTTGCTATTTTTCATGCATTTACTGATTTTTCCGAGCTAAATGACCCTGAAATTGATAAGCACTACAAATGAACTCTGAAAAGGTTGAAAGTTGGCCTGGAATCATCATTTCACCCACATGGCATGTGCTAAAAATTTGAGAGGGTTACGACAAGAACTAGATGCACTTCGTATACAAAATGGACAAGCTCTTTCGAAGTATCACCGTTTAAGACGAAAACTCGCCTCTTACAAAGGCATTTCTTTTTTTCTAAATTATTTCAACTCCAGAATTTTTGTGCATTCATTATGCACCATTCGAAGGGAGGCCATCAATTTTCTACCCTTTCTGACTTCATTTGCTATTTTTCATGCATTTACTAATTTTTTTGAGCTAAATGACCCAGAAATTGATATGCACCACAAATGAACTCTGAAAAGTTTGAAAGTTGGCATGGTATCATCATTTCACCCACATAGCATGTGCTAAAAAGTTGAGAGGGTTACGGCAAAAACTAGATGCACTTCGTGTATAAAATGGATAATCACTTTTGAAGTATCAGGGTTTGACGAAGACTCGCCTGTTACAAAGGCATTTCATTTTTTAACTTATTGAAACTCCAGGCTTTTTGTGCGTTTAGTATGCACCATTCGAAGGGAGGCCATCAATTTTCAACCCTTTCTGACTACAGTTGCTATTTTTCATGCGTTTACTGATTTTTTTTGGAGCTAAATGACCCTGCGATTGATAAGCACTACAAATGAACTCTGAAAAGGTTGAAAGTTGGCTTAGTATCATCATTTCACCCAAATATCATGTGCTAAAATGTTGAGAGGGTTGCGGCAAAAACTGGATGCACTTCGTGTAGAAAATGGACAATCTCTTTCCAAGTATCAGGGTTTAAGACGAAAACTCGCGTGCTACAAAGGCATTTCGTTTTTTAACTTATGTCAACTCCAGACTTTTTGTGTGTTCAGTATGCACCATTCGAAGGGAGGCCATCAATTTTTAACCCTTTCTGACTTCACTGGCTATTTTTCATGGATTTACTGATTTTTCGGAGCTAAATGACCCTGAAATTGATAAGCACCACAAATGAACTCTGAAAAGGTTGAAAGTTGGCATGGAATAGTCATTTCACCAACATAGCATGTGCTAAAAAGTTGAGAGGATTCTGAAAGGAACTGGATGCACTTCGTATACAAAATGTACAATCTCTTTCGAAGTATCAGCGTTTAAGACGAAAACTCGCCTCTTACAAAGGCATTTCATTTTTTCTAAATTATTTCAACTACAGACTTTTTGTGCATTCAGTATGCACCATTCGAAGGGAGGCCATCAATTTTCAACCCTTTCTGACTTCATTTTCTATTTTTCATGCATTTACTGATTTTTTGAGATAAATGACCCAAAAATTGATATGCACCACAAATGAACTCTGAAAAGGTTGAAAGTTGGCGTGGTATCATCATTTCACCCACATAGCATGTGCTAAAAAGTTGAGAGGGTTACGGAAAAAACTGGATGCACTTCGTGTACAAAATGGATAATCACTTTTGAAGTATTAGGGTTTGACGAAAACTCGCCTGTTACAAAGGCTTTTCATTTTTTAACTTATTTCAACTCCTGACTTTTTGTGTGTTCAGTATGCACCATTCCACGGGAGGCCATCAATTTTTAACCCTTTCTGACTTCATTTGCTATTTTTCATGCATTTACTGATTTTTCCGAGCTAAATGACCCTGAAATTGATAAGCACTACAAATGAACTCTGAAAAGGTTGAAAGTTGGCATGGAATCATCATTTCACCCACATAGCATGTGCTAAAAATTTGAGAGGGTTACGACAAGAACTAGATGCACTTCGTATACAAAATGGACAAGCTCTTTCGAAGTATCAGCGTTTAAGACGAAAACTCGCCTCTTACAAAGGCATTTCTTTTTTTCTAAATTATTTCAACTCCAGAATTTTTGTGCATTCATTATGCACCATTCGAAGGGAGGCCATCAATTTTCTACCCTTGCTGACTTCATTTGCTATTTTTCATGCATTTACTAATTTTTTTGAGCTAAATGACCCAGAAATTGATATGCACCACAAATGAACTCTGAAAAGTTTGAAAGTTGGCATGGTATCATCATTTCACCCACATAGCATGTGCTAAAAAGTTGAGAGGGTTACGGCAAAAACTAGATGCACTTCGTGTACAAAATGGATAATCACTTTTGAAGTATCAGGGTTTGACGAAGACTCGCCTGTTACAAAGGCATTTCATTTTTTAACTTATTGAAACTCCAGGCTTTTTGTGCGTTTAGTATGCACCATTCGAAGGGAGGCCATCAATTTTCAACCCTTTCTGACTACAGTTGCTATTTTTCATGCGTTTACTGATGTTTTTGGAGCTAAATGACCCTGCGATTGATAAGCACTACAAATGAACTCTGAAAAGGTTGAAAGTTGGCTTAGTGTCATCATTTCACCCAAATATCATGTGCTAAAATGTTGAGAGGGTTACGGCAAAAACTGGATGCACTTCGTGTAGAAAATGGACAATCTCTTTCGAAGTATCAGGGTTTAAGACGAAAACTCGCGTGCTACAAAGGCATTTCGTTTTTTAACTTATGTCAACTCCAGACTTTTTGTGTGTTCAGTATGCACCATTCGAAGGGAGGCCATCAATTTTTAACCCTTTCTGACTTCACTGGCTATTTTTCATGCATTTACTGATTTTTCGGAGCTAAATGACCCTGAAATTGATAAGCACCACAAATGAACTCTGAAAAGGTTGAAAGTTGGCATGGAATAGTCATTTCACCAACATAGCATGTGCTAAAAAGTTGAGAGGATTCTGAAAGGAACTGGATGCACTTCCTATACAAAATGGACAATCTCTTTCGAAGTATCAGCGTTTAAGACGAAAACTCGCCTCTTACAAAGGCATTTCATTTTTTCTAAATTATTTCAACTACAGACTTTTTGTGCATTCAGTATGCACCATTCGAAGGGAGGCCATCAATTTTCAACCCTTTCTGACTTCATTTTCTAGTTTTCATGCATTTACTGATTTTTTTGAGATAAATGACCCAAAAATTGGTATGCACCACAAATGAACTCTGAAAAGGTTGAAAGTTGGCGTGGTATCATCATTTCACCCACATAGCATGTGCTAAAAAGTTGAGAGGGTTACGGAAAAAACTGGATGCACTTCGTGTACAAAATGGATAATCACTTTTGAAGTATTAGGGTTTGACGAAAACTCGCCTGTTACAAAGGCTTTTCATTTTTTAACTTATTTCGACTCCAAACTTATTATGTGTTCAGTATGCACCATTCGTAGGGAGGCCACTAAATTTCAACCCTTTCAGACATCATTTGCTATTTTTCATGCATTTACTGATTTTTTTCACCAACTAAATGACCTTGAAATTGATAAGCACTATAGATGAACTCTTAAAAGGTTGATAGTTGGCATGGTATCATCATTTCACCCACATAGCATGTGCTAAAAAGTTGAGAGGCTTACGGCAAAAACAGGATGCACTTCATGTGCAAAATGGACAATCTCTTTCTAACTATTATAGTTTCACACGAAAACTCGCCTGTTACAAAGGCATTTCAATTTTTTAACTTATTTCAACTCCAAACTTATTATGTGTTCAGTATGCACCATTCGACGGGAGGCCACTAAATTTCAACCCTTTCAGACATCATTTGCTATTTTTCATGCATTTACTGATTTTTTTCCAACTAAGTGACCTAGAAATTGATAAGCACTATAGATGAACTCTTAAAAGGTTGACAGTTTGCATGGTATCATAATTTCACCCACATAGCATGTGCTAAAAAGTTGAGAGGGTTACGACAAAAACTGGATGCACTTCGTGTACAAAATGGACAATCTCTTTCGAAGTATCAGGGTTTAAGACGAAAACTCGCCGGTTACAAAGCCATTTTATTTTTTCTAACTTATTTCAACTCCAGACTTTTTGTGTGTTCAGTATGCATCATTCGAAGAGTGGCTATCAATTTTTAATCCTTTCTAACTTCATTTGCTATTTTTCAGGCATTTACTGATTTTTTCGAGTAAATGACCCTGAAATTGATAAGCACTAAGACTGAACTCTGAAAAGGTTGAATGGTGGCATGGAATCATCATTTCACCCACATAGCATGTGCTAAAAAGTTGAGAGGGTTACGGCAAAAACTGGATGCACTTCGTGCACAAAATGGACAATCTCTTTCGAAGTATTAGGGTTTAAGACGAAAGCTCGCCTCTTACAAATGCATTTCATTTTTTCTAACTTATTTCAACTCTAGACTTTTTGTGCATTCAGTATGCACCATTCGAAGGGAGTCCATCAATTTTCAACCCTTTCTAGCTTCATTTGCTATTTTTCATGCATTTACTGATATTTTTTGAGCTAAATGACATTGAAATTGATAAGCACTACAAATGAACTCTGAAAAGGTTCAAAGTTGGCATGGTATCATCATTTCATCCACATATCATGTGCTAAAAAGTTGAGAGGGTTACGGAAAAAACTGGACGCACTTCGTGTACAAAATGGATAATCTCTTTCGAAGTATAAGGGTTTCAGACGAAAACTCGCCTGTTACAAAGGCATTTCATTTATTAACTTATTTCAACTCCAGACTTTTTGTGCGTTCTATATGCACCATTCGAAGGGAGGAAATCAATTTTCAACCCTTTCTGACTTCATTTGCTATTTTTCATGCATTTACTGATTTTTTTAGCTAAATTACCGTGAAGTTGATAAGCACTACAAATGAACTCTGAAAAGGTTGAAAGTTGGCATGGTATCGTCATTTCACCCACATAGCATGTGCTAAAAAGTTGAGATGGTTACAGGAAAAACAGGATGCACTTGATGTGCAATATGGACAATCTCTTTCGAACGATAAGAGTTTCACACGAAAACTCGCCTGTTACAAAGGCATTTCATTTTTTTAACTTATTTCAACAACACACTTTTTGTGCGTTTAGTATGCACCATTCGAAGGGAGGCCAGCAATTTTCAACCCTTTCTAACTTCATTTGCTATTTTTCATGCATTTACTGATTTGTTTCAGCTAAATGACCCTAAAATTGAAATGCACTACAGATGAACTCTGAAAAGGTTGAAAGTTCGCATGGTATCATCATTTCACCAACATATCATGTGCTAAAATCTTGAGAGGGTTACGGCAAAAGCTGGATGCACTTAGTGTACAAAATGGATAATCTCTTTCGAAGTATCAGGGTTTAAGACGAAAACTCGCCTGTTAAAAAGGCATTTCGTTTTTTAACTTATTTCAACTGCAGACTTTTTGTGCCTTCAGTATGCACATTCGAAGGGAGGCCATCAATTTTTAACCCTTTCTGACTTCATTTGCTATTTTTCATGTATTTACTGATTTTTTTGATCTAAATGACCCTGAAATTGATAAGTACTACAAATGACCTCTGAAAAGGTTGAGAGTTGGCATGGAATCGTCATTTCACCGACATAGCATGTGCTAAAAAGTTGAGAGGGTTACGGCAAAAACTGGATGCACTTCGAGTACAAAATGGACAATCTCTTCCGAAGTATGAGAGTTTAAGACGAAAACTCGCATCTTACAAAGGCATTTCATTTTTTCTAACTTATTTCAACTCCAGACTTTTTGTGTGTTCAGTATGCATCATTCGAAGAGTGGCTATCAATTTTTAATCCTTTCTAACTTCATTTGCTATTTTTCAGGCATTTACTGATTTTTTCGAGTAAATGACCCTGAAATTGATAAGCACTAAAACTGAACTCTGAAAAGGTTGAATGTTGGCATGGAATCATCATTTCACCCACATAGCATGTGCTAAAAAGTTGAGAGGGTTACGGCAAAAACTGGATGCACTTCGTGCACAAAATGGACAATCTCTTTCGAAGTATTAGGGTTTAAGACGAAAGCTCGCCTCTTACAAATGCATTTCATTTTTTCTAACTTATTTCAACTCCAGACTTTTTGTGCGTTCAGTATGCACCATTCGAAGGGAGTCCATCAATTTTCAACCCTTTCTAGCTTCATTTGCTATTTTTCATGCATTTACTGATATTTTTTGAGCTAAATGACATTGAAATTGATAAGCACTACAAATGAACTCTGAAAAGGTTCAAAGTTGGCATGGTATCATCATTTCATCCACATATCATGTGCTAAAAAGTAGAGAGGGTTACGGAAAAAACTGGACGCACTTCGTGTACAAAATGGATAATCTCTTTCGAACTATAAGGGTTTCAGACGAAAACTCGCCTGTTACAAAGGCATTTCATTTATTAACTTATTTCAACTCCAAACTTTTTGTGCGTTCTATATGCACCATTCGAAGGGAGGAAATCAATTTTCAACCCTTTCTGACTTCATTTGCTATTTTCCATGCATTTACTGATTTTTTTAGCTAAATTACCGTGAAGTTGATAAGCGCTACGAATGAACTCTGAAAATGTTGAAAGTTGGCATGGTACCGTCATTTCACCCACATAGCATGTGCTAAAAAGTTGAGATGGTTACAGGAAAAACAGGATGCACTTGATGTGCAATATGGACAATCTCTTTCGAACGAAAAGAGTTTCACACGAAAACTCGCCTGTTACAAAGGCATTTCATTTTTTTAACTTATTTCAACAACACACTTTTTGTGCGTTTAGTATGCACCATTCGAAGGGAGGCCAACGATTTTCAACCCTTTCTGACTTCATTTGCTATTTTTCATGCATTTATTGATTTGTTTCAGCTAAATGACCCTAAAATTGAAAAGCACTACAGATGAACTCTGAAAAGGTTGAAAGTTCGCATGGTATCATCATTTCACCAACATATCATGTGCTAAAATCTTGAGAGGGTTACGGCAAAAGCTGGATGCACTTAGTGTACAAAATGGATAATCTCTTTCGAAGTATCAGGGTTTAAGACGAAAACTCTCCTGTTAAAAAGGCATTTCGTTTTTTAACTTATTTCAACTGCAGACTTTTTGTGCCTTCAGTATGCACATTCGAAGGGAGGCCATCAATTTTTAACCCTTTCTGACTTCATTTGCTATTTTTCATGTATTTACTGATTTTTTGATCTAAATGACCCTAAAATTGATAAGTACTACAAATGACCTCTGAAAAGGTTGAGAGTTGGCATGGAATCGTCATTTCACCGACATAGCATGTGCTAAAAAGTTGAGAGGGTTACGACAAAAATGGATGCACTTCGAGTACAAAATGGACAATCTCTTCCGAAGAATCAGAGTTTAAGACGAAAACTCGCATCTTACAAAGGCATTTCATTTTTTCTAACTTATTTCAACTCCAGACTTTTTGTCCATTCAGTATGCACCAGTCAAGGGAGGCCATCTATTTTCAACCTTTCTAACTTCATTTGCTATTTTTCATGCATTTACTCATTTTTTAGCTAAATGACCAAGAAATGGATAAGCACGACAAATGAACACTGAAAAGGTTGAAAGTTGGCATGGTATCATCATTTCACCCACATAGCATGTGCTAAAAAGTTGAGAGGGTTACGACAAAAATAGGATGCACTTCATGTGCAAAATGGACAATCTCTTTCGAACTATAAGAGTTTCACACGAAAACTCGCCTGTTACGAAGGCTTTTCATTTGTTAACTTATTTCAACTCCAGACTTTTTGTGTGTTCAATATGCACCACTCAAAGGGAGGCCACCAATTTTCAATGCTTTCTGACTTCATTTGCTATTATTCATGCATTTACTGATTTGTTTCAGCTAAATGACCCTGAAATTGATAAGCACTACAGATGAACTCTGAAAAGGTTGAAAGTTGGCACGGTATCATAATTTTACCCACATATCATGTGCTAAAAAGTTGAGAGGGTTACGGCAACAACTGGATGCACTTCGTGTACAAAATGGACAATCTCTTTCGAAGTATCAGGGTTTAAGACGAAAACTCGCCTGTTACAAAGGCATTTTGTTTTTGAACTCATTTCATCTCTAGAATTTTTGTGACTTCACTATGCAGCATTCGAAGGGAGGCCATCAATGTTCAACCCTTTCCGACTTCATTTGCTATTTTTCATGCATTTACTGATTTTTTTAGAGCTAAATGACCCTGAAATTTATAAGGACGACAAATGAACTATGAAAAGGTTGAAAGTTGGCATGGTAACATCATTTCACCCACATACCATGTGCTAAAAAGTTGAGAGGGTTACGGCAAAAATAGGATGCACTTCGTGTACAAAATGGACAATCTCTTCCGAAGTATCAAGGTTTAAGACGAAACCTCGCCTGTCACAAAGGCATTTCATTTCTTAAACTTATTTCAACTCCAGACTTTTTGTGCGTTCAGTATGCACCATTCAAAGAGAGGTGATCCATTTTCAACCCTTTCTAACTTCATCTACTATTTTCATGCATTTACTGATTTTTTTGAGCTAAATGACCCTAAAATTGATAAGCACTACAAATGAACTCTGAAAAGGTTGAAAGTTGGCACGGAATCATCATTTCACCCAAATAGCATGTGCTAAAAAGTTGATAGGGTTACGGCAAAAACTGGATGCACTTCGTGTACAAAATGGACAATCTCTTTCGAAGTATCAGGGTTTAAGACGAAAACTCGCCTCTTACAAAGGCATTTCGTTTTTGAACTCATTTCATCTCTAGAATTTTTGTGACTTCAGTATGCAGCATTCAAAGGGAGGCCATCAATGTTCAACCCTTTCCGACTTCATTTGCTATTTTTCATGCATTTACTGATTTTTTGAGCTAAATGACCCTGAAATTTATAAGGACGACAAATGAACTATGAAAAGGTTGAAACTTGGCATGGTATCGTCATTTCACCCACATATCAGGTGCAAAAAAGTTGTGAGGGTTACGGCAAAAACTGAATGCACTTCGTGTACAAAATGGACAATCTGTTTCGAAGTATCAGGGTTTAAGACGAAAACTCGCCTCTTACAAAGGCATTTCATTTTTTCTAACTTATTTCAACTCCAGACTTTTGGTGCGTGCAGTATGCACCATTCGAAGGGAGGCCATCAATTTTTAGCCCTTTCTGACTTAATTTGCTATTTTTCATGCATTTACTGATTTTTTTTAGAGCTAAATGACCCTGAAATTTATAAGGACGACAAATGAACTATGAAAAGGTTGAAAGTTGGCATGGTAACATCATTTCACCCACATACCATGTGCTAAAAAGTTGAGAGGGTTACGGCAAAAATAGGATGCACTTCGTGTACAAAATGGACAATCTCTTTCGAAGTATCAAGGTTTAAGACGAAACCTCGCCTGTCACAAAGGCATTTCATTTCTTAAACTTATTTCAACTCCAGACTTTTTCTGCGTTCAGTATGCACCATTCAAAGAGAGGTGATCCATTTTCAACCCTTTCTAACTTCATCTACTATTTTTCATGCATTTACTGATTTTTTTGAGCTAAATGACCCTAAAATTGATAAGCACTACAAATGAACTCTGAAAAGGTTGAAAGTTGGCACGGAATCATCATTTCACCCAAATAGCATGTGCTAAAAAGTTGATAGGGTTACGGCAAAAACTAGATGCACTTCGTGTACAAAATGGACAATCTCTTTCGAAGTATCAGGGTTTAAGACGAAAACTCGCCTCTTACAAAGGCATTTCGTTTTTGAACTCATTTCATCTCTAGAATTTTGGTGACTTCAGTATGCAGCATTCAAAGGGAGGCCATCAATGTTCAACCCTTTCCGACTTCATTTGCTATTTTTCATGCATTTACTGATTTTTTGAGCTAAATGACCCTGAAATTTATAAGGACGACAAATGAACTATGAAAAGGTTGAAACTTGGCATGGTATCGTCATTTCACCCACATATCAGGTGCAAAAAAGTTGTGAGGGTTACGGCAAAAACTGAATGCACTTCGTGTACAAAATGGACAATCTCTTTCGAAGTATCAGGGTTTAAGACGAAAACTCGACTCTTACAAAGGCATTTCATTTTTTCTAACTTATTTCAACTCCAGACTTTTTGTGCGTGCAGTATGCACCATTCGAAGGGAGGCCATCAATTTTTAGCCCTTTCTAACTTCATTTGCTATTTTTCATGCATTTACTGATTTTTTTGAGCTAAATGACCCTGAAATTGATCAGCACTACAAATGAACTCTGAAAAGGTTGAAAGCTGGCACGGAATCATCATTTCACCCACATAGCATGTGCTAAAAAGTTGATAGGGTTATGGCAAAAACTGGATGCACTTCGTGTATAAAATGGACAATATCTTTCGAAGTATGAGGGCTTAAGACGAAAACTCGCCTCTTACAAAGGCATTTCATTTTTTCTAAATTATTTCAACTCCAGACTTTTTGTGCATTCAGTATGTACCATTCGAAGGGAGGCCATCAATTTTCAACCCTTTCTGACTTCATTTGCTATTTTTCATGCATTTACTGATTTTTTTGAGCTAAATGACCCTGAAATAGATATGCACCACAAATGAACTCTAAAAAGGTTGAAAGTTGGCGTGGTATCGTCATTTCACCCACATAGCATGTGCTAAAAAGTTGAGGGGGTTACGGAAAAAGCTGGATCCACTTCGTGTACAAAATGGATAATCTCTTTCGAAGTATAAGGGTTTCAAACGAAAACTCGCGTGTTACAAAGACATTTCATTTTTTAACTTATTTCAACTCCAGACTTTTTGTGCGTTCAGTATGCACCATTCGAAGGGAGGACATCAATTTTCAACCCTTTCTGACTTCATTTACTATTTTTCATGCATTTACTGATTTTTTTACCTAAATGACCCTGAAATTGATAAGCACTACAAATGAACTCTGAAAAGGTTGAAAGTTGGCATGGTATCATCATTTCACCCACATAGCATGTGCTAAAAAGTTGAGAGGGTTACGGCAAAACCAGGATGCACTACATGTGCAAAATGGACAATCTCTTTCGAACTATAAGAGTTTCACACGAAAACTCGCCTGTTACAAAGGCATTTCATTTTTTTACTTATTTCAACTCCAGACTTTTTTTGTGTTCAGTATGCACCATTTGAAGGGAGGCCACCAATTCTCAACCCTTTCTGACTTTGTTTGCTATTTTTCATGCATTTACTGATTTGTTTCAACTAAATGACCCTGAAATTGATAAGCAATACAGATGAAATCTGAAAAGGTTGAAAGTTGGCGTGGTATCATCATTTCACCCACATATCATGTGCTAAAAAGTTGAGAGGCTTATGGCAAAAACAGGATGCACTTCATTTCCAAAATGTATAATCTCTTTCGAACTATCACAGTTTCACACGAAAACTCGCCTGTTACAAAGGCATTTCATTTTTTTAACTTATTTCAACTCCAGACTTTTTGTGCGTTCAGTATGCACCATTCGAAGGGAGGCCACCAATTTTCAACCCTTCCTGACCTCATTTGCTATGTTTCATGCATTTACTGATTTTTTCGAGTAAATGACCCGGAAATTGATCAGCACTACAAATGAACTCTGAAAAGGTTGAAAGTTGGCATGGTATCATCATTTTATCCACATATCATGCGCTAAAAAGTTGAGAGCGTTACGACAATAACTGGATGCACTTCGTGTACAAAATGGACAATCTCTTTCGAAGTATCTGGGTTTAAGACGAAAACTCGCCTCTTACAAAGGCATTTCATTTTTTAACTTATTTCATCTCCAGAATTTTTGTGCGTTCAGTATGCACCATTCGAAGGGAGGCCATCAATTTTCAACCCTTTCTGACTTCATTTGCTATTTTTCATGCATTTACTGATTTTTTTGAGTAAATGACCCTGAAATTGATAAGCACTAAAACTGAACTCTGAAAAGGTTGAATGTTGGCATGGAATCATCATTTCACCCACATAGCATGTGCTAAAAATTTGAGAGGGTTACGGCAAAAACAGGATGCACTTCGTGTACAAAATGGACAATCTCTTTCGAAGTATCAGGGTTTAAGACGAAAACTCGCGTGTTACAAAGGCATTTCCTTTTTTCTAACTTATTTCAACTCAAGACTTTTTCTGTGTTCAGTATGCACCATTCGAAGGGAGGCCATCAATTTACAAAGGCATTAAATTTTTTTAACTTATTTAAAATCCAGACTTTTTGTGCGTTTAGTATGCACCATTCGAAGGGAGGTGATAAATTTTCAAACCTTTCTTACTTCATCTGCTATTTTTCATGCATTTACTGATTTTTTATTTTGAGCTAAAGGACCCTGAAATTGATAAGCACTACAAATGAACTCTAAAAAGGTAGAAACTTGGCATGGTATCATCACTTCACCCACATATCAGGTGCTAAAAATTTGAGAGGGTTACGGCAATAACTACATGCACTTTGTGTACAAAATGGATAATCTCTTTTGGGCTATCACAATTTAGGACGAAAACTCGCGTGTTACGGGAATAACTGGATGCACTTTGAATGAAAACTTGCGTGTTACAAAGGCATTTCTTTTTTTAACTTATTTCAACTCCAGACTTTTTGTGCGTTCAGTATGCACCATTCGAAGGGAGGCCATAAATTTTCAACCCTTCCGACTTCATTTGCTATTTTTCATGCATTTACTGATTTTTTAGAGCTAAATGACTCTGAAATTTATAAGCACTACAAATGAACTATGAAAGGGTTGAAAGTTGGCATGGTATAATCATTTCACCCACATAGCATGTGCTAAAAAGTTGAGAGGGTTGCGGCAAAAATTGGATGCACTTCGTGTACAAAATGGACAATCTCTTTCGAACTATAACAGTTTAAGACGAAAACTCCCGTGTTACAAAGGCATTTCGTTTTATTAACTTATTTCAACACCTGACTTTTTGTGCCTTCAGTACGCACCATTCGAAGGGAGGCGTTCAATTTTCATCCCTTTCTGACTTCATTTGCTATTTTTCATGCATTTACTATTTTTTTAGCTAAATGACCCTAAAATTGATAAGCACTACAAATAAACTCTAAAAAGGTAGAAAGTTGGCATGGTATCGTCATTTCACCCACATATCATGTGCTAAAAAGTTGAGAGGGTTACGGCAATAACTGGATGCACTTTGTGTACAAAATGGACAATCTCTTTCGAACTATCACAATTTAAGACGAAAACTCGCGTGTTACAAAGCCATTTCACTTTTTAACTTATTTCAAATCTAGACTCTTTGTGCCTTCAATATGCACCATTCAAAGGGAGGCGATCAATTTTCATCCCTTTCTAACCTTATTTGCTATTTTTCGTGCATTTACTGATTTTTTTGAGCTAAATGATCCTAAAATTGATAAGCACTACAAATGAACTCTAAAAAGGTAGAAACTTGGCATGGTATCATCATTTCACCCGCATATCAGTTGCTCAAAAGTTGAGAGGGTTACGGGAATACCTGGGTGCACTTTGTGTACAAAATGGATAATTTCTTTCGAAATATCACAATTTAAGACGAAAACTCGCGTGTTACAAAGGCATTTCATTTTTTTAACTTATTTCAACTCCTGACTTCTTGTGCATTCAGTATGGACCATGCGAAGGGAGGCGATCAATTTTCATCCCTTTCTGACTTCATTTGCTATTTTTCAAGCATTTACTGATTTTTTTGGTAAATGTCCCTAAAATTGATAAGCGATACAAATAAACTCTAAAAAGGGAGAAAGTTGGCATGGTAATCATTTGACCCACATATCATGTGCTAAAAAGTTGAGAGGGTTACGGCAATAACTGGATCCACTTTGTGTAAAAAATGGACAATCTCTTTCGAACTATCACAATTTAAGACGAAAACTCGCGTGTTACAAAGCCATTTCACTTTTTAACTTATTTCAACTCCAGACTCTTTGTGCGCTCAGTATGCACCATTCGAAGGGAGGCGATCAATTTTCATCACTTGCTAACTTCATTTGCTATTTTTCATGCATTTACTGATTTTTTTGAGCTAAATGATCCTGAAATTGATAAGCTCTACAAATGAACTCTAAAAAGGTAGAAACTTGGCATGGTATCATCATTTCACCCACATATCAGTTGCTCAAAAGTTGAGAGGGTTACGGCAATAACTGGATGCACTTCGTGTACAAAATGGACAATCTCTTTGGAACTATCACAATTTAAGACGAAAACTCGCGTGTTAAAAAGCCATTTCACTTTTTAACTTATTTCAAATCCACACTCTTTGTGCGTTCATTATGCACCATTCGAAGGGAGGTGATCAATTTTCATCCCTTTCTAACTTCATTTGCTATTTTTCATGCATTTACTGATTCTTTTGAGCTAAATGATCCTGGAATTGATAAGCACTACAAATGAACTCTAAAAAGGTACAAACTTGGCATGGTATCATAATTTCACCAACATATCAGTTGCTCAAAAGTTGAGAGGGTTACGGCAATAACTGGATGCACTTTGTGTACAAAATGGATAATCTCTTTCGAACTATCACAATTTAAGACGAAACCTCGCGTGTTACACAGGCATTTGATTTTTTTAGCTTGTTTCAACTCCTGACTTTTTGTGCGTTTAGTATGCACCATTCGAAGGGAGGCGATCAATTTTCAGCCATTTCTGACTTCATTTACTATTTTTCATGCATTTACTGATTTTTTTGAGCTAAATGACCCTAAAATTGATAAGCACTACAAATGAACTCTGAAAAGGTTGAAAGTTGGCACGGAATCATCATTTCACCCAAATAGCATGTGCTAAAAAGTTGATAGGGTTACGGCAAAAACTGGAAGCACTTCGTGTACAAAATGGACAATCTCTTTCGAAGTATCAGGGTTTAAGACGAAAACTCGCCTCTTACAAAGGCATTTCGTTTTTGAACTCATTTCATCTCTAGAATTTTTGTGACTTCAGTATGCAGCATTCAAAGGGAGGCCATCAATGTTCAACCCTTTCCGACTTCATTTGCTATTTTTCATGCATTTACCGATTTTTTGAGCTAAATGACCCTGAAATTTATAAGGACGACAAATGAACTATGAAAAGGTTGAAACTTGGCATGGTATCGTCATTTCACCCACATATCAGGTGCAAAAAAGTTGTGAGGGTTACGGCAAAAACTGAATGCACTTCGTGTACAAAATGGACAATCTCTTTCGAAGTATCAGGGTTTAAGACGAAAACTCGACTCTTACAAAGGCATTTCATTTTTTCTAACTTATTTCAACTCCAGACTTTTTGTGCGTGCATTATGCACCATTCGAAGGGAGGCCATCAATTTTTAGCCCTTTCTGACTTCATTTGCTATTTTTCATGCATTTACTGATTTTTTTGAGCTAAATGACCCTGAAATTGATCAGCACTACAAATGAACTCTGAAAAGGTTGAAAGCTGGCACAGAATCATCATTTCACCCACATAGCATGTGCTAAAAAGTTGATAGGGTTATGGCAAAAACTGGATGCACTTCGTGTATAAAATGGACAATATCTTTCGAAGTATGAGGGCTTAAGACGAAAACTCGCCTGTTACAAAGGCATTTCATTTTTTTACTTATTTCAACTACAGACTTTTTTTGTGTTCAGTATGCACCATTTGAAGGGAGGCCACCAATTCTCAACCCTTTCTGACTTTGTTTGCTATTTTTCATGCATTTACTGATTTGTTTCAACTAAATGACCCTGAAATTGATAAGCAATACAGATGAAATCTGAAAAGGTTGAAAGTTGGCGTGGTATCATCATTTCACCCACATATCATGTGCTAAAAAGTTGAGAGGCTTATGGCAAAAACAGGATGCACTTCATTTCCAAAATGTATAATCTCTTTCGAACTATCACAGTTTCACACGAAAACTCGCCTGTTACAAAGGCATTTCATTTTTTTAACTTATTTCAACTCCAGACTTTTTGTGCGGTCAGTATGCACCATTCGAAGGGAGGCCACCAATTTTCAACCCTTCCTGACTTCATTTGCTATGTTTCATGCATTTACTGATTTTTTCGAGTAAATGACCCGGAAATTGATCAGCACTACAAATGAACTCTGAAAAGGTTGAAAGTTGGCATGGTATCATCATTTTATCCACATATCATGCGCTAAAAAGTTGAGAGCGTTACGACAATAACTGGATGCACTTCGTGTACAAAATGGACAATCTCTTTCGAAGTATCTGGGTTTAAGACGAAAACTCGCCTCTTACAAAGGCATTTCATTTTTTAACTTATTTCATCTCCAGAATTTTTGTGCGTTCAGTATGCACCATTCGAAGGGAGGCCATCAATTTTCAACCCTTTCTGACTTCATTTGCTATTTTTCATGCATTTACTGATTTTTTTGAGTAAATGACCCTGAAATTGATAAGCACTAAAACTGAACTCTGAAAAGGTTGAATGTTGGCATGGAATCATCATTTCACCCACATAGCATGTGCTAAAAATTTGAGAGGGTTACGGCAAAAACAGGATGCACTTCGTGTACAAAATGGACAATCTCTTTCGAAGTATCAGGGTTTAAGACGAAAACTCGCGTGTTACAAAGGCATTTCCTTTTTTGTAACTTATTTCAAGTCAAGACTTTTTCTGTGTTCAGTATGCACCATTCGAAGGGAGGCCATCAATTTACAAAGGCATTAAATTTTTTTAACTTATTTAAAATCCAGACTTTTTGTGCGTTTAGTATGCACCATTCGAAGGGAGGTGATAAATTTTCAAACCTTTCTTACTTCATCTGCTATTTTTCATGCATTTACTGATTTTTTATTTTGAGCTAAAGGACCCTGAAATTGATAAGCACTACAAATGAACTCTAAAAAGGTAGAAACTTGGCATGGTATCATCACTTCACCCACATATCAGGTGCTAAAAATTTGAGAGGGTTACGGCAATAACTACATGCACTTTGTGTACAAAATGGATAATCTCTTTTGGGCTATCACAATTTAGGACGAAAACTCGCATGTTACGGGAATAACTGGATGCACTTTGAATGAAAACTTGCGTGTTACAAAGGCATTTCTTTTTTTAACTTATTTCAACTCCAGACTTTTTGTGCGTTCAGTATGCACCATTCGAAGGGAGGCCATAAATTTTCAACCCTTCCGACTTCATTTGCTATTTTTCATGCATTTACTGATTTTTTTAGAGCTAAATGACTCTGAAATTTATAAGCACTACAAATGAACTATGAAAGGGTTGAAAGTTGGCATGGTATAATCATTTCACCCACATAGCATGTGCTAAAAAGTTGAGAGGGTTGCGGCAAAAATTGGATGCACTTCGTGTACAAAATGGACAATCTCTTTCGAACTATAACAGTTTAAGACGAAAACTCCCGTGTTACAAAGGCATTTCGTTTTATTAACTTATTTCAACACCTGACTTTTTGTGCCTTCAGTACGCACCATTCGAAGGGAGGCGTTCAATTTTCATCCCTTTCTGACTTCATTTGCTATTTTTCATGCATTTACTATTTTTTTAGCTAAATGACCCTAAAATTGATAAGCACTACAAATAAACTCTAAAAAGGTAGAAAGTTGGCATGGTATCGTCATTTCACCCACATATCATGTGCTAAAAGGTTGAGAGGGTTACGGCAATAACTGGATGCACTTTGTGTACAAAATGGACAATCTCTTTCGAACTATCACAATTTAAGACGAAAACTCGCGTGTTACAAAGCCATTTCACTTTTTAACTTATTTCAAATCTAGACTCTTTGTGCCTTCAATATGCACCATTCAAAGGGAGGCGATCAATTTTCATCCCTTTCTAACCTTATTTGCTATTTTTCGTGCATTTACTGATTTTTTTGAGCTAAATGATCCTAAAATTGATAAGCACTACAAATGAACTCTAAAAAGGTAGAAACTTGGCATGGTATCATCATTTCACCCGCATATCAGTTGCTCAAAAGTTGAGAGGGTTACGGGAATACCTGGGTGCACTTTGTGTACAAAATGGATAATTTCTTTCGAAATATCACAATTTAAGACGAAAACTCGCGTGTTACAAAGGCATTTCATTTTTTTAACTTATTTCAACTCCTGACTTCTTGTGCATTCAGTATGGACCATGCGAAGGGAGGCGATCAATTTTCATCCCTTTCTGACTTCATTTGCTATTTTTCAAGCATTTACTGATTTTTTTGGTAAATGTCCCTAAAATTGATAAGCGATACAAATAAACTCTAAAAAGGGAGAAAGTTGGCATGGTAATCATTTGACCCACATATCATGTGCTAAAAAGTTGAGAGGGTTACGGCAATAACTGGATCCACTTTGTGTAAAAAATGGACAATCTCTTTCGAACTATCACAATTTAAGACGAAAACTCGCGTGTTACAAAGCCATTTCACTTTTTAACTTATTTCAACTCCAGACTCTTTGTGCGCTCAGTATGCACCATTCGAAGGGAGGCGATCAATTTTCATCACTTGCTAACTTCATTTGCTATTTTTCATGCATTTACTGATTTTTTTGAGCTAAATGATCCTGAAATTGATAAGCTCTACAAATGAACTCTAAAAAGGTAGAAACTTGGCATGGTATCATCATTTCACCCACATATCAGTTGCTCAAAAGTTGAGAGGGTTACGGCAATAACTGGATGCACTTCGTGTACAAAATGGACAATCTCTTTGGAACTATCACAATTTAAGACGAAAACTCGCGTGTTAAAAAGCCATTTCACTTTTTAACTTATTTCAAATCCAGACTCTTTGTGCGTTCATTATGCACCATTCGAAGGGAGGTGATCAATTTTCATCCCTTTCTAACTTCATTTGCTATTTTTCATGCATTTACTGATTCTTTTGAGCTAAATGATCCTGGAATTGATAAGCACTACAAATGAACTCTAAAAAGGTAGAAACTTGGCATGGTATCATAATTTCACCAACATATCAGTTGCTCAAAAGTTGAGAGGGTTACGGCAATAACTGGATGCACTTTGTGTACAAAATGGATAATCTCTTTTGAACTATCACAATTTAAGACGAAACCTCGCGTGTTACACAGGCATTTGATTTTTTTAGCTTATTTCAACTCCTGACTTTTTGTGCGTTTAGTATGCACCATTCGAAGGGAGGCGATCAATTTTCATGCCTTTTTGACTTCATTTGCTAGTTTTGATGCATTTACTGATTTTTTTGAGCTAAATGACCCTGAAATAGATAAGCACTACAAATGAACTCTAAAAATGTAGAAACTTGGCATGGTATCATCAGTTCACCCACATATTAGTTGCTCAAAAGTTGAGAGGGTTACGGGAATAACTGGATGCACTTTGTGAACAAAATGGATAATCTCTTTCGAACTATCACAATTTAAGACGAAAACTCGCGTGTTACAAAGGCATTTCATTTTTTAACTTATTTTAACTCCTGACTTTTTGTGCGTTCAGTATGCACCATTCGAAGGGAGGCGATCAATTTTCATCCCTTTCTGACTTCATTGCCTATTTTTCGTGCATTTACTCAATTTTTTCGCTAAATGACCCCGAAATTGATAAGCACTACAAATGAACTCTAAAAAGGTAGAAAGTTGGCATGGTATCATCATTTCACCCACATATCGTGTGCTAAAAAGTTGAGAGGGTTACGGCAATAACTGGATCCACTTTGTGTAAAAAATGGACAATCTCTTTCGAACTATCACAATTTAAGACGAAAACTCGCGTGTTACAAAGCCATTTCACTTTTTAACTTATTTCAACTCCAGACTCTTTGTGCGTTCAGTATGCACCATTCGAAGGGAGGCGATCAATTTTCATCACTTGCTAACTTCATTTGCTATTTTTCATGCATTTACTGATTTTTTTGAGCTAAATGATCCTGAAATTGATAAGCTCTACAAATGAACTCTAAAAAGGTAGAAACTTGGCATGGTATCATCATTTCACCCACATATCAGTTGCTCAAAAGTTGAGAGGGTTACGGCAATAACTGGATGCACTTCGTGTACAAAATGGACAATCTCTTTGGAACTATCACAATTTAAGACGAAAACTCGCGTGTTAAAAAGCCATTTCACTTTTTAACTTATTTCAAATCCAGACTCTTTGTGCGTTCATTATGCACCATTCGAAGGGAGGTAATCAATTTTCATCCCTTTCTAACTTCATTTGCTATTTTTCATGCATTTACTGATTCTTTTGAGCTAAATGATCCTGGAATTGATAAGCACTACAAATGAACTCTAAAAAGGTAGAAACTTGGCATGGTATCATAATTTCACCCACATATGAGTTGCTCAAAAGTTGAGAGGGTTACGGCAATAACTGGATGCACTTTGTGTACAAAATGGATAATCTCTTTCGAACTATCACAATTTAAGACGAAACCTCGCGTGTTACACAGGCATTTCATTTTTTTAGCTTATTTCAACTCCTGACTTTTTGTGCGTTTAGTATGCACCATTCGAAGGGAGGCGATCAATTTTCACGCCTTTTTGACTTCATTTGCTAGTTTTGATGCATTTACTGATTTTTTTGAGCTAAATGACCCTGAAATATATAAGCACTACAAATGAACTCTAAAAATGTACAAACTTGGCATGGTATCATCAGTTCACCCACATATTAGTTTCTCAAAAGTTGAGAGGGTTACGGGAATAACTGGATGCACTTTGTGAACAAAATGGATAATCTCTTTCGAACTATCACAATTTAAGACGAAAACTCGCGTGTTACAAAGGCATTTCATTTTTTAACTTATTTTAACTCCTGACTTTTTGTGCGTTCAGTATGCACCATTCGAACGGAGGCGATCAATTTTCATCCCTTTCTGACTTCATTGCCTATTTTTCATGCATTTACTCATTTTTTTTGCTAAATGACCCCGAAATTGATAAGCACTACAAATGAACTCTAAAAAGGTAGAAAGTTGGCATGGTATCATCATTTCACCCACATATCATGTGCTAAAAAGTTGAGAGGGTTACGGCAATAACTCGATCCACTTTGTGTAAAAAATGGACAATCTCTTTCGAACTATCACAATTTAAGACGAAAACTCGCGTGTTACAAAGCCATTTCACTTTTTAACTTATTTCAACTCCAGACTCTTTGTGCGTTCAGTATGCACCACTCGAAGGGAGGCGATCAATTTTCATCACTTGCTAACTTCATTTGCTATTTTTCATGCATTTACTGATTTTTTTGAGCTAAATGATCCTGAAATTGATAAGCTCTACAAATGAACTCTAAAAAGGTAGAAACTTGGCATGGTATCATCATTTCACCCACATATCAGTTGCTCAAAAGTTGAGAGGGTTACGGCAATAACTGGATGCACTTCGTGTACAAAATGGACAATCTCTTTGGAACTATCACAATTTAAGACGAAAACTCGCGTGTTAAAAAGCCATTTCACTTTTTAACTTATTTCAAATCCAGACTCTTTGTGCGTTCATTATGCACCATTCGAAGGGAGGTGATCAATTTTCATCCCTTTCTAACTTCATTTGCTATTTTTCATGCATTTACTGATTCTTTTGAGCTAAATGATCCTGGAATTGATAAGCACTACAAATGAATTCCAAAAAGGTAGAAACTTGGCATGGTATCATAATTTCACCCACATATCAGTTGCTCAAAAGTTGAGAGGGTTACGGCAATAACTGGATGCACTTTGTGTACAAAATGGATAATCTCTTTCGAACTATCACAATTTAAGACGAAACCTCGCATGTACACAGGCATTTCATTTTTTTAGCTTATTTCAACTCCTGACTTTTTGTGCGTTTAGTATGCACCATTCGAAGGGAGGCGATCAATTTTCATGCCTTTTTGACTTCATTTGCTAGTTTTGATGCATTTACTGATTTTTTGGAGCTAAATGACCCTGAAATATATAAGCACTACAAATGAACTCTAAAAATGTAGAAACTTGGCATGGTATCATCAGTTCACCCACATATTAGTTGCTCAAAAGTTGAGAGGGTTACGGGAATAACTGGATGCACTTTGTGAACAAAATGGATAATCTCTTTCGAACTATCACAATTTAAGACGAAAACTCGCGTGTTACAAAGGCATTTCATTTTTTAACTTATTTTAACTCCTGACTTTTTGTGCGTTCAGTATGCACCATTCGAAGGGAGGCGATCAATTTTCATCCCTTTCTGACTTCATTGCCTATTTTTCATGCATTTACTCATTTTTTTTGCTAAATGACCCCGAAATTGATAAGCACTACAAATGAACTCTAAAAAGGTAGAAAGTTGGCATGGTATCATCATTTCACCCACATATCATGTGCTAAAAAGTTGAGAGGGTTACCGCAATAACTGGATGCACTTTGTGTACAAAATGGACAATCTCTTTCGAACTATCACAATTTAAGACGAAAACTCGCGTGTTACAAAGCCATTTCACTTTTAAACTTATTTCAAATCCAGACTCTTTGTGCGTTTAGTATGCACCATTCAAAGGGAGGCGATCAATTTTCATCCCTTTCTAACTTCATTTGCTATTTTTCATGCATTTACTGATTTTTTTGAGCTAAATGATCCTGAAATTGATACGCACCACAAATGAACTCCAAAAAGGTAGAAACTTGGCATGGTATCATCATTTCACCCACATATCAGTTGCTCAAAAGTTGAGAGGGTTACGGGAATAACTGGATGCACTTTGTGTACAAAATGGATAATCTCTTTCGAACTATCACAATTTAAGACGAAAACTCGCATGTTAGAAAGGCATTTCATTTTTTTAACTTATTTGAACTCCTGACTTTTTGTGCGTTCAGTATGCACCATTCGAAGGGAGGCGATCAATTTTCATCCCTTTCTGACTTCATTGGCTATTTTTCATGCATTTACTGATTTTTTTTGCTAAATGACCCTGAAATTGATAAGCACTACAAATGAAGTCTAAAAAGGTAGAAAGTTGGCGTGGTATCATCATTTCACCCACATATCATGTGCTAAAAAGTTGAGAGGGTTACGGCAATAACTGGATGCACTTTGTGTACAAAATGGACAATCTCTTTCGAACTGTCACAATTCAAGACGGAAACTCGCGTGTTACAAAGCCATTTCACTTTTCTAACTTATTTCAACTCAAGACTTTTTGTCCGTTCTGTATGCACCATTCGAAGGGAGGCGATCAATTTTCATCCCTTGATAACTTCATTTGCTATTTTTCATGCATTTACTGATTTTTTTGAGCTAAATGATCCTGAAATTGATAAGCACTACAAATGAACTCTAAAAAGGTAGAAACTTGGCATGGTATCATCATTTCACCCACATATCAGTTGCTCAAAAGTTGAGAGGGTTACGGCAATAACTGGATGCACTTTGTGTACAAAATGGACAATCTCTTTGGAACTATCACAATTTAAGACGAAAACTCGCGTGTTAAAAAGCCATTTCACTTTTCAACTTATTTCAAATCCAGACTCTTTGTGCATTCATTATGCACCATTCGAAGGGAGGCGATCAATTTTCATCCCTTTCTAACTTCATTTGCTATTTTTCATGCATTTACTGATTTTTTTGAGCTAAATGATCCTGGAATTGATAAGGACTACAAATGAACTCTAAAAAGGTAGAAACTTGGCATGGTATCATAATTTCACCCACATATCAGTTGCCCAAAAGTTGAGAGGGTTACGGCAATAACTAGATGCACCTTGTGTACAAAATGGATAATCTCTTTCGAACTATCACAATTTAAGACGAAACCTCGCGTGTTACACAGGCATTTCATTTTTTTAGCTTATTTCAACTCCTAACTTTTTGTGCGTTTAGTATGCACCATTAGAAGGGAGGCGATCAATTTTCATGCCTTTTTGACTTCATTTGCTAGTTTTGATGCATTTACTGATTTTTTTGAGCTAAATGACCCTGAAATATATAACCACTACAAATGAACTCTAAAAATGTAGAAACTTGGCATGGTATCATCAGTTCACCCACATATTAGTTCCTCAAAACTTGAGAGGGTTACGGGAATAACTGGATGCACTTTGTGTACAAAATGGATAATCTCCTTCGAACTATCACAATTTAAGACGAAAACTCGCGTGTTACAAAGGCATTTCATTTTTTTAACTTATTTTAACTCCTAACTCTTTGTGCGTTCACCATGCACCATTCGAAGGGAGGCGATCAATTTTCATCCCTTTCTGACTTCATTGGCTATTTTTCATGCATTTACTGATTTTTTTTCGCTAGATGACCCTGAAATTGATAAGCACTACAAATGAACTCTAAAAAGGTAGAAAGTTGGCATGGTATCATCATTTCACCCACATATCATGTGCTAAAAAGTTGAGAGGGTTACGGCAATAACTAGATGCACTTTGTGTACAAAATGGACAATCACTTTCGAACTATCACAATTTAAGACGAAAACTCGCGTGTTTCAAAGCCATTTCACTTTTAAACTTATTTCAAATCTAGACTCTTTGTGCGTTCAGTATGCACCATTCAAAGGGAGGCGATCAATTTTTATCCCTTTCTAACTTCATTTGCTATTTTTCATGCATTTACTGATTTTTTTGAGCTAAATGATTCTGAAATTAATAAGCACCACAAATGAACTCTAAGAAGGTAGAAACTTCTCATGGTATCATCATTTCACCCACATATTAGTTGCTCAAAAGTTGAGAGGGTTACGGGAATAACTGGATGCACTTTGTGTACAAAACGGATAATCTCTTTCGAACTATCACAATTTAAGACGAAAACTCGCGTGTTACAAAGGCATTTCATTTTTTTAACTTATTTCAACTCCTGACTTTTTGTGCATTCAGTATGGACCATTCGAAGGGAGGCGATCAATTTTCATCCCTTTCTGACTTATTTTTGCTATTTTTCGTGCATTTACGGATTTTTTGAGCTAAATGACCCTGAAATTGATAAGCGCTACAAATGAACTCTAAGAAGGTAGAAACTTGGCATGGTATCATCATTTCACCCACATATTAGGTGCTAAAAAGTTGAGAGGGTTACGACAATAACTGGATGCACTTTGTGTACCAAATGGACAATCTCTTTCGAACTATCATAATTTAATACGAAAACTCGCCTGTTACAAAGGCATTTCAGTTTTTTAACTTATTTCAAGTCGAGACTTTTTGTGCATTCAGTATGCACCATTCGAAGGGAGGCGATCAATTTTCATCCCTTTCTGACTTCATTTGCTATTTTTCATGCATTTACTGATTTTTTTAGCTAAATGACGCTGAAATTGATAAGCACTACAAATGAACTATAAAAATGTAGAAACTTGGCATGGTATCATCATTTCACCCACATATCAAGTGCTAAAAGCATGAGACGTTTATGGCAATAACTGGATGCACTTTGTGTACAAAATGGACAATCTCTTTCGAAATATCACAATTTAAGACGAAAACTCGGGTGCTACAGAGGCATTTAATCTTTTTAACTTATTTCAAATCCAGAGTTTTTGTGCGTTCAGTATGCACCATTCGAAGGGAGGCGGTCAATTTTCATCTCTTTCTGACTTCATTTGCTACTTTTCATGCATGTACTGATTTTTTAGCTAAATGACCCTGAAATTGATAAGCACTAAAAATGAACACTGAAAAGGTAGAAAGTTGGCATGGTATCATCATTTCACCCACATATCATGTGAGTAAAAAGTCGAGAGGGTTATGACAATAGCTGGATCCACTTCGTGTACAAAATGGACAATCTCTTTCGAAGTATGAGGGTTTAAGATGAAAACTCGCCTATTAAAAAGGCATTTCATTTTTTCTAACTGATTTGAACTCAAAACTTTTTGTGCGTTCGGTATGCACCATTCGAAGGGAGGCCATCAACTTTCAACCCTTTCTGACTTCATTTGCTATTTTTCATGCATTTACTGATTTTTTAGCTAAATGACCCTGAAATTGATAAGCACCACAAATGAACTCTGAAAAGGTTGAAAGTTGCCGTGGTATCATCATTTCACCCACATAGCATGTGCAAAAACATGATCCACTTCGTGTACAAAGTGGACAATCTCTTTCAAAGTATTAGGGTTTAAGACGAAAACTTTCCTGTTACAAAGGCATTTCATTATTTTCACGTATTTCAACTCTCGACTTTTGCGTTCACTATGCACCATTCGAAGGGAGGCCATCAATTTTTAACCCTTTCTGACTTCATTTGCTATTTTTCATGCATTTACTGATTTTTTTGAGCTAAATGACCCTCAAATTGATAAGCACTAAAAATGAACTCTGAAAAGGTTGAAAGGTGGCATGGAATCTTCATTGCACCCACATAGCATGCGCTAAAAATTTGAGAGGGTTACGTCAAAAACTGGATGCACTTCGTGTACAAAATGGACAATCTCTTTCGAAGTATCATGGTTTAAGACGAAAACTCGCCTGTTACAAAGGCATTTCATATTTTCTAACTTATTTCAACTCAAGACTTTTTGTCCGTTCTGTATGCACCATTCAAAGGGAGGACATCAATTTTTAACCGTTTTGACTTCATTTGCTATTTTTCATGCATTTACTGATTTTTTTGAGCTAAATAACCCTCAAATTGATAAGCACTAAAAATGGACTCTAAAAAGGTTGAAAGGTGGCATGGAATCATCATTTCACCCACATAGCATGCGCTAAAAATTTGAGAGGGTTACGTCAAAAACTGGATGCACTTCGTGTACAAAATGGACAATCTCTTTCGAAGTATCATGGTTTAAGACGAAAACTCGCCTGTTACAAAGGCATTTCATTTTTTCAAACTTATTTCAACTCAAGAATTTTTGTCCGTTCTGTATGCACCATTCGAAGGGAGGCCATCAATTTTCAACCCTTTCTGACTTCATTTGCTATTTTTCGTGGATTTATTGATTTTTTTGAGCTAAATGACCCTGAAATGGATAAGCACCACAAATGAACTCTGAAAAGGTTGAAAGTTGCCGTTGTATCATCATTTCACTCACATAGCATGTGCTAAAATGTTGAGAGTATTATGACAAAAACTGGATGCACTTCGTGTACAAAATGGATAATCTCTTTCCAAGTATCAAGGTTTCAAACGAAAACTCGCCTGTTACAAAGGAATTTCATTTTTTTTAACTTATTTTAACTCTAGACTTTTTGTAAATTAATAATGCACCATTCGTAGGGAGGACATCAATTTTCAACCCTTTCCGACTTCATTTGCTATTTTTCATGCATTTACTGATTTTTTTGAGCTAAATGACCCTGAAATTGATAAGCACTAGAAATGAACTCTGAAAAGGTTCAAAGTTTGCATGGTATCATAATTTCACCCACATAGCAAGTGCTAAAAAGTTGAGAGGGTTACGGCAATAAGAGGATGCACTTCAAGTGCAAAATGGACAATCTCTTTCGAACTATCACAGTTTCACACGAAAACTCGCCTGTTACAAAGGCATTTCATTTTTTTTACTTATTTCAACTCCACACTTTTTGTACATTTAGTATGGACCATTCGAAAGGAGGCCACCAATTTTCAACCCTTTCTGACTTCAGTTGCTATTTTTCATGCATTTATTGATTTTTTGGAGCTAAATGACCTTGAAATTGAGAAGCAGTACAAATGAACTCTGAAAAAGGTTGAAAGTTGGCATGGTATCATCATTTCACCCACATATCATGTGCTAAAAAGTTGAGAGGAGTACGAAAAAAACTACATGCACTTTGTAAAAAAATGGACAATCTCTTTCGAAGTATCAGGGTTTAACACGAAAACTCGAGTGTTACAAAGACATTTCATTTTTTAACTTATTTCAACTCAAGACTTTTTGTCCGTTCTGTATGCACCATTCGAAGGGAGGCCATCAATTTTCAACACTTTCTGACTTCATTTGCTATTTTTCGTGCATTTACTGATATATTTGAGCTAAATGACCCTGAAATTGATATGCACCACAAATGAACACATGAAATTGATATGCACCACAAATTTTGGTTTAAGACGGAAATTCGCCTGTGACAAAGGCATTTCATTTTTTAGCTTATTTCAACTCCAGAATTTTTGTGCGTTCAGTATGCACCATTTGAAGGGAGGCCATCAATTTTCAACCCTTTCTGACTTCATTTGCTATTTTTCATGCACTTACTAATCTTCTTAGCTAAATGACCATGAAAATGATCAGAACTAAAAATGAACACTGAAAAGGTTGTAAGTTGGCATGGTATAATCATTTCATCCACATAACATGTGCTAAAAAGTTGAGAGGGTTGCGGGAAAAACTGGATGCACTTCGTGTACAAAATGTACAATCTCTTTCGAACTATCGTAGTTTAAGACGAAAACTCGCCTATTACAAAGGCATTTCAGTTTTTTAACTTATTTCAACTCGAGAATTTTTGGTCGTTCAGTATAAACCATTCGAAGGGAGGCGATCAATTTTCAACCATTTCTGACTTCAGTTGCTATTTCTCATGCATTTACTGATTTTTTTGAGCTAAATGACCCTAAAATTGATAAGCACTACAAATGAACTCTGAAAAGGTAGAAAGTTGGCATGGTATCATCACTTCACCCACATAGCATGTGCTAAAATGTTGAGGACGTTACGACAAAAACTAGATGTACTTCATGTACAAAATGGACAATCTCTTTCGAGGTATCAGGGTTTGAGATGAAAAGTCGCCTGTTACAAAGGCATTTCATTTTTTTAACTTATTTCAACTCCAGACTTTTTGTGTATTCGGTATGCACCATTCGAAGGGATGCCATCAATTTTCAACCCTTTCTGACTTCATTTGCTACTTTTCATGCACTTACTAATCTTCTTAGCTAAATGATCAGAACTACAAATGAACACTGAAAAGGTTGTAAGTTGGCATGGTATAATCATTTCATCCACATCACATGTGCTAAAAAGTTGAGAGGGTTGCGGGAAAAACTGGATGCACTTCGTGTACAAAATGGACAATCTCTTTCGAACTATCATAGTTTAAGACGAAAACTTGCCTGTTACAAAGGCATTTCATTTTTTTAACTTATTTCAACTCGAGAATTTTTGGTCGTTCAGTATAAACCATTAGAAGGGAGGCTATCAATTTTCAACCCTTTCTGACTTTAGTTGCTATTTTTCATGCATTTACTGATTTTTTTAGGCAAATGACCCTGAAATTGATAAGCACTACAAATGAACTCTGAAAAGGTAGAAAGTTAGTATGGTATCATCACTTCACCCACATAGAATGTGCTAAAATGTTGAGGAGGTTACGACAAAAACTAGATGCACTTCGTGTACAACATGCACAATCTCTTTCGAAGTATCAGGGTTTCAGACGAAAAGTCGCCTGTTACAAAGGCATTTCATTTTTTTAACTTATTTCAACTCCTGAATTTTTGTGCATTCGGTATGCACCATTCGAAGGGAGGACATCAATTTTCAACCCTTTCTGACTTCATTTGCTATTTTTCATGCATTTAATTATTTTTTGAGCTAAATGACCCTGAAATTGATAGAACTACAAATGAACTCTGAAAAGGTTGAAAGTTGGCATGGTATAATCATTTCACCCACATAGCATGTGCTAAAAAGTTGAGAGGGTTGCGGGCAAACTGGATGCACTTCATGTACAAAATGTACAATCTCTTTCGAAGTATCAAGGTTTAAGACGAAAACTCGCGTGTTACAAAGGCATTTCCTTTTTTCTAACTTATTTCAACTCAAGACTTTTTGTGTGTTCAGTATGCACCATTCGAAGGGAGGCCATCAATTTTCAACCCTTTCTGACTTCATTTGCTATTTTTCATGCATTTACTAATTTTTTTGAGCTAAATGACCTTGAAATATATAAGCACTACAACTGAACTCTGAAAAGGTTGAAAGTTGGCATGGTATCATCATTTCACCCACATAGCATGTGCTAAAAAGTTGAGAGGGTTACGGCAAAAACAGGATGCAGTTCGTGTGCAAAATGGACAATGTCTTTCGAACTATCAGAGTTTCACACGAAAACTCACCTGTTACAAAGGTATTTCATTTTTTTAACTTATTTCAACTCCAGACTTTTTGTAAGTTCAGTATGCACCATTCGAACGGAGGCCACCAATTTTCAGCGCTTTCTGACTTCATTTGCTATTTTTCATGCATTTACGGATTTTTTTGAGCTAAATGACCCTGAAATTGATAAGCACTACAAATGAACTATAAAAAGGTATAAACTTGGCATGGTACCATCATTTCACCCACATATAAGGTGCTAAAAAGATAAGAGGGTTACGGCTATAACTGGTTGCACTTTGTGTACAAAAAGGACAACCTCTTTCGAACTATCACAATTTAAGACGGAAACTCGCCTGTTACAAAGTCATTTCATTTTTATAACTTATTTCAACTCGAGACTTTTTGTGCATTCAGTATGCACCATTCGAAGGGAGGCGATCAATTTTCAACCCTTTCTGACTTCATTTGCTATATTTCATGAATTTGCTATTTTTTTGAGCTAAATGACCCTGAAATTGATAAGCACTGCAAATGAATTATGAAAAGGTAGAAACTTGGCATGGCATCATCATTTCACCCACATAGCATGTGCTAAAATGTTGAGGGGCTTACGGCAAAAGGTTGATGCACTTTGTGTACAAAATGGACAATCTCTTTCGAAGTATCAGGGTTTTAGACGAAAACTCGCGTGTTACAAAGGCATTTCATTTTTCAACTTATTTCAACTCCAGACTTTTTGTGCATTATGTATGCACCATTCGAAGGGAGGACATCAATTTTCAACCCTTTTTGACTTCATTTGCTATTTTTCATGCATTTACTGATTTTTTTGAGCTAAATGACCCTAAATTGATAAGCACTACAAATGTACTCTGAAAAGGTTCAAAGTTGGCATGGTATCATCATTTCACCCACATAGCATGTGCTAAAAAGTTGAGAGGATTAAGGCAAAAACAGGATGCACTTCGTGTGCAAAATGGACAATCTCTTTCGAACTATCAGAGTTTCACACGAAAACTCGCCTGTTACAAAGGCATTTCATTTTTTGACTTATTTCAACTCCAGACTTTTTATGTGTTCAGTATGCACCATTCGAAGGGAGGCCACCAATTTTCAACCCTTTCTGACTTCATTTGCTATTTTTCATGCATTTAGTGATTTTTTTGAGCTAAATGACCCTGAAATTGATATGCACCACAAATGAACACATGAAATTGATATGCACCACAAATTTTGGTTTAAGACGGAAATTCGCCTATGACAAAGGCATTTCATTTTTTAGCTTATTTCAACTCCAGAATTTTTGTGCGTTGAGTATGCACCATTTGAAGGGAGGCCATCAATTTTCAACCCTTTCTGACTTCATTTGCTATTTTTCATGCACTTACTAATCTTCTTAGCTAAATGACCATGAAAATGATCAGAACTACAAATGAACACTGAAAAGGTTGTAAGTTGGCATGGTATAATCATTTCATCCACATAACATGTGCTAAAAAGTTGAGAGGGTTGCGGGAAAAACTGGATGCACTTCGTGTACAAAATGGACAATCTCTTTCGAACTATCATAGTTTAAGACGAAAACTCGCCTGTTACAAAGGCATTTCAGTTTTTTAACTTATTTCAACTCGAGAATTTTTGGTCGTTCAGTATAAACCATTCGAAGGGAGGCGATCAATTTTCAACCATTTCTGACTTCAGTTGCTATTTCTCATGCATTTACTGATTCTTTTGAGCTAAATGACCCTAAAATTGATAAGCACTACAAATGAACTCTGAAAAGGTAGAAAGTTGACGTGGTATCATCACTTCACCCACATAGCATGTGCTAAAATGTTGAGGACATTACGACAAAAACTAGATGTACTTCATGTACAAAATGGACAATCTCTTTCGAGGTATCAGGGTTTGAGATGAAAAGTCGCCTGTTACAAAGGCATTTCATTTTTTTAACTTATTTCAACTCCAGACTTTTTGTGCGTTCAGTATGCACCATTCGAAGGGATGCCATCAATTTTCAACCCTTTCTGACTTCATTTGCTATTTTTCATGCACTTACTAATCTTCTTAGCTAAATGACCATGAAAATGATCAGAACTACAAATGAACACTAAAAAGGTTGTCAGTTGGCATGGTATAATCATTTCATCCACATAACATGTGCTAAAAAGTTGAGAGGGTTGCGGGAAAAACTGGATGCACTTCGTGTACAAAATGGACAATCTCTTTCAAACTATCATAGTTTAAGACGAAAACTCGCGTGTTACAAAGGCATTTCAGTTTTTTAACTTATTTCAACTCGAGAATTTTTGGTCGTTCAGTATAAACCATTCGAAGGGAAGCTATCAATTTTCAGCCCTTTCTGACTTTAGTTGCTATTTTTCATGCATTTACTGATTTTTTTAGCCAAATGACCCTGAAATTGATAAGCACTACAAATGAACTCTGAAAAGGTAGAAAGTTAGTATGGTATCATCACTTCACCAACATAGAATGTGCTAAAATGTTGAGGAGGTTACGACAAAAACTAGATGCACTTCGTGTACAAAATGCACAATCTCTTTCGAAGTATCAGGGTTTGAGACGAAAAGTCGCCTGTTACAAAGGCATTTCATTTTTTTAACTTATTTCAACTCCTGACTTTTTGTGCATTCGGTATGCACCATTCGAAGGGAGGACATCAATTTTCAACCCTTTCTGACTTCATTTGCTATTTTTCATGCATTTAATTATTTTTTTAGCTAAATGACCCTGAAATTGATAGAACTACAAATGAACTCTGAAAAGGTTGAAAGTTGGCATGGTATAATCATTTCACCCACATAGCATGTGCTCAAAAGTTGAGAGGGTTGCGAGAAAACTGGATGCACTTCATGTACAAAATGTACAATTTCTTTCGAAGTATCAGGGTTTAAGACGAAAACTCGCGTGTTACAAAGGCATTTCCTTTTTTCTAACTTATTTCAACTCAAGACTTTTTGTGTGTTCAGTATGCACCATTCGAAGGGAGGCCATCAATTTTCAACCCTTTCTGACTTCATTTGCTATTTTTCATGCATTTACTGATTTTTTCCAGCTAAATTACCCTGAAATTGATAAGCACTACAAATGAACTCTGAAAAGGTTGAAAGTTGGCATGGTATAATCATTTCACCCACATAGCACGAGCTAAAAAGTTGAGATGGTTGAGGGAAAAGTTGATGCACTTTGTGTACAAAATGGACAATCTCTTTCGAACTATCATAATTTAAGACGAAAACTCGCCTGTTACAAAGGCATTTCATTTTTTAACTTATTTAAACTCCAGACTTTTTGTGCGTTTAGTATGCACCATTCGAAGGGAGGCCACCAATTTTCAACCCTTTCTGACTTCATTTGCTATTTTTCATGCATTTAGTGATTTTTTTGAGCTAAATGACCCTGAAATTGATAAGCACTACAAATGAACTCTAAGAAGGTATAAAGTTGGCATGGTATCATCATTTCACCCACATAGCATGTGCTAAAATGTTGAGGGGGTTACGGCCAAAATTAGATGCACTTCGTGTACAAAATGGACAATCTCTTTCAAAGTAATAGGATTTAAGACGAAAACTCGCCTGTTACAAAGGCATGTCCTTTTTTTAACTTATTTCAACTCTAGACTTGTTGTGCCTTCAGCATGCACCATTTGAAGGGAGGCCATCAATTTTCAACCCTTTCTGACTTCATTTGCTATTTTT
The DNA here is from genome assembly GCA_022496015.1 of Hordeum marinum. Classification (NCBI taxonomy): domain Eukaryota; kingdom Viridiplantae; phylum Streptophyta; class Magnoliopsida; order Poales; family Poaceae; genus Hordeum; species Hordeum marinum. Next base: position 117,425,004 of record CM039677.1, read on the forward strand.
CATGCATTTAGTAATTTTTTTGAGCTAAATGACTGTGAAATTGATAAGCACTACAAATGAACTCTGAAAAGGTTGAAAGTTGGCATGGTATCGTCATTTCACCTGCATATCATGTGCTAAAAAGTTGAGAGGGTTACGGCAAAAAACTGGATGCACTTCGTGTACCTAATGGATAATCTATTTCGAAGTATTGTTGTTTCAGACGAAAAGTCGCCTGTTACAAAGGCATTTCATTTTTTAACTTATTTCAACTCCAGACTTTTTGTGCATTCGGTATGCACCATTCGAAGGGAGGATATCAATTTTCAACCCTTTCTGACTTCATTTGCTATTTTTCATGAACTTACTAATCTTCTGAGGTAAATGATCATGGAATTGATCAGAACTACAAATGAACACTGAAAAGGTTGTAAGTTGGCATGGTATAATCATTTCATCCACATAGCATGTGCTAAAAAGTTGAGAGGGTTGCGGGAAAAACTGGATGCACTTCGTGTACAAAATGGACAATCTCTTTCGAACTATCATAGTTTAAGACGATAACTTGCCTGTTACAAAGGCACTTCATTTTTTTAACTTATTTCAACTCCAGAATTTTTGGGCGACCAGTATAAACCATTCAAAGGGAGGCGATCAATTTTCAGCCATTTCTGACTTTAGTTGCTATTTTTCATGCATTTACTGATTTTTTTGAGCTAAATGACCCTAAAATTGATAAGTACTACAAATCATCTTTGAAAAGGAAGAAATTTGGCATGGTATCATCACTTCACCCGCAAAGCATGTGCTAAAATGTTGAGGAGGTTACGGCAAAAACTAGATGCACTTCGTGTATAAAATGGACAATCTCTTCCGAAGTATCAGGGTTTGAGACGAAAAGTCGCCTGTTATAAAGGCATTTCATTTTTTTAACTCATTTCAACTCCAGACTTTTTGTGTATTCGGTATGCACCATTCGAAGGGATGCCATCAATTTTCAACCCTTTCTGACTTCATTTGCTATTTTTCATGCATTTACTGATTTTTTCCAGCTAAATTACCCTGAAATTGATAAGCACTACAAATGAACTCTGAAAAGGTTGAAAGTTGGCATGGTATAATCATTTCACCCACATAGCACGTGCTAAAAAGTTGAGATGGTTGAGGGAAAAGTTATGCACTTCGTGTACAAAATGGACAATCTCTTTCGAACTATCATAATTTAAGACGAAAACTCGCCTGTTACAAAGGCATTTCATTTTTTAACTTATTTAAACTCCAGACTTTTTGTGCGTTTAGTATGCACCATTCGAAGGGAGGCCACCAATTTTCAACCCTTTCTGACTTCATTTGCTATTTTTCATGCATTTAGTGATTTTTTTGAGCTAAATGACCCTGAAATTGATAAGCACTACAAATGAACTCTAAGAAGGTATAAAGTTGGCATGGTATCATCATTTCACCCACATAGCATGTGCTAAAATGTTGAGGGGGTTACGGCCAAAATTAGATGCACTTCGTGTACAAAATGGACAATCTCTTTCAAAGTAATAGGATTTAAGACGAAAACTCGCCTGTTACAAAGGCATGTCCTTTTTTTAACTTATTTCAACTCTAGACTTGTTGTGCCTTCAGCATGCACCATTTGAAGGGAGGCCATCAATTTTCAACCCTTTCTGACTTCATTTGCTATTTTTCATGCATTTAGTAATTTTTTTGAGCTAAATGACTGTGAAATTGATAAGCACTACAAATGAACTCTGAAAAGGTTGAAAGTTGGCATGGTATCGTCATTTCACCTGCATATCATGTGCTAAAAAGTTGAGAGGGTTACGGCAAAAAACTGGATGCACTTCGTGTACCTAATGGATAATCTATTTCGAAGTATTGTTGTTTCAGACGAAAAGTCGCCTGTTACAAAGGCATTTCATTTTTTAACTTATTTCAACTCCAGACTTTTTGTGCATTCGGTATGCACCATTCGAAGGGAGGATATCAATTTTCAACCCTTTCTGACTTCATTTGCTATTTTTCATGAACTTACTAATCTTCTGAGGTAAATGATCATGGAATTGATCAGAACTACAAATGAACACTGAAAAGGTTGTAAGTTGGCATGGTATAATCATTTCATCCACATAGCATGTGCTAAAAAGTTGAGAGGGTTGCGGGAAAAACTGGATGCACTTCGTGTACAAAATGGACAATCTCTTTCGAACTATCATAGTTTAAGACGATAACTTGCCTGTTACAAAGGCACTTCATTTTTTTAACTTATTTCAACTCCAGAATTTTTGGGCGACCAGTATAAACCATTCAAAGGGAGGCGATCAATTTTCAGCCATTTCTAACTTTAGTTGCTATTTTTCATGCATTTACTGATTTTTTTGAGCTAAATGACCCTAAAATTGATAAGTACTACAAATCATCTTTGAAAAGGAAGAAATTTGGCATGGTATCATCACTTCACCCGCAAAGCATGTGCTAAAATGTTGAGGAGGTTACGGCAAAAACTAGATGCACTTCGTGTATAAAATGGACAATCTCTTCCGAAGTATCAGGGTTTGAGACGAAAAGTCGCCTGTTATAAAGGCATTTCATTTTTTTAACTCATTTCAACTCCAGACTTTTTGTGTATTCGGTATGCACCATTCGAAGGGATGCCATCAATTTTCAACCCTTTCTGACTTCATTTGCTATTTTTCATGCATTTACTGATTTTTTCCAGCTAAATTACCCTGAAATTGATAAGCACTACAAATGAACTCTGAAAAGGTTGAAAGTTGGCATGGTATAATCATTTCACCCACATAGCACGTGCTAAAAAGTTGAGATGGTTGAGGGAAAAGTTATGCACTTCGTGTACAAAATGGACAATCTCTTTCGAACTATCATAATTTAAGACGAAAACTCGCCTGTTACAAAGGCATTTCATTTTTTAACTTATTTAAACTCCAGACTTTTTGTGCGTTTAGTATGCACCATTCGAAGGGAGGCCACCAATTTTCAACCCTTTCTGACTTCATTTGCTATTTTTCATGCATTTAGTGATTTTTTTGAGCTAAATGACCCTGAAATTGATAAGCACTACAAATGAACTCTAAGAAGGTATAAAGTTGGCATGGTATCATCATTTCACCCACATAGCATGTGCTAAAATGTTGAGGACGTTACGGCCAAAATTAGATGCACTTCGTGTACAAAATGGACAATCTCTTTCAAAGTAATAGGATTTAAGACGAAAACTCGCCTGTTACAAAGGCATGTCCTTTTTTTAACTTATTTCAACTCTAGACTTGTTGTGCCTTCAGCATGCACCATTTGAAGGGAGGCCATCAATTTTCAACCCTTTCTGACTTCATTTGCTATTTTTCATGCATTTAGTGATTTTTTTGAGCTAAATGACTGTGAAATTGATAAGCACTACAAATGAACTCTGAAAAGGTTGAAAGTTGGCATGGTATCATCATTTCACCTGCATATCATGTGCTAAAAAGTTGAGAGGGTTACGGCAAAAAACTGGATGCACTTCGTGTACCAAATGGATAATCTATTTCGAAGTATCGTTGTTTCAGACGAAAAGTCGCCTGTTACAAAGGCATTTCATTTTTTAACTTATTTCAACTCCAGACTTTTTGTGCATTCGGTATGCACCATTCGAAGGGAGGATATCAATTTTCAACCCTTTCTGACTTCATTTGCTATTTTTCATGAACTTACTAATCTTCTGAGGTAAATGATCATGGAATTGATCAGAACTACAAATGAACACTGAAAAGGTTGTAAGTTGGAATGGTATAATCATTTCGTCCACATAGCATGTGCTAAAAAGTTTAGAGGGTTGGGGGAAAAACTGGATGCACTTCGTGTACAAAATGGACAATCTCTTTCGAACTATCATAGTTTAAGACGAAAACTTGCCTGTTACAAAGGCATTTCATTTTTTTAACTTATTTCAACTCCAGAATTTTTGGGCGACCAGTATAAACCATTCAAAGGGAGGCGATCAATTTTCAGCCATTTCTGACTTTAGTTGCTATTTTTCTTGTATTTACTTATTTTTTTGAGCTAAATGATCCTAAAATTGATAAGTACTACAAATCATCTTTGAAAAGGTAGAAAGTTGGCATGGTATCATCACTTCACCCGCAAAGCATGTGCTAAAATGTTGAGGAGGTTATGGCAAAAACTAGATGCACTTCGTGTATAAAAAGTCACGTGTTACAAAGGCATTTCATTTTTTTAACTTATTTCAACTCCAGACTTTTTGTGTATTCGGTATGCACCATTCGAAGGGATGCCATCAATTTTCAACCCTTTCTAACTTAAATTGCTATTTTTCATGCATTTACTAATTTTTTTGAGCTAGATTACCCTGAAATTGATCAGAACTACAAATGAACTCTAAAAAGGTTGAAAGTTGGCATGGTATAATCATTTCACCCACATAGCACGTGCTAAAAACATGAAAGGGTTGCAGGAAAAACTGGATGCACTTCCTGTACAAATTGGACAATCTCTTTCGAACTATCGCAGTTTAAGACGAAAACTCGCCAGTTACAAAGGCATTTCATTTTTTAACTCATTTCAACTGTAGAATTTTTGGGCATTCACTATGCACCATTCGAAGGGAGGATATCAATTTGCTGCCCTTTTTGACTTCAGTTGCTAGTTTTCATGCATTTATTGATTTTTTTAGCTAAATGACCCTGAAATTGATAAGCACTACAAATGAACTCTAAAAAGGTAGAAAGTTAGTATGGTATCGTTACTTCACCCACATAGCATGTGCTAAAATCTTGAGGAGTTTATGAGAAAAACTGGATGCACTTCGTGTACAAAATGGACAATCTCTTTCGAAGTATCAGGGTTTAAGATGAAAACTCGCGTGTTACAAAGGCATTTCCTTTTTTCTAACTTATTTCAACTCAAGACTTTTTGTGTGTTCAGTATGCACCATTCAAAGGGAGGCCATCAATTTTCAACCCTTTCTGACTTCAGTTGTGATTTTTCATGGATTTGTTGATTTTTTGAGCTAAATGACCCTGAAATATATAAGCACTAGAAATGAACTCTGAAAAGGTCGAAAGTTGACATGGTATAATAATTTCGCCCACATAGCACATGCCAAAAAGTTGAGAGGGTTTAGGGAAAAATTGGTTGCACTTCGTGTACAAAATGGACAATCTCTTTCGAACTATCATAGTTTAAGACAAAAACTCGCCTGTTACAAAGGCATTCCATATTTAACTTATTTCAACTCTAGAATTTGCGGGTGTTCAGTATGCACCATTAGAAGGGAGGCGACCAATTTTCAGCCCTTTCTGACTTCAGTTGCTATTTTTCATGCATTTACTGACTTCTTTGAGCTAAATGACCCTTAAATTGATAAGAACTACAAATGAACTCTGAAAAGGTAGAAAGTTGGCATGGTATCATCATTTCACCCACATAGCATGTGCTAAAATGTTGAGAGGGTTACGACAAAAACTTGATGCACTTCGTGTACAAAATGGACAATCTCTTTAGAAGTATCAGGGTTTTAGACGAAAAGTCTCGTGTTACACAGGCATTTCATTTTTTTAGTTATTTCAACTCTAGACTTTTTGTGCATTCGGTATGCACCATTCGAAGGGAGGACATCAATTTTCAACCCTTTCTGACTTCATTTGCTATTTTTCATGCACTTACTAACCTACTCAGCTAAATGATCATGGAATTGATCAGAACTACAAATAAACACTGAAAAGGTTGTAAGTTGGCATGGTATAATCATTTCATCCACATAGCATGTGCTAAAAAGTTGAGAGGGTTGCGGGAAGAACTGGACGCACTTCGTGTATAAAATGGACAATCTCTTTCGAACTATCATAGTTTAAGACGAAAACGTGCCTGTTACAATGGCATTTCATTTTTTAACTTATTTCAACTCCAGAATTTTTGGGCGTTCTGTATAAACCATTCAAAGGGAGGGATCAATTTTCAGCCATTTTTGACTTCAGTTGCTATTTTTCATGCATTTACTGATTTTTTTGAGCTAAATGACCCTAAAATTAATAAGTACTACAAATCAACTCCGAAAAGGTAGAAAGTTGGCATGGTATCATCACTTCACCCACATAGCATGTGCTAAAATGTTGAGGAGGTTACGGCAAGAACTAGATGCACTTCGTGTATAAAATGGACAATCTCTTTCGAAGTATCAGGGTATGAGACGAAAAGTCGCCTGTTACAAAGGCGTTTCATTTTTTTAACTTATTTCAATTCTAGACTTTTTGTGTATTCGGTATGCACCATTCGAAGGGATGCCATCAGTTTTCAACCCTTTATAACTTCATTTGCTATTTTTCATGCATTAACTAATTTTTTTAAGCTAAATTACCCAGTAATTGATCAGAACTACAAATGAACTCTAAAAAGGTTGAATTTGGCATGCTATAATCATTTCACCCACATAGCACGTGCTAAAAAGATGAAAGGGTTGCAGGAAAAACTGGATGCACTTCCTGTACAAATTGGACAATCTCTTTCGAACTATCGCAATTCACGACGAAAAATCGCCTGTTACAAAGGCATTTCATTTTTTAACTTATTTCAACTCTAGAATTTTTGGGCGTTCACTATGCACCATTCGAAGGGAGGCTATCAATTTGCAGCCCTTTCTGACTTCAGTTGCTATTTTTCATGCATTTACTGATTTTTTTTAGCTAAATGACCCTAGAATTTATAAGCACTACAAATGAACTCTGCAAAGGTAGAAAGTTATTATGGTATCGTCACTTCACCCACATAGCATGTGCTAAAATGTTGAGGAGGTTATGACAAGAACGGGATGCACTTCGTGTACAAAATGGACAATCTCTTTCGAAGTATCAGGGTTTCAGACGAAAAGTCGCCTGTTACAAAGGCATTTTATTTTTTTAACTTATTTCAACTCCAGACTTGTTGTGCATTCGGTATCCAGCATTCGAAGGGAGGCCATCAATTTTCAACCCCTTTTGACTTCATTTGCTATTTTTCATGCATTTACTGATTTGTTGAACTAAATGACCCTAAAATTGATCTGAACAACAAATGAAGTCTGAAAAGGTTGAAAGTTGGCATGGTATAATCATTTCACCCACATAGCATGTGCTAAAAAGTTGAGAGGGTCGTGAGAAAAACTGGATGCACTTCATGTACAAAATGGACAATCTCTTTCGAAGTATCAGGGTTTAAGATGAAAACTCGCGTGTTACAAAGGCATTTCCTTTTTTCTAACTTATTTCAACTCAAGACTTTTTGTGCGTTCAGTATGCACCATTCAAAGGGAGGCCATGAATTTTCAACCCTTTCATACTTCAGTTGTTATTTTTCATGGATTTATTGATTTTTTGAGCTAAATGACCCTGAAATTTATAAGCACTACAAATGAACTTTGAAAAGGTTGAAAGTTGACATGGTATAATCATATCGACCACATAGCACGTGCTAAAAAGTTGACAGGGTTGAGGGAAAAATTGGTTGCACTTCGTGTACAAAATGGACAATCTCTTTCGAACTATCATAGTTTAAGACGAAAACTCGCCTGTTACAAAGACCTTTCATATTTAATTTATTTCAACTCTAGAATTTTTGGGCGTTCAGTATGCACCATCAGAAGGGAGGCGACCAATTTTCAGCCCTTTCTGACTTCAATTGCTATTTTTCATGCATTTACTGACTTTTTTGAGCTGAATGACCCTTAAATTGATAAGCACTACAAATGAACTCTGAAAAGATTAAAAGTTGGCATGGTATCATCTTTTCACCCACATAGCATGTGCTAAAATGTTGAGGAGGTTACGGCCAAAACTAGATGCACTTCGTGTACAAAATGGACAATCTCTTTCGAAGTAATAGGGTTTAAGACGAAAACTCGCCTGTTACAAAGGCATTTCAATTTTTTTAACTTATTTCAGCTCTACTCTTGTTGTGCCTTCAGTATGCACAATTCGAAGGGAGGCCATCAATTTTCAATCCTTTCTGACTTCATTTGCTATTTTTCAAGCATTTAGTGATTTTTTTGAGCTAAATGACCTTGAAATAGATAAGCACTACAAATGAACTCTGAAAAGGTTGAAAGTTGTCATGGTATCATCATTTCACCTGCATACCATGTGATAAAAAGTTGAGAGGGTTACGGCAAAAACTGGATGCACTTCGTGTACAAAATGAAAAATCTCTTTCGAAGTATCAAGGTTAAAGACGAAAACTCACCTGTTACAAAGGCATTTCATTTTTCCTAACTTATTTCAACTCCAGACATTTTTTGCGTTAAGTATGCACCATTGGAAGAGAGGCCATCAATTTTCAACCCTTTGTGACTTCATTTGTTATTTTCCATGCATTTACTGATTTTTTTTGTGCTAAATGACCCTGAAATTGATATGCACTATAAATGAACTCTGAAAAGGTTGAAAGTTGGCATGGTATCATCATTTCACCCACATAGCATGTGATAAAAAGTTGAGAGGGTTGAGGGAAAAATTGGTTGCACTTCGTGTACAAAATGGACAATCTCTTTCGAACTATCATAGTTTAAGACGAAAACTCGCCTGTTACAAAGGCATTTCATATTTAACTTATTTCGACACCAGACTTTTTGTGCATTCAGTATGCACCATTCGAAGGGAGGCCATCCATTTTCAACCCTTTTGTCACTTCATTTGCTATATTTCATGAATTTGCTATTTTTTGAGCTAAATGACCCCGAAATTGATAAGCAATACAAATGAAGTATGAAAAGGTTGAAAGTTGGCATGGTATCATCATTTCACCCACATAGCATGTGATAAAACGTTGAGAGGGTTATAACAAAAACTTGATGCACTTCGTGTACAAAATGGATAATCTCTTTAGAAGTATCAGGGTTTCAAGCGAAAAGTCGCGTGTTACAAAGGCATTTCATTTTTTAACTTATTTCAATTCTAGACTTTTTGTGCATTCGGTATGCACCATTTGAAGGAAGACCACCAATTTTCAACCCTTTCTGACTTCATTTGCTATTTTTCATGCATTTACTGATTTTTTTGAGCTAAATGACCTTGAAATTAGAAAGCACTACAAACGAACTATGAAAATGTTGAAAGTTGGCATGGTACCATCATTTCACCCACATAGCATGTGCTAAAATGTTGAGAGTGTTACGGTGAAAACTCGATGCACTTTGTGTACAAAACCGACAATCTCTTTCGAAGTATCAGGATTATAAACGAAAAGTCGCCTGTTACAAAGGCATTTCATCTTTTTAACTTATTTCAACTAAAGACTTTTTGTGCATTCGGTATGCACCATTTGAAGGGAGGCCACCAATTTTCAACCCTTTCTGACTTCATTTGCTATTTTTAATGCATTTACCGATTTTTTTGAGCTAAATGACCCTGAAATTGATAAGCACTACAAATGAACTTTGACAAGGTTGAAAGTTGGCATGGTATCATCATTTCACCCACATAGCATGTGATAAAAAGTTGAGAGGGTTACGGCAAAAATTGGATGCACTTCGTGTACAAAATGGACAATCTCTTTCGAAGTATCAGGTTTAAGACGAAAACTTGCCATTTACAAAGGCATTTCATTTTTTTAAACTTATTTCAACTCCAGACTTTTTGTGCGTGCAGTATGCACCATTCGAAGGGAGGACATCAATTTTCAACCCTTTCTGACTTCCTTTGCTATTTTTCATGCATTTACTGATTTTTTTTGAGCTAATTGACCCCGAAATTGATAAGCAATACAAATGAAGTATGAAAAGGTTGAAAGTTGGCATGGTATCATCATTTCACCCACATAGCATGTGCTAAAATGTTGAGAGGGTTACGACAAAAACTTGATGCACTTCGTGTACAAAATGGATAATCTCTTTAGAAGTATCAGGGTTTCAGGCGAAAAGTCGCGTGTTACAAAGGCATTTCATTTTTTAACTTATTTCAACTCTAGACTTTTTCTGCATTCGGTATGCACCATTTGAAGGAAGGCCACCAATTTTCAACCCTTTCTGACTTCATTTGCTATTTATCATGCATTTACTGATTTTTTTGAGCTAAATGACCTTGAAATTAGAAAGCACTACAAATGAACTATGAAAATGTTGAAAGTTGGCATGGTACCATCATTTCACCCACATAGCATGTGCTAAAATGTTGAGAGTGTTACGGCGAAAACTCAATGCACTTTGTGTACAAAACCGACAATCTCTTTCGAAGTATCAGGATTATAGACGAAAAGTCGCCTGTTACAAAGGCATTTCATATTTTTAACTTATTTCAACTAAAGACTTTTTGTGCATTCGGTATGCACCATTTGAAGGGAGGCCACCAATTTTCAACCCTTTCTGACTTCATTTGCTATTTTTATTGCATTTACCGATTTTTTTGAGCTAAATGACCTTGAAATTAGAAAGCACTACAAATGAACTTTGACAAGGTTGAAAGTTGGCATGGTATCATCATTTCACCCACATAGCATGTGATAAAAAGTTGAGAGGGTTACGGCAAAAACAACTGGATGCACTTCGTGTACAAAATGGACAATCTCTTTCGAAGTATCAGGGTTTAAGACGAAAACTTGCGAGTTACAAAGACATTTCATTTTTTTAACTTATTTCAACTCCAGACTTTTTGTGCGTGCAGTATGCACCATTCGAAGGGAGGACATCAATTTTCAACCTTTCTGACTTCCTTTGCTATTTTTCATGCATTTACTGATTTTTTTTGAGCTAATTGACCCCGAAATTGATAAGCAATACAAATGAAGTATGAAAAGGTTGAAAGTTGGCATGGTATCATCATTTCACCCACATAGCATGTGCTAAAATGTTGAGAGGGTTATGACAAAAACTTCATGCACTTCGTGTACAAAATGGATAATCTCTTTAGAAGTATCAGGGTTTCAGGCGAAAAGTCGCGTGTTACGAAGGCATTTCATTTTTTAACTTATTTCAACTCTAGACTTTTTGTGCATTCGGTATGCACCATTTGAAGGAAGGCCACCAATTTTCAACCCTTTCTGACTTCATTTGCTATTTTTCATGCATTTACTGATTTTTTTGACCTAAATGACCTTGAAATTAGAAAGCACTACAAATGAACTATGAAAATGTTGAAAGTTGGCATGGTACCATCATTTCACCCACATAGCATGTGCTAAAATGTTGAGAGTGTTACGGCGAAAACTCGATGCACTTTGTGTACAAAACCGACAATCTCTTTCGAAGTATCAGGATTATAGACGAAAAGTCCCCTGTTACAAAGGCATTTCATCTTTTTAACTTATTTCAACTAAAGACTTTTTGTGCATTCGGTATGCACCATTTGAAGGGAGGCCACCAATTTTCAACCCTTTCTGACTTCATTTGCTATTTTTAATGCATTTACCAATTTTTTTTGAGCTAAATGACCCTGAAATTGATAAGCACCACAAATGATCTTTGACAACGTTGAAAGTTGGCATGGTATCATCATTTCACCCACATAGCATGTGATAAAAAGTTGAGAGGGTTACGGCAAAAACTGGATGCACTTCGTGTAGAAAATGGACAATCTCTTTCGAACTATCAGGGTTTAAGACGAAAACTCGCCTGTTACAAAGGCATTTCATTTTTTTAACTTATTTCAACTCCAGACTTTTTGTGCGTGCTGTATGCACCATTCGAAGGGAGGACATCAATTTTCAACCCTTTCTGACTTCCTTTGCTATTTTTCATGCATTTACTGATTTTTTTGAGCTAATTGACCCTGAAATTGATAGGCACTACAAATGAACTATGAGAAGGTTGAAAGTTGGCATGGTACCATCATTCACCCACATAGCATGTGCTAAAGTGTTGAGAGGGTTATGACAAAAACTTGATGCACTTCGTGTACAAAATGGATAATCTCTTTAGAAGTATCAGGGTTTCAGGCGAAAAGTCGCGTGTTACAAAGGCATTTCATTTTTTAACTTATTTCAACTCTAGACTTTTTGTGCATTCGGTATGCACCATTTGAAGGAAGGCCACCAATTTTCAACCCTTTCTGACTTCATTTGCTATTTTTCATGCATTTACTGATTTTTTTGAGCTAAATGACCATGAAATTAGAAAGCACTACAAATGAACTATGAAAATGTTGAAAGTTGGCATGGTACCATCATTTCACCCACATAGCATGTGCTAAAATGTTGAGAGTGTTACGGCGAAAACTCGATGCACTTTGTGTACAAAACCGACAATCTCTTTCGAAGTATCAGGATTATAGACGAAAAGTCCCCTGTTACAAAGGCATTTCATCTTTTTAACTTATTTCAACTAAAGACTTTGTGTGCATTCGGTATGCACCATTTGAAGGGAGGCCACCAATTTTCAACCCTTTCTGACTTCATTTGCTATTTTTAATGCATTTACCGATTTTTTTTGAGCTAAATGACCCTGAAATTGATAAGCACCACAAATGATCTTTGACAACGTTGAAAGTTGGCATGGTATCATCATTTCACCCACATAGCATGTGATAAAAAGTTGAGAGGGTTACGGCAAAAACTGGATGCACTTCGTGTAGAAAATGGACAATCTCTTTCGAACTATCAGGGTTTAAGACGAAAACTCGCCTTTTACAAAGGCATTTCATTTTTTTAACTTATTTCAACTCCAGACTTTTTGTGCGTGCTGTATGCACCATTCGAAGGGAGGACATCAATTTTCAACCCTTTCTGACTTCCTTTGCTATTTTTCATGCATTTACTGATTTTTTTGAGCTAATTGACCCTGAAATTGATAGGCACTACAAATGAACTATGAGAAGGTTGAATGTTGGCATGGTACCATCATTCACCCACATAGCATGTGCTAAAATGTTGAGAGGGTTACAACAAAAACTTGATGCACTTCGTGTACAAAATGGACTATCTCTTTCGAAGTATCAGGGTTTCCAGCGAAAAGTCGCCTGTTACAAAGGCATTTCATTTTTTAACTTATTTCAACTCTAGACTGTTTGTGCATTCGGTATGCACCATTTGAAGGAAGGCCACCAATTTTCAACCCTTTCTGACATCATTTGCTATTTTTCAAGCATTTAGTGATTTTTTTGAGCTAAATGACCTTGAAATTAGAAAGCACTACAAATGAACTATGAAAAGGTTGAAAGTTGGCATGGTACCATCATTTCACCCACATAGCATGTGCTAAAATGTTGAGAGTGTTACGGCGAAAACTCGATGCACTTTGTGTACAAAACCGACAATCTCTTTCGAAGTATCAGTACTATAGACGAAAAGTCGCCTGTTACAAAGGCATTTCATCTTTTTAACTTATTTCAACTAAAGACTTTTTGCGCATTCGGTATGCACCATTTGAAGGGAGGCCACCAATTTTCAACCCTTTCTGACTTCATTTGCTATTTTTAATGCATTTACCGATTTTTTTTTTGAGCTAAATGACCCTGAAATTGATAAGCACTACAAATGAACTTTGACAAGGTTGAAAGTTGGCATGGTATCACCATTTCACCCACATAGCATGTGATAAAAAGTTGAGAGGGTTACCGCAAAAACTGGATCCACTTCGTGTACAAAATGGACAATCTCTTTCGAAGTATCAGGGTTTAAGACGAAAACTTGCCTGTTACAAAGACATTTCATTTTTTTAACTTATTTCAACTCCAGACTTTTTGTGCGTGCAGTATGCACCATTCGAAGGGAGGACATCAATTTTCAACCCTTTCTGACTTCCTTTGCTATTTTTCATGCATTTACTGATTTTTTTGAGCTAATTGACCCTGAAATTGATAGGCACTACAAATGAACTATGAGAAGGTTGAAAGTTAGCATGGTACCATCATTCACCCACATAGCATGTGCTCAAATGTTGAGAGTGTTACGACAAAAACTCGATGCACTTTGTGTACAAAATGGACAATCTCTTTCGAAGTATCAGGATTTGAGACGAAAAGTCGCCTGTTACAAAGGCATTTCATCTTTTTAACTTATTTCAACTCCAGACTTTTTGTGCATTCGGTATGCACCATTTGAAGGGAAGCCATCAATTTCAACCCTTTCTGACTTCATTTGCTATTTCTCATGCATTTACTGATTTTTTGAGCTAAATGACCCTGAAATTGATAAGCACCACAAATGAACTCTCACAAGGTTGAAAGTTGGCATGGTATCATCATTTCACCCACATAGAATGTGATAAAAAGTTGAGAGGGTTACGGAAAAAACTGGATGCACTTCATGTACAAAATGGACAATCTCTTTCGAAGTATCAGGGTTTAAGACGAAAACTCGCCTGTTACAACGACATTTCATTTTTTTAACTTATTTTAACTCAAGACTTTTTGTGCGTTAAGTATGCACCATTCGAAGGGAGGCCATCAATTTTCAACCCTTTCTGACTTCATTTGCTATTTTTCATGCATTCACTTATTTTTTTGAGCTAAATCACCCTGAAATTGATAAGCATTAGAAATGAACTATGAAAAGGTTGAAAGTTGGCATGGTATCATCATTTCACCCGCATAGCATGTGCTAAAATGTTGAGAGTGTTACGGCAAAAACTCGATGCACTTCGTGTCTAAAATGGACAATCTCTTTCGAAGTATCATGATTTCAGACGCAAAGTCGCCTGTTAGAAAGGCATTTCATCTTTTTAACTTATTTCAACTCCAGACTTTTTGTGCATTTGGTATGCACCATTCGAAGGGAGGCTACCAATTTTCAAGCCTTTCTCACTTCATTTGGTATTTTTCATGCATTTACTGATTTTTTGAGATAAATGACCCTGAAATTGATAAGCACTACAAATGAACTCTGAGACGGTTGAAAGTTTGCTTGGTATCATCATTTCACCCACATAGCATGTGCTAAAAATTTGAGATGGTTACGCCAAAAACTGGATGCACTTCACGTACGACATGGACAATCTCTTTCAAAGTATCAGGGTTTAAGACAAAAACTCGCCTATTACAAAGGCATTTCATGTTTTCTAAATTATTTCAACTCCAGACTTTTTATGCGTTCAATATGCACCAGTCGAAGGGAGGCCACCAATTTTGAACCCTTTCTAACTTAATTTGCTATTTTTCAAGCATTTACTGATTTTTTAGCTAAATGACCCTAAAATTGATAAGCACTACAAATGAACACTGAAAAGGTTGAAAGTTGGCGTGGTATCATCATTTCACCCACATGGCATGTGCTAAAAAGTTGAGATTATTACAGCAAAAACTGGATGCACTTCGTGAACAAAATGGATAATCTCTTTCGAAGTTTCAGGGTTTAAGAAGAAAACTCGCATGTTACAAAGGCATTTCATTTTTTTAACTTATTTCAACTCCAGAATGTTTGTGCATTCAGTATGCACCATTCGAAGGGAGGCCATGAATTTTCAACCCTTTCTGACTTCATTTGCTATTTTTCATGCATTTACTGATTTTTTTTTTGAGCTAAATGACCCTGGAATAGATAAGAACTACAAATGCACTATGAAAATGTTGAAAATTGGCATGGTATCATCATTTCACCCACATAGCATGTGCTAAAATGTTTACAGGGTTACGCCAAAAACTCGATGCACTTCGTGTATAGAATGGACAATCTCTTTCGAAGTATCAGGGTTTAAGACGAAAACTTGCCTGTTACAAAGGCATTTCATTTTTTAAACTTATTTCAACTCTAGACTTTTTGTGCGTTCAGTATGCACCATTCAAAGGGAGGCCACCAATTTTCAACCCATTCTGACTTCATTTGGTATTTTTCATGCATTTACTGATTTTTTGAGCTAAATGACCCTGAAATTGATAAGCACTACAAATGAACTCTGAAACGGTTGAAAGTTGGAATGGTATCATCATTTCACCCACATAGCATGTGCTAAAAAGTTGAGAGGGTTAAATTAAAAAATAGGATGCACTCCGTGTAAAAAATGGACAATCTCTTTCCAACTATCAGAGTTTTAACTCTAGACTTTTTGTGCGTTCAGTATGCACCATTCGAAGAGAGGCCACCAATTTTCAACCCTTTCTGACTTCATTTGGTATTTTTCATGCATTTACTGATTTTTTGAGCTAACTGACCCTAAAATTGATAACCACTACATGAACTCTGAAAAGGTTGAAAGTTGGCATGGTATCATCATTTCACCCACATAGCATGTGCTAAAAAGTTGATAGGGGTATGGCAAAAACTGGATGCACTTCGTGTACAAAATGGACAATCTCTTTTGAAGTATCAGTGTTTAAGACGAAAATTTGCCTGTTACAAAGGCATTTCATTTTTTAGCTTATTTCAACTCCAGAATTTTTGTGCGTTCAGTATGCACCATTTGAAGGGAGGCCATAAATTTTCAACCCTTTCTGACTTCTTTTGGTATATTTCATGAATTTGCTATTTTTTTGAGCTAACTAACCCCGAAATTGAGAAGCACTACAAATGAACTATGAAAAGGTTGAAAGTTGGCATGGTATCATCATTTCAACCTCATAGCATGTGCTAAAATGTTGAGAGGGTTAGGACAAAAACTTGCTGCACTTCGTGTACAAAATGGACAATCTCTTTAGAAGTATCAGGGTTTCAGACGAAAAGTCGCGTGTTACAAAGGCATTTCATTTTTTATCTTATTTCAACTCCAGACTTTTTGTGCATTGGGTATGCACCATTCGAAGGGAGGACATCAATTTTCAACCCTTTCTGACTTCAGTTGCTATTTTTCAAGCACTTACTAATCTTCTGAGCTAAATGATCATGAAATTGACCAGAACTACAAATGAACACTGAAAAGGTTGTAAATTGGCATGGTATAATCATTTCATCCACATAGCATGTGCTAAAAAGTTGAGAGGGTTGCGGAAAAAACTGGATGCACTTCGTGTACAAAATGGACAATCTCTTTCGAACTATCATAGTTTAGGAAGAAAACTTGCCTGTTACAAAGGCATTTCATTTTTTTAACTTATTTCAACTCCAGAATTTTTGGGCGTTCAGTATAAACCATTCAAAGGGAGGCGATCAATTTTCAGCCATTTCTGACTTCAGTTGCTATTTTTCATGCATTTACTGATTTTTTGAGCTAAATGACCCTAAAATTGATAAGTACTACAAATGAACTCTAAAAAGGTTGAAAGTTGGCATGGTATCATCATTTCACCCACATAGCACGTGCTAAAAAGTTGAAAGGGTTGCAGGAAAAACTGGATGCACTTCCTGTACAAATTGGACAATCTCTTTCGAACTATCACAGTTTAAGACGTAAACTCGCCTGTCACAAAGGCATTTCATTTTTTAACTTATTTCATCTCTAGAATTTTTGTGCGTTCACTATGCACCATTCGAAGGGAGGACATCAGTTTTTTAACCCTTTCTGACTTCATTTGCTATTTTTCATGCATTTACTGATTTTTTTTGAGCTAAATGACCTTGAAATTAGAAAGCACTACAAATGAACTATGAAAAGGTTGAAAGTTGGCATGGTACAATCATTCACCCACATAGCATGTGCTAAAATGTTGAGAGTGTTACGACAAAAACTCGATGCACTTTGTGTACAAAATGGACAATCTCTTTCGAAGTATCAGGATTTCAGACGAAAAGTCGCCTGTTACAAAGGCATTTCATTTTTTAAATTATTTCAACTCCAGACTTTTTGTGCATTCGGTATGCACCATTCGAAAGGAGGCCATCAATTTTCAACCCTTTCTCACTTCATTTGCTATTTTTCATGCATTTACTGATTTTTTGAGCTAAATGACCCTAAAATTAGAAAGCACTACAAATGAACTCGGACAAGGTTGAAAGTTGGCATGGTATCATCATTTCACCCACATAGCATGTGATAAAAAGATGAGAGGGTTACGGCAAAACATCGATGCACTTCGTTTACAAAATGGACAATCTCTTTCGAAGTACCAGTACTTAAGGCGAAAACTCGCCTGTTACAAAGGCATTCCATTTTTTTAACTTATTTCAACTCCAGACTTTTTGTGCATTTGGTATGCACCATTCGAAGGGAGGCCATCAATTTTCATCCCTTTCTGACTACATTTGCTATTTTTCATGCATTTACTGATTTTTTGAGCTAAATGACCCTGAAATTGATAAACACTACAAATGAACTCGGACAAGGTTGAAAGTTGGCAAGGTATCATCATTTCACCCACATAGCATGTGATAAAAAGATGAGAGGGTTACGGCAAAAACTGGATGCACTTCGTGTACAAAATGGACAATCTCTTTCGAAGTATCAAGGTTTAAGACGAAAACTCGCCTGTTACAAAGGCATTTCATTTTTTAACTTATTTCAACTCCAGGCTTTTTGTGCGTTCAGTATGCACCATTCGATGGGAGGACATCAATTTTCAACCCTTTTTGACTTCGTTTGCTATTTTTCATGCATTTACTGATTTTTTTGAGCTAAATGACCTTGGAATTAGAAAGCACTACAAATGAACTATGAAAAGGTTGAAAGTTGGCATGGTACCATCATTTCACCCACATAGCATGTGCTAAAATGTTGAGAGTGTTACGGCGAAAACTCGATGCACTTTGTGTACAAAATGGACAATCTCTTTCGAAGTATTAGGATTTCAGACGAAAAGTCGCCTATTACAAAGGCATTTCATCGTTTTAACTTATTTCAACTAAAGAATTTTTGTGCATTCGGTATGCACCATTTGAAGGGAGGCCAGGAATTTTCAACCCTTTCTGACTTCATTTGCTATTTTTAACGCATTTACCGATTTTTTTGCAGCTAAATGACCCTAAAATTGATAAGCACTACAAATGAACTTTGACAAGGTTGAAAGTTGGCATAGTATCATCATTTCACCCACATAGCATGTGATAAAAAGTTGAGAGGGTTATGGCAAAAACTGGATGCACTTCGTGTACAAAATGGACAATCTCTTTCCAAGTATCAGGGTTTAAGACGAAAACTCGCCTATTACAAAGGCATGTCGTTTTTTTAACTTATTTCAACTCCAAACTTTTTGTGCGTGCAGTATGCACCATTCGAAGGGAGGACATCAATTTTCAACCATTTCTGACGTCATTTGCAATTTTTCATGCATTTATTGATTTTTTTGAGCTAAATGACCCTGAAATTGATAGGCACTACAAATGAACTATGAAAAGGTTGAAAGTTGGCATGGTACCATCATTCACCCACATAGCATGTGCTAAAATGTTGAGAGTATTACGGCGAAAACTCGATGCACTTTGTGTACAAAATGGACAATCTCTTTCGAAGTATTAGGATTTCAGACGAAAAGTCGCCTATTACAAAGGCATTTCATTTTTTTAACATATTTCAACTCCAGACTTTTTGTGCATTCGGTATGCACCATTCGAAGGGAGGCCATCAATTTTCAACCCTTTCTCACTTCATTTGTTATTTTTCATGCATTTACTGATTTCTTTTAGGTAAATGACCCTGAAATTGATAAGCACTACAAATGAACTCGGACAAGGTTGAAAGTTGGCATGGTATCATCATTTCACCCACATAGCATGTGATAAAAAGATCAGAGGGTTACAGCAAAAACTGGATGCACTTCATGTACAAAGTGGACAATCTCTTTCGAAGTATCAGGGTTTAAGACGAAAACTCGCGTGTCACAAAGGCATTTCATTTCTTAACTTATTTCAACTCCAAACTTTTTGTGCGTTCAGTATGCACCATTCGAAGGGAGGACATCAATTTTCAACCCTTTCTGACTTCATTTGCTATTTTTCATGCATTTACTGATTTTTTTGAGCTAAATGACCTTGGAATTAGAAAGCACTACAAATGAACTATGAAAATGTTGAAAGTTGGCATGGTACCATCATTTCACCCACATAGCATGTGCTAAAATGTTGAGAGTGTTACGGCGAAAACTCGATGCACTTTGTGTACAAAATGGACAATCTCTTTCGAAGTATTAGGATTTCAGACGAAAAGTCGCCTGTTACAAAGGCATTTCGTCCTTTTAACTTATTTCAACTAAAGACTTTTTGTGCATTCGGTATGCACCATTTGAAGGGAGGCCACGAAGTTTCAACCCTTTCTGACTTCATTTGCTATTTTTAATGCATTTACCGGTTTTTTGAGCTAAATGACCCTAAAGTTGATAAGCACTACAAATGAACTCGGACAAGGTTGAAAGTTGGCATGGTATCATAATTTCATCACATGGCATGTGATAAAAAGTTGATAGGGTTATGGCAAAAACTGGATGCACTTCGTGTACAAAATGAACAATCTCTTTTGAAGTATCAGGGTTTAAGACGAAAACTCGGCTGTTACAAAGGCATTTCATTTTTTTAAACTTATTTGAACTCCAAAATTTTTGTGCGTTCAGTATGCACCATTCGAAGGGAGGACATCAATTTTCAACCCTTTCTGACGTCATTTGCAATTTTTCATGGATTTACTGATTTTTTTTGAGCTAAATGACCCTGAAATTGATACGCACTACAAATGAACTATGAAAAGGTTGAAAGTTGGCATGGTACCATCATTCACCCACATAGCATGTGCTAAAATGTTGAGAGTGTTACAACAAAAACTCGATGCACTTTGTGTACAAAATGGACAATCTCTTTCGAAGTATCAGGATTTCAGACGAAAAGTCGCCTATTACAAACGCATTTCATCTTTTTAACTTATTTCAACTAAAGACTTTTTGTGCATTCGGTATGCACCATTTGAAGGGAGGCCACGAATTTTGAACCCTTTCTGACTTCATTTGCTATTTTTCATGCATTTACTGATTTCTTTCAGCTAAATGACCCTAAAATTGAAAAGCACTACAGATGAACTCTGAAAAGGTTGAAAGTTGGCATGGTACCATCATTCACCCACATAGCATGTGCTAAAATGTTGAGAGTGTTACAACAAAAACTCGATGCACTTTGTGTACAAAATGGACAATCTCTTTCGAAGTATCAGGATTTCAGACGAAAAGTCGCCTATTACAAACGCATTTCATCTTTTTAACTTATTTCAACTAAAGACTTTTTGTGCATTCGGTATGCACCATTTGAAGGGAGGCCACGAATTTTCAACCCTTTCTGACTTCATTTGCTATTTTTCATGCATTTACTGATTTGTTTCAGCTAAATGACCCTAAAATTGAAAAGCACTACAAATGAACTATGAAAAGGTTGAAAGTTGGCATGGTACCATCATTCACCCACATAGCATGTACTAAAATGTTGAGAGTATTACGGCGAAAACTCGATGCACTTTGTGTACAAAATGGACAGTCTCTTTTGAAGTATTAGGATTTCAGACGAAAAGTCGCCTATTACAAAGGCATTTCATTTTTTTAACATATTTCAACTCTCGACTCTTTGTGCATTCGGTATGCACCATTCGAAGGGAGGCCATCAATTTTCAACCCTTTCTCACTTCATTTGCTATTTTTCATGCATTTACTGATTTTTTTAGGTAAATGACCCTGAAATTGATAAGCACTACAAATGAACTCGGACAAGGTTGAAAGTTGGCATGGTATCATCATTTCACCCACATAGCATGTGATAAAAAGATCAGAGGGTTACGGCAAAAACTGGATGCACTTCATGTACAAACTGGACAATCTCTTTCGAAGTATCAGGGTTTAAGACGAAAACTCGTGTGTCACAAAGGCATTTCATTTTTTAACTTATTTCAACTCCAAACTTTTTGTGCGTTCAGTATGCACCGTTCGAAGGGAGGACATCAATTTTCAACCCTTTCTGACTTCATTTGCTATTTTTCATGCATTTACTGATTTTTTTTTGAGCTAAATGACCTTGGAATTAGAAAGCACTACAAATGAACTATGAAAATGTTGAAAGTTGGCATGGTACCATCATTTCACCCACATAGCATGTGCTAAAATGTTGAGAGTGTTACGGCAAAAACTCGATGCACTTTGTGTACAAAATGGACAATCTCTTTTGAAGTATTAGGATTTCAGACGAAAAGTCGCCTGTTACAAAGGCATTTCATCTTTTTAACTTATTTCAAGTAAAGACTTTTTGTGCATTCGGTATGCACCATTTGAAGGGAGGCCACGAATTTTCAACCCTTTCCGACTTCATTTGCTATTTTTAATGCATTTACCGATTTTTTTGAGCTAAATGACCCTAAAATTGATAAGCACTACAAATGAACTCGGACAAGGTTGAAAGTTGGCATGGTATCATAATTTCATCACATGGCATGTCATAAAAAGTTGATAGGGTTATGGCAAAAACTGGATGCACTTCGTGTACAAAATGAACAATCTCTTTTGAAGTATCAGGGTTTAAGACGAAAACTCGGCTGTTACAAATGCATTTCATTTTTTTTAAATTATTTCAACTCCAAACTTTTTGTGCGTGCAGTATGCACCATTCGAAGGGAGGACATCAATTTTCAACCCTTTCTGACGTCATTTGCAATTTTTCATGGATTTACTGATTTTTTTGAGCTAAATGACCCTGAAATTGATAGGCACTACAAATGATCTATGAAAAGGTTGAAAGTTGGCATGGTACCATCATTCACCCACATAGCATGTGCTAAAATGTTGAGAGTGTTACAACAAAAACTCGATGCACTTTGTGTACCAAATGGACAATCTCTTTCGAAGTATCAGGATTTCAGACGAAAAGTCGCCTATTACAAAGGCATTTCATTTTTTTAACCTATTTCAACTCCAGACTTTTTGTGCATTCGGTATGCACCATTCGAAGGGAGGCCATCAATTTTCAACCCTTTCTCACTTCATTTGCTATTTTTCATGCGTTTACTGATTTTTTTTGAGCTAAATGACCCTGAAATTGATAAGGTGTACAAATGAACTCGGACAAGGTTGAAAGTTGGCATGGTATCATCATTTCACCCACATAGCATGTGATAAAAAGATGAGAGGGTTACGGCAAAAACTGGATGCACTTCATGTACAAACTTGACAATCTATTTCGAAGTATCAGGGTTTAAGACGAAAACTCGCCTGTTACAAAGGCATTTCATTTTTTCACTTATTTCAACACCAGACTTTTTGTGCGTTCAGTATGCACCATTCGAAGGGAGGACATCAATTTTTAACCCATTCTGACTTCATTTGCTATTTTTCATGCATTTACTAATTTTTTTGAGCTAAATGACCTTGAAATTAGAAAGCACTACAAATGAACTATGAAAGGGTTGAAAGTTGGGATGGTACCATCATTCACCCACATAGCATGTGCTAAAATGTTGAGAGTGCTACGACAAAAACTGGATGCACATTGTGTACAAAATGGACAATCTCTTTCGAAGTATCAGGATTTAAGATGAAAAGTCGCTTGTTACAAAGGCATTTCATTTTTTAACTTATTTCAACTCCAGAATTTTTGTGCGTTCGGTATGCACCATTCGAAGGGAGGCCATCAATTTTCAACCCTTTCTCACTTCATTTGCTATTTTTCATGCATTTACTGATTTTTTGAGCTAAATGACCCTGAAATTGACAAGCACTACAAATGAACTCGGACAAGGTTGAAAGTTGGCATGGTATCATCATTTCACCCACATAGCATGTGATAAAAAGATGAGAGGGTTACGGCAAAACTGCGATGCACTTTGTTTACAAAATGGACAATCTCTTTCGAAGTATCAGTGTTTCAGGCGAAAACTCGCCTGTTACAAAGGCATTTCATTTTTTTAACTTATTTCAACTCCAGACTTTTTGTGCATTCGGTATTCACCATTCGAAGGGAGGCCATCAATTTTCAACCCTTTCTGACTTCATTTGTTATTTTTCATGCATTAACTGATTTTTTGAGCTAAATGACCCTGAAATTGATAAGCACAACAAATGAACTCGGAAAAGGTTGAAAGTTTGCATGGTATCATCATTTCACCCACATAGCATGTGATAAAAAGATGAGAGGGTTACGGCAAAAACTGGATGCACTTCGTGTACAAAATGGACAATCTCTTTCGAACTATCAGGGTTTAAGACGAAAACTCGCCTCTTACAAAGGCATTTCATTTTTTAACTTATTTCAACTCCAGGCTTTTTGTGCGTTCAGTACGCACCATTCGAAGGGAGGACATCAATTTTCATCCCTTTCTGACTTCATTTGCTATTTTTCATGCATTTACTGATTTTTTTGAGCTAAATGACCCTGAAATTGATAGGCACTACAAATGAACTAAGAAAAGGTTGAAAGTTGGCATGGTACCATCATTCACCCACATAGCATTTGCTAAAATTTTGAGAGTGTTACGACAAAAACTCAGTGCACTTTGTGTACAAAATGGACAATCTCTTTCGAAGTATCAGGATTTCAGACGAAAAGTCGCCTGTTACAACGGCATTTCATGTTTTTAACTTATTTCAACTCCAGACTTTTTGTGCATTCGGTATGCACCATTCGAAGGGAGGCCATCAATTTTCAACCCTTTCTCACTTCATTTGCTATTTTTCATGCATTTACTGATTTTTTTGAGCTAAATGACCCTGAAATTGATAAGCACTACAACTGAACTCGGACAAGGTTGAAAGTTGGCATGGTATCATGATTTCACCCACATAGCATGTGATAAAAAGATGAGAGGGTTACGGCAAAAACTGCATGCACTTCATGTACAAACTGGACAATCTCTTTCGAAGTATCAGGGTTTAAGACGAAAACTCGCCTCTCACAAAGGCATTTCAGTTTTTAACTAATTTCAACTCCAAACTTTTTGTGCGTTCAGTATGCACCATTCGAAGGCAGGACATAAATTTTAACCCTTTCAGACTTCATTTGCTATTTTTCATGCATTTACTGATTTTTCTGAGCTAAATGACCTTGAAATTAGAAAGCACTACAGACGAACTATGAAAAGGTTGAAAGTTGGCATGGTACCATCATTCACCCACATAGCATGTGCTAAAATGTTGAGAGTGTTACGACAAAAACTCGATGCACTTTGTGTACAAAATGGACAATCTCTTTCGAAGTATCAGGATTTGAGACGAAAAGTCGCCTGTTACAAAGGCATTTCATTTTTTTAACTTATTTCAACTCCAGACTTTTTGTGCATTCGGTATGCACCATTCGAAGGGAGGCCATCAATTTTCAACCCTTTCTCACTTCATTTGCTATTTTTCATGCATTTACTGATTTTTTTGAGCTAAATGACCCTGAAATTGATAAGCACTACAAATGAACTCGGACAAGGTTGAAAGTTGGCATGGTATCATCATTTCACCCACATAGCATGTGATAAAAAGATGAGAGGGTTACGGCAAAAACTGGTTGCACTTCATGTACAAACTGGACAATCTCTTTCGAAGTATCAGGATTTAAGACGAAAACTCGCCTGTTACAAAGGCATTTCATTTTTTAACTTATTTCAACTCCAAACTTTTTGTGCGTTCAGTATGCACCATTCGAAGGGAGGACATCAATTTTTAACCCTTTCTGACTTCATTTGCTATTTTTCATGCATTTACTGATTTTTTGAGCTAAATGACCTTGAAATTAGATAGCACTACAATGAACTATGAAAAGGTTGAAAGGTGGCATGGTACCATCATTCACCCACATAGCGTGTGCTAAAATGTTGAGAGTGTTACGAGAAAAACTCGATGCACTTTGTGTACAAAATGGACAATATCTTTCGAAGTATCAGGATTTCAGACGAAAAGTCGCCTGTTACAAAGGCATTTCATCTTTTTAACTTATTTCAACTCCAGACTTTTTGTGCATTCGGTATGCACCATTTGAAGGGAAGCCACCAATCTCAACCCTTTCTGACTTCATTTGCTATTTTTCATGCATTTACTGATTTTTTGACCTAAATGACCCTGAAATTGATAAGCACCACAAATGAACTCTCACAAGGTTGAAAGTAGGCATGGTATCATCATTTCACCCACATAGCATGTGATAAAAAGTTGAGAGGGTTACGGCAAAAACTGGATGCTCTTCGTGTACAAAATGGACAATCTCCTTCGAAGTATCAGGGTTTAAGACGAAAACTCGCGTCTTACAAAGGCATTTCATTTTTTGAACTTACTTCAACTCCAGACTTTTTTTGCGTTCAGTATGCACCATGCACCATTCGAAGGGAGGCCATCAATTTTGAACCCTTTCTGACTTCATTTTCTATTTTTCCTGGATTTACTGATTTTTTTTGAGTTAATTGACCCTGAAATTGATAAGCATTACAAATGAACTAAGAAAAGGTTGAAAGTTGGCATGGTACCATCATTCACCCACATAGCATTTGCTAAAATTTTGAGAGTGTTACGACAAAAACTCGGTGCACTTTGCGTACAAAATGGACAATCTCTTTCGAAGTATCAGGATTTCAGACGAAAAGTCGCCTGTTACAACGGCATTTCATGTTTGTAACTTATTTCAACTCCAGACTTTTTGTGCATTCGGTATGCACCATTCGAAGGGAGGCCATCAATTTTCAACCCTTTCTCACTTCATTTGCTATTTTTCATGCATTTACTGATTTTTTTGAGCTAAATGACCCTGAAATTGATAAGCACTACAACTGAACTCGGACAAGGTTGAAAGTTGGCATGGTATCATGATTTCACCCACATAGCATGTGATAAAAAGATGAGAGGGTTACGGCAAAAACTGCATGCACTTCATGTACAAACTGGACAATCTCTTTCGAAGTATCAGGGTTTAAGACGAAAACTCGCCTCTCACAAAGGCATTTCAGTTTTTAACTAATTTCAACTCCAAACTTTTTGTGCGTTCAGTATGCACCATTCGAAGGCAGGACATAAATTTTAACCCTTTCAGACTTCATTTGCTATTTTTCATGCATTTACTGATTTTTCTGAGCTAAATGACCTTGAAATTAGAAAGCACTACAGATGAACTATGAAAAGGTTGAAAGTTGGCATGGTACCATCATTCACCCACATAGCATGTGCTAAAATGTTGAGAGTGTTACGACAAAAACTCGATGCACTTTGTGTACAAAATGGACAATCTCTTTCGAAGTATCAGGATTTGAGACGAAAAGTCGCCTGTTACAAAGGCATTTCATTTTTTTAACTTATTTCAACTCCAGACTTTTTGTGCATTCGGTATGCACCATTCGAAGGGAGGCCATCAATTTTCAACCTTTTCTCACTTCATTTGCTATTTTTCATGCATTTACTGATTTTTTTGAGCTAAATGACCCTGAAATTGATAAGCACTACAAATGAACTCGGACAAGGTTGAAAGTTGGCATGGTATAATCATTTCACCCACATAGCATGTGATAAAAAGATGAGAGGGTTACGGCAAAAACTGGTTGCACTTCATGTACAAACTGGACAATCTCTTTCGAAGTATCAGGATTTAAGACGAAAACTCGCCTGTTACAAAGGCATTTCATTTTTTAACTTATTTCAACTCCAAACTTTTTGTGCGTTCAGTATGCACCATTCGAAGGGAGGACATCAATTTTTAACCCTTTCTGACTTCATTTGCTATTTTTCATGCATTTACTGATTTTTTGAGCTAAATGACCTTGAAATTAGATAGCACTACAATGAACTATGAAAAGGTTGAAAGGTGGCATGGTACCATCATTCACCCACATAGCGTGTGCTAAAATGTTGAGAGTGTTACGAGAAAAACTCGATGCACTTTGTGTACAAAATGGACAATATCTTTCGAAGTATCAGGATTTCAGACGAAAAGTCGCCTGTTACAAAGGCATTTCATCTTTTTAACTTATTTCAACTCCAGACTTTTTGTGCATTCGGTATGCACCATTTGAAGGGAAGCCACCAATCTCAACCCTTTCTGACTTCATTTGCTATTTTTCATGCATTTACTGATTTTTTGAGCTAAATGACCCTGAAATTGATAAGCACCACAAATGAACTCTCACAAGGTTGAAAGTAGGCATGGTATCATCATTTCACCCACATAGCATGTGATAAAAAGTTGAGAGGGTTACGGCAAAAACTGGATGCTCTTCGTGTACAAAATGGACAATCTCCTTCGAAGTATCAGGGTTTAAGACGAAAACTCGCGTCTTACAAAGGCATTTCATTTTTTGAACTTACTTCAACTCCAGACTTTTTTTGCGTTCAGTATGCACCATGCACCATTCGAAGGGAGGCCATCAATTTTGAACCCTTTCTGACTTCATTTTCTATTTTTCCTGGATTTACTGATTTTTTTGAGTTAATTGACCCTGAAATTGATAAGCATTACAAATGAACTATGAAAAGGTTGAAAGTTGGCATGGTATCATCATTTAACTCGCATAGCATGTGCTAAAATGTTGAGAGTGTTACGACAAAAACTCGATGCACTTCGTGTATAAAATGGACAATCTCGTTCGAAGTATCAGGATTTCAGACGCGAAGTCGCCTGTTACAAAGGCCTTTCATCTTTTTAACTTATTTCAACTCCAGACTTTTTGTGCAGTCGGTATGCACCATTTGAAGGAGGCCAGCAATTTTCAACCCTTTCTGACTTCAGAGGTTATTTTTCATGGATTTCTTGATTTTTTGAGATAAATGACCCTGAAATTTATAAGCACTACAAATGAACTCTCACAGGGTTGAAAGTTGGCATGGTATCATCATTTCACCCGCATAGCATGTGCTAAAAATTTGGGAGGGTTACGGCAAAAACTGGATGCACTTCATGTACAAAATGGGCAATCTCTTTCGAAGTATCAGGGTTTAAGATAAAAACTCGCCTATTACAAAGGCATTTCATTTTTTCTAACTTATTTCAACTCCAGACTTTTTATGCGTTCAGTATGCACCATTCGAAGGGAGGGCACCAATTTTCAACCCTTTGTGACTTCATTTGCCATTTTTCAAGCATTTACTGATTTTTTTAGCTAAATGACCCTGAAATTGATAAGCACTACAAATGAACACTGAAAAGGTTGAAAGTTGGCATGGTGTCATCATTTCACCCACATGGCATGTGCTAAAAAGTTGAGATTCTTACAGCAAAAATGGATAATCTCTTTCGAAGTATCAGGGTTTAAGAAGAAAACTCGCCTGTAACAAAGGCATTTCATTTTTTTAAATTATTTCAACTCCAGACTTTTTGTGCATTCAGTATGCACCATTCGAAGGGAGGCCATAAATTTTCAACCCTTTCTGACTTCGTTTGCTATTTTTCATGCATTTACTGATTTTTTTGAGCTAAATGATCCTATAATTGATAAGAACTTAAAATGCGCTATGACCAGGTTGAAAATTGGCATGGTATCATCATTTCACCCACATAGCATGTGCTAAAAAGTTGAGAGGGTTACATCAAAAATAGGATGCACTCCGTGTACAAAATGGACAATATCTTTCCAACTATCAGAGTTTCAACTCTAGACTTTTTGTGCGTTCAGTATGCACCATTCGAAGGGAGGCCACCAATTTTCAACCCTTTCTAACTTCATTTGGTATTTTTCATGCATTTACTTATTTTTTGAGCTCAATGACCCTAAAATTGATAAGCACTACATGAACTCTAAAAAGGTTGAAAGTTGGCATGGTATCATCATTTCACCCACATAGCATGTGATAAAAAGTTGAGTGGGTTACGACAAAAACTAGATGCACTTTGTGTACAAAATGGAGAATCTCTTTCGAAGTAATAGGGTTTAAGACGAAAACACGCCTGTTACAAAGGCATTTCATTTTGTTAACGTATTTCAACTCTAGACTTTATATACATTCAGTATGAACCATTCGAAGGGTGGCCATCAATTTTCAACCCTTTCTGCTTTTTTGCTATTTTTCATGCACTTGCTGATTTTTCTTGAGCTAAATGACACTGAAATTGATAAGCACTACAAATGAACTCTGAAAAGTATAAAGTTGGCATGGTATCATCATTTCACGCACATAGCATGGGATAAAAATTTGAGAGGGTTACGGCAAAAGCTGGTTGCACTTCAAGTACAAAATGGACAATCTCTTTCGAAGTAATAAGGTTTAAGACGAAAGCTCGCCTGTTACAAAGGCATTTCATTTTTTTAACTTATTTGAACTCCAAACTTTTTGTGCATTCAGTATGCACCATTCGAAGGGAGGCCATCAATTTTCAACTCTTTCTGACTTCATTAGCTATTATTCATGCATTTACTAATTTTTTTGAGCTATATGACCCTGAAATTGATAAGCACTACAAATGCACTCTGAAAAGGTTGAAAGTTGGTGTGGTATCATCATTTCACCCAGATAGCATTTGCGAAAAAGTTGAGAGGCTTACGGCAAAAACTGGATGCACTTCATGTACACAATGGATAATCTCGTTCGAACTATCAGGGTTTCAGACGAAAACTCGCCTGTTACAAAGGCATTTCATTTTTTCAACTTATTTCAACTCCAAACTTTTTGTGCATTCAGTATGCAGCATTCGAAGGGAGGACATTAATTATCAACCATTTCTGACTTCATTTGCTTTTTTCATGCATTTACTGATTATTTTGAGCTAAATGACCCTGAAATTGATAAGCACTACAAATGAACTCTGAAACGATTGAAAGTTCGCATGGTAGCATCATTTCACCCACATAGCATGTGCAAAAAAGTTGAGAGTGTTACAAAAAAATAGGATGCACTTCGTGTACAAAATGGACAATCTCTTTCCAACTATCAAAGTTTGACACGAAAACTCGCATGTTACAAAGGCATTTCATTTTTTAACTTATTTCAACTCCAGACTTTTTGTGCGTTCAGTATGCACCATTCGAAGGGAGGCCACCAATTTTCAACCCTTTCTAACTTCATTTGCTATTTTTCATGCATTTACTGATTTTGTTGAGCTAAATGACCCTGAAATTGATAAGCACTTCAAATGAACACTCAAAGGTTGAAAGTTCGCACGGTATCATCATTTCACCCACATATTATGTGCTAAAAAGTTGAGATGGTTATGGAAAAAACTGGCTGCACTTCGTGTACAAAATGGCCAATCTCTTCCGAAGTATCAGGGTTTAAGACGAAAACTCGCCTGTTAAAAAGGCATTTCATTTTTTAACTTATTTCAACTCCAGACTTATTGTGCGTTTAGTATGCACCATTCGAAGGGAGGCCACCAATTTTCTACCCTTTCTGACTTCATTTGCTATTTTTCATGACTTTACTGATTTTTTAGAGCTAAATGAACCTGAAATTGATAAGCACTACAAATGAACTCTGAAAAGGTTGAAAGTTGGCTTGGTATCATAATTTCACCCACATATCATGTGCTAAAAAGTTGAGATGGTTACGGAAAAAACTGGAGGCACTTCGCGTACAAAATGGACAATCTCTTCCGAAGTATCAGGGTTTAAGACGAAAACTCGCCTGTTAGAAGGGCATTTAATTTTTTAACATATTTCAACTCTAGACTTTTTGTGCGTTCAGTATGCACTATTCGAAGGGAGGCCACCAATTTTCAATACTTTCTCACTTAATTTGCTATTTTTCAAGCATTTACTGATTTTTTTGAGCTAAATGACCCTGAAATTGATAAGCACTACAAATGAACTCTGAAAAGGTTGAAAGTTGGCATGGTATCATCATTTCACCACATATCATGTGCTAAAACGTTGAGAGGGTTACGGCAAAAACTAGAGGCACTTCGTGTACATAATAGATAATCTCTTTCGAAATATCAGGGTTTCAAACGAAAACTCGCCTGTTACAAAGGCATTTCATTTTTTTACCTTATTTCCACTCTAGACTTTGTGTGTGCTTAGTATGCACCATTCGAAGGGAGGACATTAATTTTCAACCCTTTGTGACTTCATTTGCTATTTTTCATGCATTTACTGATTTTTTTGAGCTAAATGACCCTAAAATTGATAAGCACTACAAATGAACTCTGAAAAGGTTGAAAGTTGGTGTGGTATCATCATTTCACCCACATAGCATATGATAAAAAGTTGACAGGGTTACGGCAAAAACTTGATGCACTTCGTGTACATAATGGATAATCTCTTTCAAAGTATCAGGGTTTCAGACGAAAACTCGCCTGTTACAAAGGCTTTTCATTTTTTTAACTTATTTCAACTCTCGACTTTTTGCGCACTTAGTATGCACCATTCGAAGGGAGAACATTAATTTTCAACCCTTTCGGACCTGATTTTCTATTTTTCATGCATTTACTAATTTTTTTGAGCTAAATGACCCTGAAATTGATAAGCACTACAAATGAACTCTGAAAAGATTGAAATTTGGCATGATATCATCATTTCACGCACATAGCATGTGCTAAAATGTTGACTGGGTTACGGCAAAAACAGCATGCATTCCGTGTACAAAATGGACAATCTCTTTCCAACTATCAGTGTTTCACACGAAAACTCGCCTGCTACAAAGACATTTCAATTTTATAACTTATTTTAACTCTAGACTTTTTGTGCATTCAGTATGCACCATTCAAAGGGAGGCCACCAATTTTCAACCCTTTTTGAGTTCATTAGCTATTTTTCATGGATTTACTGATTTTTTTGAGCTAAATGACCCTGAAATTGATAAGCACTGCTAATGAACTTTGAAAAGGTTGAAAGTGGGCATGGTATCATCATTTCACCCACATATCATGTGCTAAAAAGTTGAGAGGGTTACGGCAAAAACTGGATGCACTTCATGTACATAATGGATAATCTCTTTCGAAGTATCGGGGTTTCAGACGAAAACTCGCTTGTTACAAAGGCATTTCATTTTTTTAACTTATTTCAACTCTAGACTTTTTGTGCATTCCGTATGCACCATTTGAAGGGTGGCCATCAATTTTCCAACCTTTCTGCCTTCATTTGTTATTTTTCATGCATTTACTTATTTTTGACCTAAATGAACCTGAAATTGATAAGCACTACAAATGAACTCTGAAAAGGTTGAAAGTTGGCATGGTATCATCATTTCACCACATATCATGTGCTAAAACGTTGAGAGGGTTACGGCAAAAACTAGAGGCACTTCGTGTACATAATAGATAATCTCTTTCGAAATATCAGGGTTTCAAACGAAAACTCGCCTGTTACAAAGGCATTTCATTTTTTTACCTTATTTCCACTCTAGACTTTTTGTGTGCTTAGTATGCACCATTCGAAGGGAGGACATTAATTTTCAACCCTTTGTGACTTCATTTGCTATTTTTCATGCATTTACTGATTTTTTTGAGCTAAATGACCCTAAAATTGATAAGCACTACAAATTAACTCTGAAAAGGTTGAAAGTTGGTGTGGTATCATCATTTCACCCACATAGCATATGATAAAAAGTTGACAGGGTTACAGCAAAAACTTGATGCACTTCGTGTACATAATGGATAATCTCTTTCAAAGTATCAGGGTTTCAGACGAAAACTCGCCTGTTACAAAGGCTTTTCATTTTTTTAACTTATTTCAACTCTCGACTTTTTGTGCACTTAGTATGCACCATTCGAAGGGAGAACATTAATTTTCAACCCTTTCGGACCTGATTTTCTATTTTTCATGCATTTACTAATTTTTGTGAGCTAAATGACCCTGAAATTGATAAGCACTACAAATGAACTCTGAAAAGATTGAAAGTTGGCATGATATCATCATTTCACGCACATAGCATGTGCTAAAATGTTGACTGGGTTACGGCAAAAACAGGATGCATTCCGTGTACAAAATGGACAATCTCTTTCCAACTATCAGTGTTTCACACGAAAACTCGCCTGCTACAAAGACATTTCAATTTTTTAACTTATTTTAACTCTAGACTTTTTGTGCATTCAGTATGCACCATTCAAAGGGAGGCCACCAATTTTCAACCCTTTTTGAGTTCATTAGCTATTTTTCATGGATTTACTGATTTTTTTGAGCTAAATGACCCTGAAATTGATAAGCACTGCTAATGAACTTTGAAAAGGTTGAAAGTGGGCATGGTATCATCATTTCACCCACATATCATGTGCTAAAAAGTTGAGAGGGTTACGGCAAAA
This sequence comes from Hordeum marinum, assembly GCA_022496015.1. Classification (NCBI taxonomy): domain Eukaryota; kingdom Viridiplantae; phylum Streptophyta; class Magnoliopsida; order Poales; family Poaceae; genus Hordeum; species Hordeum marinum. Next base: position 117,458,856 of record CM039677.1, read on the forward strand.
ACTGGATGCACTTCATGTACATAATGGATAATCTCTTTCGAAGTATCGGGGTTTCAGACGAAAACTCGCTTGTTACAAAGGCATTTCATTTTTTTAACTTATTTCAACTCTAGACTTTTTGTGCATTCCGTATGCACCATTTGAAGGGTGGCCATCAATTTTCCAACCTTTCTGCCTTCATTTGTTATTTTTCATGCATTTACTTATTTTTGACCTAAATGAACCTGAAATTGATAAGCGCTACAAATGAACTCTGAAAACGTTGAAATTTGGCATGATATCATCATTTCACCCCCATAGCATGTGCTAAAAAGTTAAGAGGGTTACGGCAAAAACAAATGCATTCCATGTACAAAATGGACAATCTCTTTCCAACTATCAGAGTTTCACACGAATACTCGCCTGTTACAAAGGCATTTCATTTTTTTAACTTATTTCAACTTCATACTTTTTGTGCGTTAAGTATGCACCTTTCAAAGGGAGGCCACCAATTTTCAACCCTTTTTGACTTCATTTGCTATTTTTCATGCATTTACTGATTTGTGTTGAGCTAAATGACCCTGAAATTGATAAGCACTACAAATAAACTCTGAAAAGGTTGAAAGTTGGCATGGTATCTTCATTTCACCCACATAGCATGTGCTAAAATGATGAGAGGGTTACGGCAAAAACTCGATGCACTTCGTGTACAAAATTGACAATCTCTTTCGAAGTATGAGGGTTTTAGACGAAAACTCGCCTGTTAAAAGGCATTTAATTTTTTAAACTTATTTCAACTCTAGAATTTTTGTGCGTTTAGTATGCACTATTCGAAGGGAGGACTTTAATTTTCAAGCCTTTCTAACTTCATTTGCTATTTTTCATGCATTTACTAATTTTTTTTGAGCTAAATGACCTTGAAGTTGATAAGCACTACAAATGAACTCTGAAACTGTTGAAAGTTGGTGTGGTATCATCATGTCACCCACATAGCATGTGCGATACAGTTGAGAGGGTTACGTCAAAAACTGGATGCACTTCGTGTACATAATGGATAATCTCTTTCGAAGTATCAGGGTTTCAGACGAAAACTCGCTTGTTACAAAGGCATTTCATTTTTTAACTTATTTCAACTCTAGACCTTTTGTGTGCTTAGTGTGCACCATCCGAAGGGAGGACACTAATTTTCAACCCTTTCTGACTTCATTTGCTATTTTTCATGCATTTACTGATTTTTTTGAGCCAAATGACCTTGAAATTGATAAGCACTACAAATGAACTCTGGAAAGGTTGAATGTTGGCATGGTATCATCATTTCATCCACATAGCTTGTGCTAAAAACTTGAGAGTGTTACGGCAAAAACAGGACGCATTTCCAAGTACAAAATGGACAATCTCTTTCCAACTATCAGAGTTTCGCACGAAAACTCGCCTGTTACACAGGCATTTCATTTTTTAACTTATTTCAACTCCAGACTTTTTGTGGGTTCAGTATGCACGATTCGAAGGGAGGCCACCAATTTTCAACCTTTGTGACTTCATTTGCTATTTTTCATGCATATACTGAATTTTTTTGAGCTAAATGACCCTGAAATTGATAAGCACTACAAATGAACTATGAAAAGGTTGAAAGTTGGCATGGTATCATCATTTCACCCACATAGCATGTGCTAAAATGTTGAGAGTGTTACGGCAAAAACTCAATGCACTTCATGTACAAAATGGACAATCTCTTTCGGAGTATCAGGATTTCAGACGAAAAGTCGTGTGTTACAAAGGCATTTCATCTTTTTAACTTATTTCAACTCCAGACGAAAATGTACATTCGGTATGCACCATTTGAAGGGAGGCCATCAATTTTCAAACCTTTTTGACTTCATTTGTTATTTTTCACGCATTTACTTATTTTTTGAGCTAAATGACCCTGAAATTGATAAGCACTACGAATGAACTCCTAAAACGTTGAAAGTTGGCATGATATCATGATTTCACCCACATAGCATGTGCTAAAAAGTTGAGAGGGTTACGGCAAAAACAGGATGCATTCCATTTACAAAATGGACAATCTCTTTCCAACTATCAGAGTTTCCCACGAAAACTCGCCTGTTACAAAGGCATTTCATCTTTTTTAACTTATTTCAACTCCATGGTTTTTGTGTGTTCAGTATGCCCCATTCAAAGGGAGGCCACCAATTTTCAACCCTTTTTGACTTCATTTGCTATTTTTCATGCATTTACTGATTTTTTTGAGCTAAATGACCCTGCAATTGATAAGTACTACAAATGAACTCTTAAAAGGTTGATAGTTGGCATGGCATCTTCATTTCACCCACATAGCATGTGCTAAAATGTTGAGAGGGTTACGGCAAAAACTCGATCCACTTCGTGTACAAAATTGACAATCTCTTTCGAAGTATCAGGGTTTTAGACGAAAAGTCGCCTGTTACAAAGGCATTTCAGTTTCTTAACTTATTTCAACTCTAGACTTTTTGTGCATTAATATGCACCATTCGAAGGGAGGACATTAATTTTCTAGCCTTTCTAACTTCATTTGCTATTTTTCATGCATTTACTGATTTTTCTGAGCTAAATGACCTTGAAGTTGATAAGCACTACAAATGAACTTTGAAAAGGTTGAAAGTTGGTGTGGTATCATCATCTCACCCACATAGCATGTGCTATACAGTTGAGAGGGTTACGGCAAAAACTTGATGCACTTCGTGTACATAATGGATAATCTCTTTCGAAGTATCAGGGTTTCAGACGAAAACACGCTTGTTACAAAGGCATTTCATTTTTTAACTTATTTCAATTCTAGACTTTTCGTGTGTTTAGTGTGCACCATTCGAAGGGAGGACATTAATTTTCAACCCTTCCTGACTTCATTTGCTATTTTTCATGCATTTACTGATTTTTTTTTCAGCCAAATGACCTTGAAATTGATAAGCACTACAAATGAACTCTGAAAAGGTTGAAAGTTGGCATGGTATCATCATTTCATCCACATAGCATGGGCTAAAAACTTGAGAGGGTTACAGCAAAAACTCGATGCATTTCCATGTACAAAATGGACAATCTCTTTCGAAGTATCAGGATTTCAGACGAAAAGTCGCGTGTTACAAAGGCATTTCATGTTTTTAACTTATTTCAACTCCAGACTTTTTGTGCATTCAGTATGCACCATTTGAAGGGAGGCCATCAATTTTCAAACCTTTCTGACTTCATTAGTTATTTTTCATGCATTTACTAATTGTTTGACGTAAATGACCCTGAAATTGATAAGCACTACAAATGAACTATGAAAAGGTTGAATGTTGGCATGGTATCATCATTTCACCCACATAGCATGTGCTAAAATGTTGAGAGTGTTACGACAAAAACTCGATGCACTTCGTGTACAAAATGGACAATCTCTTTCGAAGTATCAGGATTTTAGATGAAAATTTGCGTGTTACAAAGGCATTTCATCTTTTTAACTTATTTCAACTCTAGACTTTTTGTGCATTCGGTGTGCAACATTTGAAGGGAGGCCACCATTCGGTAAGCACTACAAATGAACTCTAAAAAGGTTGAAAGTTGGCATGGTATCTTCATTTCACCCACATAGCATGTGCTAAAATGTTGAGATGGTTACGACAAAAACTCGATCCACTTCGTGTACAAAATTGACAATCTCTTTCGAAGTAACATGATTTCAAACGAAAAGTCGCCTGTTACAAAGGCATTTCAGTTTCTTAACTTATTTCAACTCTAGACTTTTTGTGCATTTAGTATGCACCATTTGATGGGAGGCCATCAATTTTCAAACCTTTCTCACTTCATTTGTTATTTTTCACGCGTTTACTTAAATTTTGAGCTAAATGACCCTAAAATTGATAAGCACTACAAATGAACTCTGAAAATGTTGAAAGGTGGCATGATATCATCATTTCACCCACATAGCATGTGCTAAAAAGTTGAGAGGGTTACGGCGAAAACAGGATGCATTCCATTTACAAAATGGACAATCTCTTTCCAACTATCAGAGTTTCACACGAAAACTCGCTTGTTACAAAGGCATTTCATTTTTTTAACTTATTTCAACCCCGTACTTTTTGTGCGTTCAGTATGCACCATTCAAAGGGAGGCCACCAATTTTCAACCCTGTTTGACTTCATTTGCTATTTTTCATGCATTTACTGATTTTTGGAGCTAAATGACCCTGAAATTGATAAGCACTTCAAATGAACTCTGAAACGGTTGAAAGTTGGCATGGTATCTTCATTTCACCCACATAGCATGTGCTAAAATGTTGAGACGGTTACGGCAAAAACTCGATGCACTTCGTGTACAAAATTGACAATATCTTTCGAAGTATCATGATTTCAAACGAAAAGTCGCCTATTACAAAGGCATTTCATTGTCTTAACTTATTTCAACTCTAGACTTTTTGTGCATTCGGTATGCGCCATTCGAAAGGAGGCCATCAATTTTCAACCCTTTCAGACTTCATTTGCTATTTTGCATGCATTTACTGATTTTTTTTGAGCTAAATGACCCTGAAATTGATAAGCACTACAAATGAACTCTGAAAAGGTTGAAAGTTCGCGTGGTATCATCATTTCACCCACGTAGCATGTGGTAAAAAGTTGAGATTGTTACAGCAAAAACTGGATGCACTTCTCGTACAAAATGGATAATCTCTGTCGAACTATCAGAGTTTCACACGAAAACTCGGCTGTTACAAAGGCATTTCATGTTTTTAACTTATTTCAACTCCAGACTTTTTGTGCATTCGGTATGCACGATTTGAAGGGAGGCCATCAATTTTCAAACCTTTCCGACTTCACTAGTTAATTTTCATGCATTTACTAATTTTTTGAGCTAAATGACCCTGAAATTGATAAGCACTACAAATGAACTATGAAAAGGTTGAATGTTGGCATGGTATCATCATTTCACCCACATAGCAAGTGCTAAAATGTTGAGAGTGTTACGGCAAAAACTCGATCCACTTCGTGTACAAAATTGACAATCTCTTTCGAAGTATCATGATTTCAGACGAAAAGTCGCTTGTTACAAAGGCATTTCAGTTTCTTAACTTATTTTAACTCTAGACTTTTTGCGCATTTAGTATGCACCATTCGAAGGGAGGACATTAATTTTCAAGCCTTTCTAACTTCGTTTGCTATTTTTCACGCATTTACTAATTTTTATTGAGCTAAATGACCTTGAAGTTGATAAGCACTACAAATGAACTCTGAAAACGTTGAAAGCTGGCATGATATCATGATTTCACAAACATAGCATGTGCTAAAAAGTTGAGAGGGTTACGGCAAAAACAGGATGCATTCCATTTACAAAATGGACAATCTCTTTCCAACTATCAGAGTTTCCCACGAAAACTCGCCTGTTACAAAGGCATTTCATCTTTTTTAACTTATTTCAACTCCATGCTTTTTGTGTGTTCAGTATGCACCATTCAAAGGGAGGCCACCAATTTTCAACCCTTTTTGACTTCATTTGCTATTTTTCATGCATTTACTGATTTTTTGAGCTAAATGACCCTGCAATTGATAAGCACTACAAATGAACTCTTAAAAGGTTGAAAGTTGGCATGGCATCTTCATTTCACCCACATAGCATGTGCTAAAATGTTGAGAGGGTTACGGCAAAAACTCGATCCACTTCGTGTACAAAATTGACAATCTCTTTCGAAGTATCAGGGTTTTAGACGAAAAGTCGCCTGTTACAAAGGCATTTGAGTTTCTTAACTTATTTCAACTCTAGACTTTTTGTGCATTAATATGCACCATTCGAAGGGAGGACATTAATTTTCTAGCCTTTCTAACTTCATTTGCTATTTTTCATGCATTTACTGATTTTCTGAGCTAAATGACCTTGAAGTTGATAAGCACTACAAATGAACTTTGAAAAGGTTGAAAGTTGGTGTGGTATCATCATCTCACCCACATAGCATGTGCTATACAGTTGAGAGGGTTACGGCAAAAACTTGATGCACTTCGTGTACATAATGGATAATCTCTTTCGAAGTATCAGGGTTTCAGACGAAAACTCGCTTGTTACAAAGGCATTTCATTTTTTAACTTATTTCAATTCTAGACTTTTTGTGCGCTTAGTGTGCACCATTCGAAGGGAGGACATTAATTTTCAACCCTTTCTGACTTCATTTGCTATTTTTCATGCATTTATTGATTTTTTTTTGAGCCAAATGACCTTGAAATTGATAAGCACTACAAATGAACTCTGAAAAGGTTGAAAGTTGGCATGGTATCATCATTTCATCCACATAGCATGTGCTAAAAACTTGAGAGGGTTACAGCAAAAACTCGATGCATTTCCATGTACAAAATGGACAATCTCTTTCAAAGTATCAGGATTTCAGACGAAAAGTCGCGTGTTACAAAGGCATTTCATGTTTTTAACTTATTTCAACTCTAGACTTTTTGTGCATTCGGTATGCACGATTTGAAGGGAGGCCATCAATATTCAAACCTTTCTGACTTCACTAGTTATTTTTCATGCATTTACTAATTTTTTGAGCTAAATGACCCTGAAATTGATAAGCACTACAAATGAACTATGAAAAGGTTGAATGTTGGCATGGTATCATCATTTCACCCACATAGCATGTGCTAAAATGTTGAGAGTGTTACGGCAAAAACTCGATCCACTTCGTGTACAAAATTGACAATCTCTTTCGAAGTATCATGATTTCAGACGAAAAGTCGCCTGTTACAAAGGCATTTCAGTTTCTTAACTTATTTCAACTCTAGACTTTTTGTGCATTTAGTATGCACCATTCGAAGGGAGGACATTAATTTTCAAGCCTTTCTAACTTCGTTTGCTATTTTTCACGCATTTACTAATTTTTTTTGAGCTAAATGACCTTGAAGTTGATAAGCACTACAAATGAACTCTGAAAACGTTGAAAGTTGGCATGATATCATGATTTCACCCACATAGCATGTGCTAAAAAGTTGAGAGGGTTACGGCAAAAACAGGATGCATTCCATTTACAAAATGGACAATCTCTTTCCAACTATCAGAGTTTCCCACGAAAACTCGCCTGTTACAACGGCATTTCATCTTTTTTAACTTATTTCAACTCCATGCTTTTTGTGTGTTCAGTATGCACCATTCAAAGGGAGGCCACCAATTTTCAACCCTTTTTGACTTCATTTGCTATTTTTCATGCATTTACTGATTTTTTTGAGCTAAATGACCCTGCAATTGATAAGCACTACAAATGAACTCTTAGAAGGTTGAAAGTTGGCATGGCATCTTCATTTCACCCACATAGCATGTGCTAAAATGTTGAGAGGGTTACGGCAAAAACTCGATCCACTTCGTGTACAAAATTGACAATCTCTTTCGAAGTATCAGGGTTTTAGACGAAAAGTCGCCTGTTACAAAGGCATTTGAGTTTCTTAACTTATTTCAACTCTAGACTTTTTGTGCATTAATATGCACCATTCGAAGGGAGGACATTAATTTTCTAGCCTTTCTAACTTCATTTGCTATTTTTCATGCATTTTCTGATTTTTCTGAGCTAAATGACCTTGAAGTTGATAAGCACTACAAATGAACTTTGAAAAGGTTGAAAGATGGTGTGGTATCATCATCTCACCCACATAGCATGTGCTATACAGTTGAGAGGGTTACGGCAAAAACTTGATGCACTTCGTGTACATAATGGATAATCTCTTTCGAAGTATCAGGGTTTCAGACGAAAACTAGCTTGTTACAAAGGCATTTCATTTTTTAACTTATTTCAATTCTAGACTTTTTGTGCGCTTAGTGTGCACCATTCGAAGGGAGGACATTAATTTTCAACCCTTTCTGACTTCATTTGCTATTTTTCATGCATTTATTGATTTTTTTTTTGAGCCAAATGACCTTGAAATTGATAAGCACTACAAATGAACTCTGAAAAGGTTGAAAGTTGGCATGGTATCATCATTTCATCCACATAGCATGTGCTAAAAACTTGAGAGGGTTACAGCAAAAACTCGATGCATTTCCATGTACAAAATGGACAATCTCTTTCAAAGTATCAGTATTTCAGACGAAAAGTCGCGTGTTACAAAGGCATTTCATGTTTTTAACTTATTTCAACTCCAGACTTTTTGTGCATTCGGTATGCACGATTTGAAGGGAGGCCATCAATTTTCAAATCTTTCTGACATCACTAGTTATTTTTCATGCATTTACTAATTTTTTGAGCTAAATGACCCTGAAATTGATAAGCACTACAAATGAACTATGAAAAGGTTGAATGTTGGCATGGTATCATCATTTCACCCACATAGCATGTGCTAAAATGTTGAGAGTGTTACGGCAAAAACTCGATCCACTTCGTGTACAAAATTGACAATCTCTTTCGAAGTGTCATGATTTCAGACGAAAAGTCGCCTGTTACAAAGGCATTTCAGTTTCTTAACTTATTTCAACTCTAGACTTTTTGTGCATTTAGTATGCACCATTCGAAGGGAGGACGTTAATTTTCAAGCCTTTCTAACTTCGTTTGCTATTTTTCATGCATTTACTGATTTTTTTGAGCTAAATGACCTTGAAGTTGATAAGCACTACAAATCAACTCTGAAAAGGTTGAAAGTTCGCGTGGTATCATCATTTCACCCACGTAGCATGTGGTAAAAAGTTGAGAGGGTTACGGCAAAAAGTTGAGAGGGTTACTTATTTTTTTGAGCTATATGACCCTGAAATTGATGAGAACTATAAATGAACTCTGACAAGGTTTAAGACGAAAACTCGCCTCTTACAAAGGCATTTCATTTTTTTAACTTATTTCATCTCCATACTTTTTGTGCGTTCAGTATGCACCATTCGAAGGGAGGACACCAATTTTCAACCCTTTGTGACTTCATTTGCTATTTAGCACGCATTTACTGAATTTTTTTGAGCTAAATGACCCTGAAATTGATAAGCACTACAAATGAACTATGAAAAGGTTGAAAGTTATCATGGTATCATCATTTCACCCACATAGCATGTGCTAAAATTTTGAGGGTGTTACGGCAAAAACTCGATGCACTTCGTGTACAAAATGGACAATCTCTTTCGAAGTATCAGCATTTCAGACGAAAAGTCGCGTGTTACAAAGGCATTTCATCTTTTTAACTTATTTCAACTCGAGACTTTTTGTCCATTCGGTATGCACCATTTGAAGGGAGGCCATCAATTTTCAAAACCTTTCTGACTTCATTAGTTATTTTTCATGCATTTACTCATTTTTTGAGCTATTTGACCCTGAAATTGATAAGCACTACATGAACTCTGAAAAGGTTGAAAGTTGGCATGGTATCATCATTTCACCCACATAGCATGTGATATAAAGTTGAGAGGGTTACAGCAAAAATTGGATGCACTTCGTGTACAAAATGGACAATATCTTTCGGAGTATCAGGGTTTAAGACAAAAACTCGCCTGTTACAAAGGCATTTCATTTTTTCTAACTTATTTCAACTCCAGACTTTTTGTGCGTTCAGTATGCACCATTCGAAGGGAGGCCGGCAATTTTAAATCCTTTCTGACTTCATTTACTATTTTTCAAGCATTTACTGATTTTTTTGAGCTAAATGACCTTGAAATTGATAAGCACTACAAATGAACTTTGAAAAGTTTGAAGGTTGGTGTGGTATCATAATTTCACCCACATAGAATGTGCTAAAAAGTTGAGAGGGTTACGGAAAAAACTGAATGCACTTCGTGTACATAATGGATAATCTCTTTCGAAGCATCAGGGTTGCAGACGAAAACTCGCCTGTTACAAAGGCAGTTCATTTTTGAACTTATTTCAACTCTAGACTTTTTGTTCATTTAGTATGGACCATTTGAAGGGAGGACATTAATTTTCAATCCTTTCTGACTTCATTTGCTATTTTCATGCATTTACTGATTTTTGTGAGCTAAATGACCTTGAAATTGATAAGCACTACAAATGAACTCTGAAAAGGTTGAAAGTTGGCATGGTATCATCAATTCACCCACATATCATGTGCTAAAAAGTTGAGACGGTTAAGGAAAAAACTGGCTGCACTTCGTGTACAAAATGGACAATCTCTTTCGAACTATCATAGTTTCACACGAAAACTCGGCTGTTACAAAGGCATTTCATTTTTTTAACTTATTTCAACTCCAGACGTTTTGTGCGTTTAGTATGCACCATTCGAAGCGAGGCCACCAATTTTCATCCCTTTCTGTCTTCATTTGCTAATTTTCATGCATTTACTGAATTTTTTGAGCTAAATGACCCTGAAATTGAGGAGCACTACAAATGAACTCTGAAAAGGCTGAAACTTTGCATGGTATCATCATTTCACCCACACATCATGTGCTAAAAAGTTGAGACGGTTACGGAAAAACTGGTTGCACTTCGTGTACAAAATGGACAATCTCTTTCGAAGCATCAGGTTTTGAGACGAAAACTCGCCTGTTACAAAGCCTTTCATTTTTTAACTTATTTCAACTCCAGACTTTTTGTGCGTTCAGTATGCACATTCGAAGGGAGGCCATCAATTTCAACCCTTTGTGACTTCATTTGCTATTTTTCATGCATTTACTGATTTTTTTGAGCCAAATGACCTTGAAATTGGTAAGCACTACAAATGAACTCTGAAAAGGTTGAAAGTTGGCATGGTATCATCATTTCATCCACATAGCATGTGCTAAAAACTTGAGAGGGTTACGACAAAAACAGGACGCATTTCTATGTACAAAATGGACAATCTCTTTCCAACTATCAGAGTTTCGCACGAAAACTCGCATGTTACAAAGGCATTTCATTTTTTTAACTTCTTTCAACTCCAGACTTTTTGTGCGTTCAGTATGCACCATTCGAAGGGAGGCGACCAATTTTCAACCCTTTGTGACTTCATTTGCTATTTATCATGCATTTACTGAATTTTTTTGAGCTAAATGACCCTGAAATTGATAAGCACTACAAATGAACTATGAAAAGGTTGAAAGTTATCATGGTATCATCATTTCACCCACATAGCATGTGCTAAAATGTTGAGGGTGTTACGGCAAAAACTCGATGCACTTCGTGTACAAAATGGACAATCTCTTTCGAAGTATCAGCATTTAAGACGAAAAGTCGCGTGTTACAAAGGCATTTCATCTTTTTAACTTATTTCAACTCGAGACTTTTTGTGCATTCGGTATGCACCATTTGAAGGGAGGCCATCAATTTTCAAAACCTTTCTGACTTCATTAGTTATTTTTCATGCATTTACTCATTTTTTGAGCTATTTGACCCTGAAATTGATAAGCACTACATGAACTCTGAAAAGGTTGAAAGTTGGCATGGTATCATCATTTCACCCACATAGCATGTGATAAAAAGTTGAGAGGGTTACAGCAAAAATTGGATGCACTTCGTGTACAAAATGGACAATATCTTTCGAAGTATCAGGGTTTAAGACAAAAACTTGTCTGTTACAAAGGCATTTCATTTTTTCTAACTTATTTCAACTCCAGACTTTTTGTGCGTTCAGTATGCACCATTCGAAGGGAGGCCGGCAATATTAAATCCTTTCTGACTTCATTTACTATTTTTCAAGCATTTACTGATTTTTTTTGAGCTAAATGACCTTGAAATTGATAAGCACTACAAATGAACTTTGAAAAGTTTGAAGGTTGGTGTGGTATCATAATTTCACCCACATAGAATGTGCTAAAAAGTTGAGAGGGTTACGGAAAAAACTGAATGCACTTCGTGTACATAATGGATAATCTCTTTCGAAGCATCAGGGTTGCAGACGAAAACTCGCCTGTTACAAAGGCAGTTCATTTTTTTAACTTATTTCAACTCTAGGCTTTTTGAGCATTTAGTATGGACCATTTGAAGGGAGGGCATTAATTTTCAATCCTTTCTGACTTCATTTGCTATTTTTCATGCATTTACTGATTTTTGTGAGCTAAATGACCTTGAAATTGATAAGCACTACAAATGAACTCTGAAAAGGTTGAAAGTTGGCATGGTATTATCAATTCACCCACATATCATGTGCTAAAAAGTTGAGACGGTTAAGGAAAAAACTGGCTGCACTTCGTGTACAAAATGGACAATCTCTTTCGAACTATCAGAGTTTCACACGAAAACTCGGCTGTTACAAAGGCATTTAATTTTTTTAATTTATTTCAACTCCAGACTTTTTGTGCGTTTAGTATGCACCATTCGAAGCGAGGCCACCAATTTTCATCCCTTTCTGTCTTCATTTGCTATTTTTCATGCATTTACTGAATTTTTTGAGCTAAATGACCCTAAAATTGAGAAGCACTACAAATGAACTCTGAAAAGGCTGAAACTTCGCATGGTATCATCATTTCACCCACACATCATGTGCTAAAAAGTTGAGATGGTTACGGAAAAACTGGCTGCACTTCGTGTACAAAATGGACAATCTCTTTCGAAGCATCAGGGTTTGAGACGAAAACTCGCCTGTTACAAAGGCCTTTCATTTTTTAACTTATTTCAACTCCAGACTTTTTGTGCGTTCAGTATGCACATTCGAAGGGAGGCCATCAATTTCAACCCTTTCTGACTTCATTTGCTATTTTTCATGCATTTACTGATTTTTTTGAGCCAAATGACCTTGAAATTGGTAAGCACTACAAATGAACTCCAAAAAGGTTGAAAGTTGGCATGGTATCATCATTTCATCCACATAGCATGTGCTAAAAACTTGAGAGGGTTAAGACAAAAACAGGACGCATTTCCATGTACAAAATGGACAATCTCTTTCCAACTATCAGAGTTTCGCACGAAAACTCGCCTGTTACAAAGGCATTTCATTCTTTTAACTTATTTCAACTGCAGACTTTTTGTGTGTTCAGTATGCACCATTCGAAGGGAGGCCACCAATTTTCAACCCTTTGTGACTTCATTTGCTATTTTTCATGCATTTACTGAATTTTTTTGAGCTAAATGACCCTGAAATTGATAAGCACTACAAAGGAACTATGAAAAGGTTGAAAGTTGGCATGGTATCATCATTTCACCCACATAGCATGTGCTAAAATGTTGAGAGTGTTACGGCAAAAACTCAATGCACTTCATGTACAAAATGGACAATCTCTTTCAGAGTATCAGGATTTCAGACGAAAAGTCGCGTGTTACAAAGGCATTTCATCTTTTTAACTTTTTTCAACTCCAGAATTTTTGTACATTCGGTATGCACCATTTGTAGGGAGGCCATAAATTTTCAAACCTTTCTAACTTCATTTGTTATTTTTCACGCATTTACTTATTTTTTGAGCTAAATGACCCTGAAATTGATAAGCACTACAAATGAACTCTGAAATCGTTGAAAGTTGGCATGATATCATCATTTCACCCACATAGCATGCGCTAAAAAGCTGAGAGGGTTATGGCAAAAACAGGATGCATTCCATTTAAGAAATGGACAATCTCTTTCCAACTATCAGAGTTTCCCACGAAAACTCGCCTGTTACAAAGGCATTTCATCTTTTTTAACTTATTTCAACTCCATGCTTTTTGTGTGTTCAGTATGCACCATTCAAAGGGAGGCCACCAATTTTCAACCCTTTTTGACTTCATTTGCTATTTTTCATGCATTTACTGATTTTTTGAGCTAAATGACCCTGCAATTGATAAGCACTACAAATGAACTCTTAAAAGGTTGAAAGTTGGCATGGCATCTTGATTTCACCCACATAGCATGTGCTAAAATGTTGAGAGGGTTACGGCAAAAACTCGATCCACTTCGTGTACAAAATTGACAATCTCTTTCGAAGTATCAGGGTTTTAGACGAAAAGTCGCCTGTTACAAAGGCATTTGAGTTTCTTAACTTATTTCAACTCTAGACTTTTTGTGCATTAATATGCACCATTCGAAGGGAGGACATTAATTTTCTAGCCTTTCTAACTTCATTTGCTATTTTTCATGCATTTACTGATTTTCTGAGCTAAATGACCTTGAAGTTGATAAGCACTACAAATGAACTTTGAAAAGGTTTAAAGTTGGTGTGGTATCATCATCTCACCCACATAGCATGTGCTATACAGTTGAGAGGGTTACGGCAAAAACTTGATGCACTTCGTGTACATAATGGATAATCTCTTTCGAAGTATCAGGGTTTCAGACGAAAACTCGCTTGTTACAAAGGCATTTCATTTTTTAACTTATTTCAATTCTAGACTTTTTGTGCGCTTAGTGTGCACCATTCGAAGGGAGGACATTAATTTTCAACCCTTTCTGACTTCATTTGCTATTTTTCATGCATTTATTGATTTTTTTTTTGAGCCAAATGACCTTGAAATTGATAAGCACTACAAATGAACTCTGAAAAGGTTGAAAGTTGGCATGGTATCATCATTTCATCCACATAGCATGTGCTAAAAACTTGAGAGGGTTACAGCAAAAACTCGATGCATTTCCATGTACAAAATGGACAATCTCTTTCAAAGTATCAGGATTTCAGATGAAAAGTCGCGTGTTACAACGGCATTTCATGTTTTTAACTTATTTCAACTCTAGACTTTTTGTGCATTCGGTATGCACGATTTGAAGGGAGGCCATCAATTTTCAAACCTTTCTGACTTCACTAGTTATTTTTCATGCATTTACTAATTTTTTGAGCTAAATGACCCTGAAATTGATAAGCACTACAAATGAACTATGAAAAGGTTGAATTTTGGCATGGTATCATCATTTCACCCACATAGCATGTGCTAAAATGTTGAGAGTGTTACGGCAAAAACTCGATCCACTTCGTGTACAAAATAGACAATCTCTTTCGAAGTATCATGATTTCAGACAAAAAGTCGCCTGTTACAAAGGCATTTCAGTTTCTTAACTTATTTCAACTCTAGACTTTTTGTGCATTTAGTATGCACCATTCGAAGGGAGGACTTTAATTTTCAAGCCTTTCTAACTTCGTTTGCTATTTTTCATGCATTTACTAATTTTTTTTGAGCTAAATGACCTTGAAGTTAATAAGCACTACAAATGAACTCTGAAAACGTTGAAAGTTGGCATGATATCATGATTTCACCCACATAGCATGTGCTAAAAAGTTGAGAGGGTTACGGCAAAAACAGGATGCATTCCATTTACAAAATGGACAATCTCTTTCCAACTATCAGAGTTTCCCACGAAAACTCGCCTGTTACAACGGCATTTCATCTTTTTTAACTTATTTCAACTCGATGCTTTTTGTGTGTTCAGTATGCACCATTCAAAGGGAGGCCACCAATTTTCAACCCTTTTTGACTTCATTTGCTATTTTTCATGCATTTACTGATTTTTTTGAGCTAAATGACCCTGCAATTGATAAGCACTACAAATGAACTCTTAAAAGGTTGAAAGTTGGCATGGCATCTTCATTTCACCCACATAGCATGTGCTAAAATGTTGAGAGGGTTACGGCAAAAACTCGATCCACTTCGTGTACAAAATTGACAATCTCTTTCGAAGTATCATGGTTTTAGACGAAAAGTCGCCTGTTACAAAGGCATTTGAGTTTCTTAACTTATTTCAACTCTAGACTTTTTGTGCATTAATATGCACCATTCGAAGGGAGGACATTAATTTTCTAGCCTTTCTAACTTCATTTGCTATTTTTCACGCATTTACTGATTTTTCTGAGCTAAATGACCTTGAAGTTGATAAGCACTACAAATGAACTTTGAAAAGGTTGAAAGTTGGTGTGGTATCTTCATCTCACCCACATAGCATGTGCTATACAGTTGAGAGGGTTACGGCAAAAACTTGATGCACTTCGTGTACATAATGGATAATCTCTTTCGAAGTATCAGGGTTTCAGACAAAAACTAGCTTGTTACAAAGGCATTTCATTTTTTAACTTATTTCAATTCTAGACTTTTTGTGCGCTTAGTGTGCACCATTCGAAGGGAGGACATTAATTTTCAACCCTTTCTGACTTCATTTGCTATTTTTCATGCATTTATTGATTTTTTTTGAGCCAAATGACCTTGAAATTGATAAGCACTACAAATGATCTCTGAAAAGGTTGAAAGTTGGCATGGTATCATCATTTCATCCACATAGCATGTGCTAAAAACTTGAGAGGGTTACAGCAAAAACTCGATGCATTTCCATGTACAAAATGGACAATCTCTTTCAAAGTATCAGTATTTCAGACGAAAAGTCGCGTGTTACAAAGGCATTTCATGTTTTTAACTTATTTCAACTCCAGACTTTTTGTGCATTCGGTATGCACGATTTGAAGGGAGGCCATCAATTTTCAAACCTTTCTGACATCACTAGTTATTTTTCATGCATTTACTAATTTTTTGAGCTAAATGACCCTGAAATTGATAAGCACTACAAATGAACTATGAAAAGGTTGAATGTTGGCATGGTATCATCATTTCACCCACATAGCATGTGCTAAAATGTTGAGAGTGTTACGGCAAAAACTCGATCCACTTCGTGTACAAAATTGACAATCTCTTTCGAAGTATCATGATTTCAGACGAAAAGTCGCCTGTTACAAAGGCATTTCAGTTTCTTAACTTATTTCAACTCTAGACTTTTTGTGCATTTAGTATGCACCATTCGAAGGGAGGACGTTAATTTTCAAGCCTTTCTAACTTCGTTTGCTATTTTTCATGCATTTACTGATTTTTTTGAGCTAAATGACCTTGAAGTTGATAAGCACTACAAATCAACTCTGAAAAGGTTGAAAGTTCGCGTGGTATCATCATTTCACCCACGTAGCATGTGGTAAAAAGTTGAGAGGGTTACGGCAAAAAGTTGAGAGGGTTACTTATTTTTTTGAGCTATATGACCCTGAAATTGATGAGAACTATAAATGAACTCTGACAAGGTTTAAGACGAAAACTCGCCTCTTACAAAGGCATTTCATTTTTTTAACTTATTTCATCTCCATACTTTTTGTGCGTTCAGTATGCACCATTCGAAAGGAGGCCACCAATTTTCAACCCTTTGTGACTTCATTTGCTATTTACCATGCATTTACTGAATTTTTTTGAGCTAAATGACCCTGAAATTGATAAGCACTACAAATGAACTATGAAAAGGTTGAAAGTTATCATGGTATCATCATTTCACCCACATAGCATGTGCTAAAATTTTGAGGGTGTTACGGCAAAAACTCGATGCACTTCGTGTACAAAATGGACAATCTCTTTCGAAGTATCAGCATTTCAGACGAAAAGTCGCGTGTTACAAAGGCATTTCATCTTTTTAACTTATTTCAACTCGAGACTTTTTGTGCATTCGGTATGCACCATTTGAAGGGAGGCCATCAATTTTCAAAACCTTTCTGACTTCATTAGTTATTTTTCATGCATTTACTCATTTTTTGAGCTATTTGACCCTGAAATTGATAAGCACTACATGAACTCTGAAAAGGTTGAAAGTTGGCATGGTATCATCATTTCACCCACATAGCATGTGATATAAAGTTGAGAGGGTTACAGCAAAAATTGGATGCACTTCGTGTACAAAATGGACAATATCTTTCGGAGTATCAGGGTTTAAGACAAAAACTCGCCTGTTACAAAGGCATTTCATTTTTTCTAACTTATTTCAACTCCAGACTTTTTGTGCGTTCAGTATGCACCATTCGAAGGGAGGCCGGCAATTTTAAATCCTTTCTGACTTCATTTACTATTTTTCAAGCATTTACTGATTTTTTTGAGCTAAATGACCTTGAAATTGATAAGCACTACAAATGAACTTTGAAAAGTTTGAAGGTTGGTGTGGTATCATAATTTCACCCACATAGAATGTGCTAAAAAGTTGAGAGGGTTACGGAAAAAACTGAATTGACTTCGTGTACATAATGGATAATCTCTTTCGAAGCATCAGGGTTGCAGACGAAAACTCGCCTGTTACAAAGGCAGTTCATTTTTTTAACTTATTTCAACTCTAGACTTTTTGTTCATTTAGTATGGACCATTTGAAGGGAGGACATTAATTTTCAATCCTTTCTGACTTCATTTGCTATTTTCATGCATTTACTGATTTTTGTGAGCTAAATGACCTTGAAATTGATAAGCACTACAAATGAACTCTGAAAAGGTTGAAAGTTGGCATGGTATCATCAATTCACCCACATATCATGTGCTAAAAAGTTGAGACGGTTAAGGAAAAAACTGGCTGCACTTCGTGTACAAAATGGACAATCTCTTTCGAACTATCATAGTTTCACACGAAAACTCGGCTGTTACAAAGGCATTTCATTTTTTTAACTTATTTCAACTCCAGACGTTTTGTGCGTTTAGTATGCACCATTCGAAGCGAGGCCACCAATTTTCATCCCTTTTTGTCTTCATTTGCTATTTTTCATGCATTTACTGAATTTTTTGAGCTAAATGACCCTGAAATTGAGGAGCACTACAAATGAACTCTGAAAAGGCTGAAACTTTGCATGGTATCATCATTTCACCCACACATCATGTGCTAAAAAGTTGAGACGGTTACGGAAAAACTGGTTGCACTTCGTGTACAAAATGGACAATCTCTTTCGAAGCATCAGGGTTTGAGACGAAAACTCGCCTGTTACAAAGCCTTTCATTTTTTAACTTATTTCAACTCCAGACTTTTTGTGCGTTCAGTATGCACATTCGAAGGGAGGCCATCAATTTCAACCCTTTCTGACTTCATTTGCTATTTTTCATGCATTTATTGATTTTTTTGAGCCAAATGACCTTGAAATTGGTAAGCACTACAAATGAACTCTGAAAAGTTTGAAAGTTGGCATGGTATCATCATTTCATCCACATAGCATGTGCTAAAAACTTGAGAGGGTTACGACAAAAACAGGACGCATTTCCATGTACAAAATGGACAATCTCTTTCCAACTATCAGAGTTTCGCACGAAAACTCGCATGTTACAAAGGCATTTCATTTTTTTAACTTCTTTCAACTCCAGACTTTTTGTGCGTTCAGTATGCACCATTCGAAGGGAGGCGACCAATTTTCAACCCTTTGTGACTTCATTTGCTATTTATCATGCATTTACTGAATTTTTTTGAGCTAAATGACCTTGAAATTGATAAGCACTACAAATGAACTATGAAAAGGTTGAAAGTTATCATGGTATCTTCATTTCACCCACATAGCATGTGCTAAAATGTTGAGGGTGTTACGGCAAAAACTCGATGCACTTCGTGTACAAAATGGACAATCTCTTTCGAAGTATCAGCATTTAAGACGAAAAGTCGCGTGTTACAAAGGCATTTCATCTTTTTAACTTATTTCAACTCGAGACTTTTTGTGCATTCGGTATGCACCATTTGAAGGGAGGCCACCAATTTTCAACCCTTTTTGACTTCATTTGCTATTTTTCATGCATTAACTGATTTGTTGAGCTAAATGACCCTGCAATTGATAAGCACTACAAATGAACTCTGAAAAGGTTGAAAGTTGGCATGGTATCTTCATTTCACCCACATAGCATGTGCTAAAATGTTGAGAGGGTTACGGCAAAAACTCGATCCACTTCGTGTACAAAATTGATAATATCTTTCGAAGTATGAGGGTTTCAGACGAAAAGTTGCCTGTTACAAAGGCATTTCAGTTTCTTAACTTATTTCAACTCTAGACTTTTTGTGCATTTAGTATGCACCATTCGAAGGGAGGACATTAATTTTCAAGCCTTTCTAACTTCATTTGCTATTTTTCATGCATTTACTGATTTTTTTGAGCTAAATGACCTTGAAGTTGATAAGCACTACAAATGAACTTTGAAAAGGTTGAAAGTTGGTGTGGTATCATCATCTCACCCACATAGCATGTGCTATACAGTTGAGAGGGTTACAGCAAAAACTTGATGCACTTCGTGTACATAATGGATAATCTCTTTCGAAGTATCACGGTTTCACACGAAAACTCGCTTGTTACAAAGGCATTTCATTTTTTAACTTATTTCAACTCTAGACTTTTTGTGCACTTAGTGTGCACCATACGAAGGGAGGACATTAATTTTCAACCCTTTCTGACTTCATTTGCTATTTTTCATGCATTTACTGATTTTTTTGAGCCAAATGACCTTGAAATTGATAAGCACTACAAATGAACTCTGAAAAGGTTGAAATTTGGCATGGTATCTTCATTTCACCCACATAGCATGTTTTAAAATGTTGAGAGGGTTACGGCAAAAACTCGATGCACTTCGTGTACAAAATTGACAATCTCTTTCGAAGTATGAGGATTTCAAACGAAAAGTCGCCTGTTACAAAGGCATTTCAGTTTTTTAACTTATTTCAACTCCAGACTTTTTGTGCATTCGGTATGCGCCGTTTGAAGGGAGGCCATCAATTTTCAACCCTTCCAGACTTCATTTGCTATTTTTCATGCATTTACTTTTTTTTCGAGCTAAATGACCCTGAAATTGATAAGCACTATAAATGAACTCTGACAAGGTTGACAGTTGGCATGGTATTAATTTTCACCAACATAGCATGTGATAAAATGTTGAGAGGGTTACGGCAAAAACTGGATGCACTTCGTGTACAAAATGGACTATCTCTTATGAAGTATCAGGGTTTAAGACGAAAACTCGGCTGTTACAAAGGCATTTCATTTTTTAACTTATTTCAACTCCAGACTTTTTGTGCACTCAGTATGCACCATTCGAAGGGAGGCCATCAATTTTCAACCCCTTCTGACTTCATTTGCTATTTTTCATGCATTTACTGGTTTTTTGAGCTAAATGACCCTGAAATTGATAAGCACTACTAATCAACTCTGAAAAGGTTGAAAGTTCCCATGGCATCATCATTCCACCCACATAGCATGTGCTAAAAAGTTGACAGGGTTACGGCAAAAACTCGACGCACTTCGTGTACAAAATTGATAATCTCTTTCGAAGTATCAGGATTTCGAACGAAAAGTCGCCTATTACAAAGGCATTCCAGTTTTTTAACTTATTTCAACGCTAGACTTTCTGTGCATTCGGTATGCGCCATTTGAAGGGAGGCCATCAATTTTCAACCCATTCAGACTTCATTTGCTATTTTTCATGCATTTACTGATTTTTTTGAGCTAAATGACCCTGAAATTGATAAGCACTATCAATGAACTCTGACAAGGTTGAAAGTTGGCATGGTATTAATTTTCACCAACTTAGCATGTGATAAAAAGTTGAGAGGGTTACAGCAAAAACTGGATGCACTTCGTGTACAAAATGGACTATCTCTTTCGAAGTATCAAGGTTTAAGACGAAAACTCGGCTGTTACAAAGGCATTTCTTTTTTTTAACTTGTTTCAACTCCAGACTTTTTGTGCGCTCAGTACGCACCATTCGAAGGGAGGCCATCAATTTTCAACCCCTTCTGACTTCATTTGCTATTTTTCATGCATTTACTGATTTTTTGAGCTAAATGACCCTGAAATTGATAAGCACTACTAATCAACTCTGAAAAGGTTGAAAGTTCGCATGGCATCATCATTTAACCCATGTAGCATGTGCTAAAAAGTTGACAGGGTTACGGCAAAAACTGGATGCACTTCGTGTGCAAAATGGACAATCTCTTTCGAAGTATCAGGGTTTAAGACAAAAACTCGCCTATTACAAATGCATTTCATTTTTTCTAACTTATTTCAACTCCAAACTTTTTGTGCATTCAGTATGCACCATTCGAAGGGAGGCCATCAATTTTCAACGCTTTCTGACTTCATTTGCTATTTTTCATGCATTTACTTATTTTTTAGCTAAATGACCCTGAAATTGATAAGCACTACAAATCAACTCTGAAAAGGTTGAAAGTTGGCATGGTATCATCATTTCATCCACATAGCATGTGCTAAAAACTTGAGAGGGTTACGACAAAAACAGGACGCATTTCCATGTACAAAATGGACAATCTCTTTCCAACTATCAGAGTTTCGCACGAATACTCGCTTGTTACAAAGGCATTTCATTTTTTTAACTTATTTCAACTCCAGACTTTTTGTGCGTTCAGTATGCACCATTCGAAGGGAGGCCACCAATTTTCAACCCTTTGTGACTTCATTTGCTATTTTTCATGCATTTACTGAATTTTTTTGAGCTAAATGACCCTGAAATTGATAAGCACTACAAAGGAACTATGAAAAGGATGAAAGTTGGCATGGTATCATCATTTCACCCACATAGCATGTGCTAAAATGTTGAGAGTGTTACGGCAAAAACTCAATGCACTTCATGTACAAAATGGACAATCTCTTTCAGAGTATCAGGATTTCAGACGAAAAGTCACGTGTTACAAAGGCATTTCATCTTTTTAACTTTTTTCAACTCCAGACTTTTTGTACATTCGGTATGCACCATTTGAAGGGAGGCCATCAATTTTCAAACCTTTCTGACTTCATTTGTTATTTTTCACGCATTTACTTATTTTTGGAGCTAAATGACCCTGAAATTGATAAGCACTACAAATGAACTCTGAAAACGTTGAAAGTTGGCCTGATATCATCATTTCACCCACATAGCATGCGCTAAAAAGCTGAGAGGGTTATGGCAAAAACAGGATGCATTCCATTTACAAAATGGACAATCTCTTTCCAACTATCAGAGTTTCCCACGAAAACTCGCCTGTTACAAAGGCATTTCATTTTTTTAACTTATTTCAACTCCATACTTTTTGTGTGTTCAGTATGCACCATTCAAAGGGAGGCCACCAATTTTCAACCCTTTTTGACTTCATTTGCTATTTTTCATGCATTAACTGATTTTTTGAGCTAAATGACCCTGCAATTGATAAGCACTACAAATGAACTCTGAAAAGGTTGAAAGTTGGCATGGTATCTTCATTTCACCCACATAGCATGTGCTAAAATGTTGAGAGGGTTACGGCAAAAACTCGATCCACTTCGTGTACAAAATTGACAATCTCTTTCGAAGTATCAGGGTTTCAGACGAAAAGTTGCCTGTTACAAAGGCATTTCAGTTTCTTAACTTATTTCAACTCTAGACTTTTTGTGCATTTAGTATGCACCATTCAAAGGGAGGACATTAATTTTCAAGCCTTTCTAACTTCATTTGCTATTTTTCATGCATTTACTAATTTTTTTGAGGTAAATGACCTTGAAGTTGATAAGCACTACAAATGAACTTTGAAAAGGTTGAAAGTTGGTGTGGTATCATCATCTCACCCACATAGCATGTGCTATACAGTTGAGAGGGTTACGGCAAAAACTTGATGCACTTCGTGTACATAATGGATAATCTCTTTCGAAGTATCACGGTTTCACACGAAAACTCGCTTGTTACAAAGGCATTTCATTTTTTAACTTATTTCAACTCTAGACTTTTTGTGCACTTAGTGTGCACCATACGAAGGGAGGACATTAATTTTCAACCCTTTCTGACTTCATTTGCTATTTTTCATGCATTTACTGATTTTTTTGAGCCAAATGACCTTGAAATTGATAAGCACTACAAATGAACTCTGAAAAGGTTGAAAGTTGGCATGGTATCTTCATTTCACCCACATAGCATGTGCTAAAATGTTGAGAGGGTTACGGGAAAAACTCGATGCACTTCGTGTACAAAATTGACAATCTCTTTCGAAGTATGAGGATTTCAAACGAAAAGTCGCCTGTTACAAAGGCATTTCAGTTTTTTAACTTATTTTAACTCCAGACTTTTTGTGCATTCGGTATGCGCCGTTTGAAGGGAGGCCATCAATTTTCAACCCTTTCAGACTTCATTTGCTATTTTTCATGCATTTACTTTTGTTTTCGAGCTAAATGAGCCTGAAATTGATAAGCACTATAAATGAACTCTGACAAGGTTGAAAGTTGGCATGGTATTAATTTTCACCAACATAGCATGTGATAAAATGTTGAGAGGGTTACGGCAAAAACTGGATGCACTTCGTGTACAAAATGGACTATCTCTTTCGAAGTATCAGGGTTTAAGACAAAAACTCGGCTGTTACAAAGGCATTTCATTTTTTTAACTTATTTCAACTCCAGACTTTTTGTGCACTCAGTATGCACCATTCGAAGGGAGGCCATCAATTTTCAACCCCTTGTGACTTCATTTGCTATTTTCCATGCATTTACTTGTTTTTTGAGCTAAATGACCCTGAAATTGATAAGCACTACTAATCAACTCTGAAAAGTTTGAAAGTTCGCATGGCATCATCATTTCACCCACATAGCATGTGCTAAAAAGTTGAGAGGGTTACGGCAAAAACTCGATGCACTTCGTGTACAAATTTGATAATCTCTTTCGAAGTATCAGGATTTCAAACGAAAAGTCGCCTATTACAAAGGCATTTCAGTTTTTTAACTTATTTCAACTCTAGACTTTTTGTGCATTTGGTATGCGCCATTTGAAGGGAGGCCATCAATTTTCAACCCATTCAGACTTCATTTGCTATTTTTCATGCATTTACTGATTTTTTCGAGCTAAATGACCCTGAAATTGATAAGCACTATAAATGAACTCTGACAAGGTTGGAAGTTGGCATGCTATTAATTTTCACCAACGTAGCATGTGATAAAAAGTTGAGAGGGTTACGGCAAAAACTGGATGCACTTCGTGTACAAAATGGACTATCTCTTTCGAAGTATCAAGGTTTAAGACGAAAACTCGGTTGTTACAAAGGCATTTCTTTTTTTAACTTATTTCAACTCCAGACTTTTTGTGCGCTCAGTATGCACCATTCGAAGGGAGGCCATCAATTTTTAACCCCTTCTGACTTCATTTGCTATTTTTCATGCATTTACTGATTTTTTGAGCTAAATGACCCTGAAATTGATAAGCACTACTAATCAACTCTGAAAAGGTTGAAAGTTCGCATGGCATCATCATTTCACCCACATAGCATGTGCTAAAAAGTTGAGAGGGTTACGGCAAAAACTGGATGCACTTCGTGTGCAAAATGGACAATCTCTTTCGAAGTATCAGGATTTAAGACAAAAACTCGCCTATTACAAATGCATTTCATTTTTTCTAACTTATTTCAACTCCTAACTTTTTGTGCATTCAGTATGCACCATTCGAAGGGAGGCCATCAATTTTCAACGCTTTCTGACTTCATTTGCTATTTTTCATGCATTTACTTATTTTTTAGCTAAATGACCCTGAAATTGATAAGCACTACAAATCAACTCTGAAAAGGTTGAAAGTTGGCGTGGTATCATCATTTCATCCACATAGCATGTGCTAAAAAGTTGAGAGGGTTACGGAAAAAACCGGACGCACTTTGTGTACAAAATGGACAATCACTTTCGAAGTATCAGGGTTTAAGACAAAAACTCGCCTGTTGCAAAGGCATTTCATTTTTCTTAATTTATTTCAACTGGAGACTTTTTGTGCATTCCATATGCACCATTCGAAGGCAGGCCACCAATTTTCGACCCTTTCTGACTTCATTTGCTAATTTTCAAGCATTTGCTGATTTTTTTGAGCTAAATGACCCTGAAATGGAGAAGCACTACAAATGAACTCTGAAAAGGTTGAAAGTTGGTGTGGTATCATCATTTCACCCACATAGAATGTGCTAAAAAGTTGAGAGGGTTACGGAAAAAATGGGATGCACTTCGTGTACATAACGGATTATCTCTTTCGAAGCATCAAGGTTTCAGACGGAAACTCGCCTGTTACAAAGGCAGATCATTTTTTTAGCTTATTTCAACTCCAGACTTTTTGTGCGTATAGTATGCATCATTCGATGGGAGGACATTAATATTGAACCCTTTATGACTTCATTTGCAATTTTTCATGCATTTACTGATTTTTTTGAGCCAAATGACCTTGAAATTGATAAGCACTACAAATGAACTCTGAAAAGGTTGAAAGTTGGCATGGTATCATCATTTCACCCACATATCATGTGCTAAAAAGTTGAGATGGTTATGGAAAAAACTGGCTGCACTTCGTGTACAAAATGGACAATCTCTTTTGAACTATCAGAGTTTCACACGAAAACTCGGGTGTTACACAGGCATTTCATTTTTTTAACTTATTTCAACTCCAGACTTTTTGTGCGTTTAGTATGCACAATTCGAAGGGAGGCCACCAATTTTCATCCCTTTCTGACTTTATTTGCTATTTATCATGCATTTATTGAATTTTTTGAGCTAAATGACCCTGAAGTTGATAAGCACTACAAATTAACTCTGAAAAGGTTGAAAGTTGGCGTGGTATCATCATTTCACCCTCATAGAATGTGCTAAAAAGTTGAGAGGGTTACGGCAAAAACCGGATGCACTTCGTGTACAAAATGGACAATCTCTTTCGATGAATCAGGGTTTAAGACAAAAACTCGCGTGATACGAAGGCGTTTCATTTTTCTTAAGTTATTTCAACTCCAGACTTTTTGTGCGTTCAGTATGCATCATTCGAAGGGAGTCCACCAATTTTCAACCCTTGCTGACTTCATTTGCTATTTTTCAAGCACTTATTGTTTTTTTTAGCTAAATGACCCTGAAATTGATAAGCACTACAAATGAACTCTGAAAAGGTTGAAAGTTGGTGCGGTATCATCATTTCACCCTCATAGAATGTGCTAACAAGTTGAGAGGGTTATGGAAAAAACTGGATGCACTTCGTGTACATAATGGATAATCTCTTTCGAAGCATCAAGGTTTCACACGAAAACTCGCCTGTTACAAAGGCAGTTCATTTTTTTAACTTATTTCAACTCTAGAGTTTTTGTGTGTTTAGTATACACCACTTGAAGGGAGGACATTAATTTTCAACCCTTTCTGACTTCATTTGCTATTTTTCAAGCATTTACTGATTTTTGTGAGCTAAATGACCCTGGAATTGATAATCACTACAAATGAACTCTGAAAAGTTTGAAAGTTGGCATGGTATCATCAATTCACCCACATATCATGTGCTAAAAAGTTGAGACGGTTACGGAAAAAACTGGCTGCACTTCGTGTACAAAATGTACAATCTCTTTTGAACTATCAGAGTTTCACACGAAGACTCGGCTGTTACAAAGGCATTTCATTTCTTTAACTTATTTCAACTCCAGACTTTTTGTGCGTTTAGTATGCACCATTCGAAGGGAGGCCACCAATTATCATCGATTTCTGACTTCATTTGCTATGTTTCATGTATTTACTGAATTTTTTGAGCTAAATGACCCTAAAATTGATACGCACTACAAATGAACTCTGAAAAGGTTGAAACTTGGCATGGTATCATCATTTCACCCACATATCATGTTCTAAAAAGTTGAGATGGTTACGGAAAAAATTAGCTGCACTTCGTGTACAAAATGGCCAAACTCTTTCGAAGTATCAGGGTTTAAGACGAAAACTCGCCTGTTACAAAGGCATTTCATTTTTAACTTATTTCAACTCCAGACTTTTTGTGCGTTCAGTATGCACCATTCGAAGGGAGGCCACCAATTTTCAACCCTTTCTGACTTCATTTGCTATTTTTCATGCATTTACTGATTTTTTTGAGCTAAATGACCCTGAAATGGATAAGCACTCCAAATAACCTATGAAAAGGTTGAAAATTGGCATGGTATCTTCATTTCACCCATAAAGCATGTGCTAAAATGTTGAGAGGGTTACGGCAAAAACTCGATGCACTTCATGTACAAAATTGACAATCACTTTCGAAGTATCAGGATTTCAAACGAAAAGTCGCCTGTTACAAAGGCAGTTCATTTTTCTTAACTTATTTCAACTCTAGACCTTTTATGCGTTTAGTATGCACCATTCCAAGGGAGGACAATAATTTTAGCCCTTTCTGACTTCATTTGCTATTTTTCATGCATTTACTCATTTTTTTTGAGCTAAATGACCCTGAAATTGCTAAGCACTACAAATGAACTCTGAAAAGGTTGAAAGTTTGCATGGTATCATCATTTCACCCACAAATCATGTACTAAAAAGTTGAGACGGTTACAAGAAAAACAGGATGCACTTCGTGTACAAAATGGACAATCCCTTTCGAACTATCAGAGTTTCACACGAAAACTCGCCTGTTACAAAGGCATTTCATTTTTTTTAACTTATTTCAACTCCAGACTTTTTGTGCATTCGGTATGCACCATTCGAAGGGAGGCCATTAATTTTCAATCCTTTCTGACTTCATTTGCTATTTTTCATGCATTTACTGATTTTTGTGAGCTAAATGACCTTGAAATTGATAAGCACTACAAATGAACTCTGAAAAGGTTGAAAGTTGGCATGGTATCATCAATTCACCCACATATCATGTGCTAAAAAGTTGAGACGGTTAAGGAAAAAACTGGCTGCACTTCGTGTACAAAATGGACAATCTCTTTCGAACTATCAGAGTTTCACACGAAAACTCGGCTGTTACAAAGGCATATCATTTTTTTAACTTATTTCAACTCCAGACTTTTTGTGCGTTTAGTATGCACCATTCGAAGCGAGGCCACCAATTTTCATCCCTTTCTGTCTTCATTTGCTATTTTTCATGCATTTACTGAATTTTTTGAGCTAAATGACCCTGAAATTGAGAAGCACAACAAATGAACTCTGAAAAGGCTGAAACTTCGCATGGTATCATCATTTCACCCACACATCATGTGCTAAAAAGTTGAGACGGTTACGGAAAAACTGGTTGCACTTCGTGTACAAAATGGACAATCTCTTTCGAAGCATCAGGGTTTGAGACGAAAACTCGCTTGTTACAAAGCCTTTCATTTTTTAATATATTTCAACTCCAGACTTTTGGTGCGTTCAGTATGCACATTCGAAGGGAGGCCATCAATTTCAACCCTTTCTGACTTCATTTGCTATTTTTCATGCATTTACTGATTTTTTTGAGCCAAATGACCTTGAAATTGGTAAGCACTACAAATGAACTCTGAAAAGGTTGAAAGTTGGCATAGTATCATCATTTCATCCACATAGCATGTGCTAAAAACTTGAGAGGGTTACGACAAAAACAGGACGCATTTCCATGTACAAAATGGACAATCTCTTTCCAACTATCAGTGTTTCGCACGAAAACTCGCCTGTTACAAAGGCGTTTCATTTTTTTAACTTATTTCAACTCCAGACTTTTTGTGCGTTCAGTATGCACCATTCGAAGGGAGGCCACCAATTTTCAACCCTTTGTGACTTCATTTGCTATTTATCATGCATTTACTGAATTTTTTTGAGCTAAATGACCCTGAAATTGATAAGCACTACAAATGAACTATGAAAAGGTTGAAAGTTATCATGGTATCATCATTTCACCCACATAGCATGTGCTAAAATGTTGAGGGTGTTACGGCAAAAACTCGATGCACTTCGTGTACAAAATGGACAATCTCTTTCGAAGTATCAGCATTTAAGACGAAAAGTCGCGTGTTAGAAAGGCATTTCATCTTTTTAACTTATTTCAACTCGAGACTTTTTGTGCATTCGGTATGCACCATTTGAAGGGAGGCCATCAATTTTCAAAACCTTTCTGACTTCATTAGTTATTTTTCATGCATTTACTCATTTTTTGAGCTATTTGACCCTGAAATTGATAAGCACTACATGAACTCTGAAAAGGTTGAAAGTTGGCATGGTATCATCATTTCACCCACATAGCATGTGATAAAAAGTTGAGAGGGTTACATCAAAAATTGGATGCACTTCATGTACAAAATGGACAATATCTTTCGAAGTATCAGGGTTTAAGACAAAAACTCGCCTGTTACAAAGGCATTTCATTTTTTCTAACTTATTTCAACTCCAGACTTTTTGTGCGTTCAGTATGCACCATTCGAAGGGAGGCTGGCAATATTAAATCCTTTCTGACTTCATTTACTATTTTTCAAGCATTTACTGATTTTTTTTGAGCTAAATGACCTTGAAATTGATAAGCACTACAAATGAACTTTGAAAAGTTTGAAGGTTGGTGTGGTATCATAATTTCACCCACATAGAATGTGCTAAAAAGTTGAGAGGGTTACGGAAAAAACTGAATGCACTTCGTGTACATAATGGATAATCTCTTTCGAAGCATCAGGGTTGCAGACGAAAACTCGCCTGTTACAAAGGCAGTTCATTTTTTTAACTTATTTCAACTCTAGGCTTTTTGTGCATTTAGTATGGACCATTTGAAGGGAGGACATTAATTTTCAATCCTTTCTGACTTCATTTGCTATTTTTCATGCATTTACTGATTTTTGTGAGCTAAATGACCTTGAAATTGATAAGCACTACAAATGAACTCTGAAAAGGTTGAAAGTTGGCATGGTATCATCAATTCACCCACATATCATGTGCTAAAAAGTTGAGACGGTTAAGGAAAAAACAGGCTGCACTTCGTGTACAAAATGGGCAATCTCTTTCGAACTATCAGAGTTTCACACGAAAACTCGGCTGTTACAAAGGCATTTCATTTTTTTAACTTATTTCAACTCCAGACTTTTTGTGCGTTTAGTATGCACCATTGGAAGCGAGGCCACCAATTTTCATCCCTTTCTGTCTTCATTTGCTATTTTTCATGCATTTACTGAATTTTTTGAGCTAAATGACCCTGAAATTGAGAAGCAGTATAAATGAACTCTGAAAAGGCTGAAACTTCGCATGGTATCATCATTTCACCCACACATCATGTGCTAAAAAGTTGAGACGGTTACGGAAAAACTGGCTGCACTTCGTGTAGAAAATGGACAATCTCTTTCGAAGCATCAGGGTTTGAGACGAAAACTCCCCTGTTACAAAGGCCTTTCATTTTTTAACTTATTTCAACTCCAGACTTTTTGTTCGTTCAGTATGCACATTCAAAGGGAGGCCATCAATTTCAACCCTTTCTGACTTCATTTGCTATTTTTCATGCATTTATTGATTTGTTTGAGCCAAATGACCTTGAAATTGGTAAGCACTACAAATGAACTCTGAAAAGGTTGAAAGTTGGCATGGTATCATCATTTCATCCACATAGCATGTGCTAAAAACTTGAGAGGGTTACGACAAAAACAGGACGCATTTCCATGTACAAAATGGACAATCTCTTTCCAACTATCAGAGTTTCGCACGAAAACTCGCCTGTTATTTTTGAGAGGGTTACGACAAAAACAGGGCGCATTTAACTTATTTCAACTCCATACTTTTTGTGCGTTCAGTATGCACCATTCAAAGGGAGGCCACCAATTTTCAACCCTTTTTGACTTCATTTGCTATTTTTCATGCATTAACTGATTTTTTGAGCTAAATGACCCTGCAATTGATAAGCACTACAAATGAACTCTGAAAAGGTTGAAAGTTGGCATGGTATCTTCATTTCACCCACATAGCATGTGCTAAAATGTTGAGAGGGTTACGGCAAAAACTCGATCCACTTCGTGTACAAAATTGACAATCTCTTTCGAAGTATCAGGGTTTAAGACAAAAACTCGCCTATTACAAATGCATTTCATTTTTTCTAACTTATTTCAACTCCACACTTTTTGTGCATTCAGTATGCACCATTCGAAGGGAGGCCATCAATTTTCAACGCTTTCTGACTTCATTTGCTATTTTTCATGCATTTACTTATTTTTTAGCTAAATGACCCTGAAATTGATAAGCACGACAAATCAACTCTGAAAAGGTTGAAAGTTGGCGTGGTATCATCATTTCATCCACATAGCATGTGCTAAAAAGTTGAGAGGGTTACGGAAAAAACTGGACGCACTTTGTGTACAAAATGGACAATCACTTTCGAAGTATCACGGTTTAAGACAAAAACTCGCCTGTTACAAAGGCATTTCATTTTTCTTAACTTATTTCAACTTGAGACTTTTTGTGCATTCCGTAGGCACCATTCGAAGGCAGGCCACCAATTTTCGACCCTTTCTGACTTCATTTGCTAATTTTCAAGCATTTGCTGATTTTTTTGAGCTAAATGACTCTGAAATGGATAAGCACTACAAACGAACTCTGAAAAGGTTGAAAGTTGGTGTGGTATCATCATTTCACCCACATAGAATGTGCTAAAAAGTTGAGAGGGTTACGGAAAAAACGGGATGCACTTCGCGTACATAATGGATTATCTCTTTCGAAGCATCAAGGTTTCAGACGGAAACTCGCCTGTTACAAAGGCAGATCATTTTTTAGCTTATTTCAACTCTAGACTTTTTGTGCGTATAGTATGCATCATTCGATGGGAGGACATTAATTTTTAACCCTTTATGACTTCATTTGCAATTTTTCATGCAGTTACTGATTTTTTTGAGCTAAATGACCCTGAAATTGATAAGCACTACAAATGAACTCTGAAAAGGTTGAAAGTTGGCATGCTATCATCATTGCACCCACATATCATGTGCTAAAAAGTTGAGATGGTTATGGAAAAAACTGGCTGCACTTCGTGTACAAAATGGACAATCTCTTTTGAACTATCAGAGTTTCACACGAAAACTCGGCTGTTACACAGGCATTTCATTTTTTAACTTATTTCAACTCCAGACTTTTTGTGCGTTTAGTATGCACAATTCGAAGGGAAGCCACCAATTTTCATCCCTTTCTGACTTTATTTGCTATTTTTCATGCATTTACTGAAGTTTTTGAGCTAAATGACCCTGAAGTTGATAAGCACTACAAATTAACTCTGAAAAGGTTGAAAGTTGGCGTGGTATCATCATATCACCCTCATAGAATGTGCTAAAAAGTTGAGAGGGTTACGGCAAAAACCGGATGCACTTCGTGTACAAAATGGACAATCTCTTTCGAAGTATCAGGGTTTAAGACAAAAACTCGCGTGATACGAAGGCGTTTCATTTTTCTTAAGTTATTTCAACTCCAGACTTTTTGTGCGTTCAGTATGCATCATTCGAAGGGAGACCACCAATTTTCAACCCTTTCTGACTTCATATACTATTTTTCAAGCACTTATTGTTTTTTTTAGCTAAATGACCCTGAAATTGATAAGCACTACAAATGAACTCTGAAAAGGTTGAAAGTTGGCATGCTATCATCATTTCACCCACATATCATGTGCTAAAAAGTTGAGATGGTTATGGAAAAAACTGGCTGCACTTCGTGTACAAAATGGACAATCTCTTTGGAACTATCAGAGTTTCACACGCAAACTCGGCTGTTACACAGGCATTTCATTTTTTAACTTATTTCAACTCCAGACTTTTTGTGCGTTTAGTATGCACCATTCGAAGGGAGGCCACCAATTATCATCCATTTCTGACTTCATTTGCTATGTTTCATGTATTTACTGAATTTTTTGAGCTAAATGACCCTAAAATTGATAAGCACTACAAATGAACTCTGAAAAGGTTGAAACTTGGCATGGTATCATCATTTCACCCACATATCATGTTCTAAAAAGTTGAGATGGTTAAGGAAAAAATTGGCTGCACTTCGTGTACAAAATGGCCAAACTCTTTCGAAGTATCAGGGTTTAAGACGAAAACTCGCCTGTTACAAAGGCATTTCATTTTTTAACTTATTTCAACTCCAGACTTTTTGTGCATTCAGTATGCACCATTCGAAGGGAGGCCACCAATTTTCAACCCTTTCTGACTTCATTTGCTATTTTTCATGCATTTACTGATTTTTTTGAGCTAAATGACCCTGAAATTGATAAGCACTACAAATAACCTATGAAAAGGTTGAAAATTGGCATGGTATCTTCATTTCACCCATAAAGCATGTGCTAAAATGTTGAGAGGGTTACGGCAAAAACTCGATGCACTTCATGTACAAAATTGACAATCACTTTCGAAGTATCAGGATTTCAAACGAAAAGTCGCCTGTTACAAAGGCAGTTCATTTTTCTTAACTTATTTCAACTCTAGACCTTTTATGCATTTAGTATGCACCATTCCAAGGGAGGACAATAATTTTAGCCCTTTCTGACTTCATTTGCTATTTTTCATGCATTTACTCATTTTTTTTGAGCTAAATGACCCTGAAATTGCTAAGCACTACAAATGAACTCTGAAAAGGTTGAAAGTTTGCGTGGTATCATCATTTCACCCACAAATCATGTACTAAAAAGTTGAGAGGGTTACAAGAAAAACAGGATGCACTTCGTGTACAAAATGGACAATCCCTTTCGAACTATCAGAGTTTCACACGAAAACTCGCCTGTTACAAAGGCATTTCATTTTTTTTAACTTATTTCAACTCGAGACTTTTTGTGCATTCGGTATGCACCATTCGAAGGGAGGCCATCAATTTTCAACCCTTTCTGACTTCATTTGCTATTATTCATATATTTACTGATTGTTTGAGCTTAATGACCCTGAAATTGATAAGCATTACAAATGAACTCTGAAAAGGTTGAAAGTTGGCATGGTATCATCATTTCACCCACATAGCATGTTCAAAAAAGTTGAGAGGATTATGACAAAAAATGGATGCACTTAGTGTACAAAATGGACAATCTCTTTTGAAGTATCAAGGTTTTAAGACAAAAACTCGCGTGTTACAAAGGCATTTCATTTTTTCTAACTTATTTCAACTCCAGACTTTTTGTGCGTTCAGTATGCACCACTCGAAGGGAGGCCATTGATTTTCAACCCTTTCTGACTTCATTTGCTATTTTTCATGCATTTACTGATTTTTGTGAGCTAAATGACCTTGAAATTGATGAGCACTACAAATGAACTCTGAAAAGGTTGAAAGTTCGCGTGGTATCATCATTTCACCCTAGTAGCATGTGGTAAAAAGTTGAGATTGTTACAGCAAAAACTAGATGCACTTCTCGTACAAAATGGATAATCTCTTTCGAACTATCAGAGTTTCACACGAAAACTCGGCTGTTACAAAGGCATTTCATTTTTTCAACTTATTTCAACTCCAGACTTTTTGTGCATTCAGTATGCACCATTTGAAGGGAGGCCATCAATTTTCAACCCTTTCTGACTTCATTTGCTATTTTTCATGGATTTACTGATTTTTTGAGCTAAATGACACTGAAATTGATAAGAAATACAAATGAACTATGAAAAGGTTGAAAGTTGGCATGGTATCATCATTTCACCCACATAGCATGTGCTAAAAAGTTGAGAGGGTTACGGCAAAAACTGGATGCACTTCGTGTACAAAATGGACAATCTCTTTCGAAGTATCAGGGTTTAAGACAAAAACTCACCTATTACAAAGGCATTTCATTTTTTCTAACTTATTTCAACTCAAGACTTTTTGTGCGTTCAGTATGCACCATTCGAAGGGCGGCCATCAATTTTCAACCCTTTGTGACTTTAGTAGCTATTTTTCATGCATTTACATATTTTTTGAGCTAAATGACCCTGAACTTGATAAGAAATACAAATGAACTCTAAAAAGGTTGAAAGTTGGCATGCTATCATCAGTTCACCCACATAGCATGTGCTAGAAAGTTGAGAGGGTTACGGCAAAAACTGGATGCACTTCGTGTACAAAATGGACAATCTCTTTCGAAGTATGAAGATTTAAGACGAAAACTCAGATGTTACAAAGGCATTTCATTTCATAACTTATTCCAACTCCGGCCTTTTTCTGCGTTCAGTATGCACCATTCGAAGGGAGGCGATCAATTTTCAACCCTTTCTGAATTCATTTGCTATTTTTCATGCTCTTACGATTTGAGCTAAATGACCCTGAAATTGATAAGCACTACACATAAACTGATAATGTAGAAAGTTGGCATGGTATAATCATTTCACGCACATATCATGTGATAAAAAGTTGAGAGGGTTACGGCAAAAACTGGATGCACTTCGTGTACAAAATTGACTATCTCTTTCGAAGTATCAGGGTTACAGACGAAAACTCGCTTGTTACAAAGGCATTTCATTTTTTTAACTTATTTCAAATCCAGACTTTTTGTGCATTCCGTATGCACCATTCTAAGGGAGGCCATCAAGATTCAATCCTTTTTTACTTCATTTGCTATTTTTCATGCATTTACTGATTTTTTTGAGCTAAATGACCCTGAAATTTCTAAGAACTACAAATGAACTATGAAAAGGTTGAAAGTTGACATGGTATCATCATTTCACCCACATAGCATGTGCTAAAATTTTGAGAGGGTTATAGCAAAAACTGGATGCACTTCGTGTACAAAATGGACAATCTCTTTCGAAGTATCAGGGTTTCACACGAAAAGTCGCCTATTACAAAGGCATTTCATTTTTAACTTATTTCAACACCAGACTTTTTGTGCATTCGGTATGCACCAGTCGAAGGGAGGCCATCAATTTTCAACCCTTTCTGACTTCATTTTCTATTTTTCAAGCATTTACTGATTTTTTGAGCTAAACGACCTTGAAATTGATAAGCACTACAAATGAACTCTCAAAAGTTTGAAAGTTGCATTGGTATCATCATTTCACCCACATAGAATGTTCTAAAAAGTTGAGAGGATTACGGCAAAAACTCAATGCACTTAGTGTACAAAATGGACAATCTCTTTCGAAGTATCAGGGTTTAAGACAAAAACTCGCCTATCACAAAGGCATTTCATTTTTTCTAACTTATTTCAACTCCATAATTTTCGTGCGTTCAGTATGCACCATTAGAAGGGAGGCCAACAATTTTCAACCCTTTCTGACTTCATTCGCTATTTTTCATGCATTTACTGATTTTTTGAGCTAAATGACCTTGAAATTGATAAGCACTACAAATGAACTATGAAAAGGTTGAAAATTGGCATGGTATCATCATTTGACCCACATAGCATGTGCTAAAACGATGAGAGGGTTACGACAAAAACTGGATGTACTTCGTGTACAAAATAGACAATCTCTTTCGAAGTATGAGGGTTTAAGACAAAAACTAGCCTATTACGAAGGCATTTCATTTTCTCTAACTTATTTCAACTCCAGACTTTTTGTGCGTTCATTATGCACCATTCGAAGGGAGGCCATCAATTTTCAACCCTTTCTGACTTCATTTGCTTTTTTCATGCATTTACTGATTTTTTTAGCTAAATGACCCTTAAATTGATAAGCACTACAAATGAACTCTGAAATGGTTGAAATTTCGCGTGGTATCATCATTTCACCCACGTAGCATGTGCTAATAAGCTGAGATTGTTACAGCAAAAAATGGATGCACTTCTCGTACAAAATGGATAATCTCTTTCGAAATATCAGGATTTAAGATGATAACTCGCCTGTTACAATGGCATTTCATTTTTGAACTTATTTCAACTCCAGACTTTTTGTGTGTTCAGTATGAACCATTCAAAGGGAGGCCATCAATTTTCAACCCTTTCTGACTTCATTTGCTATTTTTCATGCATTTACTGATTTTTTGAGCTAAATGACCCGAACATTGATAAGCACAACAAATGAACTATGAAAAGGTTGAAAGTTGGCATGGTATCATCATTCCACCCACATAGCATGTGCTAAAATGTTGAGAGGGTTACAACAAAAACTGGATGCACTTCGCGTACAAAATGAACAATCTCTTTCAAAGTATCAGGGTTTCAAATGAAAAGTCGCCTGTTACAAAGGCATTTAACTTTTTTAACTTATTTCAACTCCAGACTTTTTGTGCATTCAGTATTCACCATTCGAAGGGAGCCCATGAATTTTCAACCCTTTCTGACTTCATTTCCTATGTTTCATGCATTTTCTGATTTTTTTGAGGTAAATGACCTTGAAATTGATAAGCACTACTAATGAACTATGAAAAGTTTGAAAGTTGGCATGGTATCATCCTTTCACCCACATAGCACGTGCTGAAATGTTGACAGGGTTACGACAAAAACTGGATGCACTTCGTGTACAAAATGGACAATCTGTTTCGAACTTTAACTGTTTTAGACGAAAACTCGCCTATTACAATGACATTTAGTTTTCGTAACTTATTTCAACTCTATACATTTTGTGCGTTCAGTATGCACCATTCGAAGGGAGGCCATCAATTTTCAACCCTTTCTGACTTCGTTTGCTATTTGTCATGCATTTACTGATTTTTTGAGCTAAATGACCCTGAAATTGATAAGCACTACAAATTAACTCTGAAAAGGTTGAAAGTGGCATGGTATCATAATTTCACCCACATGGCACGTGCTAGAAACTTGAGAGGGTTACGGCAAAAAATGGATGCACTTCGTGTACAAAATGGACAATCTCTTTCGAAGTATGAAGATTTAAGACGAAAAATTGCATGTTACAAAGGCATTTCATTTTTTTAACTTATTTCAACTCCAAACTTTTTGTGCGTTAAGTATGCACCATTCGAAGGGAGGCGATCAATTTTCAACCCTTTCTGACTTCACTTGCTTTTTTTGACGCATTTACTGATTTTTTGAGCTAAATGAGCCAAAAATTGACAAGCACTACAAATGAACTCTGAAAAAGCTGAAAGTTGGCATGGTATCATAATTTCACCCACATATCATGTGATAAAAAGTAGAGAGGGTTACGGCAAAAACTGGATGCACTTCGTGTACAAAATGGACAATCTCTTTCGAAGTATATGAAGATTTAAGACGAAAACTTGCATGTTACAAAGGCATTTCATTTCTTAACTTATTCAAACTCCGGACTTTTTGTGCGTTTAGTATGCACCATTCGAAGGGAGGCGATCAATTTTCAAACCTTTCTGAATTCATTGGCTATTTTTCATGCACTTACAAATTTTTTGAGCTAAATGACCCTGAAATTGATAAGCACTACAAATAAACTCTGAAAATTTAGAAAGTTGGCATGGTATCATCATTTCACCCACATATCATGTGATAAAAAGTTTAAAGGGTTACGGCAAAAACTGGATGCACTTCGTGTACAAAATTGACTATCTCTTTCGAAGTATCAGGGTTTAAGACAAAAACTTTCCTATTAAGAAGGCATTTCATTTTTTCTAACTTATTTCAACTCCATAATTTTCGTGTGTTTAGTATGCACCATTCGAAGGGAGGCCATCAATTTTCAACCCTTTCTCACTTCATTTGCTATTTTTCATGCATGTACTGATTTTTTGAGCTTAATGACCCTGAAATTGATAAGCACTACAAATGAACTCTGAAAAGGTTGAAAGTTGGCATGGTATCATCATTTCACCCACATAGCATGTGCTAAAAAGTTGAGAGGGTTACGGCAAAAACTGGATGCACTTCGTGTACAAAATGGACAATCTCTTTCGAAGTATCAGGGCTTAAGACAAAAAGTCGCCTATTACAAAGGCATTTCATTTTTTTCTAACTTATTTCAACTCCAGACTTTTTGTGCATTCAGTATGCACCATTCGAAGGGAGGCCACCAATTTTCAACCCTTTCTGACTTCATTTGCTATTTTTCATGCATGCACTGATTTTTTTAGCTAAACGACCCTGAAATTGATAAGCACTACAAATCAACTCTGAAAAGGTTGAAAGTTCGCGTGGTATCATCATTTCACCCACGTAGCATGTGCTAATAAGTTGAGATTGTTACAGCAATAATTGGATGCACTTCTCGTACAAAATGGATAATCTCGCCTGTTACAAAGGCATTTCATTTTTTTAACTTATTTCAACTCCAGACTGTTTGTGTGTTCATTTTGCACCATTCGAAGGGAGGCCATCAATTTTGAATGCTTTCTTACTTCATTTGCTATTTTTCATGCATTAAAGTTTTTTTTTGAGCTAAATGACCCTGAAGTTGATAAGCACTACAAATGAACTTTGAAAAGGTTGAAAGTGGCATGGAATCATCATTTCACCCACATAGCATGTGCCTGAAAGTTGAGAGGGTTACGGCAAAAACTGGATGCACTTCGTGTACAAAATGGACAATCTCTTTCGAAGTATGAAGATTTAAGACGAAAAATTGCATGTTACAAAGGCATTTCATTTTTTTAAACTCATTTCAACTCCAAACTTTTTGTGCGTTAAGTATGCACCATTCGAAGGGAGGGGATCAATTTTTAACCCTTTCTGACTTCACTTGCTATTTTTCATGCATTTACTGATTTTTTGAGCTAAATGTCCCAAAAATTGATAAGCACTATAAATGAACTCTGAAAAAGCTGAAAGTTGGCATGGTATCATAATTTCACCCACATATCATGTGATAAAAAGTTGAGAGGGTTACGGCAAAAACTGGATGCACTTCATGTAGAAAATGGGCAATCTGTTTCCAAGTATGAAGGTTTAAGATGAAAATTCGCATGTCACAAAGGCACTTCATTTTTTTTAACTTATTTCAACTCCAGAATTTTTGTGCGTTCAGTATGCACAATTCGAAGGGAGGCAATAAATTTCTAACCCTTTGTGACTTCTTTTGCTATTTTTCATGCATTTACTGTTTTTTGAGCTAAATGACCCTGAAATTGATAAGCACTATGAATAAACTATGAAAAGGTTGAAAGTTGTCATGGTATCATCATTTCACCCACATAGCATGTGATAAAATGTTGAGAGGGTTACGACAAAAAGTGGATGCACTTTGTGTACAAAATGAACAATCTGTTCCGAAGTATCAGGGTTTCACACGAAAAGTCGCCTGTTACAAAGGCATTTATGTTTTTTAACTTATTTCAACTCCAGAATTTTTGTGCATGCAGTATGCACCATTCGAAGGGAGGCCATCAATTTTCAACCCTTTCTGACTTCATTTGCTATTTTTCATGCATTTACTGATTTTTTGAGCTAAATGACCCAAAAATTGACAAGCACTACAAATGAACTCTGAAAAAGCTGAAAGTTGGCATGGTATCATAATTTCACCCACATATCATGTGATAAAAAGTAGAGAGGGTTACGGCAAAAACTGGATGCACTTCGTGTACAAAATGGAGAATATCTTTCGAAGTATGAAGATTTAAGACGAAAACTTGCATGTTACAAAGGCATTTCATTTCTTAACTTATTCCAACTCCGGACTTTTTGTGTGTTCAGTATGCACCATTCGAAGGGAGGCCATCAATTTTCAACCCTTTCTGAATTCATTGGCTATTTTTCATGCACTTACAAATTTTTTGAGCTAAATGACCCTGAAATTGATAAGGACTACAAATAAACTCTGAAAATGTAGAAAGTTGGCATGGTATCATCATTTCACCCACATATCATGTGATAAAAAGTTTAAAGGGTTACGGCAAAAACTGGATGCACTTCGTGTACAAAATTGACTATCTCTTTCGAAGTATCAGGGTTTAAGACAAAAAGTCGCCTATTACAAAGGCATTTCATTTTTTTCTAACTTATTTCAACTCCATACTTTTTGTGCGTTCAGTATGCACCATTCCAAGGGAGGCCATCAATTTTCAAACCTTTCTGACTTCATTTGCTATTTTTCATGCATGCACTGATTTTTCTAGCTAAACGACCCTGAAATTGATAACCACTACAAATCAACTCTGAAAAGGTTGAAAGTTCGCATGGTATCATCATTTCACCCACGTAGCATGTGCTAATAAGTTGAGATTGTTACAGCAATAACTGGATGCACTTCTCGTACAAAATGGATAATCTCTTTCGAAGTATTAGGATTTAAGATGATAACTCGCCTGTTACAAAGGCATTTCATTTTTTTAACTTATTTCAACTCCAGACTGTTTGTGTGTTCATTTTGCACCATTCGAAGGGAGGCCATCAATTTTGAACGCTTTCTTACTTCATTTGCTATTTTTCATGCATTTGCTGTTTTTTTTTGAGCTAAATGACCCTGAAGTAGATAAGCACTACAAATGAACTTTGAAAAGGTTGAAAGTGGCATGGAATCATCATTTCACCCACATAGCATGTGCCCGAAAGTTGAGAGGGTTACGGCAAAAACTGGATGCACTTCGTGTAAAAATGGACAATCTCTTTCGAAGTATGAAGATTTAAGACGAAAAATTGCATGTTACAAAGGCATTTCATTTTTTTTAACTCATTTCAACTCCAAACTTTTTGTGCGTAAAGTATGCACCATTCGAAGGGAGGCGATCAATTTTTAACCCTTTTTGACTTCACATGCTATTTTTCATGCATTTACTGATTTTTTGAGCTAAATGTCCCAAAAATTGATAAGCACTATAAGTGAACTCTGAAAAAGCTGAAAGTTGGCATGGTATCGTAATTTCACCCACATATCATGTGATAAAAAGTTGAGAGGGTGACGGCAAAAACTGGATGCACTTCATGTAGAAAATGGGCAATCTGTTTCGAAGTATGAAGGTTTAAGATGAAAATTCGCATGTTACAAAGGCACTTCATTTTTTTAACTTATTTCAACTCCAGAATTTTTGTGCGTTCAGTTTGCACAATTCGAAGGGAGGCGATAAATTTCTAACCCTTTATGACTTCTTTTGCTATTTTTCATGCATTTACTGTTTTTTGAGCTAAATGACCCTGAAATTGATAAGCACTACGAATAAACTATGAAAAGGTTGAAAGTTGTCATGGTATCATCATTTCACCCACATAGCATGTGCTAAAATGTTGAGAGGGTTACGACAAAAAG
Source organism: Hordeum marinum (assembly GCA_022496015.1). Lineage (NCBI taxonomy): Eukaryota > Viridiplantae > Streptophyta > Magnoliopsida > Poales > Poaceae > Hordeum > Hordeum marinum. Next base: position 117,501,095 of record CM039677.1, read on the forward strand.
TGGATGCACTTCGTGTACAAAATGAACTATCTGTTCCGAAGTATCAGGGTTTCACACGAAAAGTCGCCTGTTACAAAGGCATTTATGTTTTTTAACTTATTTCAGCTCCAAAATTTTTGTGCATTCAGTATGCACCATTCGAAGGGAGGCCATCAATTTTCAACCCTTTCTGACTTCATTTGCTATTTTTCATGCATTTACTGATTTTTTGAGCTAAATGACCCAAAATTGACAAGCACTACAAATGAACTCTGAAAAAGCTGAAAGTTGGCATGGTATCATAATTTCACCCACATATCATGTGATAAAAAGTAGAGAGGGTTACGGCAAAAACTGGATGCACTTCGTGTACAAAATGGACAAGCTCTTTCGAAGTATGAAGATTTAGGACGAAAACTTGCATGTTACAAAGGCATTTCATTTCTTAACTTATTCCAACTCCGGACTTTTTGTGTGTTCAGTATGCACCATTCGAAGGGAGGCTATCAATTTTCAACCCTTTCTGAATTCATTGGCTATTTTTCATGCACTTAGAAATTTTGTGAGCTAAATGACCCTGAAATTGATAAGCACTACAAATAAACTCTGAAAATGTAGAAAGTTGGCATGGTATCATCATTTCACCCACATATCATGTGATAAAAAGTTTAAAGGGTTACGGCAAAAACTGGATGCACTTCGTGTACAAAATTGACTATCTCTTTCGAAGTATCAGGGTTTAAGACAAAAACTTTCCTATTACAAAGGCATTTCATTTTTTCTAACTTATTTCAACTCCATAATTTTCGTGTGTTCAGTATGCACCATTCGAAGGGAGGCCATCAATTTTCAACCCTTTCTCACTTCATTTGCTATTTTTCATGCATGTACTGATTTTTTTAGCTTAATGACCCTGAAATTGATAAGCACTACAAATGAACTCTGAAAAGGTTGAAAGTTGGCATGGTATCATCATTTCACCCACATAGCATGTGCTAAAAAGTTGAGAGGGTTACGGCAAAAACTGGATGCACTTCATGTACAAAATGGACAATCTCTTTCGAAGTATCAGGGTTTAAGACAAAAAGTCGCCTATTACAAAGGCATTTCATTTTTTTCTAACTTATTTCAACTCCAGACTTTTTGTGCGTTCGGTATGCACCATTCGAAGGGAGGCCATCAATTTTCAACCCTTTGTGACTTCATTTGCTATTTTTCATGCATGCACTGATTTTTTTAGCTAAACCCTGAAATTGATAGCCACTACAAATCAACTCTGAAAAGGTTCAAAGTTCGCATGGTATCATCATTTCACCCACGTAGCATGTGCTAATAAGTTGAGATTGTTACAGCAATAACTGGATGCACTACTCGTACAAACTGGATAATCTCTTTCGAAGTATCAGGATTTAAGATGATAACTCGCCTGTTACAAAGGCATTTCATTTTTTTAACTTATTTCAACTCCAGACTGTTTGTGTGTTCATTTTGCACCATTCGAAGGGAGGCCATCAATTTTGAACGCTTTCTTACTTCATTTGCTATTTTTCATGCATTTACTATTTTTTTTGAGCTAAATGACCCTGAAGTTGATAAGCACTACAAATGAACTTTGAAAAGGTTGAAAGTGGCATGGAATCATCATATCACCCACATAGCATGTGCCTGAAAGTTGAGAGGGTTACGGCAAAAACTGGATGCACTTCGTGTAAAAATGGATAATCTCTTTCGAAGTATGAAGATTTAGGATGAAAACTTGCATGTTACAAAGGCATTTCATTTCTTAACTTATTCCAACTCCGGACTTTTTGTGTGTTTAGTATGCACCATTCGAAGGGAGGCGATCAATTTTCAACCCTTTCTGAATTCATTGGCTATTTTTCATGCACTTACAAATTTTTTGAGCTAAATGACCCTGAAATTGATAAGCACTACAAATAAACTCTGAAAATGTAGAAAGTTGGCATGGTATCATCATTTCACCCACATATCATGTGATAAAAAGTTTAAAGGGTTACGGCAAAAACTGGATGCACTTCGTGTACAAAATTGACTATCTCTTTCGAAGTATGAGGGTTTAAGACAAAAAGTCGCCTATTACAAAGGCATTTCATTTTTTTCTAACTTATTTCAACTCCAGACTTTTTCTGCGTTCAGTATGCACCATTCGAAGGGAGGCCATCAATGTTCAACCCTTTCTGACTTCATTTGCTATTTTTCATGCATGCACTGATTTTTTTAGCTAAACGACCCTGAAATTGATAAGCACTACAAATCAACTCTGAAAAGGTTGAAAGTTCGCATGGTATCATCATTTCACCCACGTAGCATGTGCTAATAAGTTGAGATTGTTACAGCAATAACTGGATGCACTTCTCGTACACAATGGATAATCTCTTTCGAAGTATTAGGATTTAAGATGATAACTCGCCTGTTACAAACGCATTTCATTTTTTTAACTTATTTCAACTCCAGACTGTTTGTGTGTTCATTTTGCACCATTCGAAGGGAGGCCATCAATTTTGAACGCTTTCTTACTTCATTTGCTATTTTTCATGCATTTACTGTTTTTTTTGCGCTAAATGACCCTGAAGTTGATAAGCACTACAAATGAACTTTGAAAAGGTTGAAAGTGGCATGGAATCATCATTTCACCCACATAGCATGTGCTAAAAAGTTGAGAGGGTTACGGCAAAAATTGGATGCACTTCATGTACAAAATGGACAATCTCTTTCGAAGTATGAAGATTTAAGACGAAAAATTGCATGTTACAAAGGCATTTCATTTTTTTTAACTCATTTCAACTCCAAACTTTTTGTGCGTTAAGTATGCACCATTCGAAGGGAGGCGATCAATTTTTAACCCTTTCTGACTTCACTTGCTATTTTTCATGCATTTACTGATTTTTTGAGCTAAATGTCCCAAAAATTGATAAGCACTATAAATGAACTCTGAAAAAGCTGAAAGTTGGCATGGTATCATAATTTCGCCCACATATCATGTGATAAAAAGTTGAGAGGGTTACGGCAAAAACTGGATGCACTTCATGTAGAAAATGGGCAATCTGTTTCGAAGTATGAAGGTTTAAGATGAAAATTTGCATGTTACAAAGGCACTTCATTTTTTTAACTTATTTCAACTCCAGAATTTTTGTGCGTTCAGTATGCACAATTCGAAGGGAGGCAATAAATTTCTAACCCTTTATGACTTCTTTTGCTATTTTTCATGCATTTACTGTTTTTTGAGCTAAATGACCCTGAAATTGATAAGCACTACAAATAAACTATGAAAAGGTTGAAAGTTGTCATGGTATCATCATTTCACCCACATAGCATGTGCTAAAATGTTGAGAGGGTTACGACAAAAAGTGGATGCACTTCGTGTACAAAATGAACAATCTGTTCCGAAGTATCAGGGTTTCACACGATAAGTCGCCTGTTACAAAGGCATTTATGTTTTTTAACTTATTTCAACTCCAGAATTTTTGTGCATTCAGTATGCACCATTCGAAGGGAGGCCATCAATTTTCAACCCTTTCTGACTTCATTTGCTACTTTTCATGCATTTACTGATTTTTTGAGCTAAATGACCCAAAAATTGACAAGCACTACAAATGAACTCTAAAAAAGCTGAAAGTTGGCATGGTATCATAATTTCACCCACATATCATGTGATAAAAAGTAGAGAGGGTTACGGCAAAAACTGGACGCACTTCGTGTACAAAATGGACAATATCTTTCGAAGTATGAAGATTTAAGACGAAAACTTGCATGTTACAAAGGCATTTCATTTCTTAACTTATTCCAACTCCGGAATTTGTGTGTGTTCAGTATGCACCATTCGAAGGGAGGCGATCAATTTTCAACCCTTTCTGAATTCATTGGCTATTTTTCATGCACTTACAAATTTTTTGAGCTAAATGACCCTGAAATTGATAAGCACTACAAATAAACTCTGAAAATGTAGAAAGTTGGCATGGTATCATCATTTCACCCACATATCATGTGATAAAAAGTTTAAAGGGTTACGGCAAAAACTGGATGCACTTCGTGTACAAAATTGACTATCTCTTTCGAAGTATCAGGGTTTAAGACAAAAAGTCGCCTATTACAAAGGCATTTCATTTTTTCTAACTTATTTCAACTCCAGACTTTTTGTGCGTTCAGTATGCACCATTCGAAGGGAGGCCATCAATTTTCAACCCTTTCTGACTTCATTTGCTATTTTTCATGCATGCACTGATTTTTTTAGCTAAACGACCCTGAAATAGATAAGCACTACAAATCAACTCTGAAAAGGTTGAAAGTTCGCATGGTATCATCATTTCACCCACGTAGCATGTGCTAATAAGTTGAGATTGTTACAGCAATAACTGGATGCACTTCTCGTACAAAATGGATAATCTCTTTCGAAGTATTAGGATTTAAGATGATAACTCGCCTGTTACAAAGGCATTTCATTTTTTAACTTATTTCAACTCCAGACTGTTTGTGTGTTCATTTTGCACCATTCGAAGGGAGGCCATCAATTTTGAACGCTTTCTTACTTCATTTGCTATTTTTCATGCATTTACTGTTTTTTATTGAGCTAAATGACCCTGAAGTTGATAAGCACTACAAATGAACTCTGAAAAAGCTGAAAGTTGGCATGGTATCATAATTTCACCCACATATCATGTGATAAAAAGTTGAGAGGGTTACGGCAAAAACTGGATGCACTTCGTGTACAAAATGGACAATCTCTTTCGAAGTATGAAGATTTAAGACGAAAAATTGCATGTTACAAAGGCATTTCATTTTTTTAACTCATTTCAACTCCAAACTTTTTGTGCGTTAAGTATGCACCATTCGAAGGGAGGCGATCAATCTTTAACCCTTTCTGACTTCACTTGCTATTTTTCATGCATTTACTGATTTTTTAAGCTAAATGTCCCAAAAATTGATAAGCACTATAAATGAACTCTGAAAAAGCTGAAAGTTGGCATGGTATCATAATTTCACCCACATATCATGTGATAAAAAGTTGAGAGGGTTACGGCAAAAACTGGATGCACTTCATGTAGAAAATGGGCAATCTGTTTTGAAGTATGAAGGTTTAAGATGAAAATTCGCATGTTACAAAGGCACTTCATTTTTTTAACTTATTTCAACTCCATAATTTTTGTCCGTTCAGTATGCACAATTCGAAGGGAGGCAATAAATTTCTAACCCTTTATGGCTTCTTTTGCTATTTTTCATGCATTTACTGTTTTTTGAGCTAAATGACCCTGAAATTGATAAGCACTATGAATAAAGTATGAAAAGGTTGAAAGTTGTCATGGTATCATCATTTCACCCACATAGCATGTGCTAAAATGTTGAGAGGGTTACGACAAAAAGTGGATGCACTTCGTGTACAAAATGGACAATCTGTTCCAAAGTATCAGGGTTTCACACGAAAAGTCGCCTGTTACAAAGGCATTTATGTTTTTTAACTTATTTCAACTCCAGAATTTTTGTGCATTCAGTATGCACCTTTCGAAGGGAGGCCATCAATTTTCAACCCTTTCTGACTTCATTTGCTATTTTTCATGCATTTACTGATTTTTTGAGCTAAATGACCCAAAAATTGACAAGCACTACAAATGAACTCTGAAAAAGCTGAAAGTTGGCATGGTATCATAATTTCACCCACATATCATGTGATAAAAAGTAGAGAGGGTTACGGCAAAAACTGGATGCACTTCGTGTACAAAATGGACAATATCTTTCGAAGTATGAAGATTTAAGACGAAAACTTGCATGTTACAAAGGCATTTCATTTCTTAACTTATTCCAACTCCGGACTTTTTGTGTGTTCAGTATGCACCATTCGAAGGGAGGCGATCAATTTTCAACCCTTTCTGAATTCATTGGCTATTTTTCATGCACTTACAAATTTTTTGAGCTAAATGACCCTGAAATTGATAAGCACTACAAATAAACTCTGAAAATGTAGAAAGTTGGCATGGTATCATCATTTCACCCACATATCATGTGATAAAAAGTTTAAAGGGTCACGGCAAAAACTGGATGCACTTCGTGTACAAAATTGACTATCTCTTTCGAAGTATCAGGGTTTAAGACAAAAAGTCGCCTATTACAAAGGCATTTCATTTTTTTAACTTATTTCAACTCCAGACTTTCTGTGTATCCAGTATGCACCATTCGAAGGGAGGCCATCAATTTTCAACCCTTTCTGAGTTCATTTGCTATTTTTCATGCATGCACTGGTTTTTTTAGCTAAACGACCCTGAAATTGATAAGCACTACAAATCAACTCTGAAAAGGTTGAAAGTTCGCATGGTATCATCATTTCACCCACGTAGCATGTGCTAATAAGTTGAGATTGTTACAGCAATAACTGGATGCACTTCTCGTACAAAATGGATAATCTCTTTCGAAGTATTAGGATTTAAGATGATAACTCGCCTGTTACAAAGGCATTTCAGTTTTTTAACTTATTTCAACTCCAGACTGTTTGTGTGTTCATTTTGCACCATTCGAAAGGAGGCCATCAATTTTGAACGCTTTCTTACTTCATTTGCTATTTTTCATGCATTTACTGTTTTATTTGAGCTAAATGACCCTGAAGTTGATAAGCACTACAAATGAACTTTGAAAAGGTTGAAAGTGGCATGGAATCATCATTTCACCCACATAGCATGTGCCTGAAAGTTGAGAGGGTTACGGCAAAAACTGGATGCACTTCGTGTAAAAATGGACAATCTCTTTCGAAGTATGAAGATTTAAGACGAAAAATTGGATGTTACAAAGGCATTTCATTTTTTTTAACTCATTTCAACTCCAAACTTTTTGTGCGTTAAGTATGCACCATTCGAAGGGAGGCGATCAATTTTTAACCCTTTCTGACTTCACTTGCTATTTTTCATGCATTTACTGATTTTTTGAGCTAAATGTCCCAAAAATTGATAAGCACTATAAATGAACTCTGAAAAAGCTGAAAGTTGGCATGGTATCATAATTTCACCCACATATCATGTGATAAAAAGTTGAGAGGGTTACGGCAAAAACTGGATGCACTTCATGTAGAAAATGGGCAATCTGTTTCGAAGTATGAAGGTTTAAGATGAAAATTCGCATGTTACAAAGGCACTTCATTTTTTTAACTTATTTCAACTCCAGAATGTTTGTGTGTTCAGTATGCACAATTCGAAGGGAGGCGATAAATTTCTAACCCTTTATGACTTCTTTTGCTATTTTTCATGCATTTACTGTTTTTTGAGCTAAATGACCCTGAAATTGATAAGCACTACGAATAAACTATGAAAAGGTTGAAAGTTGTCACGGTATCATCATTTCACCCACATAGCATGTGCTAAAATGTTGAGAGGGTTACGACAAAAAGTGGATGCACTTCGTGTACAAAATGAACAATCTGTTCCGAAGTATCAGGGTTTCACACGAAAAGTCGCCTGTTACAAAGGCATTTATGTTTTTTAACTTATTTCAACTCCAGAATTTTTGTGCATTCAGTATGCACCATTCAAAGGGAGGCCATCAATTTTCAACCCTTTCTGACTTCATTTGCTATTTTTCATGCATTTACTGATTTTTTGAGCTAAATGACCCTGAAATTGATAAGCACTACAAATGAACTCTGAAAAGGTTGAAAGTGGCATGGTATCATCATTTCACCCACATGGCATGAGCTAGAAATTTGAGAGGGTTATGGCAAAAACTGGATGCACTTCATGTACAAAATGGACAATCTCTTTCGAAGTATGAAGGTTTAGGACGTAACATCGCATGTCACAAAGGCATTTCATTTTTTAACTTATTTCAACTCCAAACTTTTTGTGCGTTAAATATGCACAATTCGAAGGGAGGCGATCAATTTTCAACCCTTTCTAACTTCATTTGCTATTTTTCGTGCATTTACTAATTTTTGAGCTAAATGACCCTAAAATTGATAAGCACTACAAATGAACTCTGAAAAGGTTGAAAGTTGGCATGGTATCATAATTTCACCCACATATTATGTGATAAAAAGTTGAGAGGGTTACAGCAAAAACTGGATGCACTTCGTGTATAAAATGGACAATCTCTTTCCAACTATCAGAGTTTCACACGAAAACTCGCCTGTTACAAAGGCATTTCATTTTTTTAACTTATTTCAACTCCAGACTTTTTGTGGATTTAGTATGCACCATTCGAAGGGAGGCCATCAATTTTCAACCCTTTTTGATTTCATTTGCTATTTTTCATGCATTTACTGATTTTCTGAGCTAAATGACCCTCAAATTGATAAGAACTACAAATGAACTCTCAAAAGGTTGAAAGTTGGCATGGTATAATCATGTCACCCACATAGCATATGCTAAAAAGTTGAGAGGTTAACGAAAAAACTGGATGCACTTCGTGTATGAAATGGAAAATGTGTTTCGAACTATCACAGTTTTAGACGAAAACTCACCTATTACAAAGGCATTTCATTTTTAACTTATTTCAACTCCATACTTTTTGTGCGTTTAGTATGCACCATTCAAAGGGAGGCCATCAATTTTCAACCCTTTCTGTCTTGATTTGCTATTTTTCATGCATTTACTGATTTGTTGAGCTAAATGACCCTGAAATTGATAAGCACTACAAATGAACTCTGATAAGGTTGAAAGTTGGCATGGTATCATCATTTCAACCACATATCATGTGCTATAAAGTTGAGAGGGTTACGGCAAAAACCGGATTCACTTCGTGTATAAAATGGACAATCTCTTTCAAAGTATGAAGGCTTAAGACGAAAACTCGCATGTTACAAAGGTATTTCATTTTTATCTTATTTCAACTCCAGAATTCTTGTGCGTTCAGTATGCACCATTCGAAGGGAGGCGATCAATTTTCAACCCTTTATGACTTCATTTGCTATTTTTCATGCATTTATAGATTTTTTGAGCTAAATGACCCTGAAATTGATAAGCACTACAAATGAACTGTGAATAGGTTGAAAGTTGGCGTCGTATCATCATTTCACGCACATAGCATGTGCTAAAATTTTGAGAGGGTTAGGGCAAAAACTGGATGCACTTCGTGTACAAAATGGAAAATCTCTTTCGAAGTATCAAGGTTTCAGACGAAAAGTCGCCTGTTACAAAGGCATTTAATTTTTTTTACTTATTTCAACTCGAGACTTTTTGTGCATTCAGTATGCACCATTCCAAGGAAGGCCATAAATTTTCAACCCTTTCTTAGTTCGTTTGCTATTTTTCATGCATTTATTGAGTTTTTGAGCTAAATAATCCTGAAATTGATAAGCACTACAAATGAACTATGAAAAGGTTGAAAGTTGGCATGGTATCATCATTTCACCCACATGGCATGTTCTAGAAAGGTGAGAGGGTTACGACAAAAACTGGATGCACTTCGTGTACAAAATGGACAATCTCTTTCGAGGTATGAAGGTTTAAGACGAAAAATCGCATGTTACAAAGGCATTTCATTTTTTAACTTATTTCAACTCCATACTTTTTGTGCGTTCAGTATGCACCATTCAAAGGGAGGCCATCAATTTTCAATCCTTTCAGACTTCATTTGCTATTTTTCATGCATTTACTAGTTTGTTGAGCTAAATGACCCTGAAATTGATAAGCACTACAAATGAACACTGAAAAAGTTGAAAGTTGGCATGGTATCATCATTTCACCCACATGGCATGTTCTAGAAAGGCGAGAGGGTTACGGCAAAAACTGGATACACTTCGCGTACAAAATTGACAATCTCTTTCGAAGTATGAAGGTTTAAGACGAAAAATCCCATGTTACAAAGGCATTTCATTTTTTAACTTATTTCAACTCCATACTTTTTGTGTGTTCAGTATGCACCATTCAAAGGGAGGCCATCAATTTTCAACCCTTTCTTACTTCATTTGCTATTTTTCATGCATTTACCGGTTTGTTGAGCTAAATGACCCTGAAATTGATAAGCACTAAAAATGAACTCTGAAAAGGTTGAAAGTTGGCATGGTATCATCATTTCAACCACATAGCATGTGCTAGAAAGTTGAGAGGGTTACGGCAACAACTGGATGCACTTCGTGTATAAAATGCACAATCTCTTTCAAAGTATGAAGGTTTAAGACGAAAACTCGCATGTTACAAAGGTGTTTCATTTTTTAACTTATTTCAACTCAAAAAAAATTGTGCGTTCAGTATGCACCATTCGAAGGGAGGCGATCAATTTTCATCCCTTTATGACTTCATTTGCTATTTCTCATGCATTTATAGATTTTTTGAGCTAAATGACCCTGAAATTGATAAGCACTACAAATGAACTATGAACAGGTTGAAAGTTGGCATGGTATCAACATTTCACCGACATAGCATGTGCTAAAATGTTGGGAGGGTTACGGAAAAAACTGGATGCACTTCGTGTACAAAATGGACAATCTCTTTCGAAGTATCAGGGTTTCAGACGAAAAGTCGCCTGTTACAAAGGCATTTAATTTTTTTTACTTATTTCAACTCCAGACTTTTTGTGCATTCAGTATGCACCATTCGAAGGGAGGCCATAAATTTTCAACCCTTTCTTAGTTCATTTGCTATTTTTCATGCATTTGCTGATTTTTTGAGCTAAGTAACCCTGAAATTGATAAGCACTACAAATGAACTATGAAAAGGTTGAAAGTTCGCATGGTATCGTCATTTCACCCACATAGCATGTGCTAAAATTTTGAGAGGGTTACGGCAAAAACTATATGCACTTCGTGTACAAAATGGACAATCTGTTTCGAACTATCACAGTTTCACACGAAAACTCGCCTGTTACAAAGGCATTTCATTTTTTTAACTTATTTCAACTCCAGACTTTTTGTGGATTTAGTATGCACCATGCGAAGGGAGGCCATCAATTTTCAACCCTTTTTGATTTCATTTGCTATTTTTCATGCATTTAATGATTTTCTGAGCTAAATGACCCTCAAATTGATAAGAACTACAAATGAACTCTCAAAAGGTTGAAAGTTGGCATGGTATAATCATGTCACCCACATAGCATATGCTAAAAGGTTGAGAGGTTAACGAAAAAACTGGATGCACTTCGTGTACGAAATGGACAATGTGTTTCGAACTGTCACAGTTTCAGACGAAAACTCACCTATTACAAAGGCATTTCATTTTTAACTTATTTCAGCTCCATACTTTTTGTGCGTTCAGTATGCACCATTCAAAGGGAGGCCATCAATTTTCAACCCTTTCTGACTTGATTTGCTATTTTTCATGCATTTACTGATTTGTTGAGCTAAATGACCCTGAAATTGATAAGCACTACAAATGAACTCTGAAAAGGTTGAAAGTTGGCATGGTATCATCATTTCAACCACATAGCATGTGCTATAAAGGTGAGAGGGTTACGGCAAAAACCGGATTCACTTTGTGTATAAAATGGACAATCTCTTTCGAAGTATGAAGGCTTAAGACGAAAACTCGCAAGTTACAAAGGTATTTCATTTTTAACTTATTTCAACTCCAGAATTCTTGTGCGTTCAGTATGCACCATTCGAAGAGAGGCGATCAATTTTCAACCCTTTATGACTTCATTTGCTATTTTTCATGCATTTATAGATTTTTTGAGCTAAATGACCCTAAAATTGATAAGCACTACAAATGAACTATGAATAGGTTGAAAGTTGGCGTGGTATCATCATTTCACCCAGATAGCATGTGCTAAAATTTTGAGAGGGTTAGGGCAAAAACTGGATGCACTTCGTGTACAAAATGGACAATCTCTTTCGAAGTATCAGGGTTTCGGACGAAAAGTCGCGTGTTACAAAGGCATTTTATTTTTTTTACTTATTTCAACTCGAGACTTTTTGTGCATTCAGTATGCACCATTCCAAGGAAGGCCATAAGTTTTCAACCCTTTCTTAGTTCATTTGCTCTTTTTCATGCATTTATTGAGTTTTTGAGCTAAATAACCCTGAAATTGATAAGCACTACAAATGAACTATGAAAAGGTTGAAAGTTGGCATGGTATCATCATTTCACCCACATGGCATGTTCTAGAAAGGTGAGAGGGTTACGGCAAAAACTGGATGCACTTCATGTACAAAATAGACAATCTCTTTCGAGGTATGAAGGTTTAAGACGAAAAATCGCATGTTACAAAGGCATTTCATTTTTTAACTTATTTCAACTCCATACTTTTTGTGCGTTTAGTATGCACCATTCAAAGGGAGGCCATCAATTTTCAATCCTTTCAGACTTCATTTGCTATTTTTCATGCATTTACTGGTTTGTTGAGCTAAATGACCCTGAAATTGATAAGCACTACAAATGAACTCCGAAAAGGTTTAAAGTAGCATGGTATCATCATTTCACCCACATAGCTTGTGCTAGAAAGTTGAGATGGTTACGGCAAAAACTGGATGCACTTCGTGTACAATATGGACAATATCTTTCGAAGTATGAAGGTTTAAGACAAAAACTCGCATGTTAGAAAGGCATTTCATTTTTTAACTTTTTTCAACTCCAAACTTTTTGTGCGTTAAGTATGCACCATTCAAAGGGAGAAAATCAATTTTCAACTGTTTCTAATTTCATTTGCTATTTTACATGCATTTACTTATTTTTTGAACTAAATGACCCTGAAATTGATAAGCACTACAAATGAACTATGAAAAGGTTGAAAGTTGGCATGGTATCATCATTCACCGACATAGCATGTGCTAAAATGTTGAGAGGGTTACGACAAAAACTGGATGCACTTCGTGTACAAAATGGACAATCTGTTTCGAACTATCACAATTTTATATGAAAACTCGCCTAATACAAAGGCATTTCATTTTTTTTACCTTATTTCAACTCCATAAATTTTGTGCGTTCAGTATGCACCATTCGAAGGGAGGCCATCAATTTTCAACCCTTTCTGACTTCATTTGCTATTTTTCATGCATTTACTGATTTTTGGAGCTAAATGACCGTGGAATTGATAAGCACTACAAATGAACTATGAAAAGTTAGAAAGTTGGCATGGTATCATCATTTCACCCACATAGCATGTGCTAAAATGTTGAGAGGGTTATGGCAAGAACTGGATGCACTTCGCGTACAAAATGGACAATCTGTTTCGAACTATCACAATTTCAGACGAAAACTCGCCTATTACAAAGGCATTTCATTTTTTAACTTATTTCAACTCCATAAATTTTGTGCGTTCAGTATGCACCATTCAAAGGGAGGCCATCAATTTTCAACCCTTTCTGACTTCATTTGCTATTTTCATGCATTTACTGATTTTTTGAGCTAAATTACCCTGAAATTGATAAGCACTACAAATGAACTATGAAAAGGTTGAAAGTTGGCATGGTATCATCATTTGACCCACATAGCATGTGCTAAAATGTTGAGAGGGTTACGGCAAAAACTAGATGCACTTCGTGTACAAAATGGACAATCTATTTCGAACTATCACAGTTTCAGACGAAAACTCGCCTATTACAACGGCATTTCATTTTTTTAACTTATTTCAACTCCAGACTTTTTGTGGGTTTAGTATGCACCATTCAAAGGGAGGCCATCGATTTTCAACCCTTTATGACCTCATTTGCTATTTTTCATGCATTTACTAATTTTTTGAGATAAATGATCCTAAACATGATAAGCACTACAAATGAATTATGAAGAGGTTGAAAGTTGGCATGGTATCATTATTTCACCCACATAGCATGTGCTAAAATGTTGAGAGGGTTACGGCAAAAACTGGATGCACTTCATGTACAAAATGGACAATCTCTTTCGACGTATCAGGGTTTCAGACGAAAAGTCTCCTGTTACAAAGGCATTTTTTAACTTATTTCGACTCCTGACCTTTTGTGCATTCAGTATGCACCATTTGAAGGGAGGCCAGCAATTTTATACCCTTTGTGACTTCATTTGCTATTTTTCATGCATTTACTGATTTTTTGAGCTAAATGACCTTGAAATTGATAAGCACTACAAATGAACAATGAAAAGGTTGAAAGTTGGCATGGTATCATCATTTCACCCACATAGCATGTGCTAAAATGTCGACAGGATTACGGCAAAAACTGGATGCACTGCATGTACAAAATGGACAATTTGTTTCGAACTATCACAGTTTTAGACGAAAACTCGCCTATTACAAAGGCATTTAATTTTTTTAACTTATCTCAACTCCATAAATTTTGTGCGTTCAGTATGCACCATTCGAAGGGAGGCGATCAATTTTCAACCCTTTCTTACTTCATTTGCTATTTTTCATGCATTTACTGATTTTTTGAGCTAAATGACCGTGGAATTGATAAGCACTACAAATGAACTATGAAAAGTTCGAAAGTTGGCATGGTATCATCATTTCACCCACATAGCATGTGCTAAAATGTTGAGAGGGTTATGGCAAGAACTAGATGCACTTCGCATACAAAATGGACAATCTGTTTCGAACTATCACAATTTCAGACGAAAACTCGCCTATTACAAAGGCATTTCATTTTTTAACTTATTTCAACTCCATAAATTTTGTGCATTCAGTATGCACCATTCAAAGGGAGGCCATCAATTTTCAACCCTTTCTGACTTCATTTGCTATTTTTCATGCATTTACTGATTTTTTGAGCTAAATTACCCTAAAATTGATAAGCACTACAAATAAACTATGAAAATGTTGAAAGTTGGCATGGTATCATCATTTGACCCACATAGCATGTGCTAAAATGTTGAGAGGGTTACGGCAAAAACTGGATGCACTTCGTGTACAAAATGGACAATCTATTTCGAACTATCACAGTTTCAGACGAAAACTCGCCTATTACAACGGCATTTCATTTTTTTAACTTATTTCAACTCCAGACTTTTTGTGGGTTTAGTATGCACCATTCGAAGGGAGGCCATCAATTTTTAACCCTTTATGACCTCATTTGCTATTTTTCATGCATTTACTAATTTTTTGAGATAAATGACCCTGAACATGATAAGCACTACAAATGAACTATGAAGAGGTTGAAAGTTGGCATGGTATCATTATTTCACCCACATAGCATGTGCCCAAATGTTGAGAGGGTTACGGCAAAAACTGGATGCACTTCATGTACAAAATGGACAATCTCTTCCGAAGTATCAGGGTTTCTGACGAAAAGTCTCCTGTTACAAAGGCATTTTTTAACTTATTTCGACTCGTGACCTTTTGTGCATTCAGTATGCACCATTTGAAGGGAGGCCAGCAATTTTATACGCTTTGTGACTTCATTTGCTATTTTTCATGCATTTACTGATTTTTTGAGCTAAATGACCTTGAAATTGATAAGCACTACAAATGAACAATGAAAAGGTTGAAAGTTGGCATGGTATCATCATTTCACCCACATAGCATGTGCTAAAATGTCGAGAGGATTACGGCAAAAACTGGATGCACTGCGTGTACAAAAAGGACAATCTGTTTCGAACTATCACAGTTTTAGACGAAAACTCGCCTATTACAAAGGCATTTCATTTTTTTTTACTTATTTCAACTCGAGACTTTTTGTGCATTCAGTATGCACCATTCCAAGGAAGGCCTTAAATTTTCAACCCTCTCTTAGTTCATTTGCTATTTTTCATGCATTTATTGAGTTTTTGAGCTAAATAACCCTGAAATTGATAAGCACTACAAATGAACTATGACAAGGTTGAAAGTTGGCATTGTATCATCATTTCACCCACATGGCATGTTCTAGAAAGGTGAGAGGGTTACGGCAAAAACTGGATGCACTTCGTGTACAAAATGGACAATCTCTTTCGAGGTATGAAGGTTTAAGACGAAAAATCGCATGTTACAAAGGCATTTCATTTTTTAACTTATTTCAACTCCATACTTTTTGTGCGTTCAGTATGCACCATTCAAAGGGAGGCCATCAATTTCCAATCCTTTCAGACTTCATTTGCTATTTTTCATGCATTTACTGGTTTGTTGAGCTAAATGACCCTGAAATTGATAAGCACTACAAATGAACTCCGAAAAGGTTGAAAGTAGCATGGTATCATCATTTCACCCACATAGCTTGTGCTAGAAAGTTGAGAAGGTTACGGCAAAAACTGGATGCACTTCGTGTACAATATGGACAATATGTTTCGAAGTATGAAGGTTTAAGACAAAAACTCGCATGTTAGAAAGGCATTTCATTTTTTAACTTTTTTCAACTCCAAACTTTTTGTGCGTTAAGTATGCACCATTCAAAGGGAGACAATCAATTTTCAACCGTTTCTAATTTCATTTGCTATTTTACATGCATTTACTGATTTTTTGAACTAAATGACCCTGAAATTTATAAGCACTACGAATGAACTATGAAAAGGTTAAAAATTGGCATGGTATCATCATTTCACCCACATTGCATGTGCTAAAATGTTGAGACGGTTACGGCAAAAACTGGATGCACTTCGTGTACAAAATGGACAATCTGTTTCGAACTATCAAAGTTTCAGACGGAAACTCGCTTATTACAAAGGCATTTCATTTTTTTAACTTATTTCAACTCCATAATTTTTGTGCGTTCAGTAGGCACCATTTGAAGGGAGGCCATCCATTTTCAACCCTTTCTGACTTCATTTGCTATTTTTCATGCACTTACAGATTTTTTTAGCTAAATGACCCTGAAATTGATAAGCACTACAAATGAACTATGAAAAGGTTGAAAGTTGGCACGGTATCATCATTCACCGACATAGCATGTGCTAAAATGTTGAGAGGGTTACGACAAAAACTGGATGCACTTCGTGTACAAAATGGACAATCTGTTTCGAACTATCACAATTTTATATGAAAACTCGCCTATTACAAAGGCATTTCATTTTTTTACCTTATTTCAACTCCATAAATTTTGTGCATTCAGTATGCACCATTCGAAGGGAGGCCATCAATTTTCAACCCTTTCTGACTTCATTTGCTATTTTTCATGCATTTACTGATTTTTTGAGCTAAATGACCGTGGAATTGATAAGCACTACAAATGAACTATGAAAAGTTAGATAGTTGGCATGGTATCATCATTTCACCCACATAGCATGTGCTAAAATGTTGAGAGGGTTATGGCAAGAACTGGATGCACTTCGCGTACAAAATGGACAATCTGTTTCGAACTATCACAATTTCAGACGAAAACTCGCCTATTACAAAGGCATTTCATTTTTTAACTTATTTCAACTCCATAAATTTTGTGCGTTCAGTATGCACCATTCAAAGGGAGGCCATCAATTTTCAACCCTTTCTGACTTCATTTGCTATTTTTCATGCATTTACTGATTTTTGAGCTAAATTACCCTGAAATTGATAAGCACTACAAA
This sequence comes from Hordeum marinum, assembly GCA_022496015.1. Classification (NCBI taxonomy): domain Eukaryota; kingdom Viridiplantae; phylum Streptophyta; class Magnoliopsida; order Poales; family Poaceae; genus Hordeum; species Hordeum marinum. Next base: position 117,518,383 of record CM039677.1, read on the forward strand.
TGAACTATGAAAAGGTTGAAAGTTGGCATGGTATCATCATTTGACCCACATAGCATGTGCTAAAATGTTGAGAGGGTTACGGCAAAAACTAGATGCACTTCGTGTACAAAATGGACAATCTATTTCGAACTATCACAGTTTCAGACGAAAACTCGCCTATTACAAAGGCATTTCATTGTTTTAACTTATTTCAACTCCAGACTTTTTGTGGGTTTAGTATGCACCATTCGAAGGGAGGCCATCAATTTTCAACCCTTTATGACCTCATTTGCTATTTTTCATGCATTTACTAATTTTTTGAGATAAATGACCCTGAACATGATAAGCACTACAAATGAACTATGAAGAGGTTGAAAGTTGGCATGGTATCATTATTTCACCCACATAGCATGTGCCCAAATGTTGAGAGGGTTACGGCAAAAACTGGATGCACTTCATGTACAAAATGGACAATCTCTTCCGAAGTATCAGGGTTTCTGACGAAAAGTGTCCTGTTACAAAGGCATTTTTTAACTTATTTCGACTCCTGACCTTTTGTGCATTCAGTATGCACCATTTGAAGGGAGGCCAGCAATTTTATACGCTTTGTGACTTCATTTGCTATTTTTCATGCATTTACTGATTTTTTGAGCTAAATGACCTTGAAATTGATAAGCACTACAAATGAACAATGAAAAGGTTGAAAGTTGGCATGGTATCATCATTTCACCCACATAGCACGTGCTAAAATGTCGAGAGGATTACGGCAAAAACTGGATGCACTGCATGTACAAAATGGACAATCTGTTTCGAACTATCACAGTTTTAGACGAAAACTCGCCTATTACAAAGGCATTTAATTTTTTTAACTTATTTCAACTCCATAAATTTTGTGCGTTCAGTATGCTCCATTCGAAGGGAGGCGATCAATTTTCAACCCTTTCTTACTTCATTTGCTATTTTTCATGCATTTACTGATTTTTCAGCTAAATGACCGTGGAATTGATAAGCCCTACAAATGAACTATGAAAAGTTCGAAAGTTGGCATGGTATCATCATTTCACCCACATAGCATGTGCTAAAATGTTGAGAGGGTTATGGCAAGAACTAGATGCACTTCGCGTACAAAATGGACAATCTGTTTCGAACTATCACAATTTCAGACGAAACCTCGCCTATTACAAAGGCATTTCATTTTTTAACTTATTTCAACTCCATAAATTTTGTGCATTCGGTATGCACCATTCAAAGGGAGGCCATCAATTTTCAACCCTTTCTGACTTCATTTGCTATTCTTCATGCATTTACTGATTTTTTGAGCTAAATTACCCTGAAATTGATAAGCACTACAAATGAACTATGAAAAGGTTGAAAGTTGGCATGGTATCATCATTTGACCCACATAGCATGTGCTAAAATGTTGAGAGGGTTACGGCAAAAACTAGATGCACTTCGTGTACAAAATGGACAATCTATTTCGAACTATCACAGTTTCAGACGAAAACTCGCCTATTACAAAGGCATTTCATTGTTTTAACTTATTTCAACTCCAGACTTTTTGTAGGTTTAGTATGCACCATTCGAAGGGAGGCCATCAATTTTCAACCCTTAATGACCTCATTTGCTATTTTTCATGCATTTACTAATTTTCTGAGATAAATGACCCTGAACATGATAAGCACTACAAATGAACTATGAAGAGGTTGAAAGTTGGCATGGTATCATTATTTTACCCACATAGCATGTGCCCAAATGTTGAGAGGGTTACGGCAAAAACTGGATCCACTTCATGTACAAAATGGACAATCTCTTCCGAAGTATCAGGGTTTCTGACGAAAAGTCTCCTGTTACAAAGGCATTTTTTAACTTATTTCGACTCCTGACCTTTTGTGCATTCAGTATGCACCATTTGAAGCGAGGCCAACAATTTTATACGCTTTGTGACTTCATTTGCTATTTTTCATGCATTTACTGATTTTTTGAGCTAAATAACCTTGAAATTGATAAGCACTACAAATGAACAATGAAAAGGTTGAAAGTTGGCATGGTATCATCATTTCTCCCACATAGCATGTGCTAAAATGTCGAGAGGATTACGGCAAAAACTGGATGCACCGCATGTACAAAAAGGACAATCTGTTTCGAACTATCACAGTTTTAGACGAAAACTCGCCTATTACAAAGGCATTTATTTTTTTTAACTTATTTCAACTCCATAAATTTTGTGCGTTCAGTATGCACCATTCAAAGGGAGACCATCAATTTTCAACCCTTTCTGACTTCATTTGCTATTTTTCATGCATTTACTGATTTTTTGAGCTAAATGACCCTGAAATTGATAAGCACTACAAATGAACTCTGAAAAGGTTGAAAGTGGAATGGTATCATCATTTCACCCACATAGCATGTGCTAGAAAGTTGAGAGGGTTACAGCAAAAACTAGATGCACTTCGTGTACAAAATGGACAATCTATTTCGAACTATCACAGTTTCACACGACAACTCGCCTATTACCAAGGCATTTCATTTTTTTAACTTATTTCAACTGAATACTTTTTGTGCGTTCAGTAGGCACCATTCGAAGGGACGCCATCAATTTTCAACCCTTTCTGACATCATTTGCTATTTTTCATGCATTTACTGATTTTTTGAGCTAAATGACCCTGAAATTGATAAGCACTACAAATGAACTCTAAAAAGGTTGAAAGTGGCATGGTATCATCATTTCACCCACATAGCATGTGCTAGAAAGTTGAGAGGGTTACGGGAAAACCTGGATACACATCGTGTACAAAATGGACAATCTCTTTCGAACTATGAAGGTTTAAGACGAAAATTCGCATGGTACAAAGGCATTTCATTTTTTTAACTTATTTCACCTCCAGACTTTTTGTGCGTTTAGTATGCACCATTCGAAGGGAGGCAATCAATTTTCAACCCTTTATGACTTCATTTGCTATTTTTCATACATTTACGAATTTTTTGATATAAATAACCCTGAACATGATAGGCACTACAAATGAACTATGAAAAGGTTGAAATTGGCATGGTATCATCATTTCACCCACATAGCATGTGCTACAATATTGAGAGGGTTACGGCAAAAACTTGATGCACTTCGTGTACAAAATGGATAATCTCTTTCAAAGTATCAGGGTTTCAGACGAAAAGTCGCCTGTTAAAAGGCATTTTTTTAACTTATTTCGACTCCTGACCTTTTGTGCATTCAGTATGCACCATTCGAAGGGAGGCCATCAATTTTCAACCCTTTGTGACTTCATTTGCTGTTTTTCATGCATTTACTGATTTTTTGAGCTAAATGACCCTCAAATTGATAAGCACTAGAAATGAACAATGAAAAGTTTGAAAGTTGGCATGGTATCATCCTGTCACCCACATAGCATGTGCTAAAATGTTGAGAGGGTTACGGCAAAAACTGGATGCACTTCATGTACAAAATGGACAATCTGTTTCGAACTATCACAGTTTTAGACGAAAACTCGCCTATTACAAAGGCATTTAATTTTGTTAACTTATTTCAACTCCATAAATTTTGTGCGTTCAGTAGGCACCATTCGAAGGGAGGCCATCCATTTTCAACCCTTTCTGACTTCATTTGCTATTTTTCATGCATTTACAGATTTTTTTAGCTAAATGACCCTGAAATTGATAAGCACTACAAATGAACTATGAAAAGGTTGAAAGTTGGCATGGTATCATCATTCACCGACATAGCATGTGCTAAAATGTTGAGAGGGTTACGACAAAAACTGGATGCACTTCGTGTACAAAATGGACAATCTGTTTCGAACTATCACAATTTTATATGAAAACTCGCCTATTACAAAGGCATTTCATTTTTTTACCTTATTTCAACTCCATAAATTTTGTGCGTTCAGTATGCACCATTCGAAGGGAGGCCATCAATTTTCAATCCTTTCTGACTTCATTTGCTATTTTTCATGCATTTACTGATTTTTTGAGCTAAATGACCGTGGAATTGATAAGCACTACAAATGAACTATGAAAAGTTAGAAAGTTGGCATGGTATCATCATTTCACCCACATAGCATGTGCTCAAATGTTGAGAGGGTTATGGCAAGAACTGGATGCACTTCGCGTACAAAATGGACAATCTGTTTCGAACTATCACAATTTCACACGAAAACTCGCCTATTACAAAGGCATTTCATTTTTTAACTTATTTCAACTCCATAAATTTTGTGCGTTCAGTATGCACCATTCAAAGGGAGGCCATCAATTTTCAACCCTTTCTGACTTCATTTGCTATTTTTCATGCATTTACTGATTTTTTGAGCTAAATTACCCTGAAATTGATAAGCACTACAAATGAACTATGAAAAGGTTGAAAGTTGGCATGGTATCATCATTTGACCCACATAGCATGTGCTAAAATGTTGAGAGGGTTACGGCAAAAACTAGATGCACTTCGTGTACAAAATGGAGAATCTATTTCGAACTATCACAGTTTCAGACGAAAACTCGCCTATTACAAAGGCATTTCATTGTTTTAACTTATTTCAACTCCAGACTTTTTGTGGGTTTAGTATGCACCATTCGAAGGGAGGCCATCAATTTTCAACCCTTTATGACCTCATTTGCAATTTTTCATGCATTTACTAATTTTTTGAGATAAATGACCCTGAACATGATAAGCACTACAAATGAACTGTTAAGAGGTTGAAAGTTGGCATGGTATCATTATTTCACCCACATAGCATGTGCCCAAATGTTGAGAGGGTTACGGCAAAAACTGGATGCACTTCATGTACAAAATGGACAATCTCTTCCGAAGTATCAGGGTTTCTGACGAAAAGTCTCCTGTTACAAAGGCATTTTTTAACTTATTCGACTCCTGACCTTTTGTGCATTCAGTATGGACCATTTGAAGGGAGGCCAGCAATTTTATACGCTTTGTGACTTCATTTGCTATTTTTCATGCATTTACTGATTTTTTGAGCTAAATGACCTTGAAATTGATAAGCACTACAAATGAACAATGAAAAGGTTGAAAGTTGGCATGGTATCATCATTTCACCCACATAGCATGTGCTAAAATGTCGAGAGGATTACGGCAAAAACTGGATGCACTGCATGTACAAAATGGACAATCTGTTTCGAACTATCACAGTTTTAGACGAAAACTCGCCTATTACAAAGGCATTTAATTTTTTTAACTTATTTCAACTCCATAAATTTTGTGCGTTCAGTATGCTCCATTCGAAGGGAGGCGATCAATTTTCAACCCTTTCTTACTTCATTTGCTATTTTTCATGCATTTACTGATTTTTCAGCTAAATGACCGTGGAATTGATAAGCACTACAAATGAACTATGAAAAGTTCGAAAGTTGGCATGGTATCATCATTTCACCCACATAGAATGTGCTAAAATGTTGAGAGGGTTATGGCAAGAACTAGATGCACTTCGCGTACAAAATGGACAATCTGTTTCGAACTATCACAATTTCAGACGAAACCTCGCCTATTACAAAGGCATTTCATTTTTTAACTTATTTCAACTCCATAAATTTTGTGCATTCAGTATGCACCATTCAAAGGGAGCCCATCAATTTTCAACCCTTTCTGACTTCATTTGCTATTCTTCATGCATTTACTGATTTTTTGAGCTAAATTACCCTGAAATTGATAAGTAGTACAAATGAACTATGAAAAGGTTGAAAGTTCGCATGGTATCATCATTTGACCCACATAGCATGTGCTAAAATGTTGAGAGGGTTACGGCAAAAACTAGATGCACTTCGTGTACAAAATGGACAATCTATTTCGAACTATCACAGTTTCAGACGAAAACTCGCCTATTACAAAGGCATTTCATTGTTTTAACTTATTTCAACTCCAGACTTTTTGTGGGTTTAGTATGCACCATTCGAAGGGAGGCCATCAATTTTCAACCCTTAATAACCTCATTTGCTATTTTTCATGCATTTACTAATTTTTTGAGATAAATGACCCTGAACATGATAAGCACTACAAATGAACTATGAAGAGGTTGAAAGTTGGCATGGTATCATTATTTCACCCACATAGCATGTGCCCAAATGTTGAGAGGGTTACGACAAAAACTGGATGCACTTCATGTACAAAATGGACAATCTCTTCCGAAGTATCAGGGTTTCTGACGAAAAGTCTCCTGTTACAAAGGCATTGTTTAACTTATTTCGACTCCCGACCTTTTGTGCATTCAGTATGCACCATTTGAAGCGAGGCCAGCAATTTTATACGCTTTGTGACTTCATTTGCTATTTTTCATGCATTTACTGATTTTTTGAGCTAAATAACCTTGAAATTGATAAGCACTACAAATGAACAATGAAAAGGTTGAAAGTTTGCATGGTATCATCATTTCTCCCACATAGCATGTGCTAAAATGTCGAGAGGATTACGGCAAAAACTGGATGCACCGCATGTACAAAAAGGACAATCTGTTTCGAACTATCACAGTTTTAGACGAAAACTCGCCTATTACAAAGGCATTTATTTTTTTTAACTTATTTCAACTCCATAAATTTTGTGCGTACAGTATGCACCATTCAAAGGGAGACCATCAATTTTCAACCCTTTCTGACTTCATTTGCTATTTTTCATGCATTTACTGATTTTTTGAGCTAAATGACCCTTAAATTGATAAGCACTACAAATGAACTATGAAAAGGTTGAAAGTTTGCATGGTATCATCATTTCACCCACATAGCATCTGCTGAAATGTTCAGAGGGTTACGACAAAAACTGGATGCACTTCGTGTACAAAATGGACAATCTGTGTCGAACTATCACAGTTTCAGAAGAAAACTCGCCTATAACAAAGGCATTTCATTTTTTTAAGTTATTTCAACTCCATATATTTTGTGGGTTCAGTATGCACCATTCCAAGGGAGGCCATAAATTTTCTACCCTTTCTGACTTCATTTGCTATTTTTTCATGCATTTACTGATTTTCTTGAGATAAATTACCCTGAAATTGATAAGCACTACAAATGAACTATGCAAAGGTTGAAAGTTGGCATGATATCATCATTTGACCCACATAGCATGTGCTAAAATGTTGAGAGGGTTACGGCAAAAACTGGATGCACATCGTGTACAAAATGGACAATCTCTTTCGAACTATGAAGGTTTAAGACGAAAATTCGCATGGTACAAAGGCATTTCATTTTTTTAACTTATTTCACCTCCAGACTTTTTGTGCGTTTAGTATGCACCATTCGAAGGGAGGCAATCAATTTTCAACCCTTTATGACTTCATTTGCTATTTTTCATACATTTACGAATTTTTTGATATAAATAACCCTGAACATGATAGGCACTACAAATGAACTATGAAAAGGTTGAAATTGGCATGGTATCATCATTTCACCCACATAGCATGTGCTAAAATATTGAGAGGGTTACAGCAAAAACTGGATGCACTTCGTGTACAAAATTGATAATCTCTTTCAAAGTATCAGGGTTTCAGATGAAAAGTCGCCTGTTAAAAGGCATTTTTTTAACTTATTTCGACTCCTGACCTTTTGTGCATTCAGTATGCACCATTCGAAGGGAGGCCATCAATTTTCAACCCTTTGTGACTTCATTTGCTGTTTTTCATGCATTTACAGATTTTTGAGCTAAATGACCCTGAAATTGATAAGCACTACAAATGAACAATGAAAAGGTTGAAAGTTGGCATGGTATCATCCTGTCACCCACATAGCATGTGCTAAAATGTTGAGAGGGTTACGGCAAAAACTGGATGCACTTCATGTACAAAATGGACAATCTGTTTCGAACTATCACAGTTTTAGACGAAAACTCGCCTATTACAAAGGCATTTAATTTTGTTAACTTATTTCAACTCCATAAATTTTGTGCGTTCAGTATGCACCATTCAAAGGGAGACCATCAATTTTCAACCCTTTCTAACTTCATTTGCTATTTTTCATGCATTTACTGATTTTGGGAGCTAAATGACCCTGAAATTGATAAGCACCACAAATGAACTCTGAAAAGGTTGAAAGTGGCATGGTATCATCATTTCACCCACATAGCATGTGCTACAAAGTTGAGAGGGTTACGGCAAAAACTGGATGCACTTCGTGTTCAAAATGGACAATCTCTTTCGAAGTCTGAAGGTTTAAGACGAAAAATCGCATGTTACAAAGTCATTTCATTTTTTAACTTATTTCAACTCCAAACTTTTTGTGCGTTAAGTATGCACCATTCGAAGGGAGGCGATCAATTTTCAACCCTTTCTGACTTCATTTGCTATTTTTCATCCATTTCCCGATTTTTTGCGCTAAATGACCCTGAAATTGATAAGCACTACAAATGAACTATGAAAAGGTTGAAAGCTGGCATGATATCATACTTTCACCCACATTGCATGTGCTAAAATGTTGAGACGGTTACGGCAAAAACTGGATGCACTTCGTGTACAAAATAGACAATCTGTTTCGAACTATCACAGTTTCAGACGAAAACTCGCCTATTAAAAAGGTATTTCATTTTTTAAACTTATTTCAACTCCATACATTTTGTGCATTCAGTATGCACCATTCGAAGGGAGGCCATCAATTTTCAACCCTTTCTGACTTCATTTGCTATTTTTCATGCATTTACTGATTTTTTGAGCTAAATGACCCTGAAATTGATAAGCACTACAAATGAACTCTGAAAAGGTTGAAAGTGGCATGGTATCATCATTTCACCCACATAGCATGTGCTACGAAGTTGAGAGGGTTACGGCAAAAACTGGATGCACTTCGTGTACAAAATGGACAGTCTCGTTCGAAGTATGAAGGTTTAAGACGAAAACTCGCATGTTACAAAGGCATTTCATTTTTTTAACTTATTTCAACTCCAGACTTTTTATGCGTTTAGTATGCACCATTCGAAGGGAGGCAATGAATTTTCAACCCTTTGTGACTTCATTTCCTATTTTTCATGCATTTACTAATTTTTTGAGCTAAATTACCCTTAAATTGATAAGCACTACAAATGAACTATGAAAAGGTTGAAAGTTTGCATGGTATCATCATTTCACCCACATAGCATCTGCTAAAATGTTCAGAGGGTTACGACAAAAACTGGATGCACTTCGTGTACAAAATGGACAATCTGTGTCGAACTATCACAGTTTCAGAAGAAAACTCGCCTATAACAAAGGCATTTCATTTTTTTAAGTTATTTCAACTCCATATATTTTGTGGGTTCAGTATGCACCATTCCAAGGGAGGCCATAAATTTTCTACCCTTTCTGACTTCATTTGTTATTTTTTCATGCATTTACTGATTTTCTTGAGATAAATTACCCTGAAATTGATAAGCTCTACAAATGAACTATGCAAAGGTTGAAAGTTGGCATGATATCATCATTTCACCCACATAGCATGTGCTAAAATGTTGAGAGGGTTACGGCAAAAACTGGATGCACATCGTGTACAAAATGGACAATCTGTTTTGAACTATCACATTTTCAGACGAAAACTCGCCTATTACAAAGCCATTTCATTTTTTAACTAATTAAACTCCATACATTTTGTGCGTTCAGTATGCACCATTCGAAGTGAGGCCATCAATTTTCAACCCTTTCTGACTTCATTTGTTATTTTTCATGCATTTACTGATTTTTTGAGCTAAATGACCCTGAAATTGATAAGCACTACAAATGAACTCTGAAAAGGTTGAAAGTGGGATGGTATCATCATTTCACGCACATAGCATGTGCTAGAAAGTTGAGAGGGTTACGGCAAAAACTGGATGCACTTCGTGTACAAAATGGACAATCTCTTTCGAAGTATGAATGTTTAAGACGAAAACTCGCATGTTACAAAGGCATTTCATTTTTTAACTTATTTCAACTGCAGACTTTTTGTGCGTTTAGTATGCACCATTCGAAGGGAGGCGATCAATTTTCGACCCTTTATGACTTCATTTGCAATTTTTCATGCATTGACTAATTTTTTGAGCTAAATGACCCTGAAATTGATAAGAACTACAACTAAACTATGAAAAGGTTGAAAGTTGGCATGGTATCATCATTTCACCCACATTGCATGTGCTAAAATGTTGAGAGGGTTACGGCAAAAACTGGATGCACTTCATGTACAAAATCGACAATCTGTTTCGAACTATCACAGTTTCAGACGAAAACTCTCCTATTAGAAAGGCATTTCATTTTTTAACTTCTTTCAACTCTACATTTTGTGCGTTTAGTATGCACCATTCGAACGGAGGCCATCAATTTTCAACCCTTTCTGACTTCATTTGCTATTTTTCATGCATTTACTGATTTTTTGAGCTAAATGACCCTGAAATTGATATGCACTACAAATGAACTCTGAAAAGGTTGAAAGTGGCATGGTATCATTATTTCACCCACATAGCATGTGCTAGAACGTTGAGAGGGTTACGGCAAATACTGGATGCACTTCGTGTACAAAATGGACAATGTCTTTCTAAGTATGAAGGTTTAAGACGAAAACTTGCATGTTACAAAGGCATTTCATTTTTTAACCTATTTCAACTCCAGATTTTTTTGCATTTAGTATGCACCATTCGAAGGGAGGCCATCAATTTTCAATCCTTTATGACTTCATTTGCTATTTTTCATGCATTTACTAATTTTTTGAGATAAATGACCCTGAACCTGATAAGAACTACAAATTAACTTTGAAAAGGTTGAAAGTTGGCCTGGTATCATCATTTCACCCACATAGCATGTGCTAGAAAGTTGAGAGGGTTACGGCAAAAATTGGATACACTTCGTGTACAAAATGGACAATCTCTTTCGAAGTATGAAGGTTTAAGACAAAAAATCGTATGTTACAAAGGCATTTCATTTTTGAACTTATTTCAACTCCAAACTTTTTGTGTGTTTAGTATGCACCATTCGAAGGGAAGCGCTCAATTTTCAACCCTTTCTAACTTCATTTGCTATTTTTCTTCCATTTACAGATTTTTTGAGCTAAATGACCCTAAAATTGATAAGAACTACAAATGAACTCTGAATAGGTTGAAAGTTGGCACAGTATGATAATTTCACCCACATATCATGTGATAAAAAGTTGAGAGGGTTAAGGCAAAAACTGGATGCACTTCGTGTATAAAATGGACAACCTCTTTCGAAGTATGAAGGTTTAAGACGAAAACTCGCATGTTACAAAGGCATTTCATTTTTTAACCTATTTCAACACCAAACTTTTTGTGCCTTCCATATGCACCATTCGAAGGGAGGCGATCAATTTTCCAACCTTTATGACTTCATTTGCTATTTTTCATGCATTTACTGATTTTTTGAGCTAAATGACCCTGAAATTGATAAGAACTACAAATGAACTCTGAAAAGGTTGGAAGTTGGCATGGTATCATTATTTCGCCCACATAGCATGTGATAAAAAGTTGAGAGGGTTACGGCAAAAATTGGATGCACTTCGTGTACAAAATTGACAATCTATTTCGAAGTATTTGGGTTTGATATGAAAACTCACCTATTACAAAGGCATTTCATTTTTTTCTAAATTATTGCAACTCCAGACTCTTTTTGTGTTCAGTATGCACCATTTGAATGGAGGCCATCAATTTTAAACCCTTTCTGACATCATTTTCCATTTTTCATGCATTTACTAACTTTTTTGAGCTAAATGACCTTGAAATTGATAAGCACTACAAATGAACTCTGAAAAGGTTGAAAGTTGGCATGGTATCATCATTTCACACATATAGCTTGTGCTAGGAAGTTGAGATGTTTACGGAAAAAACTGGATGCACTTCGTGTACAAAATGGACAATCTCTTTCGAAGTATGAAGGTGTAAGACGAAAACTCGCATGTTACAAAGGCATTTCATTTTTTTAACTTATTTCAACTCCAGACTTTTTGTGCGTTGAGTATGCACCATTCGATGGGAGGCGGTGAATTTTCAAGCCCTTCTGACTTCATTTGCTTTTTTTCATGCATTTACTGATTTTATGAGCTAAATGACCCTGAAATTGATAAGCACTACAAATGAACTATGAAAAGGTAGAAAGTTAGCATGGTATCATCATTTGACCCACATATCATGTGATAAAAAGTTGAGAGGGTTACGGCAAAAACTGGATGCACATCGTGTACAAAATGGACAATCTCTTTCGAACTATGAAGGTTTAAGACGAAAATTCGCATGGTACAAAGGCATTTCATTTTTTTAACTTATTTCACCTCCAGACTTTTTGTGCGTTTAGTATGCACCATTCGAAGGGAGGCAATCAATTTTCAACCCTTTATGACTTCATTTGCTATTTTTCATACATTAACGAATTTTTTGATATAAATAACCCTGAACATGATAGGCACTACAAATGAACTATGAAAAGGTTGAAATTGGCATGGTATCATCATTTCACCCACATAGCATGTGCTAAAATATTGAGAGGGTTACAGCAAAAACTGGATGCACTTCGTGTACAAAATTGATAATCTCTTTCAAAGTATCAGGGTTTCAGATGAAAAGTCGCCTGTTAAAAGGCATTTTTTTAACTTATTTCGACTCCTGACCTTTTGTGCATTCAGTATGCACCATTCGAAGGGAGGCCATCAATTTTCAACCCTTTGTGACTTCATTTGCTGTTTTTCATGCATTTACTGATTTTTGAGCTAAATGACCCTGAAATTGATAAGCACTACAAATGAACAATGAAAAGGTTGAAAGTTGGCATGGTATCATCCTGTCACCCACATAGCATGTGCTAAAATGTTGAGAGGGTTACGGCAAAAACTGGATGCACTTCATGTACAAAATGGACAATCTGTTTCGAACTATCACAGTTTTAGACGAAAACTCGCCTATTACAAAGGCATTTAATTTTGTTAACTTATTTCAACTCCATAAATTTTGTGCGTTCAGTATGCACCATTCAAAGGGAGACCATCAATTTTCAACCCTTTCTAACTTCATTTGCTATTTTTCATGCATTTACTGATTTTGGGAGCTAAATGACCCTGAAATTGATAAGCACCACAAATGAACTCTGAAAAGGTTGAAAGTGGCATGGTATCATCATTTCACCCACATAGCATGTGCTACAAAGTTGAGAGGGTTACGGCAAAAACTGGATGCACTTCGTGTTCAAAATGGACAATCTCTTTCGAAGTCTGAAGGTTTAAGACGAAAAATCGCATGTTACAAAGTCATTTCATTTTTTAACTTATTTCAACTCCAAACTTTTTGTGCGTTAAGTATGCACCATTCGAAGGGAGGCGATCAATTTTCAACCCTTTCTGACTTCATTTGCTATTTTTCATCCATTTCCCGATTTTTTGCGCTAAATGACCCTGAAATTGATAAGCACTACAAATGAACTATGAAAAGGTTGAAAGCTGGCATGATATCATACTTTCACCCACATTGCATGTGCTAAAATGTTGAGACGGTTACGGCAAAAACTGGATGCACTTCGTGTACAAAATAGACAATCTGTTTCGAACTATCACAGTTTCAGACGAAAACTCGCCTATTAAAAAGGTATTTCATTTTTTAAACTTATTTCAACTCCATACATTTTGTGCATTCAGTATGCACCATTCGAAGGGAGGCCATCAATTTTCAACCCTTTCTGACTTCATTTGCTATTTTTCATGCATTTACTGATTTTTTGAGCTAAATGACCCTGAAATTGATAAGCACTACAAATGAACTCTGAAAAGGTTGAAAGTGGCATGGTATCATCATTTCACCCACATAGCATGTGCTACGAAGTTGAGAGGGTTACGGCAAAAACTGGATGCACTTCGTGTACAAAATGGACAGTCTCGTTCGAAGTATGAAGGTTTAAGACGAAAACTCGCATGTTACAAAGGCATTTCATTTTTTTAACTTATTTCAACTCCAGACTTTTTATGCGTTTGTTATGCACCATTCGAAGGGAGGCAATGAATTTTCAACCCTTTGTGACTTCATTTCCTATTTTTCATGCATTTACTAATTTTTTGAGCTAAATGACCCTTAAATTGATAAGCACTACAAATGAACTATGAAAAGGTTGAAAGTTTGCATGGTATCATCATTTCACCCACATAGCATCTGCTAAAATGTTCAGAGGGTTACGACAAAAACTGGATGCACTTCGTGTACAAAATGGACAATCTGTGTCGAACTATCACAGTTTCAGAAGAAAACTCGCCTATAACAAAGGCATTTCATTTTTTTAAGTTATTTCAACTCCATATATTTTGTGGGTTCAGTATGCACCATTCCAAGGGAGGCCATAAATTTTCTAACCTTTCTGACTTCATTTGCTATTTTTTCATGCATTTACTGATTTTCTTGAGATAAATTACCCTGAAATTGATAAGCTCTACAAATGAACTATGCAAAGGTTGAAAGTTGGCATGATATCATCATTTCACCCACATAGCATGTGCTAAAATGTTGAGAGGGTTACGGCAAAAACTGGATGCACATCGTGTACAAAATGGACAATCTGTTTTGAACTATCACATTTTCAGACGAAAACTCGCCTATTACAAAGGCATTTCATTTTTTAACTAATTAAACTCCATACATTTTGTGCGTTCAGTATGCACCATTCGAAGTGAGGCCATCAATTTTCAACCCTTTCTGACTTCATTTGTTATTTTTCATGCATTTACTGATTTTTTGAGCTAAATGACCCTGAAATTGATAAGCACTACAAATGAACTCTGAAAAGGTTGAAAGTGGAATGGTATCATCATTTCACGCACATAGCATGTGCTAGAAAGTTGAGAGGGTTACGGCAAAAACTGGATGCACTTCGTGTACAAAATGGACAATCTCTTTCGAAGTATGAATGTTTAAGACGAAAACTCGCATGTTACAAAGGCATTTCATTTTTTAACTTATTTCAACTGCAGACTTTTTGTGCGTTTAGTATGCACCATTCGAAGGGAGGCGATCAATTTTCGACCCTTTATGACTTCATTTGCAATTTTTCATGCATTGACTAATTTTTTGAGCTAAATGACCCTGAAATTGATAAGAACTACAACTAAACTATGAAAAGGTTGAAAGTTGGCATGGTATCATCATTTCACCCACATTGCATGTGCTAAAATGTTGAGAGGGTTACGGCAAAAACTGGATGCACTTCATGTACAAAATCGACAATCTGTTTCGAACTATCACAGTTTCAGACGAAAACTCTCCTATTAGAAAGGCATTTCATTTTTTAACTTCTTTCAACTCTACATTTTGTGTGTTTAGTATGCACCATTCGAACGGAGGCCATCAATTTTCAACCCTTTCTGACTTCATTTGCTATTTTTCATGCATTTACTGATTTTTTGAGCTAAATGACCCTGAAATTGATATGCACTACAAATGAACTCTGAAAAGGTTGAAAGTGGCATGGTATCATTATTTCACCCACATAGCATGTGCTAGAACGTTGAGAGGGTTACGGCAAATACTGGATGCACTTCGTGTACAAAATGGACAATGTCTTTCTAAGTATGAAGGTTTAAGACGAAAACTCGCATGTTACAAAGGCATTTCATTTTTTAACCTATTTCAACTCCAGATTTTTTTGCATTTAGTATGCACCATTCGAAGCGAGGCCATCAATTTTCAATCCTTTATGACTTCATTTGCTATTTTTCATGCATTTACTAATTTTTTGAGATAAATGACCCTGAACCTGATAAGAACTACAAATTAACTTTGAAAAGGTTGAAAGTTGGCCTGGTATCATCATTTCACCCACATAGCATGTGCTAGAAAGTTGAGAGGGTTACGGCAAAAATTGGATACACTTCGTGTACAAAATGGACAATCTCTTTCGAAGTATGAAGGTTTAAGACAAAAAATCGTATGTTACAAAGGCATTTCATTTTTGAACTTATTTCAACTCCAAACTTTTTGTGTGTTTAGTATGCACCATTCGAAGGGAAGCGCTCAATTTTCAACCCTTTCTAACTTCATTTGCTATTTTTCTTCCATTTACAGATTTTTTGAGCTAAATGACCCTAAAATTGATAAGAACTACAAATGAACTCTGAATAGGTTGAAAGTTGGCACAGTATGATAATTTCACCCACATATCATGTGATAAAAAGTTGAGAGGGTTAAGGCAAAAACTGGATGCACTTCGTGTATAAAATGGACAACCTCTTTCGAAGTATGAAGGTTTAAGACGAAAACTCGCATGTTACAAAGGCATTTCATTTTTTAACCTATTTCAACACCAAACTTTTTGTGCCTTCAATATGCACCATTCGAAGGGAGGCGATCAATTTTCCAACCTTTATGACTTCATTTGCTATTTTTCATGCATTTACTGATTTTTTGAGCTAAATGACCCTGAAATTGATAAGAACTACAAATGAACTCTGAAAAGGTTGGAAGTTGGCATGGTATCATTATTTCGCCCACATAGCATGTGATAAAAAGTTGAGAGGGTTACGGCAAAAACTGGATGCACTTCGTGTACAAAATTGACAATCTATTTCGAAGTATTTGGGTTTGATATGAAAACTCACCTATTACAAAGGCATTTCATTTTTTTCTAAATTATTGCAACTCCAGACTCCTTTTGTGTTTAGTATGCACCATTTGAATGGAGGCCATCAATTTTAAACCCTTTCTGACATCATTTTCCATTTTT
Organism: Hordeum marinum; assembly: GCA_022496015.1. Taxonomy (NCBI): domain Eukaryota; kingdom Viridiplantae; phylum Streptophyta; class Magnoliopsida; order Poales; family Poaceae; genus Hordeum; species Hordeum marinum. The sequence goes on from CM039677.1 coordinate 117,535,002, forward strand.
CATGCATTTACTAATTTTTTTGAGCTAAATGACCTTGAAATTGATAAGCACTACAAATGAACTCTGAAAAGGTTGAAAGTTGGCATGGTATCATCATTTCACACATATAGCTTGTGCTAGGAAGTTGACATGTTTACGGAAAAAACTGGATGCACTTCGTGTACAAAATGGACAATCTCTTTCGAAGTATGAAGGTGTAAGACGAAAACTCGCATGTTACAAAGGCATTTCATTTTTTTAACTTATTTCAACTCCAGACTTTTTGTGCGTTGAGTATGCACCATTCGATGGGAGGCGGTGAATTTTCAAGCCCTTCTGACTTCATTTGCTTTTTTTCATGCATTTACTGATTTTATGAGCTAAATGACCCTGAAATTGATAAGCACTACGAATGAACTATGAAAAGGTAGAAAGTTAGCATGGTATCATCATTTGACCCACATATCATGTGATAAAAAGTTGAGAGGTTTACGGCAAAAACTGGTTGCACTTCGTTTACAAAATTAACAATCTCTTTCGAAGCATCAGGGTTTAAGACGAAAACTCGCCTGGTACAAAGGCATTTCATTTTTTTAACTTATTTCAACTCCAGAAATTTTGTGCATTCAGTACGCACCTTTCTAAGGGAGGCCATCAATTTTCAACCCTTTCTGACTTCATTTGCTATTTTTCATGCATTCACTATTTTTTTAGCTAAATGACCCTGAAATTGATAAGCAATACAACTGAAATATGAAAAGGTTGAAAGTTGGCATGGTATCATCATTTCACCCATATATCATGTGCTAAAATGATGGGAGGGTTAGCCAAAAACTGGATGCACTTCGTGTACGTAATTGACAGCTCTTTCGAAGTATCAGGGTTTAAGACGAAAAGTCGCGTGTTACAAAGACATTTAATTTTTTAACTTATTTCAACTCCAGACTTTCTATGTATCCAGTATGCACCATTCGAAGGGAGGCCATCAATTTTCAACCCTTTCTGACTTCATTTGCTATTTTTCATGCATATACTAATTTTTTTTAGCTAAATGACCCTGAAAATGATAAGCACTAAAAATGAACTATGAAAAGGATGAAAGTTGGCATGGTATCATCATTTCACCCACATAGCATGTGCTAAAATGTTGGGAGGGTTACGGCAAAAACTGGATGCACTTCGTGTACAAAATGGGCAATCCCTTTCGAAGTATCAGGGTTTCAGACGAAAAGTCGCCTGTTACGACGCCATTTCATTTTTTAACTTATTTCAACTCTAGACTTTTTGTGCATTCGGTCTGCACCATTCGAAGAGAGGACATCAATTTTCAACCCTTTGTGACTTCATTTGCTATTTTTCATGCATTTACTGTTTTTTGAGCTAAATGACCCTGAAATTGATAAGCACTACAAATTAACTATGAATAGGTCGAAAGTTGGCATGGTAACATCAATTCACCCACATAGCATGTGCTAAAAAGTTGAGAGGGTTACGACAAAAACTGGATGCACTTCGTGTACAAAATGGACAATCTCTTTCGAACTATCACAGTTTCACACGAAAACTCGCCTATTACAAAGGCATTTAGTTTTTTAACATATTTCAACTCCATACTTTTTGTGCATTCAGTAAGCCCCATTCGATGGGAGGCCATCAATTTTCAACCCTTTCTGACTGCATTTGCTATTTTTCATGCATTTACTGATTTTTTGAGCTCAATGACCCTGAAATTGATAAGCACTAACAATAAACTCTGAAAAGGTTGGAAGTTGGCATGGTATCATCATTTCGCCCACATAGCATGTGATAAAAAGTTGAGAGGGATACACCAAAAACTGGATGCACTTCGTGTACAAAATGGACAATCTATTTCGAAGTATTAGGGTTTGATATGAAAACTCACCTATTACAAAGGCATTTCATTTTTTCTAACTTATTGCAACTCCACACGTTTTGTGCATTTAGTATGCACCATTCGAAGGGAGGCCAGCAATTTTCCACCCTTTCTGACATCATTTTCCATTTTTCATGCATTTACTGATTTTTTGAGCTAAATGACCTTGAAATTCATAAGCACTACAAATGAACTCTGAAAATGTTGAAAGTTGGCATGGTATCATCATTTCACCCACATAGCTTGTGCTAGAAAGTTGAGAGGTTTACGGAAAAACTAGATGCACTTCGTGCACAAAATGGACAATCTCGTTTGAAGTATGAAGGTTTAAGACGAAAACTCGCATGCTAGAAAGGCATTTCATTTTTTAACTTATTTCAACTCCAGACTGTTTTTGCGTTCAGTATGCACCATCCAAAGGGAGGCGAGCAATTTTCAAGCCGTTCTGACTTCATTTGCTATTTTTCATGCATTTACTAATCTGTTGAGCTAAATGACCCTGAAATTGATAAGCACTACAAATGAACTCTGAAAAGGTAGAAAATTGGCATGGTATCATCATTTGACCCACATATCATGTGATAAAAAGTTGAGAGGTTTACGGCTTCGTGTACAAAATTGACAATCTCTTTCGAAGTATCAGGGTTTAAGTCGAAAACTCGCCTGTTACAAAGGCATTTTTTTAACTTATTTCAACACCAGACTTTTTGTGCATCCAGTATGCACCATTCGAAGGGAGGCCATCAATTTTCAACCCTTTCTGACTTCATTTGCTATTTTTCATGCATTTACTGATTTTTTTAGCTAAATGACCCAGAAATTGATAAGCACTACAAATGAACTATGGAAAGGTTGAAAGTTGGCATGGTATGATCATTTCACCCACATAGCATGTGCTAAAATGTTGGGAGGGTTACGGCAAAAACTGAATGCACTTCGTGTACAAAATGGACAATCTCTTTCGAAGTATCAGGGTTTCAGACGAAAAGTCACCTGTTACAAAGCCATTTCTTTTTTTAACTTATTTCAACTCTAGACTTTTTGTGCATTCAGTCTGCACCATTCGAAGGGAGGTCATCAGTTTTCAACCCTGTCTGACTTCATTTGCTATTTTTCATGCATTTACTAATTTTTTTGAGCTAAATGACCCTGAAATTGATAAGCACTACAAATGAACTATGAGAAGGTTGAAAGTTGGCATGGTACGTCATTTCACCCACATAGCATGTGCTAAAAAGTTGAGAGGGTTACGACAAAAACTGGATGCACTTCGTGTACAAAATGGACAATCTATTTCGAACTATCACAGTTTCACACGAAAACTCGCCTGTTACAAAGGCATTTCATTTCTTTAACATATTTCAAGTCCATACTTTTTGTGCATTCAGTAATCCCCATTCAAAGGGAGGCCATCAATTTTTAACCCTTTCTGACTGCATTTGCTATTTTTCATGCATTTACTGATTTTTGAGCTAAATGACCCTGAAATTGATAAGCACTACAAATGAACTCTGAAAAGGTTGGAAGTTGGCATGGTATCATCATTTCGCCCACATAGCATGTCATAAAAAGTTGAGAGGGTTATAGCAAAAACTGGATGCACTCCGTGTACAAAATGGACAATCTATTTCGAAGTATTAGTGTTTGCTACGAAAACTCACCTATTACAAAGGCATTTCATTTTTTTCTAACTTAATGCAACTCCATCTGAAGGGAGGCCATCAATTTTAAACCCTTTCTCACATCATTTTCCATTTTTCATGCATGTACTTATTTTTTTGAGCTAAATGAACTTGAAATTGATAAGCACTACAAATGAACTCTGAAAAGGTTGAAAGTTGGCATGGTATCATCATTTCACACATATAGCATGTGCTAGGAAGTTGAGATGTTTACGGAAAAAACTGGATGCACTTCGTGTACAAAATGGACAATCTCTTTCGAAGTATGAATGTTTAAGACGAAAACTCGCATGTTACAAAGGCATTTCATTTTTTTAACTAATTAAACTCCATACATTTTGTGCGTTCAGTATGCACCATTCAAAGTGAGGCCATCAATTTTCAACCCTTTCTGACTTCATTTGTTATTTTTCATGCATTTACTGATTTTTTGAGCTAAATGACCCTGAAATTGATAAGCACTACAAATGAACTCTGAAAAGGTTGAAAGTGGGATGGTACCATCATTTCACGCACATAGCATGTGCTAGAAAGTTGAGAGGGTTACGGCAAAAACTGGATGCACTTCGTGTACAAAATGGACAATCTCTTTCGAAGTATGAATGTTTAAGACGAAAACTCGCATGTTACAAAGGCATTTCATTTTTTAACTTATTTCAACTGCAGACTTTTTGTGCGTTTAGTATGCACCATTCGAAGGGAGGCGATCAATTTTCGACCCTTTATGACTTCATTTGCAATTTTTCATGCATTGACTAATTTTTTGAGCTAAATGACCCTGAAATTAATAAGAACTACAAATAAACTATGAAAAGGTTGAAAGTTGGCATGGTATCATCATTTCACCCACATTGCATGTGCTAAAATGTTGAGAGGGTTACGGCAAAAACTGGATGCACTTCATGTACAAAATCGACAATCTGTTTCGAACTATCACAGTTTCAGACGAAAACTCTCCTATTAGAAAGGCATTTCATCTTTTAACTTCTTTCAACTCTACATTTTGTGCGTTTAGTATGCACCATTCGAACGGAGGCCATCAATTTTCAACCCTTTCTGACTTCATTTGCTATTTTTCATGCATTTACTGATTTTTTGAGCTAAATGACCCTGAAATTGATATGCACTACAAATGAACTCTGAAAAGGTTGAAAGTGGCATGGTATCATTATTTCACCCACATAGCATGTGCTAGAACGTTGAGAGGGTTCCGGCAAATACTGGATGCACTTCGTGTACAAAATGGACAATGTCTTTCTAAGTATGAAGGTTTAAGACGAAAACTCACATGTTACAAAGGCATTTCATTTTTTAACCTATTTCAACTCCAGATTTTTTTGCATTTAGTATGCACCATTCGAAGGGAGGCCATCAATTTTCAATCCTTTATGACTTCATTTGCTATTTTTCATGCATTTACTAATTTTTTGAGATAAATGACCCTGAACCTGATAAGAACTACAAATTAACTTTGAAAAGGTTGAAAGTTGGCCTGGTATCATCATTTCACCCACATAGCATGTGCTAGAAAGTTGAGAGGGTTACGGCAAAAATTGGATACGCTTCGTGTACAAAATGGACAATCTCTTTCGAAGTATGAAGGTTTAAGACAAAAAATCGTATGTTACAAAGGCATTTCATTTTTGAACTTATTTCAACTCCAAACTTTTTGTGTGTTTAGTATGCACCATTCGAAGGGAAGCGCTCAATTTTCAACCCTTTCTAACTTCATTTGCTATTTTTCTTCCATTTACAGATTTTTTGAGCTAAATGACCCTAAAATTGATAAGCACTACAAATGAACTCTGAATAGGTTGAAAGTTGGCACAGTATGATAATTTCACCCACATATCATGTGATAAAAAGTTGAGAGGGTTAAGGCAAAAACAGGATGCACTTCGTGTATAAAATGGACAACCTCTTTCGAAGTATGAAGGTTTAAGACGAAAACTCGCATGTTACAAAGGCATTTCATTTTTTAACCTATTTCAACACCAAACTTTTTGTGCCTTCAATATGCACCATTCTAAGGGAGGCGATCAATTTTCCAACCTTTATGACTTCATTTGCTATTTTTCATGCATTTACTGATTTTTTGAGCTAAATGACCCTGAAATTGATAAGAACTACAAATGAACTCTAAAAAGGTTGGAAGTTGGCATGGTATCATTATTTCGCCCACATAGCATGTGATAAAAAGTTGAGAGGGTTACGGCAAAAACTGGATGCACTTCGTGTACAAAATTGACAATCTATTTCGAAGTATTTGGGTTTGATATGAAAATTCACCTATTACAAAGGCATTTCATTTTTTTCTAAATTATTGCAACTCCAGACTCTTTTTGTGTTCAGTATGCACCATTTGAAGGGATGCCATCAATTTTAAACCCTTTCTGACATCATTTTCCATTTTTCATGCATTTACTAATTTTTTTGAGCTAAATGACCTTGAAATTGATAAGCACTACAAATGAACTCTGAAGAGGTTGAAAGTTGGCATGGTATCATCATTTCACACATATAGCATGTGCTAGGAAGTTGAGATGTTTACGGAAAAAACTGGATGCACTTCGTGTACAAAATGGACAATCTCTTTCGAAGTATGAAGGTGTAAGACGAAAACTCGCATGTTACAAAGGCATTTCATTTTTTTAACTTATTTCAACTCCAGACTTTTTGTGCGTTGAGTATGCACCATTCGATGGGAGGCGGTGAATTTTCAAGCCCTTCTGACTTCATTTGCTTTTTTTCATGCATTTACTGATTTTATGAGCTAAATGACCCTGAAATTGATAAGCACTACAAATGAACTATGAAAAGGTAGAAAGTTAGCATGGTATCATCATTTGACCCACATATCATGTGATAAAAAGTTGAGAGGTTTACGGCAAAAACTGGTTGCACTTCGTTTACAAAATTAACAATCTCTTTCGAAGCATCAGGGTTTAAGACGAAAACTCGCCTGGTACAAAGGCATTTCATTTTTTTAACTTATTTCAACTCCAGACATTTTGTGCATTCAGTACGCACCTTTCTAAGGGAGGCCATCAATTTTCAACCCTTTCTGACTTCATTTGCTATTTTTCATGCATTCACTATTTTTTTAGCTAAATGACCCTGAAATTGATAAGCAATACAACTGAAATATGAAAAGGTTGAAAGTTGGCATGGTATCATCATTTCACCCACATATCATGTGCTAAAATGATGGGAGGGTTAGCCAAAAACTGGATGCACTTCGTGTACGTAATTGACAGCTCTTTCGAAGTATCAGGGTTTAAGACGAAAACTCGCGTGTTACAAAGACATTTAATTTTTTAACTTATTTCAACTCCAGACTTTCTGTGTATCCAGTATGCACCATTCGAAGGGAGGCCATCAATTTTCAACCCTTTCTGACTTCATTTGCTATTTTTCATGCATTTACTAATTTTTTTGAGCTAAATGACCCTGAAAATGATAAGCACTAAAAATGAACTATGAAAAGGTTGAAAGTTGGCATGGTATCATCATTTCACCCACATAGCATGTGCTAAAATGTTGGGAGGGTTACGGCAAAAACTGGATGCACTTCGTGTACAAAATGGGCAATCCCTTTCGAAGGATCAGGGTTTCAGACGAAAAGTCGCCTGTTACGACGCCATTTCATTTTTTAACTTATTTCAACTCTAGACTTTTTGTGCATTCGGTCTGCACCATTCGAAGAGAGGACATCAATTTTCAACCCTTTGTGACTTCATTTGCTATTTTTCATGCATTTACTGTTTTTTTGAGCTAAATGACCTTGAAATTGATAAGCACTACAAATGAACTATGAATAGGTCGAAAGTTGGCATGGTAACATCAATTCACCCACATAGCATGTGCTAAAAAGTTGAGACGGTTACGACAAAAACTGGATGCACTTCGTGTACAAAATGGACAATCTCTTTCGAACTATCATAGTTTCACACGAAAACTCGCCTATTACAAAGGCATTTAGTTTTTTAACATATTTCAACTCCATACTTTTTGTGCATTCAGTAAGCCCCATTCGAAGGGAGGCCATCAATTTTCAACCCTTTCTGACTGCATTTGCTATTTTTCATGCATTTACTGATTTTTTGAGCTCAATGACCCTGAAATTGATAAGCACTAAAAATGAACTCTGAAAAGGTTGGAAGTTGGCATGGTATCATCATTTCACCCACATAGCATGTGATAAAAAGTTGAGAGGGATACACCAAAAACTGGATGCACTTCGTGTACAAAATGGACAATCTATTTCGAAGTATTAGGGTTTGATATGAAAACTCACCTATTACAAAGGCATTTCATTTTTTCTAACTTATTGCAACTCCACACGTTTTGTGCATTTAGTATGCACCATTCGAAGGGAGGACAGCAATTTTCCACCCTTTCTGACATCATTTTCTATTTTTCATGCATTTACTGATTTTTTGAGCTAAATGACCTTGAAATTCATAAGCACTACAAATGAACTCTGAAAATGTTGAAAGTTGGCATGGTATCATCATTTCACCCACATAGCTTGTGCTAGAAAGTTGAGAGGTTTACGGAAAAACTAGATGCACTTCGTGCACAAAATGGACAATCTCGTTTGAAGTATGAATGTTTAAGACGAAAACTCGCATGCTAGAAAGGCATTTCATTTTTTAACTTATTTCAACTCCAGACTGTTTTTGCGTTCAGTATGCACCATCCAAAGGGAGGCGAGCAATTTTCAAGCCGTTCTGACTTCATTTGCTATTTTTCATGCATTTACTAATCTGTTGAGCTAAATGACCCTGAAATTGATAAGCACTACAAATGAACTCTGAAAAGGTAGAAAATTGGCATGGTATCATCATTTGACCCACATATCATGTGATAAAAAGTTGAGAGGTTTACGGCTTCGTGTACAAAATTGACAATCTCTTTCGAAGTATCAGGGTTTAAGTCGAAAACTCGCCTGTTACAAAGGCATTTTTTTAACTTATTTCAACACCAGACTTTTTGTGCATCCAGTATGCACCATTCGAAGGGAGGCCATCAATTTTCAACCCTTTCTGACTTCATTTGCTATTTTTCATGCATTTACTGATTTTTTTAGCTAAATGACCCAGAAATTGATAAGCACTACAAATGAACTATGGAAAGGTTGAAAGGTGGCATGGTATGATCATTTCACCCACATAGCATGTGCTAAAATGTTGGGAGGGTTACGACAAAAACTGAATGCATTTCGTGTACAAAATGGACAATCTCTTTCGAAGTATCAGGGTTTCAGACGAAAAGTCGCCTGTTACAAAGCCATTTCTTTTTTTAACTTATTTCAACTCTAGACTTTTTGTGCATTCAGTCTGCACCATTCGAAGGGAGGTCATCAGTTTTCAACCCTGTCTGACTTCATTTGCTATTTTTCATGCATTTACTGATTTTTTTGAGCTAAATGACCCTGAAATTGATAAGCACTACAAATGAACTATGAGAAGGTTGAAAGTTGGCATGGTACGTCATTTCACCCACATAGCATGTGCTAAAAAGTTGAGAGGGTTACGACAAAAACTGGATGCACTTCGTGTACAAAATGGACAATCTATTTCGAACTATCACAGTTTCACACGAAAACTCGCCTGTTACAAAGGCATTTCATTTCTTTAACATATTTCAAGTCCATACTTTTTGTGCATTCAGTAATCCCCATTCAAAGGGAGGCCATCAATTTTTAACCCTTTCTGACTGCATTTGCTATTTTTCATGCATTTACTGATTTTTGAGCTAAATGACCCTGAAATTGATAAGCACTACAAATGAACTCTGTAAAGGTTGGAAGTTGGCATGGTATCATCATTTCGCCCACATAGCATGTCATAAAAAGTTGAGAGGGTTACAGTAAAAACTGGATGCACTCCGTGTACAAAATGGACAATCTATTTCGAAGTATTAGTGTTTGATACGAAAACTCACCTATTACAAAGGCATTTCATTTTTTTCTAACTTAATGCAACTCCATCTGAAGGGAGGCCATCAATTTTAAACCCTTTCTCACATCATTTTCCATTTTTCATGCATGTACTTATTTTTTTGAGCTAAATGAACTTGAAATTGATAAGCACTACAAATGAACTCTGAAAAGGTTGGAATTTGGCATGGTATCATCATTTCAGCCACATAACATGTGCTAGAAAGTTGAGAGGTTTACGGAAAAAACTGGATGCACTTCCTGTGCAAAATGGACAATCTCTTTCGAACTATAAAGGTTTAAGACGAAAACTCGCATGTTACAAAGGCATTTCATTTTTTAACTTATTTAAACAAGAATTTTTGTGCGTTCAGTATGCACCAATCGAAGGGAGGCGGTCAATTTTCAAGCCTTTATGACTTCATATGCTATTTTTCATGCATTTACTCATTTTTTGAGCGACATGACCCTGAAATTGATAAGCACTACAAATAAACTCTGAAAAGGTAGAAAGTTGGCATGGTATCATCATTTGACCCACATATCATGTGATTAAAATTTGAGAGGTGTACAACAAAAACTGGATGCACTTCGTGTACAAAATTGACAATCTCTTTCGAAGTATCAGGGATTAAGACGAAAACTCGCTTGTTACAAAGGCATTTCATTTTTTTATATTATTTCAACTCCACACTTTTTTTGCATTCAGTACGCACCATTCGAAGGGAGGCCATCAATTTTCAACCCTTTCTGACTTCATTTGCTATTTTTCATGCATTCACTGATTTTTTTTTGAGCTAAATGATCCTGAAATTGATAAGCACTACAACTGAACTATGAAAAGGTTGAAAGTTGGCATTGTATCATCATTTCACCTACATATCATGTGCTAAAATGATGGGAGGGTTACGCCAAAAACTGGATGCACTTCGTGTACGAAATTGACAATATATTTCGAAGTATCAAGGTCTAAGACGAAAACTCGCGTGTTAGAAAGACATTTCATTTTTTAACTTATTTCAACTCCAGACCTTTTGTGCATCCAATATGCATCATTCGAAGGGAGGCCATCAATTTTCAACCCTTTCTGAGTTCATTTGCTATTTTTCATGCATTTACTGATTTTTTTTGAGCTAAATGACCCTGAAATTGATAAGCACTACAAATGAATTTTGAAAAGGTTGAAAGTTGGCATGGTATCACCATTTCACCCACATAGCATGTGCTAAAATGTGGGGAGGGTTACGGAAAAAACTGGATGCACTTCATGTACAAAATGGGCAATCTCTTTCGAAGTTTCAGGGTTTCAGACGAAAAATCGCCTGTTACAAAGCCATTTCATTCTTTAACTTATTTCAACTCTAGACTTTTTGTGCATTCGGTCTGCACCATTCGAAGGCAGGTCATCAATTTTCAACCCTTTCTGACTTCATTTGCTATTTTTCATGCATTTACTCATTTTTTTTGAGCTAAATGACCCTGAAATTGATAAGCACTACAAATGAACTATGAATAGGTTGAAAGTTGGCATGGTAACATAATTTCACCCACATAGCATGTGCTAAAAAGTTGAGAGGGTTACGACAAAAACTAGATGCACTTCGTGTACAAAATGGACAATCTCTTTCGAACTATCACAGTTTCACGCGAAAACTCGCCTGTTACAAAGGCATTTAGTTTTTTAACATATTTCAACTCGATAATTTTTGTGCATTCAGTAAGCCCCATTCGAAGGGAGGCCATCAATTTTCAACCCTTTCTGACTGCATTTGCTATTTTTCATGCATTTACTGATTTTTTGAGCTCAATGACCCTAAAATTGATAAGCACTAAAAATGAACTCTGAAAAGGTTGGAAGTTGGGATGGTATCATCATTTCAACCACATAGCATGTGATAAAAAGTTGAGAGGGTTACACCAAAAACTGGATGCACTTCGTGTACAAAATGGACAATCTATTTCAAAGTATTAGGGTTTGATATGAAAACTCACCTATTACAAAGGCATTTCATTTTTTCTAACTTACTGCAACTCCACACTTTTTGACATCGTTTTCCATTTTCCATGCATTTACTGATTTTTTTGAGCTAAATGACCTTGAAATTGGTAAGCACTACAAATGAACTCTGAAAAGGTTGAAAGTTGGCATGGTGTCATCATTTCACCCACATAGCTTGTGCTAGAAAGTTGAGAGGTTGACGGAAAAAACTGGATGCACTTCGTGCACAAAATGGACAATCTCGTTCGAAGTATGAAGGTTTAAGACGAAAACTCGCATGTTACAAAGGCATTTCATTTTTTAACTTATTTCAACTCCAGACTGTTTGTGCATTGAGTATGCACCATTCAAAGGGAGGCGATCAATTTTCAAGCCTTTTTGACTTCATTTGCTATTTTTCATGCATTTACTAATCTTTTGAGCTAAATGACCCTGAAATTGATAAGCACTACAAATGAACTATGGAAAGGTTGAAAGTTCGCATGGTATCGTCATTTCACCCACATAGCATGTGCTAAAATGTTGAGAGGGTTACGGCAAAAACTATATGCACTTCGTGTACAAAATGGACAATCTGTTTCGAACTATCACAGTTTCAGACGAAAACTCGCCTATTACAAAGGCATTTATTTTTTTTAACTTATTTCGACTCCATACATTTTGTGCGTTCAGTATGCACCATTCGAAGGGAGGCCATCAATTTTCAACCCTTTTTGACTTCATTTGCTATTTGTCATGCATTTACTGATTTTTTGAGCTAAATGACCCTGAAATTGATAAGCACTACAAATGAACTTTGAAAAGGTTGAATGTGGCATGGTATCATCATTTCACCCACATGGCATGTTCTAGAAAGGTGAGAGGGTTACGGCAAAAACTGGCTGCACTTCGTGTACAAAATGGACAATCTCTTTCGAAGTATGAAGGTTTAAGACGAAAAATCGCCTATTACAAAGGCATTTCATTTTTTAACTTATTTCAACTCCATAAATTTTGTGCGTTCAGTATGCACCATTCAAAGGGAGGCGATCAATTTTCAACCCTTTATGGCTTCATTTGCTATTTTTCATGCATTTACTGATTTTTTGGGCTAAATGACCCTGAAATTTATAAGCACTACAAATGAACTCTGAAAAGGGTAAAAGTAGGCATGGTATCATAATTTCACAAACATATCATGTGATAAAAAGTTGAGAGGGTTACGGCAAAAACTGGAAGCACTTCGTGTACAAAATGGACAATCTCTTTCGAAGTATGTACGTTTAAGATGAAAACTCGCATGTTAATAAGGCATTTCATTTTTTAACTTATTTCAACTCCAGACTTTTTGTGTGTTCAGTATGGACCATTCGAAGGGAGGCGATCAATTTTCAGCCCTTTATGACTTCATTTGCTATTTTTCATGCATTTAGTGATTTTTTGAGCTAAATGACCCAGAAATTCATAAGCACTACAAATAATCTATGAAAAGGTTGAAAGTTGGCATGGTATCATCATTTCGCCCACATATCAAGTGCTAAAAAGTTGAGAGGGTTACGACAAAAACTGGATGCACTTCGTGTACAAAATGGACAATTTGTTTCGAACTATCACAGTTTCAGACGAAAACTCGCCTATTACAAAGGCATTTTATTTTTTAACTTACTTCAAATCCATACATTTTGTGCGTTCAATATGCACCATTCGAAGGGAGGCCATCAATTTTCAACCCTGTCTGACTTCATTTGCTATTTTTCATGCATTTACTGATTTTTTGAGCTAATTGACCCTGAAATTGATAAGCACTACAAATGAACTCCGAAAAGGTTGAAAGTAGCATGGTATCATCATTTCACACACATAGCTTGTGCTAGAAAGTTGAGATGGTTACGGCAAAAACTAGATGCACTTCGTGTACAATATGGACAATATCTTTCGAAGTATGAAGGTTTAAGACGAAAACTCGCATGTTACAAAGGCATTTCATTTTTTAACTTTTTTCAACTCCAAACTTTTTGTGCGTTAAGTACGCACCATTCAAAGGGAGACAATCAATTTTCAACCCTTTCTGATTTCATTTGCTATTTTACATGCATTTCCTGATTTTTTGAACTAAATGACCCTGAAATTTATAAGCACTACGAATGAACTATGAAAAGGTTGAAAATTGGCATGGTCTCATCATTTCACCCACATTGCATGTGCTAAAATGTTGAGACGGTTACGGCAAAAACTGGATGCACTTCGTGTACAAAATGGACAATCTGTTTCGAACTATCACAGTTTCAGACGAAAACTCGCTTATTACAAAGGCATTTCATTTTTTAACTTATTTCAACTCCATAAATTTTGTGCGTTCAGTAGGCACCATTCGAAGGGAGGCTATCAATTTTCAACCCTTTCTGACTTCATTTGCTATTTTTCATGCATTTACTGATTTTTTGAGCTAAATGACCCTGGAATTGATAAGCACTACAAATGAACTATGAAAAGTTCGAAAGTTGGCATGGTATCATCATTTCACCCACATAGCATGTGCTAAAATGTTGAGAGGGTTATGGCAAGAACTGGATGCAGTTCGCGTACAAAATGGACAATCTGTTTCGAACTATCACAATTTCAGACGAAAACTCGCCTATTACAAAGGCATTTCATTTTTTAACTTATTTCAACTCCATAAATTTTGTGCGTTCAGTATGCACCATTCAAAGGGAGGCCATCAATTTTCAACCCTTTCTGATTTCATTTGCTATTTTTCATGCATTTACTGATTTTTTGAGCTAAATTACCCTGAAATTGATAAGCACTACAAATGAACTATGAAAAGGTTGAAATTGGCATGGTATCATCATTTCACCCACATAGCATGTGCTAAAATATTGAGAGGGTTACGGAAAAACTGGATGCACTGCATGTACAAAAAGGACAATCTGTTTCGAACTATCATAGTTTTAGACGAAAACTCACCTATTACAAAGGCATTTAATTTTGTTAACTTATTTCTACTCCATAAATTTTGTGCGTTCAGTATGCACCATTCAAAGGGAGACCATCAATTTTCCACCCTTTCTGACTTCATTTGCTATTTTTCATGCATTTACTGATTTTTTGAGCTAAATGACCCTGAAATTGATAAGCACTACAAATGAACTCTGAAAAGGTTGAAAGTGGAATGGTATCATCATTTCACCCACATACAATGTGGTAGAAAGTTGAGAGGGTTACCGCAAAAACTAGAAGCACTTCGTGTACAAAATGGACAATCTATTTCGAACTATCACAGTTTCAAACGAAAACTCGCCTATTACCAAGGCTTACCAAGGCATTTCATTTTTTTAACTTATTTCAACTGAATACTTTTTGTGCGTTCAGTATGCACCATTCAAAGGGAGGCCATCAATTTTCAAACCTTTCTGACATCATTTGCTATTTTTCATGCATTTACTGATTTTTTGAGCTAAATGACCCTGAAATTGATAAGCACTACAAATGAACTCTAAAAAGGTTGAAAGTGGCATGGTATCATCATTTCACCCACATAGCATGTGCTAGAAAGTTGAGAGGGTTACGGGAAAACCTGGATACACATCGTGTACAAAATGGACAACTCTTTCGAACTATGAAGGTTTAAGAAGAAAATTCGCATGGTACAAAGGCATTTCATTTTTTAACTTATTTCACCTCCAGACTTTTTGTGCGTTTAGTATGCACCATTCGAAAGGAGGCAATCAATTTTCATCCCTTTATGACTTCATTTGCTATTTTTCATACATTTACGATTTTTTTGATATAAATGACCCTGAACATGATAAGCACTACAAAAGAACTATGAAAAGGTTGAAATTGGCATGGTATCATCATTTCACCCACATAGCATGTGCTAAAATATTGAGAGGGTTACGGCAAAAACTGGATGCACTGCATGTACAAAAAGGACAATCTGTTTCGAACTATCACAGTTTTAGACGAAAACTCGCCTATTACAAAGGCATTTAATTTTGTTAACTTATTTCTACTCCATAAATTTTGTGCGTTCAGTATGCACCATTCAAAGGGAGACCATCAATTTTCAACCCTGTCTGACTTCATTTGCTATTTTTCATGCATTTACTGATTTTTTGAGCTAAATGACCCTGAAATTGATAAGCACTACAAATGAACTCTGAAAAGGTTGAAAGTGGAATGGTATCATCATTTCACCCACATAGCATGTGGTAGAAAGTTGAGAGGGTTACCGCAAAAACTAGATGTACTTCGTGTACAAAACGGACAATCTATTTCGAACTATCACAGTTTCAGACGAAAACTCGCCTATTACCAAGGCATTTCATTTTTTTAACTTATTTCAACTGAATACTTTTTGTGCGTTCAGTAGGCACCATTCGAAGGGAGGCCATCAATTTTCAAACCTTTCTGACATCATTTGCTATTTTTCATGCATTTTACTGATTTTTTGAGCTAAATGACCCTGAAATTGATAAGCACTACAAATGAACTCTAAAAAGGTTGAAAGTGGCATGGTATCATCATTTCACCCTCATAGCATGTGCTAGAAAGTTGAGAGGGTTACGGGAAAACCTGGATACACATCGTGTACAAAATGGACAACTCTTTCGAACTATGAAGGTTTAAGACGAAAATTCGCATGGTACAAAGGCATTTCATTTTTTTAACTTATTTCACCTGCAGACTTTTTGTGCGTTTAGTATGCACCATTCGAAGGGAGGCAATCAATTTTCAACCCTTTATGACTTCATTTGCTATTTTTCATACATTTACGAATTTTTTGATATAAATGACCCTGAACATGATAAGCACTACAAATGAACTATGAAAAGGTTGAAATTGGCATGGTATCATCATTTCACCCACATAGCATGTGCTAAAATATTGAGAGGGTTACGACAAAAACTGGATACACTTCGTGTACAAAATGGATAATCTCTTTCGAAGTATCAGGGTTTCAGACGAAAAGTCGCCTGTTACAAAGGCATTTTTTAACTTATTTCGACTCCTGACCTTTTGTGCATTCAGTATGCACCATTCGAAGGGAGGCCATCAATTTTCAAACCTTTGTGACTTCATTTGCTGTTTTTCATGCATTTACTGATTTTTTGAACTAAATGACCCTGAAATTGATAAGCACTACAAATGAACAATGAAAAGGTTGAAAGTTGGCATGGTATCATCCTTTCACCCACATAGCATGTGCTAAAATGTTGAGAGGGTTACGGCAAAAACTGCATGCACTTCATGTACAAAATGGGCAATCTGTGTCGAACTATCACAGTTTTAGACGAAAACTCGCCTATTACAAAGGCATTTAATTTTGTTAACTTATTTCAACTCCATAAATTTTGTGCGTTGAGTATGCACCATTCAAAGGGAGACCATCAATTTTCGACCCTTTCTAACTTCATTTGCTATTTTTCATGCATTTACTAATTTTTGGAGCTAAATGACCCTGAAATTGATAAGCACCACAAATGAACTCTGAAAAGGTTGAAAGTGGCATGGTATCATCATTTCACCCACATAGCATGTGCTACAAAGTTGAGAGGGTTACGGCAAAAACTGGATGCACTTCGTGTTCAAAATGGACAATCTCTTTCGAAGTGTGAAGGTTTAAGACGAAAAATCACATGTTAGAAAGTCATTTCATTTTTTAACTTATTTCAACTCCAAACTTTTTGTGCGTTAAGTATGCACCATTCGAAGGGAGGCGATCAATTTTAAACCCTTTCTGACTTCATTTGCTATTTTTCATGCATTTACTGATTTTTTGAGCTAAATGACCCTGAAATTGATAAGCACTACAAATGAACTATGAAAAGGTTGAAAGCTGGCATGGTATCATCCTTTCACCCACATTGCATGTGCTAAAATGTTGAGACGGTTACGGCAAAAACTGGATGCACTTCGTGTACAAAATAGACAATCTGTTTCGAACTATCACAAATTCAAACGAAAACTCACCTATTAAAAAGGTATTTCATTTTTTAAACTTATTTCAACTCCATACATTTTGTGCATTCAGTATGCACCATTCTAAGGGACGCCATCAATTTTCAACCCTTTTTGACTTCATTTGCTATTTTTCATACATTTACTGATTTTTTGAGCTAAATGACCCTGAAATTGATAAGCTCTACCAATGAACTCTGAAAAGGTTCAAAGTGGCATGGTATCATCATTTCACCCACATAGCATGTGCTACAAAGTTGAGAGGGTTATGGCAAAAACTGGATGCACTTCGTGTACAAAATGGACAGTCTCGTTCGAAGTATGAAGGTTTAAGACGAAAGCTCGCATGTTACAAAGGCATTTCATTTTTTTAACTTATTTCAACTCCAAACTTTTTATGCGTTTAGTATGCACCATTCGAAGGGAGGCAATGAATTTTCAACCCTTTATGACTTCATTTCCTATTTTTCATGCATTTACTAATTTTTTGAGCTAAATGACCCTGAAATTGATAAGCACTACAAATGAACTATGAAAAGGTTGAAAGCTGGCATGGTATCATCCTTTCACCCACATTGCATGTGCTAAAATGTTGAGACGGTTACGGAAAAAACTGGATGCACTTCGTGTACAAAATAGACAATCTGTTTCGAATTATCACAGTTTCAGACGAAAACTCACCTATTAAAAAGGTATTTCATTTTTTAAACTTATTTCAACTCCATACATTTTGTGCATTCAGTATGCACCATTCGAAGGGAGGCCATCAATTTTCAACCCTTTCTGACTTCATTTGCTATTTTTCATGCATTTACTGACTTTTTGAGCTAAATGACCCTGAAATTGATAAGCACTACAAATGAACTCTAAAAAGGTTGAAAGTGGCATGGTATCATCATTTCACCCACATAGCATGTGCTACAAAGTTGAGAGGGTTACGGCAAAAACTGGATGCACTTCGTGTACAAAATGGACAGTCTCGTTCGAAGTATGAAGGTTTAAGACGAAAGCTCGCATGTTACAAAGGCATTTCATTTTTTTAACCTATTTCAACTCCAAACTTTTTATGCATTTAGTATGCACCATTCGAAGGGAGGCAATGAATTTTCAACCCTTTATGACTTCATTTCCTATTTTTCATGCATTTACTAATTTTTTGAGCTAAATGACCCTGAAATTGATAAGCACTACAAATGAACTATGAAAAGGTTGAAAGCTGGCATGGTATCATCCTTTCACCCACATTGCATGTGCTAAAATGTTGAGACGGTTACGGCAAAAACTGGATGCACTTCGTGTACAAAATAGACAATCTGTTTCGAAATATCACAGTTTCAGACGAAAACTCACCTATTAAAAAGGTATTTCATTTTTTAAACTTATTTCAACTCCATACATTTTGTGCATTCAGTATGCACCATTCGAAGGGAGGCCATCAATTTTCAACCCTTTCTGACTTCATTTGCTATTTTTCATGCATTTACTGACTTTTTGAGCTAAATGACCCTGAAATTGATAAGCACTACAAATGAACTCTGAAAAGGTTGAAAGTGGCATGGTATCATCATTTCACCCACATAGCATGTGCTACAAAGTTGAGAGGGTTACGGCAAAAACTGGATGCACTTCGTGTACAAAATGGACAGTCTCGTTCGAAGTATGAAGGTTTAAGACGAAAGCTCGCATGTTACAAAGGCATTTCAGTTTTTTAACCTATTTCAACTCCAAACTTTTTATGCGTTTAGTATGCACCATTCGAAGGGAGGCAATGAATTTTCAACCCTTTATGACTTCATTTCCTATTTTTCATGCATTTACTAATTTTTTGAGCTAAATGACCCTGAAATTGATAAGCACTGCAAATGAACTATGAAACGGTTGAAAGTTTGCATGGTATCATCATTTCACCCACATAGCATGTGCTAAAATGTTCAGAGGGTTACGACAAAAACTGGATGCACTTCGTGTACAAAATGGACAATCTGTGTCGAACTATCACAGTTTCAGAAGAAAACTCGCCTATAACAAAGGCATTTCATTTTTTAAACTTATTTCAACTCCATATATTTTGTGGGTTCAGTATGCACCATTCGAAGGGAGGCCATAAATTTTCAACCCTTTCTGACTTCATTTGCTATTTTTTCATGCATTTACTGATTTTCTTGAGCTAAATTACCCTGAAATTGATAAGCACTACAAATGAACCATTCGAAGTTGGCATGATATCATCATTTCACCCACATAGCATGTGCTAAAATGTTGAGAGGGTTACGGCAAAAACTGGATGCACATCGTGTACAAAATGGACAATCTGTTTCGAGATATCACATTTTCAGACGAAAACTCGCCTATTACAAAGGCATTTCATTTTTTAACTAATTAAACTCCATACATTTTGTGCGTTCAGTATGCACCATTCGAAGTGAGGCCATCAATTTTCAACCCTTTCTGACTTCATTTGTTATTTTTCATGCATTTACTGATTTTTTGAGCTAAATGACCCTGAAATTGATAAGCACTACAAATGAACTCTGAAAAGGTTGAAAGTGGCATGGTATCATCATTTCACCCACATAGCATGTGCTAGAAAGTTGAGAGGGTTACAGCAAAAACTGGATGCACTTCGTGTACAAAATGGACAATCTCTTTCGAAGTATGAATGTTTAAGACGAAAACTCGCATATTACAAAGGCATTTCATTTTTTAACTTATTTCAACTCCGGACTTTTTTGCGTTTAGTATGCACCATTCAAAGGGAGGCGATCAATTTTCAACCCTTTATGACTTCATTTGCAATTTTTCATGCATTGACTAATTTTTTGAGCTAAATGACCCTGAAATTGATAAGCAATACAAATAAACTATGAAAAGGTTGAAAGTTGGCATGGTATCATGATTTCACCCACATTGCATGTGCTAAAATGTTGAGAGGGTTACGGCAAAAACTGGATGCACTTCATGTACAAAATGGACAATCTGTTTCGAACTATCACAGTTTCAGACGAAAACTCGCCTATTACAAAGGCATTTCATTTTTTTTACTTATTTCAACTCCAGACTTTTTGTGCATTTAGTATGCACCATTTGGAGGGAGGCGATCAATTTTTGACCCTTTATGAATTCATTTGCTATTTTCCATGCATTTACTAATATTTTGAGCTAAATGACCCTGAAATTGATAAGCACTACAAATAAACTATGAAAAGGTTGAAAGTTGTCAAGCTATCATCATTTCACCTACATTGCATGTGCTAAAATGTTGAGAGGGTTACGGCAAAAACTGGATCCACTTCGTGTACAAAATGGACAATCTGTTTTGAACTATCATAGTTTTAGACGAAAACTCGCCTATTAGAATGGCATTTCATTTTTTTAACTTCTTTCAACTCTACATTTTGTGCGTTCAGTATGCACCATTCGAACGGAGGCCATCAATTTTCAACCGTTTCTGACTTCATTTGCTATTTTTCATGCATTTACTGATTTTTTGAGCTAAATGACCCTGAAATTGATATGCACTACAAATGAACTCTGAAAAGGTTGAAAGTGGCATGGTATCATTATTTCACACACATAGAATGTGCTAGAACGTTGAGAGGGTTACGGAAACAATGTCTTTCGAAGTATGAAGGTTTAAGACGAAAACTCACATGTTACAAAGGCATTTCATTTTTTAACCTATTTGAACTCCAGATTTTTGTGCATTTAGTATGCACCATTCGAAGGGAGGCGATCAATTTTCAACCCTTTATGACTTCATTTGCTATATTTCTTCCATTTACAGATTTTTTGAGCTAAATGACCCTAAAATTGATAAGCACTACAAATGAACTCTGAATAGGTTGAAAGTTGGCACAATATGATAATTTCACCCACATATCATGTGATAAAAAGTTGAGAGGGTTACGGCAAAAACTGGATGCACTTCGTGTATAAAATGGACAATCTCTTTCGAAGTATGAAGGTTTAAGACGAAAACTTGCTTGTTACAAAGGCATTTCATTTTTTAACTTATTTCAACACCAAACTTTTTGTGCGTTCAATATGCACCATTCGAAGGGAGGCGATCAATTTTCCAACCTTTATGACTTCATTTGCTATTTTTCATGCATTTACTGATATTTTGAGCTAAATGACCCTGAAATTGATAAGAACTACAAATGAAATCTGAAAAGGTTGGAAGTTGGCATGGTATCATTATTTCGCCCACATAGCATGTGATAAAAAGTTGAGAGGGTTACGGCAAAAACTGGATGCACTTCGTGTACAAAATTGACAATCTATTTCGAAGTATTTGGGCTTGATATGAAACTCACCTATTACAAAGGCATTTCATTTTTTCTAAATTATTGCAACTCCAGACTCTTTTTGTGTTCAGTATGCACCATTTGAAGGGAGGCCATCAATTTTAGACCCTTTCTGACATCATTTTGCATTTTTCAGGCATTTACTGATTTTTTTGAGCTAAATGACCTTGAAATTGATAAGCACTACAAATGAACTCTGAAAAGGTTGAAAGTTGGCATGGTATCATCATTTCACACATATAGCATGTGCTAGGAAGTTGAGAGGTTTACGGAAAAAACTGGATGCACTTCGTGTAAAAAATGGACAATCTCTTTCGAAGTATGAAGGTTTAAGACGAAAACTCGCATGTTACAAAGGCATTTCATTTTTTTAAATTATTTCAACTCCAGACTTTTTGTGCATTCAGTATGCACCATTCGAAGGGAGGCGGTCAATTTTCAAGCCCTTCTGACTTCATTTGCTTTTTTTCATGCATTTACTAATTTTATGAGCTAAATGACCCTGAAATTGATAAGCACTACAAATGAACTATGAAAAGGTAGAAAGTTAGCATGGTGTCATCATTTGACCCACATATCATGTGATAAAAAGTTGAGAGGTTTACGGCAAAAACTGGTTGCACTTCGTTTACAAAATTGACAATCTCTTTCGAAGTATCAGGGTTTAAGACGAAAACTCGCGTGTTACAAAGGCATTTTTTTAACTTATTTCTACTCCAGACTTTTTGTGCATCCAGTATGCACCATTCGAAGGGAGGCCATCAATTTTCAACCCTTTCTGACTTCATTTGCTATTTTTCATGCATTTACTGATTTTTTTTAGCTAAATGACCTTGAAATTGATAAGCACTACAAATGAACTATGGAAAGGTTGAAAGTTGGCATGGTATCAACATTTCACCCACATAGCATGTGCTAAAATGTTGGGAGGGTTACGGCAAAAACTAAATGCACTTCGTGTACAAAATGGACAATCTCTTTCGAAGTATCAGGGTTTCACACGAGAAGTCGCCTGTTACAAAGCCATTTCTTTTTTTAACTTATTTCAACTCTGGACTTTTTGTGCGTTCAGTCTGCACCATTCGAAGGGAGGTCATCAGTTTTCAACCCTTTCTGACTTCATTTGCTATTTTTCATGCATTTACTCATTTTTTTGAGCTAAATGACCCTGAAATTGATAAGCACTACAAATGAACTATGAAAAGGTTGAAAGTTGGCATGGTAACATAATTTAGCCCACATAGCATGTGATAAAAAGTTGAGAGGGTTACACCAAAAACTGGATACAGTTCGTGTACAAAATGGACAATCTCTTTCGAACTATCACAGTTTCACACGAAAACTCGCCTATTACAAAGGCATTTCATTTCTTTAACATATTTCAAGTCCATAATTTTTGTGCATTCAGTAAGCCCCATTCGAAGGGAGGCCATCAATTTTTAACCCTTTCTGATTGCATTTGCTATTTTTCATGCATTTACTGATTTTTGAGCTAAATGACCCTGAAATTCGTAAGCACTACAAATGAACTCTGAAAAGGTTGGAAGTTGGCATGGTATCATCATTTCGCCCACATAGCATGTGATAAAAAGTTGAGAGGGTTACAGCCAAAACTGGATGCACTTCGTGTACAAAATGGACAATCTCTTTCGAAGTATCAGGTTTTAAGAGAAAAACTCGCCTGTTACAAAGGCATTTCTTTTTTTCTAACTTATTTCAACTCGAGACTTTTCGTGCATTCAGTATGCACCATTCGCAGGAAGGCCATCAATTTTTAACCCTTTCTGACTGCATTTGCTTTTTTTCATGCATTTACTGATTTTTAAGCTAAATGACCCTGAAATTGATAAGCACTACAAATGAACTCTGAAAAGGTTGGAAGGTGGCATGGTATCATCATTTCGCCCACATAGCATGTGATAAAAAGTTGAGAGGGTTACACCAAAAACTGGATGCACTTCGTGTACAAAATGGACAATCTATTTCGAAGTATTAGGGTTTGATATGAAAACTCACCTATTACAAAGGCATTTCATTTTTTCTAACTTACTGCAACTCCACACTTTTTGTGCGTTTAGTATGCACCATTCGAAGGGAGGACAGCAATTTTCAACCCTTTCTGACATCATTTTCCATTTTTCATGCATTTACTGATTTTTTTGAGCTAAATGACCTTGAAATTGGTAAGCACTACAAATGAACTCTGAAAAGGTTGAAAGTTGGCATGGTATCATCATTTCACCCACATAGCTTGTGCTAGAAAGTTGATAGGTTTACGGAAAAAACTGGATGCACTTCGTGGACAAAATGGACAATCTCTTTCGAAGTATGAAGGTTTAAGACGAAAACTCGCATGTTACAAAGGCATTTCATTTCTTAACTTATTTCAACCCCAGACTGTTTGTGCGTTCAGTATGCACCATTCAAAGGGAGGCGATCAATTTTCAAGCCTTTCTGACTTCATTTGCTATTTTTCATGCATTTACTGATTTTTTGAGCTAAATGACCCTCAAATTGATAAGCACAACAAATGAACTCTGAAAAGGTAGAAAGTTGGCATGGTATCATCATTTGACCCACATATCATGTGATAAAAAGTTGAGAGGTTTACGGCAAAAACTGGATGCACTTTGTGTACAAAATTGACAATCTCTTTCGAAGTATCAGGTTTTAAGAGAAAAACTCGCCTGTTACAAAGGCATTTCTTTTTTTCTAACTTATTTCAACTCGAGACTTTTCGTGCATTCAGTATGCACCATTCGCAGGAAGGCCATCAATTTTTAACCCTTTCTGACTGCATTTGCTTTTTTTCATGCATTTACTGATTTTTAAGCTAAATGACCCTGAAATTGATAAGCACTACAAATGAACTCTGAAAAGGTTGGAAGGTGGCATGGTATCATCATTTCGCCCACATAGCATGTGATAAAAAGTTGAGAGGGTTACACCAAAAACTGGATGCACTTCGTGTACAAAATGGACAATCTATTTCGAAGTATTAGGGTTTGATATGAAAACTCACCTATTACAAAGGCATTTCATTTTTTCTAACTTACTGCAACTCCACACTTTTTGTGCGTTTAGTATGCACCATTCGAAGGGAGGACAGCAATTTTCAACCCTTTCTGACATCATTTTCCATTTTTCATGCATTTACTGATTTTTTTGAGCTAAATGACCTTGAAATTGGTAAGCACTACAAATGAACTCTGAAAAGGTTGAAAGTTGGCATGGTATCATCATTTCACCCACATAGCTTGTGCTAGAAAGTTGATAGGTTTACGGAAAAAACTGGATGCACTTCGTGGACAAAATGGACAATCTCTTTCGAAGTATGAAGGTTTAAGACGAAAACTCGCATGTTACAAAGGCATTTCATTTCTTAACTTATTTCAACCCCAGACTGTTTGTGCGTTCAGTATGCACCATTCAAAGGGAGGCGATCAATTTTCAAGCCTTTCTGACTTCATTTGCTATTTTTCATGCATTTACTGATTTTTTGAGCTAAATGACCCTCAAATTGATAAGCACAACAAATGAACTCTGAAAAGGTAGAAAGTTGGCATGGTATCATCATTTGACCCACATATCATGTGATAAAAAGTTGAGAGGTTTACGGCAAAAACTGGATGCACTTTGTGTACAAAATTGACAATCTCTTTCGAAGTATCAGGGTTTAAGACGAAAACTCGCCTGTTACAAAGGCATTTTTTTAACTTATTTCAACTCCAGACTTTTTGTGCATCCAGTATGCACCATTCGAAGGGAGGCCATCAATTTTCAACCCTTTTTGACTTCATTTGCTATTTTTCATGCATTTACTGATTTTTTTAGCTAAATGACCCTGAAATTGATAAGCCCTACAAATGAACTATGAAAAGGTTGAAAGTTGGCATGGTATAATCATTTCACCCACATAACACGTGCTAAAATGTTGGGAGGATTACGGCAAAAAATGAATGCACTTCGTGTACAAAATGGACAATCTCTTTCGAAGTATCAGGGTTTCAGACGAAAAGTCGCCTGTTACAAAGGCATTTCATTTTTTTCTAACTTATTGCAACTCCAGACTTTTTTTGCGTTCAGTATGCACCATTTGAAGGGAGGCCATCAATTTTAAACCCTTTGTGACATCATTCTCCATTTTTCATGCATGTACTTATTTTTTTGAGCTAAATGAACCTTAAATTGATAAGCACTACAAATGAACTCTGAAAAGGTTGAAAGTTGGCATGGTATCATCATTTCACCCACATAGCATGTGCTAGAATGTTGAGAGGTTTACGCAAAAAACTGGATGCACTTCCTGTGCAAAATGGATAATCTCTTTCGAACTATGAAGGTTTAAGACGAAAACTCGCATGTTACAGAGGCATTTCATTTTTTTAACTTATTTAAACTCCAGACTTTTTTTGCGTTCAGTATGCACCATTCGAAGGGAGGCCAGCAATTTTCAAGCCTTTCTGACTTCATTTGCTATTTTTCATGCATTTACTCATTTTTTGAGCTACATGACCCTGAAATTGGTAAGCACTACAAATGAACTCTGAAAAGGTTGAAAGTTGGCATGGTATCATCATTTGACCCACATAGCTTGTGCTAGAAAGTTGAGAGGTGTACGGCGAAAACTGGATGCACTTCGTGCACAAAATGGACAATCTCTTTCGAAGTATGAAGGTTTAAGACGAAAACTCGCATGCTACAAAGGCATTTCGTTTTTTAACTTATTTCAACTCCAGACTGTTTGTGCGTTCAGTATGCACCATTCGAAGGGAGGCCATCAATTTTCAACCCTTTCTGAGTTCATTTGCTATTTTTCATGCATTTACTGATTTTTTTTTGAGCTAACTGACCCTGAAATTGATAAGCACTACAAATGAATTATGAAAATGTTGAAAGTTGGCATGGTATCAACATTTCACCCACATAGCATGTGCTAAAATGTTGGGAGGGTTACGGAAAAAACTGGATGCACTTCGTGTACAAAATGGGCAATCTCTTTCAAAGTATCAGGGTTTCAGACGAAAAGTCGCCTGTTACAAAGCCATTTCATTTTTCAACTTATTTCAACTCTAGACTTTTTGTCCATTCGGTCTGCACCATTCGAAGGGAGGTCATCAATTTTTAACCCTTTCTGACTTCATTTGCTATTTTTCATGCATTTACTCATTTTTTTGAGCTAAATGACCCTGAAATTGATAGGCACTACAAATGAACTATGAATAGGTTGAAAGTTGGCATGGTAACATCATTTCACCCACATAGCATGTGCTAAAAGTTGAGAGGGTTACGACAAAAACTGGATGCACTTCGTGTACAAAATGGACAATCTCTTTCGAACTATCACAGTTTCACACGAAAACTCGCCTGTTACAAAGGCATTTAGTTTTTTAACATATTTCAACTCCATACTTTTTGTGCATTCAGTAAGCCCCATTCGAATGGAGGCCATCAATTTTCAACCCTTTGTGACTGCATTTGCTATTTTTCATGCATTTACTGATTTTTTGAGCTCAATGACCCTGAAATTGATAAGCACTAAAAATGGCTCTGAAAAGGTTGGAAGTTGGCATGGTATCATCATTTTGCAAACATAGCATGTGATAAAAAGTTGAGACGGTTACACCAAAAACTGGATGCACTTCGTGTACAAAATGGACAATCTATTTCGAAGTATTAGGGTTTGATGTGAAAACTCACCTATTACAAAGGCATTTCATTTTTTCTAACTTATTGCAACTCCACACTTTTTTTGCGTTTAGTATGCACCATTCGAAGGGAGGCCAGCAATTTTCAACCCTTTCTGACATCATTTTCCATTTTTCATGCATTTACTGATTTTTTTGAGCTAAATGACCTTGAAATTGATAAGCACTACAAATGAACTCTGAAAAGGTTGAAAGTTGGCATGGTATCATCATTTCACCCACATAGCTTGTGCTAGAAAGTTGAGAGGTCTACGGAAAAAATTGGATGCACTTCGTGCACAAAATGGACAATCTCTTTCGAAGTATGAAGGTTTAAGACGAAAACTCGCATGTTACAATGGCATTTCATTTTTTAACTTATTTCAACTCCAGACTGTTTGTGCGTTCAGTATGCACCATTCAAAGGGAGGCGATCAATTTTCAAGCCTTTCTGACTTCATTTGCTATGTTTCATGCATTTACTAATTTTTTGAGCTAAATGACCCTGAAATTGATAAGCACTACAAATGAACTCTGAAGAGGTAGAAAGTTGGCATGGTATTATAATTTCACCCACATAGCATGTGCTAAAATGTTGGGAGGGTTATGGCAAAAACTGAATGCACTTCGTGTACAAAATGGACAATCTCTTTCGAAGTATCAGGGTTTCAGACGAAAAGTCGCCTGGTACAAAGCCATTTCATTTTTTAACTTATTTATACTCTAGACTTTTTGTGCATTCAGTCTGCACCATTCGAAGGGAGGTCATCAATTTTCGACCCTTTCTGACTTCATTTGCTATTTTTCATGCATTTACTGATTTTTTTTGAGCTAAATGACCCTGAAATTGATAAGCACTACAAATGAACTATGAAAAGGTTGAAAGTTCGCATGGTACGTCATTTCACCCACATAGCTTGTGCTAAAAACTTGAGAGGGTTACGACAAAAACTGGCTGCACTTCGTGTACAAAATGGACAATCTCTTTCGAACTATCATAGTTTCACACGAAAACTCGCCTGTTACAAAGGCATTTCATTTCTTTAACATATTTCAAGTCCATACTTTTTGTGCATTCAGTAAGCCCCATTCGAAGGGAGGCCATCAATTTTTAACCCTTTCTGACTGCATTTGCTATTTTTCATGCATTTACTAATTTTTGAGCTAAATGACCCTGAAATGGATAAGCACTACAAACGAAATATGAAAAGGTTGAAAGTTGGCATGGTATCATCATTTCGCCCACATAGCATGTGATAAAAAGTTGAGAGGGTTACAACAAAAACTGGATGCAGTTCGTGTACAAAATGGACAATCTATTTCGAAGTATTAGGGTTTGATACGAAAACTCACATATTACAAAGGCATTTCATTTTTTCTAACTTATTGCAAATCTAGACTTTTTTTGCGCTCAGTATGCACCATTTGAAGGGAGGCCGTCAATTTTAAACCCTTTCTGACATCATTTTCCATTTTTCATGCATGTACTTATTTTTTTGAGCTAAATGAACTTGAAATTGACAACCACTACAAATGAACTCCGAAAAGGTTGAATGTTGGCATGGTATCATCATTTCACCCACATAGCATGTGCTAGAAAGTTGAGAGGTTTACGAAAAAAACTGGATGCACTTCCTGTGCAAAATGGACAATCTCTTTCGAACTATGAAGGTTTAAGACGAAAACTCGCATGTTACAAAGGCATTTCACTTTTTTAACTTATTTAAACTCCAGACTTTTTGTGCGTTCAGTATGCACCATTCGAAGGGAGGCGGTCAATTTTCAAGCCTTTCTGACTTCATTTGCTATTTTTCATGAATTTACTCATTTTTTGATCTACATGACCCTGAAATTGATAAGCACTACAAATGAACTCTGAAAAGGTAGAAAGTTGGCATGGTATCATCATTGGACCCACATATCATGTGATAAAAATTTGAGAGGTGTACGGCAAAAACTAGATGCACTTCGTGTACAGAATTGGCTATCCCTTTCGAAGTATCAGGATTTAAGACGAAAACTCGCTTGTTACAAAGGCATTTCATTTTTTTAAATTATTTCAACTCCACACTTTTTATGCATTCAGTACGCACCATTCGAAGGGAGGCCATCAATTTTCAACCCTTTCTGACTTCATTTGCTATTTTTCATGCATTCACTGATTTTTTTTGAGCTAAATGACCCTGAAATTGATAAGGACTACAACTGAACTATGAAAAGGTTGAAAATTGGCATTGTATCATCGTTTCACCCACATATCATGTGCTAAAATGATGGGAGGGTTACGCCAAAAACTGCATGCACTTCGTGTACGACATTGACAATCTCTTTCGAAGTATCAGGGTTTAAGACGAAAACTCGCGTGTTACAAAGATATTCCATTTTTTAACTTATTTCAACTCCAGACTTATTGTGCATTCAGTATGCACCATTCGAAGGGAGGCCATCAATTTTCAAGCCTTTCTGAGTTTATTTGCTATTTTTCATGCATTTACTGATTTTTTTGAGCTAAATGACCCTGAAATTGATAAGCACTACAAATGAACTATGAAAAGGTTGAAAGTTGGCATGGTATCAACATTTCACCCACATAGCATGTGCTAAAATGTTGGGAGGGTCACGGAAAAAGTGGATGCACTTCGTGTACAAAATGGGCAATCTCTTTCGAAGTATCAGGGTTTCAGACGAAAAGTCGCCTATTACAAAGCCATTTCATTTTTTAACTTATTTCAACTCTAGACATTTTGTGCATTCGGTCTGCACCATTCGAAGGGAGGTCATCAATTGTCAACCCTTTCTGACTTCATTTGCTATTTTTCATGCATTTACTGATTTTTTTTGAGCTAAATGACCCTGAAATTGATAAGCACTACAAATGAACTATGAAAAGGTTGAAAGTTGGCATGGTACATCATTTCACCCACATAGCATGTGCTAAAAAGTTGAGAGGGTTACGACAAAAACTGGCTGCACTTCGTGTACAAAATGGACAATCTCTTTCGAACTATCACAGTTTCACACGAAAACTCGCCCATTACAAAGGCATTTCATTTCTTTAACATATTTCAAGTCCATACTTTTTGTGCATTCAGTAAGCCCCATTCGAAGGGAGGCCATCAATTTTTAACCCTTTCTGACTGCATTTGCTATTTTTCATGCATTTACTGATTTTTGAGCTAAATGACCCTGAAATTGATAAGCACTACAAATGAACTCTGAAAAGGTTGGAAGTTGGCATGGTATCATCATTTCGCCCACATAGCATGTGATAAAAAGTTGAGAGGGTTACAGCCAAAACTGGATGCACTTGGTGTACAAAATGGACAATCTCTTTCGAAGTATCAGGGTTTAAGACAAAACCTCGCTTGTTACAAAGGCATTCCATTTTTTCTAACTTATTTCAACTCGAGACTTTTCGTGCATTCAGTATGCACCATTCACAGGAAGGCCATCAATTTTCAACCCTTTCTGACTCCATTTGCTATTTTTCATGCATTTACTGATTTTTTTTGAGCTAAATGACCCTAAAATTGATAAGCACTACAAATGAACTATGAAAAGGTTGAAACTTGGCATGGTATCATCATTGGACCCACATATCATGTGATAAAAATTTGAGAGGTGTACGGCAAAAACTAGATGCACTTCGTGTACAGAATTGGCTATCCCTTTCGAAGTATCAGGATTTAAGACGAAAACTCGCTTGTTACAAAGGCATTTCATTTTTTTAAATTATTTCAACTCCACACTTTTTATGCATTCAGTACGCACCATTCGAAGGGAGGCCATCAATTTTCAACCCTTTCTGACTTCATTTGCTATTTTTCATGCATTCACTCATTTTTTTTGAGCTAAATGACCCTGAAATTGATAAGGACTACAACTGAACTATGAAAAGGTTGAAAATTGGCATTGTATCATCGTTTCACCCACATATCATGTGCTAAAATGATGGGAGGGTTACGCCAAAAACTGCATGCACTTCGTGTACGACATTGACAATCTCTTTCGAAGTATCAGGGTTTAAGACGAAAACTCGCGTGTTACAAAGATATTCCATTTTTTAACTTATTTCAACTCCAGACTTATTGTGCATTCAGTATGCACCATTCGAAGGGAGGCCATCAATTTTCAAGCCTTTCTGAGTTTATTTGCTATTTTTCATGCATTTACTGATTTTTTTGAGCTAAATGACCCTGAAATTGATAAGCACTACAAATGAACTATGAAAAGGTTGAAAGTTGGCATGGTATCAACATTTCACCCACATAGCATGTGCTAAAATGTTGGGAGGGTCACGGAAAAAGTGGATGCACTTCGTGTACAAAATGGGCAATCTCTTTCGAAGTATCAGGGTTTCAGACGAAAAGTCGCCTATTACAAAGCCATTTCATTTTTTAACTTATTTCAACTCTAGACATTTTGTGCATTCGGTCTGCACCATTCGAAGGGAGGTCATCAATTGTCAACCCTTTCTGACTTCATTTGCTATTTTTCATGCATTTACTGATTTTTTTTGAGCTAAATGACCCTGAAATTGATAAGCACTACAAATGAACTATGAAAAGGTTGAAAGTTGGCATGGTACATCATTTCACCCACATAGCATGTGCTAAAAAGTTGAGAGGGTTACGACAAAAACTGGCTGCACTTCGTGTACAAAATGGACAATCTCTTTCGAACTATCACAGTTTCACACGAAAACTCGCCCATTACAAAGGCATTTCATTTCTTTAACATATTTCAAGTCCATACTTTTTGTGCATTCAGTAAGCCCCATTCGAAGGGAGGCCATCAATTTTTAACCCTTTCTGACTGCATTTGCTATTTTTCATGCATTTACTGATTTTTGAGCTAAATGACCCTGAAATTGATAAGCACTACAAATGAACTCTGAAAAGGTTGGAAGTTGGCATGGTATCATCATTTCGCCCACATAGCATGTGATAAAAAGTTGAGAGGGTTACAGCCAAAACTGGATGCACTTGGTGTACAAAATGGACAATCTCTTTCGAAGTATCAGGGTTTAAGACAAAACCTCGCTTGTTACAAAGGCATTCCATTTTTTCTAACTTATTTCAACTCGAGACTTTTCGTGCATTCAGTATGCACCATACACAGGAAGGCCATCAATTTTCAACCCTTTCTGACTCCATTTGCTATTTTTCATGCATTTACTGATTTTTTTTGAGCTAAATGACCCTAAAATTGATAAGCACTACAAATGAACTATGAAAAGGTTGAAAGTTGGCATGGTATCATCATTTCACCCACATAGCATGTGATAAAAAGTTGAGAGGGTTATGGCAAAAACTGGATGCACTTCGTGTACAAAATGGACAATCTCTTTCCAAGTATCACGGTTTAAGACGAAAACTCGCCTGTTACAAAGGCATTTCATTTTTTCTAGCTTACTTCAACTTGAGAATTTTTGTGCGTTCAGTATGCACCATTCGTAGGGAGGCCATCAATTTTCAACCCTTTCTGAGTCCATTTCCTATTTTTTATGCATTTACTGATTTTTTGAGCTAAATGACCCTGAAATTGATAAGCACTACAAATGAACTATGAAAAGGTTGGAAGTTGGCATGGTATTATCATTTCACCCACATAGCATGTGATAAAAAGTTGAGAGGGTTATGGCAAAAACTGGATGCACTTCATGTACAAAATGGACAATCTCTTTCGAAGTATCACGGTTTAAGACGAAAGCTCGCCTGTTACAAAGGCATTTCATTTTTTCTAGCTTACTTCAACTCGAGAATTTTTGTGCATTCAATATGCACCATTCGCAGGGAGGCCATCTATTTTCAACCCTTTCTGACTTCATTTGCTATTTTTCATGCATTTACTAATTTTGTTGCGCTAAGTGACCCTGAAATTGATAAGCACTATCAATGAACTATGAAAAGGTTGAAAGTTGGCATGGTATCACCATTTCACCCACATAGCATGTGCTAAAATGTTGGGAGGGTTACGGCAAAAACTGGATGCACTTCGTGTACAAAATGGACAATCTCTTACAAAGTATCAGGGTTTCACACGAAAAGTCGCCTGTTACAAAGGCATTTCATTTTTTAACTTATTTCAACTCCAGCTTTTTGTCCATTTGGTATGCACCATTCGAAGGGAGGCCATCAATTTTCAACCCTTTCTGACTTCATTTGCTATTTTTATGCATTTACTGATTTTTTGAGCTAAATGACCGTGAAATTTATAAGAACTACAAATGAACTCTGAAAAGATTGTAAGTTGGCATGGTATCATCATTTCACCCACATAGCATGTGCTAGAGAGTTGAGAGGGTTTCTGCAAAAATTGGATGCACTTCGTGTATAAAATGGACAATCTCTTTCGAAGTATGAAAGTATAACACGAAAACTCGCAAGTTCAAAGGCATTTCAATTTTTTAACTTATTTCAACTCTAGACTTTTTGTGCATTTGGTATGTACCATTCGTAGGGAGGCCATCAATTTTCAACCCTTTGTGACTTCATTTGCTAATTTTCATACTCATTTTTTTGAGATAAATGACCCTGAAATTGATAAGAACTACAAATGAACTCTGAAAAGGTTGAAAGTTGGCATGGTATAATCATTTCACCCACACAGCATGTGCTAAAAACTGGATGAACTTCGTGTACGAAATGGACAATCTCTTTTGAAGTATGAAGGTTTAAGACAAAAGCTCGCGTGTTACAAAGGGATTTCATTTTTTAACTTATTTCAACTCCATACTTTTAGTGCGTCCAGTATGCACCATTCGAAGGGAGGCCATTAATTTTCAACCCTTTCTGACTTCCTTTGCTATTTTTCATGCATTTACAGATTTTTTGAGCTGAATGACCGTGAAATTGATAAGAACTAAAAATGAACTCTGAAAAGGTTGTAAGTTGGCATGGTATCATCATTTCACCCACATAGCATGTGCTAGAGAGTTGAGAGGGTTTCTGCAAAAATTGGATGCACTTCGTGTATAAAATGGACAATCTCTTTCGAAGTATGAAGGTTTAAGACGAAAACTCCCAAGTTCAACGGCATTTCATTTTTTAACTTATTTCAACTCCAGTCTTTTTGTGTGTTCAGTATGCGCCATTCGAAGGGAGGCGATCAATTTTCAACCCTTTCTGCCTTCATTTGCTATTTTTCATGCATTTACTAATGTTTTGAGCTGAATGACCCTGAAATTGACAAGAACTACAAATGAACTCTGAAAAGGTTGTAAGTTGGCATGGTATCATCATTTCACCCACATAGCATGTGCTAGAGAGTTGAGAGGGTTTCTTCAAAAATTGGATGCACTTCGTGTATAAAATGGACAATCTCTTTCGAAGTATGAAGGTTTAAGACGAAAACTCGCAAGTTCAAAGGCATCTCATTTTTTAACTTATTTCAACTCCATACTCGCAAGTTCAATGACCCTCAAATTGATAAGAACTACAAATGAACTCTGAAAAGGTTGAAAGTTGGCATGGTATCATCATTTCGCCCACATAGCATGTGCTAAAAAGTTGAGAGGGTTATGGCAAAAACTAGATGCACTTCGTTTACAAAATGGACAATCTCTTTCGAAGCATCTGGGTTTAAGGCGAAAACTCGCCTGTTACAAAGGCATTTCATTTTTTAACTTATTTCAACTACAGACTTGTTGTGCATTCAGTATGCACCATTCGAAGGGATGACATCAATTTTCAACCCTTTCTGACTTCATTTGCTATTTTTCATGCATTTACTGATTTTTTTGAGCTAAATGACCCTGAAATTGTTAAGCACTAGAAATGAACTCTGAAAAGGTTGAAAGTTGGCATGGTATCATCATTTCACCCACATAGCATGTGCTAAAATGTTGGGAGGGTTATGGCAAAAACTGAATGCACTTCGTGTACAAAATGGACAATCTCTTTCGAAGTATTAGGGTTTCGGATGAAAATTCGCCTGTTACAAGGGCATTTCATTTTTTAAACTTATTTCAACTCCAGAATTTTTGTGCATTTTGTATGCACCATACGAACCCTTTCTGACTTCATTTGCTATTTTTCATGCATTTACTGATTTTTTGAGCTAAATGACCCCGAAATAGATAAGCACTACAAATGAACTCTAAAAAGGTTGAAAGATGGCATGGTATCATCATTTCACCCACATAGCATATGCTAAATGTTGAGAGGGTGACGTCAAAAACTGGATGCAATTTGTGTACAAAATGGACAATCTCTTTCGAAGTATCAAAGTATCAGACGAAAAGTCACCTGTTACAAAGGCATTTCATTTTTTAACTTATTTCAACTCTAGACTTTTTGTGCATTCGGTATGGACCATTAGAAGGGAGGTCATCAATTTTCAACCTTTCTCACTTCATTTGCTATTATTCATGCATTTACCAATTTGTTTGAGTTAAATGACCCGGAAATTGATAAGCACTACAAATGAACTATGGAAAGGTTGAAAGTTGGCATGGTATCATCATTTCACCCACATATCATGTGATAAAATTTGAGAGGGTTACGGCAAAAACTAGACGCACTTCGTTTACAAAATGGACAATCTCTTGCGAAACATCAGGGTTTAAGACGAAAACTCGCCTATTACAAAGGCATTTCATTTTTTAACTTATTTCAACTACAAACTTTTTGTGCATTCAGTACGCACCATTCGAAGGGAGGCCATCAATTTTAAACCCTTTCTGACTTCATTTGCTATTTTTCATGCATTTACTGATTTTGTGAGCTAAATGACCCTGAAATTGATAAGCACTACAAATTAATTCTGAAAAGGTTGAAAGTTGGCATGGTATCATCATTTCACCCAGATAGCACGTGCTAAAATGTTGAGAGCGTTACGGCAAAAACTGGATGCACTTCGTTTAGAAAATTGACAATCTCTTTCGAAGTATTAGGGTTTAAGACTAAAACTCGCGTGTTACAAAGACATTTCATTTTTTTAACTTATTTCAATTCCAGAATTTTTGTGCATTCAGTATGCACCATTCGAAGGGAGGTCATTAATTTTCAACCCTTTCAGACTTCATTTGCTATTTTCATGCATTTACTGATTTTTTGAGCTAAATGACCCTCAAATAGATAAGCACTACAAATGAACTATGAAAAGGTTGAAAGTTGGCATGGTATCATCATTTCACCCACATAGCATCTGCTACAATGTTGAGAGGGTTAAGCCAAAAACTGGATGCACTTCGTGTACAAAATGGACAATCTCTTTCGAAGTATCAGGGTTTCAGACGAAAAGACGCATGTTACAAAGGCTTTTCATTTTATAACTTATCTCAACTCCAGAGTTTTTGTGCATTCAGTATGCACCATTCGAAGGGAGGCCATCAATTTTCAACCCTTTCTGACTTCATTTGCTATTTTCATGCATTTATTGATTTGTTTAAGCGAAATGACCCTGAAATTGATCAGAACTACAAATGAACTCTGAAATGGTTCAAAGTTCGCATGGTATAATCATTTCACCCACATAGCATGTGCTAAAAATTGAGAGGGTTACGGCAAAAACTGGATGCGTTTCGTGTACAAAATGGACAATCTCTTTCGAACTATCACAGTTTAAGACGAAAACTTGCCTGTTACAATGGCATTTCATTTTTTTAACTTATTTCAACTCCATACTTTTGTGCGTTCAGTATGCACCATTCGAAGGGAGGCCATCAATTTTCAAACCTTTCTGACTTCATTTGCTATTTTTCATGCATTTACTGATTTTTGAGCTAAATGACCCTGAAAATCATAAGCACTACAAATGAACTCTGAAAAGGTTGAAAGTTGGCATGGTATCATCATTTCACCAACATATCATGTGCTAGAATGTTGAGAGGGGTACGGCAAAAATTGGATGCACTTCATGTACAAAATGGACAATCTCTTTCGAAGTATCAGGGTTTAAGATGAAAACTCGCATGTTAGAAAGGCGTTTCATTTTTTTAACTTATTTCAACTCCAGACTTTTTGTGCATTCAATATGCACCATTTGAAGGGAGGCCATCAATTTTCAACCCTTTCTGACTTCATTTGCTATTTTTCATGCATTTACTCCTTTTTTGAGCTAAATGACCCTGAAATTGATAAGCACTACAAACGAAATATGAAAAGGTTGAAAGTTGGCATGGTATCATCATTTCACCCACATAGCATCTTCTAAAATGTTGAGAGGGTTACGGCAAAAACTGGATGCACTTCGTGTACAAAATGGACAACCTCTTTCGAATTATCAAGGTTTCATACGAAAAGACGCCAGTTACAAAGGCATTTCATTTTATAACTTATTTAACCTCCAGACTTTTTGTGCATTCGGTACGCACCATTCGAAGGGAGGCCATCAATTTTCAACCCCTTCTGACTTCATTTGTTATTTTTCATGCATTTACTGATTTTTTTGAGCGAAATGACCCTGAAATTGATCAAAACTACAAATGAACTCTGAAAAGGTTCAAACTTGGCATGGTATAATCATTTCACCCACATAGCATGTGCTAAAAAGTTGAGAGGGTTACGGCAAAAACTGGATGCATTTCATGTACAAAATGGACAATCTCTTTCGAACTATCAGAGTTTAAGACGAAAACTCGCCTGTTACAATGGCATTTCATTTTTTTAACTTATTTCAACTCCATACTTTTTGTGCGTTCAGTATGCACCATTCAAAGGGAGGCCATCAATTTTCAAACCTTTCCGACTTCATTTGCTATTTTTCATGCATTTACTGAGTTTTGAGCTAAATGACCCTGAACTTGATAAGCACTCCAAAAGAACTCTGAAAAGGTTGAAAGTTGGCATGGTATCATCATTTCACCCACATAGCATGTCCTAGAAAGTTGACAGGGTTACGGCACAAACTAGATGCACTTCATGTACAAAATGGACAATCTCTTTCGAAGTATCAGGGTTTAAGATGAAAACTCGCATGTTAGAAAGGCGTTTTATTTTTTTAACTTATTTCAACTCCAGACTTTTTGTGCATTCAATATGCACCATTTGAAGGGAGGCCATCAATTTTCAACCCTTTCTGACTTCATTTGCTATTTTTCATGCATTTACTCCTTTTTTGAGATAAATGACCCTGAAATTGATAAGCACTACAAACGAAATATGAAAAGGTTGAAAGTTGGCATGGTATCATCATTTCACCCACATAGCATCTTCTAAAATGTTGAGAGGGTTACGGCAAAAACTGGATGCACTTCGTGTACAAAATGGACAATCTCTTTCGAATTATCAAGGTATCAGACGAAAAGACGCCAGTTACAAAGGCATTTCATTTTATAACTTATTTAACCTCCAGACTTTTTGTGCATTCGGTACGCACCATTCGAAGGGAGGCCATCAATTTTCAACCCTTTCTGACTTCATTTGTTATTTTTCATGCATTTACTCATTTTTTTGAGCGAAATGACCCTGAAATTGATCAGAACTACAAATGAACTCTGAAAAGGTTCAAAGTTGGCATGGTATAACCATTTCACCCACATAGCATGTGCTAAAAAGTTGAGAGGGTTACGGCAAAAACTGGATGCATTTCATGTACAAAATGGACAATCTCTTTCGAACTATCACAGTTTAAGACGAAAACTCGCCTGTGACAATGGCATTTCATTTTTTAACTTATTTCAACTCCATACTTTTTGTGCGTTCAGTATGCACCATTCGAAGGGAGGCCATCAATTTTCAAACCTTTCCGACTTCATTTGCTATTTTTCATGCATTTACTGAGTTTTGAGCTAAATGACCCTGAACTTGATAAACACTCCAAACGAACTCTGAAAAGGTTGAAAGTTGGCATGGTATCATCATTTCACCCACATAGCATGTGCTAGAAAGTTGACAGGGTTACGGCAAAAATTGGATGCACTTCATGTACAAAATGGACAATCTCTTTCGAAGTATCAGGGTTTAAGACGAAAACTCGCATGTTAGAAAGGCATTTCATTTTTTAACTTATTTCAACTCTAGACTTTTTGTGCGTTCAATATGCACCATTTGAAGGGAGGCCATCAATTTTCAACCCTTTCTGACTTCATTTGCTATTTTTCATGCATTCACTCCTTTTTTGAGCTAAATGACCGTGAAATTTATAAGAACTACAAATGAACTCCCAACAGGTTGAAAGTTGACATGGAATCATCATTTCACCCACATAGCATGTGCCAAAAAGTTGAGAGGGTTACGGCAAAAACTGGATGCACTTCCTGTATAAAGTGGACAATGTCTTTCGAAGTATCAGGGTTTAAGACGAAAACTCGCGTGTTACAAAGGCATTTCATTTTTTAACTGATTTCAACTGTAGACTTTTTGTGCATTCAGTATGCACCATTTGAAGGGAGGCCATCAATTTTCAACCCTTTCTGACTTCATTTGCTATGTTTCATGCATTTACTGATTTTTTTGAGCTAAATGACCCTAACATTGATAAGCACTACAAATGAAATCTGAAATGGTTGAAAGTTGGCATGGTATCATCATTTCACACACACAGCATGTGCTAAAAAGTTGAGAGGGTTACGGCAAGAACTGGATGCACTTCGTTTACAAAATGGTTATCTCTTTCGAAGTATTAGGGTTTCAGACGAAAGCTCACCTGTTACAAAGGCATTTCATTTTTTAAACTTATTTCAACTCTAGAATTTTTGTGCGTTTAGTATGCACCATTCAAAGGGAAGCCATCAATTTTCAACCCTTTCTGAGTCCATTTGCTATTTTTGATGCATTTACTGATTTTTCTTGAGCTAAATGACCCTAAAATTGATAAGCACTACAAATGAACTCTGAAAAGGTTGAAATTTAGCATTGTATCATAATTTCACCCACACAGCATGTGTTACAAAGTTGAGATGGTTACGGCAAAAACTGGATGCACTTCGTGTACAAAATGGACAATCGCTTCCGAAGTATGAGTATTTCAGACGAAAAACTCGCTTGTCACAAAGGCATTTAATTTTTTAAATAACCTAAGAATTACCAAATTGTATATAATGATAAAACACGATAATATTAAACAGTAAAGAAAAGAATTACTGGAAAATCTATTTTTAAAGTAAAGTTATTCACAAACTAGTGATTCACACAAATTTAAAATAGTTCAAATTTAAACTATTCCAATTTGAAAACTACTGCTATTAACAGAAAGTTTATAATTTTTTTGACCTAACACAAAAAGATTCACTTATTAACTCTCAATAAAGCACAGAAAAACTCAGAAACAAAAGAAAATAAATAAAGCAAAAAATTAAAAATTAAAAATAAATTAAAAAAATCCCGCCTACTGGGCCGCCACGGCGTGACATATGACTAGAAACCCAACCTGGGCCAGGACACAGGCCCGCAAGGCCCTGTAGGCCCACAAGGAATTGTGGCAGAGGTCATCCCAAACGGCCTACATTAGAGAGGAGCTCAATGCAGTGCTCGCGACGGGGCTTATAAACTGGTCGAGGCGTCCCTTGACTAGCGAGGTGGGACTAAACTTCTACCGTAGTGCGTTGTGCCAGGAACACACCTTTAGTCGCGGTTGGTGGCTCGAACCGCGACTAAAGACCCCCTGTAGTCGCGGTTGGAGCCAGCAACCGCGACAAAAGGGTTTCGCTTCTCGCCGCCCGCGCCCGCTGAAATTCACCTTTAGTTGCAGTTGGTGGCTCCAACCACGACTAAAGGGTGGTCTTTAGTCGCGGTTGGAGCCACCAACTATGACTAAAGGCCTCCTTATATATACAACACTTAAAAATTTTCAGTTACTCTGCATTCTTATCCTCTTCGCGACATCGCCGCCGTCGCCATATCACCTTCCCAACGCCACCTGTGTCGTCGTCATCTCGCCGCGCCGTCGCTGTCTCGCCTCCTCGTGCTGATCTTCGACGCCGCCCGCGCCCGTTCCTCCCCAAGCCCAACCTGACACCTCCCAAGCACGCTCCTCCGGCTCCGAGCTCCTCACCATCACCGCCCCGACTCGCCTCGCCTCGCCGTCGCCCCGACGCCCCGCTGTGAGCTCCCCCCCTCTCCCCCCTCTCCCTCGCCCCTTGTGCCGCCATGGCGGCCGCCGGCCCCTCCTCGGCCCGACCCCCCCAATTTTGATGAACACACACACACACAATTTTGATAATTCGATGATTAATTACATGTATAGATGATTAGCTGATTAGATGCAAGAATTTTGTTGTATAGAAAAAAGTTAAGGAATTTTGACACTTGATGAATTTTGACGTAGATGCATGTATTTTGACATTTTTTTCACTAGATGTGTAAAAAAAGCGAAGGAATTTTGACATTTGAGGATTTTTACATTTTGATCCAATATATGTATAGAAAAAATATGATGAATTTTGATATTTGATCCAATTTATAGCAATTAGTATTTGCAAAAGTTGCATATTTTTATGTTGCGTATTTTAATGTTTTTTGGGTAATAATGATCCGTGTGTTGATCAGCTTTCTCGTTGTTTCCTTCGATGGATTTTAAATGTTTCAACTATGAACATAGGAAATGTATAACGACAAAAGGAATTTTGCTATGTGCAAATACTGCAAAGACGAGCGCGACCTGTGTGTGAAGCCTTACCTAGTTGATGGTAGGTGCTTCAGCATCATGCTGGATGAGACCTTCTAGGTGGATACAGTAAGTCATAATGACAAGTCTTTTTTCGTAATTAAGCATGACTTCTACATCTTTTTCTTCAACTTATA
The DNA here is from genome assembly GCA_022496015.1 of Hordeum marinum. Classification (NCBI taxonomy): domain Eukaryota; kingdom Viridiplantae; phylum Streptophyta; class Magnoliopsida; order Poales; family Poaceae; genus Hordeum; species Hordeum marinum. The sequence continues at coordinate 117,577,124 of CM039677.1, forward strand.
ATTTTAATTTTTTACTATTCTACTAGCGTATCCCCTACCATGCAAGAATTTATGTCTTGGATAAGATTGGTTTCAATACTAAAAAAACTATGGAGGTAAAGAGAGTTCACTTGAGGACCAGGAATGGTTATACTTTTGCCTAAAATGGTACAATGCAGACACCTAGTCCTATTTTGAATGCAAAAGTTGGAGACAACTATGCAAGGCTTATGCATTTGAGCCTAATATGCTTATCACCTTTGATATTCGTCCGAAAGATGAAATTGAAGGTAATATCGACATCTGGTTCGATGTGCAGACGCCTCTAGTTCTATCATTATGTGAGTTTCTCAACCATATTTATTAAGTAATTTATATTGTTTATTTAAAAATAGTTGACAACTTATTTACATTGACTGCTTATTTTCATTCTTCAAAAAATGTATGGAAGATGGTAGACAGAACCTACTACTACAATGATGAAGCAGAATTAACTTATAAGGAGAAAGATCATCTTATCGCATTTCTTAATGATCTTGAGAATTACGATAGCTATTATCAAACTCCTCCACATTATGGTCAGTACATGCCACTAGTGCACGTGGTGAACTATGGTAACATCCATGGAGATTGCATGGTAAGATTTTCTACTATTACGACATCCATGCATCTTTCGCATAAATTCTTCTAAAATTAAACTACGTTGCTAACTACAAAGTTATTACTATGTTTTTCAATAGAAAATCCCGAAGGATTGCGTGCCTTCTCTGATATTTCCGAGAGGTCGCGTTGATGTTATGAGCTTACGGCCAGCACGGCTAGGTCTGCCTATGCATCACTCCTATCCATATCGGATTTCTAAAACCGGTGAAGACATGACAATCAAAGATTGGAAAAAATATATGGTCAATCATAGAGAGATAGTTGGAAGAAACATTGTGCGTAGGCCAAGAACTGGAGACAGGATGATCTCCATTCTCCATAATGGAGAGTCAGGGCCTACTTGTTTGATGATATTGTACCAAATAGAGGGTAGAGTAGGTCCTATGAGAGAGGAGTAGGTCCTAGGTAAAATGAGTTATTATGTTCTACAATGTGTTAGAGTTGATGATGATGAGGAGGAGGAGTTGTGATTATAACTAGTGACCAACTTGTTATATGATGTCTCATTGACGAAAATGATGACTAAATAGTGTTGGTGGTAATGACTATGATGATTATTAGCTACAGTGTTGTTGGTGATGATATGATGCAAGAGTTTTTATATTAATTTGATCATGATGTTGACCATGATTATCATGATGATTGGTTATATCATTGGGGGAAGGAAAGCGGATTAGATTCATGTGGATGGATCAAAAGAGACCAAAAGTTGAACTAGTAGGATCGTCGTCCTACTAATTCAACTTTTGATCACTTTTTATTCATTTGGATGAATAAAATCCATGTTTCTTCCTCACAATGATATAATAATTCATCACAAACATAATGATATAACAACCTCTTAATTGGTACTATATCAAAATTTGTATAACAACATATAAATACACTAAAAATTAAAAATAATGAAAACCATATTACTAGTAGCGTGGGTTTGCAAGAACGGGCATTAGTGTAATATATGTTTCAAAAGAAAATTAATTAAATGGAAAACACAAAATTAAAAAGGAAAATTAAACCATAATTATTTCATAAACCCCTAAAGAATTAAAAGGAAAAATAAAAAAAACTAAAAAACTAAATACTTTTAGTCCCGGTTGGTGTTACCAACCGGGACTAAAGGTCCACCAGCCCATGGCACCGTCGGATGCCACGTGGAGGTCCTTTGGTGCCGGGCTGTGTTGAACCGGCACTAAAAGAGGGTAGGATTTAGTCCCCACCCTTTAGTGCCAGTTGAACGATTAATTAACAAACATGAACATAACAACACTTGGAAGTAGAAGAAATGAAATCATTGTTTTTCAAAGTATACGATCCTAAAAGATTGTTTACCCCCATTCATCTTATTATATTACCAAAGCATGGCACCGTATTCACCACATCAATACAAATGTTAAGCACCACGGTGTCCAAGTCACACAATTGGATCGTAGTTTTTTAGTATGCAGGTGGAATAGGATATGATGGTACAACTTTTTATTCTTCACACAATACATGAGGATGAGCCAGTGGACATAGCATGTAGGTGGAATAGAATATGATGGTAGATGTAAAATTGGCAAAAAGTGAAGAAGATAGTCTGACAACAACTAGGCATACCAACGGTGTATGGAGATGCTTGTCGATAGATGTCAATGCAAGGAGTAGGGATTGCCATGCAGATGATGCACTAGAACTATAAGTGTATGAAAGCTCAACTGAAGCTAAGTGCGGTGTGCATCCAACTTGCTTGCTCATGAAGACCTCTAGCATTTGAGGAAGCCCATCATAAAAATATACAAGCCAAGTTTATAATGAAAAAGATAATTCCCATTAGCATATGGAAGTGACAATACAAGAAACTCTCTATATGAAGAACATGGTGCCACTTTGAGGCACAAGTGTGGTAAAGGATAGTAGCAAACTTCGTTCTTTATTTTTCTCTCATATTATTTTTATTTTTTCATGGAGGGACTTTTCTTTTTCTTTTCTCTTTTTTCGCCTCCCCCCTATATATATACACACATAAACACTATTCTGATCACGGAGTGAACTTCCCGAGTCACGGAACCCGACCTTCGGGCTATCTTCACAACCGTGTATCCCCACGCGAATGGTCAGTCGTGTTCTATGTGATGTAAATGTAATCTAGGAATGGTTTTTAGCAACTAATTGCCCATTTTAAATAGGAATCTCGCAAATTGGCGGATTATGCTCTCCGGTCGTTATGAACATGCGTTTGTTGCAATTTTGCTCCCTGAGTTGTTGGACCTAAACTTCCCCTAGTTCTACGTTGAACTTCTACAAACATTGCCCAAATGGGGCTTGCGATATTCTATTGACAAGCTATGGACACGAGTATCATGATCCAAGTTAATGTTTTGGCAAAATGTAAGCGGTTTTAGAGTAGTTTTGAAAACAGTTTTTTCTTCATACAAAAAACGTGAATTGTATTTCTGATCACATTTCTAAACCGTTAATCAGAACGAGGCAAATAATATGGCATTGGATAGATGCTGCAAAAATGCTCCTTCCACATGTTGATAGTTTTTCTCTAATTCCCTATGGTTAAAAAGTAATTTGGAAAATTGTAAAATTTCGCAAACCGAACAAATGAGTTCGTATTTTTGATACCATTTCTAAACAACTAATCCAGTTGAGGCAAATGATATGGCGTTGGAAACCTTATGAAAATGCGCTACTTTTTCATGTTGAAAGTTTTTTAGTCAATTTTTTAACCATATGTTAGAATGAATGAAATAATATGGCGCCCGAAACGTTGAACAAATGCAAAACTTTTTGTTATATATTGTTTCTCCAAATTTTTACGGTTTTAAGTCAATTTTGAAAATGGCCAGAAAAGTATTTTTGCCATAATTTCTACAAACTTTATCGGAATGGGGAAAATAATATACCGTTGAAAAACTACAGAAAATGCAATGCTGATGGTTTTCTCTGATTCCTTTCCGTTTTCAAGTAATTTCGAAAACGACAAGATGACACGTTCCGTCTTTTATCGCGAAATAGATTCTTTGAAAATCCACCACGTGAAGAACTTGAACTTCATGGGCACATCTACCTGAACTTCACTCTACTTCTTCATGTACTGTTTTTTGATCGTAGCTCTCCATCCACTCACCGGAATTGAGCAAGTGATATATCGATGGAAAGCTGTTGTAATCATGCAACTTTTCCGTGTTCATCCAAAATTCATTTAGTGCAGTAGTTGAACTTCCTATTGTTTCCACGTTGAACTTCTGGCGCGTATTTTCGTTTGTAATTTTCTTGCCCATTCGTTAGTGTTAGACAAATGATATTCCTTTGGCACAAACCCCTCTCACAATCATTTATTAACATTCTCCGACCGATGAATTGAATTTATAGAAACCAAACATTTAGTCTTTTCTTTTTTATTCTTTTATAATACAAAATGCACACCGTGTAGTACGTGAACTTCTGCAAGTTATCAATCCGAACTTCTATCGGTTACGTGAAAATATCTGAGTTTTTATGAATATTAATCTGATTTTCTTAATCCTTTTTTATGAATTCCGAAGCGCTCTATTTTGTAAAAGTTGAACTTCTTGTTTTTTTATTTTTGAACTTCTTGTTTCCATCCTTTAATAATGAGGAAAATCTGAGTTTCTACACTCATCGAACTTCTCCATCTTTTTAATATGGACTTCCTGGTTTTATTTCTTAATCTTGTTTATTATATTCTAAAGCGCTCTATTTTTAAAAAGTTGAACTTCTTGTTTCCATTCTTTAATAATAAGGACAATCTCCTCCTGGCATGCGACAGGAAAGTTCTGGGCGGCGGAGTGGGGGCTGGCTGCATCGGGAAGCGTGTCGGGACCCGGGGCTGGCTGCGGCGGGAGGCACGTTGGTACCCAAGGGCGCTGACGCGCCGAGAGGAGGTGGGGACGGCGGCTTCATGCCTAAGGAGGCGGGGTCGGCTGCGCGCCCGGATGGAGGCAGGGCGGAGGCGCGCCCGGAAGGAGGCGGGGTCGGCGACACGCCCGGAAGGAGGCGGGGGAGGGAGGCGCGCCGGAGCAGGGTGGTTGGTGGCTGGAGATCGCGGGGGTGGGGGAAGGTGGGCGGCGGCCTCGATCTAGATCGGAGCAGGTGGGTCCTGTCAGGTGGGCCGGCAGTTCGAGAAGTTCAAAAATGTCCCGTCGGGCCCTTATAGGGCTGCTGTGATTGAAATAACTATCCTAATCCTGGGAATCGAATAGTGTGGTCCTATATATATATTGTGTGGTGGGCTCATTTGGCCTCCCCCATTTTTCATTTTTCATCCGGAGTCTCATATCGATTGTCGGTGAATCATAGTCTCCATCATTCTTTCATCACCGGGACAATGCTCTAATAAGAACAATCATCCCACTTTTATTTACTTACAACTCAATATGAAAAGCTGATAGGACGATATGACTCTATGTAAATGCCTTTGGCAGTGTACCAGGATGTGCTCGTAACCCCCAAGGACTCTGAGGCCTTAACATCGATCCCCTCCATCGGACATGCCAATGGGGTCACTCATGGTGGCTATCCGATCTCTAACCCCGGCCTGGCCATCAAGCCATATGATCGACCATGTGTTCCTACCGAACACTCCCCATGGGTGGGCTTCATCGGGGTCGACTCCACCAGTTCTGAACAGCTGGATCCAATCGGGCCCTCAGCGGTCGACGAGGCCTTGGAGCAATTCTCATCGTTGATAATCACAGACGATCCAGCCCCCGATCTATGTCCGGCCTGGTTATAGTTCGGTCAGGGACGGATTTTTCGACCCACCCACCACCCACTTGATAGCCACCATTGAATACTTAACCGAAATGCTAGACTATGCCTCCGAGGAGGCAGATTACATGGATGAAGAGGACCGTGCTCCCACCCCCGTTAACACCAGGAGCTGGACTGCCACTTCTATGTATGGCGTTTACATGGTGGATACTTCTGACACCAACGGCGGCAACACACCTCACAATGACAGTGAAAAATTGGGCAAGGCGCCATCAAGGCGCCGGAAATTGCATAAGCGGTCCAAAAGAAAAAAGGCAAGACAAACTATTATCAGCAGTAGGGATGGTAACGCCCCTACCAATCATGATCATCTCGATGTGCCCGAGCACTCGTTCGAGGGACCGGACGAACCCGCGGACCAAAACGACCCTGATAACATCAAGGACCCCTAAAGGCGACAGTTACCTTCCCCCCGTCGAGGAGCAAGACTTAACAGAAGCCGATGACTTGTACATCCCTGATAACCTTGAGGACCAGGAAGAAATCAGGCAAGCGGCTCATAGCAATGGCTCGCAGCCTGAAGGCCAAAGAGCGGCAACTCAAAGACGAACAGGCCGACCTCATAGATCGATGGACGATACTCCTCTCAGCCTAAGAAGCATATGACACTGGTTTGTCAAACCAGCCCAAAAGCTACCCTGGGAGGTGGCGGCTGCCACAATTCGATGATGAGCTCACTTACACTCCGTCTCCGCATCATACCGCATATGAAGAGCCTGACCGCCCTCCTCGTGGGCGCGATAGAGTGTCTAAAGACACCGGTTATATACTGGCGATGCCTCGAAGACAAGGTAAGGACCCATTCAAGCCCAATAACCGGTTCGACCTGTGCGACGACTTAAATCACAGAGCAGGTCGTACAGATCCATCTACGGATCCAAAGATTACTCGCCAGATAGAACGGGAGAATATAGACCATTGTTCGACCAAAATCATAGAGGCCGCAAATGCAACTGGTCCCATACAAACACCAAATACAAGCGGGACATAGCCCGGGTCAGAGACGCCACTCACCCATTCTGCTTCACATACGAAGTAAGGCGGCATCAGTTCCCTGAAGGGTTTAAACCCATAAATGTAGAACAATATGATGGGACCACTGATCCAACTGTATGGATCGAGGACTTCCTCCTCCATATCCATATGGCACGAGGAGAGATCTCCATGCTCTCAAATACTTACCTATTAAGCTTAAGGGGCCAGCCTGGCACGGGTTCAGCAGCCTCCCCGAAAACTCCATAGGATGTTGGGAATACTTGGAAGACGCGTTTCACACTAACTTTCAGGGAACCTATGTCCGCCCGTCAGACTCTTCTGACCTCAGCAATGTTGTCCTGAAGCCCGGCGAGTCTTTTCGGTAGTTTTGGAATCGGTTCTTGACTAAAAAGATCCAAATCGTTGAGTATCCGGATGCGGAGGCTATACCATCCTTCTGACACAACATTCGAGACGAGTGGCTGGCCTGCCAGCTAGGCCAGGACAAACCTCGGACTATGTCCGTCCTTACCTCCAGCATCCTCAACATTTGCGCGGGCGAAGATAATTGGCTAGCAAGACACAACCACAATTCTGAAGACCCTGTGGCACCTGAAGCCTAGGATGGCAACTCAAAGCCGAAGCGTAATAAGAACAAATGTCGGCACAATTGTAACGACGCCAATGACACGGCGGTCAACCTGGATTCCACAAATCTCGACCCGGGCAGCAGAAGAAGCCCCCAAAAGGCAATCATGACAGACCCACTCAGGTGGAGAAGATCATGGACAGGACTTGCCAAATCCATGGAACTTCGAAAAAGCCAGCTAATCACACACACTGCAACTACTGGGTGTTTCAACAGGCCGGCAAGGTACAACCCGAAGACCAAGGAAAAAGTTTGCGCAGGGAGGACGAAGATGAGCCTCGGGGTCCAATGGGCAGTGGTCAGAAGAAATTCCCTTCCGAAGTCAAAACAGTGAATATGATATACGCCACCCACGTACCTAAGAAAGAGAGGAAGCGGACCCATCGGGAGGTCTATGTTGTGGAGCATGTAGCTCCGAAGTATAACCCATGGTCAGGATATCCGATCACCTTTGACCGGCGATACCATCCGACCACTATCCGTCATGGGGGCTCGGCTGCCCTCATCCTAGATCCCATTATAGCTGGGTATCACCTCACCAAATTCCTAATGGACGGAGGAAGTAGCCTCAATCTGATAGAATCGGACACGGTGAAAAAGATGGGTATAGATCCTTCACGGTTCAAACCCAACAGCACTACCTTCAAAGGGGTGATCCCAGGTTTTGAGCCCGATGTACGGGCTCTGTAACCTTGGAGGTTGTGTTCGGTTTGCCTGATAACTTCCGCAGCGAGGACTTGATCTTCGACATCGTGCCCTTCCACAACGGCTATCTCATGCTACTCGGCCGAACAAAGTTTGCTCGGTTGAACGCAGTCCCGCATTATGCATACCTCAAGCTCAAGATGTCGGGTCCCAAGGGGGGTCATTACTATAAATGGAAATACTGAGCGGTCCCTTAGAACAGAGGAACATGCATTGGCACTAGTAGCCGAAATCAGCTACACAGACGACCGACAAGCTTCGGCATTCACCGTAAAGCCACCAAAGGCCGGGAACCGAGTTCGGATTCAGACCGAACACTTTGACATTCAATAGGGACTCGCCCCCACCACACAACCTGAGGACCGGCAAAGCATGTGCCGCGGAGGCACAACTTCGCAGTTAAGATTCCATGGATATCAGTGGGGAACTTAGGAACTCGCCCCCATCAACACATCTTCGGACAAACTACAGGTGCTCTTAAAAGAGCCTGTCCAGGGTGTAAAGCTCACCTTTAACACTACGGCCTCTCAAGATTTTGTTCGCAAAATCTGCCGGCACCAACAACCGTCAAGGTACACCCAAAAGTAGGAGTCAAATAGCAACAGGGCATATCGAAGGCATCTTGTCACCACTTGAAGACGCCTGGTACAACAGCTCCTGTAGGACTTTATTCCTTATCTCATACTTGTAAACAGCTTCTTCGGCAATCCGAGTTATAAGAGTTGTTGAGGAAATGCGAAATCACATGGCACACGTGCCCCTTACTTGTCCCGTTTTCGGCACATACCTTTTTTCCTTTCCTCCCTCTTCTCGTGAATTTGTTTGGTGTGACTCGAGGCCACCGGCCAATAGATTGGGGCTCGATTACAAACGTAAATCGTATTAACCATTGTGTCTTTGGTATCGTGGCATTCGCTTTATATGCATCAGTAGTTGTATTAGGGGTTCCTCGTATAGTTGACCTGTTGTGTATGGGTCGGACTGCATGGGCCACTTGCCGAACATTGGATGATCTGAAGGCCCTATTACAAGGATGGAAGCTTCAAGAATCACGGCTTGCGCTCCACGTTTGATATAGTAAATAGGCATGTTTATCTATTTGGCATGTAACCCACCATATGTAAACCCAAGGCCTCTTTAGCATCTATATAAAGACAGAACAACTCATCTAGGGTTATACATACGATCTCGAGGTAGATCAACTCTATAACCCCTCACACCAACAATACAATCAAGCAGGACGTAGGGTATTACCTCCATAGGAGGGCCCGAACTTGGGTAAACTCGTGTCCCCTTCTTCTCCTGTTACCACCGATCCTAATCTCACAGTTCGGGACCGCCTACCCGAGATCCACCGGTTTTGACACCGAGTCACGCGGCTTGGATGAACTGGCGAAATTTGCACCGATCCTCAAGGGGTGAATGGGCTATGCACGGTAACGAAGAGGCTAGCAAATATGACAAGGTGAAAATGCGTATGTCCATGATATCATGTTAGTCATACAGAACTCGTAACTGATTGAAAAGTTTTATTAATTTTGTATCAAAGTACTACTCGCATGCCCCGAGGGAAGAGGTTGGTAGGAGTTAACCATCGCGCACCCCTGAATAGAAACAACACTAGGATTTAAGCGAGGACTATAAATGCTCACATATCATCACCATGCCTCTTTATTTTTTAGATGAACATGAAGTTATCACCTCTTAATATCGACACTTCTACGAATAAATAGTTATGAGCTCACACCTTTTTTATATTACCACCTTAATGTCATTAACCCGCTGTGGGTGCACTAGAGTTTTTGGGCTCTCGAGTGCCCCATACTCGTGCACGGGCAGTAGTAGCCATCCTGGCAACAAGGCCTGATAGGGATCTGCTAGGTACAAGCATAGAAGAATGAAGACCCCCGGCAAGACCTTGCCGGGATGACCATCAAACCCACAGGCAAAGACAAGGCCCCGGGAAGGCCTGGCAAGTCCCCAGCAGTGCATAGTCTAGGTGTCGATCCGCCTGGGACGAGCTCCTGTCCCATCCCGCAGATGGACAGAGATGCCTGACGGTGCATTAAAGGCGTCTATCCTACTTCGTCAGTGTTAGGTATGATAGCACTATAGCTCTGTACACCCCCATGTACACATTGTACGCCAATGTTGGGATCCCGTTCAGAGTAGAAAAGGAGGCCCACGGTGATACGGTGGAGGACTTTTGGACCTTAGTCTTCTGGCTTTTGGACTTCGGACCTTCTGGCTCACACGTGTGGCAGCTGCTCACAGCGCTCTTGTAGCTAGAACCCTAAGAACACTCTCAATACAACCAAGGAGGAGTAGGCTTTTATGCATCCTTGCGGACCGAACCTGGGTAAAATCCCCGTGCATGGTTCATCAGACTTGATATTTGTGCGAGCCCTCTCCCTCGCCAAACCGAAAGGGGTCCCTCCGATACCGTAGGTGCTCACTCCCCATGACACCTATGGCGCGCCACGTAGGGGGAAAGGTCGCATGAACCTTTTCTGGCGGTCAGCACACCAGTTCATTCATACTCATCATCGCCATGGCTCCCAAGAAGAAGGGGTTGATGGCGGTTGGCCCATCCGCGTCCGTTGTCCCTGTATTTGGACAGACACGTGATAGCGTAGACGCGAGTAGAGTAGGAGGTGGAGGTTCAGAACTTCCGCGACCCTCCGGAGATCAAGGCCAAGGAAGCGGCGACACCTGCCGCAAAGACGTCCATGGCAGTGGCAGGAACCCTCGTACCGCTGGGTCTTAGGACAGAGCTGTACCGCCTACGGGTGGTATGGTGAACTCAGGGGGCGGAAGGGTATCGTCTAGGACGGCCATGACGGCACCTAAGCCGCGACCCACTCAGGACGCACACGAGGAGCCACGCCACAGCGCCCACAACTCTCAACGTCCCCATGGAAAAGCTCCTGCGCATCACTCCCAAGGTGCATAGGACCAGCAAGCTCGCAAGCATGCTACTGGTAGTGGCTTGCTCTTATGGGAGTACGGTGGTGCTCCTTCTAACATAATCATCAGTCAGAGGACCTCGCGTCCCTCGCGCTGTTTGCTGCCAGCCACATCGGAAGAAGCAATGGCGCGAGCATGGCTACTCCTAAACTTCCCTCCTGCTGCGGAGAAGCTCGACGAATGGAGAGCCACTATTCAGAGCCTCCTCAGCCTCGCAGATAAGTTTCGGTCCACCAAGCCGGCTCATGCCAGTGGTGAGAAGGCCTGAAGCGGTGCGACATTGGCACACTCTCCCCCATAGCAACAACGCCGATCACTTTCTCGATGGACCGATGCTTACTATGGCTACTCGACAGCGTCATCTGACCCACGGACACACCGCAACTAGTATCAAGTTCTTCAGGAACGGGGCAAGGAAGATGCTCTGAGCAGCGGCAGGAAACATGCCTTCAATCTGATAGGCATGCGGGGCCCACTGTAGACAAGTCTGTGCCAGGGTATCCTGTCAGCCTACATTACAAGGTGGGTTGTCTAGCGTTTACCCATGAGTTGCGGTAAGTCCAGTGGCCAAACTCCCGCATGTTCAAGCCAGAGGTCATATTGCTGTTATCAGCGTGTTCCATCAAAACATGCGCAACCGTAGGATGCAGGAAGAGCTGGCGATAAATAGGGTCAGGGATGTTGCCGAGCTTTATGCTCGGTCAGACAAATGTTCTCGGGCTGACGAAGGGAGGAGACTCCCCGGCGAAGATGCTGGCGCAGGGGTCGACTCTGAAGATGAAAACACCGCCGCCCCGGCAAAGAAGAAACGCAAGGGCAAGTCCATGCTTGCCATCGAGGGACCCAGCAACCCCGGTACCGCCAAGAAAGGAAAGTTGGTGACCCCTCTGACGATGTTGCCGGGTGCACCTCCTGCCATGCTATGGCGACTGCCGGCAAGCCAGAAGGCTCCGGCACGTAGTATTGTAAGATCCATCACACCAAAGGCCATGACCTCCAAGACTGTCGGCAAGTCGAGTAGCTTGCCGAGAAGCAAAAACTTGAGTATGAGAGGCGAGACAAGGAGAAAGGCCAGGTTGGTGTTGAGGGGTCTAGCAAGAAACGCGTTGGCTAAGGAGGCCACAGCGGCAAGCACAAGCAATAAAAAGACTGGCACACGCGTGGCCATGACAAGCAAGAAGGTGATGATGACGACATCAAAGCGGACGACGTGTCCAGCGAGCATGACTTTCAGAAGGCTAACGAAATGATGTGCATCGAGGATGGTGCCTCATCGCATTCCTCTCACCACCAACTTAAACAGTGGGCGCGTGAGGTAAACATGGCGGAGCCCTCTATCGGTGCCCAGAGACCTCTGAAGCGGACCAACACTCTTATCATCTTCGAAGCCGAGGATCACCCTCATCACATAACTGCGGTCGGGTGCCTGCCGTTGTTGGTTTCGCCTACAATTTGCAACCTCAAGGTGATGAAGATGCTAGTCGATAGTGGGGCCAGCTTGAACCTGATTGCACCGGATGTCATCCAGAGGCTGCAAATTCCTGATGAAAATCTCGAGCCGACAGGTGCTTTCCAAGGGGTCAATTCAGGGAGAACTCAGCTGAAGGGCAAGATCTCGCTGCCGGTGACATTTGGTAGTGATATCAATTTCAGAACAAAGAAGATCGTCTTTTACATCGCTAAGGTCTCGTTGCCGTACAACGGCTTCCTTGGTCGACAAGCACTGGCCAAGTTCATGGCAGCCACCCACTTCTCTTACAATGTGTTGAAGATGCCCAGGCCGATGAGCGTCACCATGATCAACTCCAACAAGAAAAGTGCACTAATCTACGCTGACCAACTCTACCGGGGGGCAGTTGCAGCACCTGCTGCAAAGGCACTTGCTCCTGTCGCTGAAGCTCTCGGAGGGAAGAAGACCGGCAAGGCCTCTGGTGCACATTCCGGCAAGCGCACCTCCTTAGGGCGTTGTGCCCCCATTGACGATGTGCCAAAGAGCTCCACCAGCAAGAGCAAGAAGTCCAAGGCAGCTCCGCCAGAGACCAGGAAGGTGCTCTCCAAGGGGGATGGTATGGGAGGAACTTTCACCATAACTTCCACCCTTGAGGACAAATACGAAAGCGCGCACGTCGCCTTCCTGTGGGCGAATGTCGATGTGTTTGATGGCAACCATCTGAGATCCCCGGTGTTCCCAGGAAGGTGATTGAGCACACCTTGCCGTCCTCCCACACGCGTGGCCCGTCAAGCACAAGGTCCGGAAGCAAGCTTTGGAGCGGCAACAGTTCATTGCCAAAGAGATCAAGAAATTAGAAGCGGCTGGCTTGATCAGAGGAGTACTCCATCCAACATGGTTGTAGTGTGCAAGGAGAATGGAAAATGGAGGCTGTGCATTGACTTCACAGACATCAAGAAAGCCTGCCCCAATGATCCTTTTCCCTTGACGCGCATCGACAAGATTGTGGACTCCATCGCCGGCTGCGACTTGTTGTCTTTCCATGACGCTTATTCTTGATATCATCAGATTTTCATGGCCAAGGAAGACGAGGAGAAGACCGCATTTATCACCCCATGTGGTACATGTTGCTTTTTGCGTATGCCTTTCGGGTTGAAAAGTGCTGGTTCTACATTTGCAAGAGCGGTCCAGATTGGTTTTGAACCCCAGCTACATAGAAATATGGAGGCTCATATGGATGACATAGTGGTCAAAACCAAGGACAAGGCCATGCTCTTATAAGACCTAGAAGAAACATTTGCAAACTTGCGCAAGATCAACATGAAGCTCAACACTAAGAAGTGTCTGTTCGGTGTACTATACGGCAAGCTTCTCGGGTTGTTTGTATATCAACGTGGAACTCAAGCAAACCCCGACAAGATCAAAGCAATTGAGCAAATTGAAGCACCAAGATGTGTCAAAGATGTGCGTCATCTTGCCGGCTGCGTTGCTGCTCCAAGTAGGTTCATCTCAAACTCTGTTGAGCGTGCCCTGCCCTTTTTCAAAATCTTGAAGAACGCAGCTCCAGTAAAATGGACTCCGAAAGCGGAGGCAGCGCTGCAGGATTTGAAGAAGTACCTCTCCTCTCTGCCAATCCTAGTCGCACCAAAACCACAAGAGTCATTGTTGCTATATCTAGCGGCAACAAATCAAGTGGTGAGTGATGCACTAGTGGCTGAACGAGAAGTTGACAAAGAAACAGCGGTAGCGGCAAGACCGCTGAACGACAAGCCATGACATTCCCTGGTAGGGGCTGGTGGTGGCAAGGAAGGATCTGCGCAGTTGAGTGAGACGATTCAGAAGAAGAAGGTGGTGTAGCGCCCAGTCTATTTTGTTAGCTCCCTTTTGCAGGGGGGCTAGGTCGAGATATTCTGGCATGCAAAAGTTGCTCTTCGGCCTTCTTATGGCCTCGAGGAAGCTGCGCCATTACTTCCAAGCACATGAGATCACTGTTGTCACTCACTTCCTGGTAGAATGGATATTGCGGAACCTAGAAGCTACCGGCAGGATTGTGGAGTGGGCTATGGAACTGTCAAGCTTTGGTCTCAATTTTGAAAGCACTTCGACCATTCAGAGCAGAGCCTTGGTAGAGTTCATTGCGGAATGGACCCCAACACCCGATGAAGAAGTTCTAGAGTCAACTCTCCCCGGCAAGGAAACCGATCAAGGGTGGTCATGTATTTTTATGGGGCTTTCTCGCTGCAAGGCACCGGTGCTGAAGTGCTGCTTGTCGCACCCACAGGAGAACACCTCAAATATGTGATTCAGATGCACTTTCCCCGGGAGAGATCAACGAACAACACTACTGAGTATGAAGGACTGCTTGCCGGTCTCAGGATCACGGCAGACCTTGGGATCAAGAAACTTATTGTTAGAGGTGATTCTCAGCTTGTCGTTAGGCAAGTGAACAAAGATTACTAGAGTCCATTGATGGAAGCTTATGTAGATGAAGTGAGGAAGTTGGAAGAACATTTTGACGGAGTACAAATGGAGCATGTTCCACGTGCAAAGAACAGCGTTGCCGATGTCCTGTCAAAATATGAAGCCCTTAAGTTGCATGTGGAACCAGGAACTTTCGTGCTTCAACTAACTCAACACTCAATGACACCATAAACTGGACAAGAGAAAAGAAGCAAGTTGAGTTCCAGCAAGTATTTCACGGTAGAGCTCCTAGAAGCCGTCGGCGAGGAGGTTGTCGGGGACAACGTTAAGCTTACCGGTCAATGTCATGCTCCGGCAGAGCCTCGGGTTCTTGCCATGGAAGCGCACGCTCCTACTAAGCTTGCCGGGGGGTAGCAAGCTCCTGCAGGGCCTCGAGCCCTTGCCATTGACACAAATGCGTCCCCGGCAGATGATATGCCTTTAGTCCTTGTTGTCAAGCCCCTGGCTCCAGCATGGGTACAGTACATTGTCCATTTCCTTCACACAAGAGAACCCCTTGAGGAACAAGAGGAAGCAAAGAAAGTAGCCTGCCTATCTAATATGTACCAGTTAGTGGACAACATCCTATACAGAAAAGGACCGAATGTTGTGAAACTCAATTGCATATCTCGGGAGGATGGACTGGGGCTGTTGGCGAAGATACATGCAGGCATATGTGGCTCCCACATAGGATCAAGGGCACTTGTCGGAAAAGCATTCCAGCAAGGATTCTTTTGGCCCACTGCCCTCCAGGATGCAACTGCGTTAGTAACTAAGTGTCAAGCATGCCAGTTTGATTTGAAGAAATTACATAAACCAGCTCAAGCCCTTCAAAAAATCCCTCCCTGCTAGCCATTTTTGGTATGTGGGGTCGACATCTTGGGCCCCTTCCCCCGTGCTGCCAGGGGCTTTGAGTACTTGTACATTGCAATCGACAAGTTCACAAAGTGGCCAGAAGTGGAAGCAGTGAGAAAGGTGATAGCACAGTTAGCTATCAAGTTCTTCAATTGACTAGTCTTCCACATTGGTGTTCCAAGTAGGATCATCACTAACAATGGCACACAGTTCACGAGCCGCACCTTCATGCAATATGTCCAAGACCTTGGCAGCAGAATCTGTTTTGCTTCTGTTGCCCACCCAAGGAACGACGGCCAAGCGGAAAGGGATAATGGTGAAGTGCTGTGAGGCCTCAAAACGAGAACTTTCGACAAGTTGTGCAAGTGTGGAAGGAACTGGATTGATGAGTTGCTGGTGGTTCTTTGGTTAATCAGAACGACACCAAATCGAGCTACCAGTGATACACCCTTCTCCCTCGTCTATGGGACGGAGGCAGTTCTCCCCATGAAACTCATATACGGGTCATCTCGAGTGCTCTCTTCTAATGAGCTTGAGCAGGAGCAGTTGCGGTAAGATGACGCGACGCTCCTTGAGGAAGACCATCTTCAGGCTGCTATGAGAGTTGCACGCTACCAGCAAGCTTTGTGCCGCTATCATAGCCGCAAAATTAAGGCCAGAAGTCTGGAGGAAGGCGACCTTGTTCTTTGACGAGTTCAGTTCGCCAAGAATTCCAACAAGTTGACGCCAGAGTGGGAAGGCCCTTATCGAGTGGTACGAGTCACTAGGCCTGGCATAGTCCGCTTGGAGACCGAAGATGGCATCCCAGTGAGCAACTCCTAGAATATCGAACATCTTCGCAAGTTCTACCCATGAGGCACGGTTGTCGGGCCTCCCAACAACCACCTTTTGTACAAGTCTTGCCGCTGAAGCATGTAATCCTTGGTACAAGCCAGGCTTAGACCCTATGCATAGTTGAATAAAGACAAGTGTTCTTCAAATCTTGATTGATTCTCATGTTTACTTATGTGCATGTTGGTCCGAGATATTGCATTACACCTACTCCCGGCAAGAACTAATGAACCTCCATGGTTCAACACCCATATTTTCTCTGCTTTCTTGTTCTCAAAGGATATAAGGTTACCTCGCGTGCAGCTTTGCTGGGGGGAGGGGGAATGGTGGTATGGATACTAAAAGTGCGTTATATCGACTAGAGGGGGGTGAATAGGCGATTTTTACAAATTCATCACTTGAGGAATTTGAAATGTGATGAATAACTAGCAGCGGAATAAGTACTCAAGTGCATGAGAAACATAGCGACAACATAGTCATCATGATGAAATAAAACATGCACAGATTACAAATAGTGTGATATAGGATAAGCAGTTGAGGAACAAGGTAACTTGAAGAATTTGAGGTGAGGAAATTGTGAAAGTCTTAAGTCAAATTCATCAAACAGTAAAGATCAATTTGATCAATAGGTATATGAGGAAATGATAGGGTTGAGGAAATAGAACCAGGTAGCCCGATGAAGACAATGGTTTGATGACCCAGTTCCAACTGCTATGACAGTTGTACGTATGGTTTGGAGCGGCCTGGTATTTAAACCAGAGGACACATAGTCCTTACCGTATTCTCCTTGAGCTAAGGTCACACAGTCCTCGCCCAACACTCGTGGTAAGTCTTCAGGGTAGACTTCCAAAACCCTCACAAATTGGTCTGCCGACGATCCACAATTGACTGCTGGATGCTCTAAACCAAGGTCACTCCGTGATCGCCAATTGACTACAGGATGCACTAGACCATGATGCCTAACCGTCTACAAGATACACAATCTTCAAAGGTAACAAGCGTCAGTTCCACACAGGAACAATCTCTTCAGTGATTCTCAATCACTTTCGGTTTGGTGGTTTGGATTTGGGTTTTTCCTCACTGATGATTTTCTCTCAAAGTCTTTGGAGGATGGGTTTCTCTCAAATGACAAGTGTCAGTTCTCTATCAGAGCAGCCAACCAACTAGTGGTTGTGGGGGTGGCTATTTATAGCCAGGGTGCAACCTGACATGATAAGACAAAAATGTGTCCAATGATATGACCGTTATGTGGATAAGATTATTGGGGCCAGCTAGCACAAAGCACATCAACGGTCGGAATTTCAAACTATGAAAGTCCTCAGGCTTATCATGTTCCTCACTTGTAGGCAATTCGCACTGGTGAAATCCTAAATCCCGAGTCAGACCAATTTCCTTAGAGACCAGAAGAACTTCGTTTCTGTCACTGTAAAACTTGACTGAACTATAAGAGATTTCCAAAAAGGCTTCACTCGAAGGATTGGATAGGTTGAGGACTTTGAGTTGAGCATCAGTTGGAAAATTTCCTTAGAATTACCTCAGCCCCCTTTAACAGTACGGTGTTTCTATGACTCAAAGAAAGGAAATCAAACTACGAAAACAAAAGTCTTCACGCTTCATAGTCCTTGTTCATATCTTCAAGGTCACACCACCTTCTTCAATTTCAAAGTCTTCAGGCAATACCAAAGTCTTCAGCCAAGTCTTCAGCAATGTCTTCACCAAGGAGTTCAGTTGAAGACATACATTTTTAGGGGTCGGTAATGTTCGAATATATCAAACTCCTCATTGAATTATAGAGCCTGTGTACACTCACAAACACATTAGTTCCTTCACCTATAAGTCTTGAATACACCAAAATCGCTAAGGGGCACTAGATGCACTTACAATCTCCCCCTTTGTGCTGATTGATGACAAATAGGTTAAGTTTTCAACGGGAATAAAAATATGGAATGTCAGTATTGAGTTTGAGGAATTTGATTGCAAGATATAGAAGAAATCCCCTTGAAGATGTGCGTATTTGAGGAATATGCTTTGGACAGCAAATTTACATGGCAGGTTTAAAAGATGGAGAACTCCCCCTATATCTTGTAATTCATACACACATTTAACATATGATATGAAGAATTTGAAATGCATGATGAAAATGGTGTCTGGCGAGATTCAGCATGCGTGCATTAAGGTACTTGAGGAAATAAGCATGCGAGAAAATAGTTCAAAAAGAGTCAGACCACCATCGAACTTAAGTTTACAACTCAACCAACAAAAGCTTTCATCAAGAACAGCGAGAGTTGTAACTTAAACAAAAACAGCCCACATATATAGACCCGCTTGAAGACTAACTCAAAATTCTCCCCCTTTGTCATCGAAGACCGAAAGGGACGAAAACCGAGGACTAACACCCCTTGAAGAATTCATCTTGATGGTGATGGAGGAGCGCAAGTCTTGTCGGGGTCGTTTGTCGATGCAGGGCCTGCCACAGTGTCGTCAATGTCCTCATCTTCATCGGTCTCGCGCGATGAAGAATATGAACTTGTAACCAGCTGAGGAACTTGAACTTTCTTGAATTTCTTATGAGCAGGATGAGACCACACAAAGTTCTGCTAAAAGTCCATGTCCTTGAGTTCCTCAGGAGTCTTGAGATGTGCGAGAATGGCCCACGGCGATCGAAGATTTCATGCACATAGTAGTGATTTTTTTCTCATAGAGTTGTGCGTCACAGTCATGTTCTGAAGAAATGAGATGTGCGAGAATGGCCCACGGCGATCGAAGATTTCATGCACATAGTAGTGATTTTTTTCTCATAGAGTTGTGCGTCACAGTCATGTTCTGAAGAATTGAAGCAAACTGACGCTTCACCCACTTGTGATTGCGATCAACCTTCTAATGAAGACTTATGACAAGCTCATGATCAGTCATCACATGAGGGGCAAACTCTCAAGGCTTTTGTGCTAAGGCTTTTGCAGCAGAGTCCTGGGTAGCAGTGTCATCATTGGTGGAGTAAGATGCAACTTTGCAAAACTGTCCATCCAATGGACGAGTACCTTCATCAATTACATCCTTGCCTTTTCCTTCAACTGAAGCAATTGTTTGCTTGAGGACATCGATCGGAGGAAAAAAGCCGAAGTGATTTTGGATGTCAGCCTTGAAGGGAATTGAAGACCTTGATCTGATGAATTTCATGATCTAGGGAGCATAAGGCTTCAATTCAAGTGGGGCTAATGCTGCATTGGCCAAAGTCCTCATGAAGAAATCATGGAACTTGATGGGAATCCCATGAATGATGTTGAAGAGCATGTTCTTCATGGTACCTCCACTTCTTCTTCTTCAGAGTTGTGGCCCTTCTGAGGACTGAGAGTATGGGTCAGAATGCGGTAGACTGTCTTGGGAACATAGAGCAAATCCTTCACAAGGAAGGTAGTCATTTGAGGTTTTCTAGGAGCTGGAGGTTTCATTAGCACTTGCATCATGTGGTTGGGCAGGCAGGTTCATCAAAGAGGCATCGTGCTCATTTTGAAGGAATTGGAACTGGGACTGACCGAAGCAATTCAGAGGCTGGTGCAGTGTAGTGAGTAGATCCAGTCATCCAGTCCAAAATCCAAGAGTTGATGTGAGAAGCATCACCTTTGATGTACAAGGTGGCATATAATTGAAGAATCAGCTCTTCATTCCAATCACAAATGTCCACACAGAATGGAAGAATGCATGCGTCGTGAAGATCTGCAAGCACCGATGTGAAGGATGGGATTGTTTCCACATCCGCATGAGGAATTTGATGGTGCTCGAAGACTTTCTTCTTGTCAAACAGTAATGATGCATAATAGTTCATCTGTGTAGGAGTCCAGAATCTGGTGCGATTGGCCCTAGCTGAGTCATATGTATTGGGTCCAGTAAAGAAAATGTGCTTATTGAAGAAATTGATCTTGATGAATTTGGGGCGCTTTGATCCTTTGAATGGCATCCTAGGCTTCGGCTGAAGGTTTGGCTTGAAGTGGCCCACAATTTGTTTAGGCATTTGAGGAATTTCTTCAGACTGAGGAATTTGCTCTGCAGGTTCCTTAGTGGTAGTTGGAGCAACAATTTCCTCAACTGATGCAGCTGGAGTATCTTCAGTGGCAGTTGCAGCAAAGTCATCAGATCTTGTATGAATTTCTTCAGTCTAGGATGGAGACTGAGGAATCTGTGACAGAGGAGTGGTCATTGGGGAATTTGGATGACCAGATTCCCAATATTCATCATTGATAACAGGTGTTGTGTTTCCAATGTCCATGTCCTCATCAATTTCTTCAATGCCAGCCTCTTCAGCAGTCAAGTGAGGCTGGGGCGATGATACCCGTGGGATTGAAGCATTTGCTTCCACTTCAATTACTTCATCAATCTGCTCTGAGGTAGCAGCAGACTGATCTTTTTCTCCTTGATCGTCATTTGGGATGACATAGTCAACACCAAATGGTACAATTTCATAGGCTGGCACGGAGCTGATAGGAGTTGCATCAAACAGCTCAGTTGAAGAACTTGGCAGTATCTTCAATTTCTTCACCGTTGAGGAATCTGTCGATGATGCCTTTCTCTTTAGTGCCTTCTTCTCCACAGCCTTGGTTTTCTTTGCTTTTCATGTAGAAGCAAGGTTGCAGTTCTTCACCCTTAAGGATTTAGCAGTTTTAGCAGAGGGTGAAGGAGGAGCAGTTTCTTCAGGAACAACTGAAGCAGTCACCCTTGTACTCTCAATTTCATTAGGCACAACAAAAGTTTCAGCTGTCCTGGCAATTTCTACAGGTGCAATAGTGGAGGTTGCCCTGGCAGGTTCTTCAGTAGTCTGAATTTCTTCAGCTGTAGGAGCAGTTTCTTCAGCGGGTTGAGCAGATTCTTCAGCCTAAGGAATCTAAGGTTGCGATCGAGCTACAACCCTTGAGTTATGGTCCTTGATGGCTTTATCAGCCACTTTCACAAAACGAACTTTGGCACCTTGCCAATCAGCATAGTATCTATTGAAGTTATCACTAAAGTCTTTGATCTCAGACTGCATCTTCACAAGTTCCTCAGGAGAAAGCCTCAGAACGTTGTTCTTCAAGTAGTGCTCTTTCTTGTACTGAGCCTTCTTGGTTTGTCTGACCTTCTCATATTTCCATTTTACTTCAGCTATGAAGGTAGTGAGGACATGATCTGGACCAGGAGGTAGTTTCAAATCATCAATTGGCGTGTTAGGATCCTTGTGCCAGATGTCAATGAAATTTAGCACCATCTTAGGATCCAGCCAAAGAGGAATTTGAGTGCCCTTTGCTTTAGCCACTCATTCTTGCTTGTTTCTGATGATTGCCTCCAATTCCTCATCATCAGCTTCATCATCTGAAGAATCTGATGGTATTTTGAACACCACCTTCTTCGGTTGAGGACTTGGTCGAGTGCCTCGTCCAGCAGTAGCTTTCATTTTCAACAGACAGACACTGGTTGAGGAATGTGCTTGGGCTGAAGAACTTGTTGACGCCCCTGAAGCAATTGAGGACCCCTCGGTCCTCTGAGATGTTGCAAGATGTACAGGTGTTGAGCACTTTGCAGCAGCAGGAGAGGACTGGGCAGCTACTGAAGGCATAGCTGAGGCAAGAAGGACAAGATATCAGACAACTGGTGACCAACTCAGACAAAGATGTATTCCATTATGGAAGAGCTACAAAAGGATTGAAGACTATACAGACCTCAAGAAATTGAAGACCATGAAGAATTTTCCAAGATATTATGCCCCTAGAAGACCAAACCCCTGTTGTGTACTTACGTTAGATACGAGGATTTGTGAGCTGTCATTTGAGTGTAAGTTTTATTTTCAACAGCCACAACAAAAAAATCTATTTTTAAAACCATTGTTTGTATTGTGTGTATCTCCTCCTTTTCTCTCTACCATCTCATCCCAAAACCTTGACCCCAATAGATGATGAATGAAGCTAGACTCGTGTATTCTGGATCAATGACTCGGTTAGAGACAGAAGAATGGATTCAGAACATGGAGAATCACCTAAGGAGTAACCTTGTTGCAAGGAACGAGATGGTCCAATATGCTCTTCGGTACTTTGTAGAAGGTGCTGCGAATTGGTGGAAGATGCATAGGCAGGAATCAATCACTTGGGAAGAATTCAAGATGACTTTGCAAGGATCCCATGTTGTTACCACCACCCAAAAGCCCCGTCGCAAAGTTGTGAAGGAGATTTGTGCCTGCAAGATATGTGGAGAGATAGGACAGACCCAAGAAGAACACAAGGAAGGATGCCCTCATTGTGAAGAAAATCTCCGAGATAAGGAATGCCCAACTGGGCAGGTAACATGTGTCTTGTGTGAAGGAACTATGCATTACCCAGCTCAATGCCAAATGTACCCCAAGGTACAAGAAGTCATCAAGCAGCAGAAGGAAGCCATGAAGGAAGCCATCAGAGAAAACTTAGGAGAATTTGTGATGAAGAAAGATATTGAAGACCCTGATGGAGAAGGATTAACCAGATTTTACTCAAATGTCTACTATACATGTGGAGAAGAAGGACATTTCTCACAGGACTTTACGAAGGAAAGAAAAGAGTATCTGGGAAATTTTCCGACAGAAGAAGTGGAGTTTGATCCACAGGAAATTGAACTTTTGATCGGAACCAAGGAACCCAAGAAGAGAAACCGAAGACGTCCTCTGAACAACCCAATTTCTACGAAGAAGGATCTGAGTCAGATCATGTGTTTCAGGTGCAAGAATTTAGGCCACTATGCCGATAAGTGTCCAAGAAAGGAATCAAGAACCCAAGGAGCAAGCACCAACATCAAGAAGCCCCGAGATATGTCAGAAATCATTTGTTTTCAGTGCAAGAAGACAGGACACTACTCCTATACCTGTCCAGAGAAGAATCGCTAAGCATGAGTAGTCTGAGTTTTGGATTCTGGATGTAACAAATGTAATAAGTAGCACTCTTACAATTTTGGAGTTATGTAATGGAAGTCTCAGAGTTTGTAATAAATTCATGAGTCAATGGAAATTATGGTGTCATGATTTATCTTATGTTGAAATATGTGAGTTGTTACTCTATGACCCAAGATCTCTGACCAATTTTCGAGGATATGAGAAAATATGGTCTATGCATACATGAGTGCATTTCATTTTAAGTGTGGTAGTAACCACAGGTACCTCCCGGTTAAGGATTTTGGATCAGTGAATACGGATGAAGAGAATGTGGAACCATATCCAAACTATCTGGATGATAACATTTGTGACAAAGTGATTTTGAAGTTTGAATATTGAGAAAAGGAATGATTGTGATGAAACCATACCCAAGGTTAAATAGACCAATGGAAAGGAAAATGAATTCCGCGGAGTGGAATCTAGACAAGAACAGGTCTGTGAATTGTTACCTCAAGGGTATGGTGTAGTGAACTGAAGGTAATGTTGGAATGTGGAATGATAGTAACCCCAAGAGTGAGTTAAAGTTATCCAAGTATTCAAGTGAACCCACAACTCACTGACCTTAGGATTGATAAGGATCAAGCCCCACCTTTGTGAAGGCAGAGACTTGGAAGAAGCTACGACTGATCATCAAACGTTTTCCTTAGGAGTATTACGAAAACCCGAGAGTTGTGAAGAAACGATTGATGTTTTTGTCCGGCTTGCAGAAATAAATGGATTTATCCGAACTTTGTTCGTTGACAAGAGAAATTTTCTGCAACGCTTTTGAGGAAGCCCAAGTGCTAGAATACGAGATTCACTAAACCTTATACAAGGTAATGATTTCAGTGCGGCATGGCTTGGCCACCATGACGACTTACTCTTATCATTCTCTTGCTATTCGGAATGGTAAATCTGAGTGACTTACCCATAGTAAAGAGACGACGTTCTTTGAAGCTTTTGTTTAAGCCTTAGAATGGTATGATGAAAAACCCTTGTACATGACAGTTGCTGTCGCACGTAGGGATTTTACGGTGAGGAATGAAGCCAAGACCCATTTCACTGCAGGACAACCACAAATGGTAGACCACCATGAGATCTTCGATAAGTTATTTAGAATTGATCACGAGACTTACCAGCTAAGAAGACTCAGTATCGGAGGAAATACATTTTGTTATGAGAACACAAGTTTTTGATTTTAAACGGAAGAGCATCACCGAAGGAGCTATCGTGAAGAATGTGAACAGACAGATGCACCCAAAGGTGTGTCATGATTTGAGGGACCAGTAACTCGCATTTTAAGTGTTGTAGCCCCACACTTTCTTGGTCAATTTATTTGCTAATAAGATCCCCCAAACCCTAACCTTTTCTTTCTAGCCTTTTCGAATCTCGAGGACGAGATTCATTTTAAGTGTGGTAGTTTGTAACATCCCAAAATTCTAAATTTTGGAATGTTATATTAAATAAATAAGTAGGATTGTTTGCTTGAATGTTGTGTGATTGATTGTGTGAAATTGAGTGGAATTTTGAAACTTTTGAAATTTTAATGAGAGGGAATAAAATGACTTTCCCAAAATTTTCTATTTCGAATCCCTATTCAATTTTGAGTTCAAATATTTTCAAAACCCTCTTATAAAATCAAATGAGAGGAGGTAAATGACACTCAAAAATCAGATACAATGTTTTGACTCAAATTTTAAAATAAAAACTATTTGCCATTTATTTGAAATTCTAGTTTCTTTTCATTTTGGAGTTATTGCAAAAAAATACAATTTTGTTAAAGTATTTTATTCGGCCTTAAAAAAATGTTCATGTTTTAGGAAATATTTTTCTGAAAATTTTGATATATAATATGCCTATATAAAATGTTTGTCTATTTTTGTTTACTTGTTTTTTCTTTGATGTTTTTTTAAAAAAACCCCCAAGAAACACTGTTCATTTCGGACACTCTTCATCCGAAATAAAAAAAAATTGGGCTGAGCCCATGTGCATGGCCGTCTGATAAGCCCATGTGGCCTTCTTCTTCTCTCTTTTCTTTGTCTATGATTTTAGTCCCACCTCGCTTAGCTTTGGACGTTTGCACCTTCCTTCCACCTATAAATATAGCCCCATAGGTGAACCCAAAAGTCATCCAATTCGGGTTGAATCGAATCGTTTCGGTTTGACTAGCTTTATAAAAAAAAATCTTCTCTCCGGCGGGATTTCTGAAAGTCGTCTCCTCTTTGGATTTATATCTTCTCTGCATTCTAAAGGTATTCTCTTCGTATTTTCTTTTATACTCCTGTATTTTAATATCCCTAGACTAGTATTTCTATAGTAGTATACGGTAGAGTAATTAGATTATTAACTAGTCTCCGTATTTACTCATTAGTCCTAGAATTCTTTTAGACATAGCATTTATTCCTCCGTAAAACAGCTTGGCCCAGATTTTTCAAATAGCCATAACTTTTTACTCGTTCATCAGAATTAGATGAAATCAACGCCTAGAGTTTCGTCTTGACTTCACCTATCCAATCAACCTATCACGTCAATTTTTTCAAAATTTCAAAATTCAAAATTTATTCAGATTTATATTCAAACTTCTTTTGATCATATCTTTTTATCTGTAGCTTCGTTTCCGATGAATCCAATTGCTCGGATCCGTATCAAAGTAATATTTCCGTTTACATCATTAGTGTTTCGTTTCAACATATAATTTTGATCTTGCTCATACTTCTCTATTAGTCCCCAAAATGTGTTCACACAGTGTACTAAGCTAACTCAATGCCATATTGAATTGCTTATAACTTTTGATCCGTCATTTTGAACCTAGTAATTCTTTTTTTACACGTTCATATTGACTTCCCATATATAGTAACATCATTAGTTTCAATCTTTCAACCTTTCAAATTGGAGCGATTCAATTTGAATCCGAACCTTCATTTGATCATATCTTGCAAACTGTAACACCTTTTCAATTGATTCTTTTTGCCCCTAAATACTCGTGTCATGTATTTCTATTCATAACCATCGTACTTCGGTTCAACTTCTTTTGACCTTTGTGAATTCAGATTCAATTCATACTTGAATTTACAATTTATTTCATACTTCAATTCGCTATAACTTGTGTTGTAGTGTTCCATTTCAATTAAACTCTTTCTACAAATAAATTCTTATGTCTTATGCTATTTGTCAAACAACATTCATGTTGTTCTCTCATACCTTGGATCGTATTCCGTAGTCTCTCCAACCTAAGCTTATATAGCAATTGTTCATCATCCATTAACTCTTTTGAGTTGATTCCTCCACTTTCACTTTACAACACAGCTAGAACCTATCTTTTCTTATTTAACCTTAGCATGTTGTTATTTTCGCACCAAGACATGTTTTGTTCTTGCGTTTTTCAGTTCTTTGTTCTGGCATGAATGTTTATTGAATGTTATTTGCTTACGATAGATTTTCATCGGAGAGTGACGAATAGTTCTATCAAGTTATTTCTAAGAGCGATATCTTATCTTCATCAACAGTACAGGCAAGTTCACCTTGACCATCTATTTCATACCTATGTTTTTATTGCATGTAGTGACATCATTCAGCACATCCCTCCCGTAGTGTTATTGAAATTCTTGTAGTTGAGTAGAATGCATGAGGTAGGAACCCACCACTGGTTACTAAAGCCCCGGGAACGTTAGTTACTTTTATGCTATGCTAAAGTAGACGGGGTTTGGTATGAGCGTTCGTGAGTGGTGTGAAGAAGGACTCTACGTCAAGACGACAACTTCATGAAGACATTTTCAAGTCCTGCATTTTCAAGTCCTCAAGACTTCAAGACTCGAGAAGAAAAGTTTTCAATACACACTACTGGGTGAAGGATGGTTGATTGGGCATCCCTGGAGAAACCAGTGGATGGCCGGGATGCATGGAGAAGCGCCATGACATCTTGCGGAAAGCTTCACCCAGACTCAAAGAGAAGGATGAATACTTCATGCCCGGAAGCTTACCTATGTAGCCACAAGTCATTATGGGCTCTGGCTTGGTTGATCTTTGTTGTGACTCTGCTGGGCAGTGCTACGAGATGTAGTCGACGTTAGGATTGGGATGGGCACTGTCGGACAGTCAGGGAAGCACTCTGAAAGACCATGTTTCTTTCATCCTGTTCTCAAACACCAGGCAGTGCGAGGACTTACCAGGAGGGAAAGAATCTTGTGGGTAAAGTACACAACACTCTGCAGAGTTAAACCTAATCGATTAGCCGTGTCCCCGGTTACGGACAATTTGAGCTTCTAGACTTGGATCTATCTCTGAACTCTCAACACTGGACTGATAACTTAATTGTGGACAACTTAAGATACTTGTGGGTATTGAGACATTGGTTGGTGGAACCATGTCATGATAGGTAATTCCATAGTGAAATTCCTGATATTCCTTTTGTTGTAGGAAAAATAACATCAGCTTTTACGCAAAAACTTAGACACAGAGCCATAAAGCCTTTGCATATAGAGTAGTCTTTATTCTTCTGTTCTACTATGGTGATCTTGCCAGTACATTCAATGTACTGACCTATATGGCTGCAACGTATTATGTTGCAGATTCTCTTCTACGACGGGTAAGAGTACGATTCAGGGTTACGGTCCGCACTCAACTTGCCGTTGGTGTTATTGGGACTCCCCTCCCGTTGACTGTATTCGCTGCTATTTTAAGGTATATATCAGTTTTACGCTATTTACATGTGATTGCACTTTGATATATACATTGATGTACTGTGTGTGCCAGCATACTGATCCAGGGATGGCACAGAAAACACAGAGGCTTGACTCGTTTTGAGTCGGGTCGCTACAGAAATGGTATCAGAGCACATGTTGACTGTAGGACGTGACCCTAGAAACTGGAAAGCCTTAGGAAATGATTTCTCGAAAATTTTGTTTTCAAAATATCTTTTACTTCTCCTCTCTTCTGAGTTTTATCAAATAGTTAGAAAATACCCTTTTCCCCTTGACCACACGAAGGATCAACTGAAGCCCTCCAAGAAGGACAAGATATCAGACAACTGGTGACCAACTCAGACAAAGATGTATTCCATTATGGAAGAGCTACAGAAGGATTGAAGACTATACAGACCTCAAGAAATTGAAGACCATGAAGAATTTTCCAAGATATTATGCCCCTAGAAGACCAAACCCCTGTTGTATACTTACGTTAGATACGAGGATTTGTGAGCTGTCATTTGAGTGTAAGTTTTATTTTCGACAGCCACAACAAAAAAATCTATTTGTAAAACCATTGTTTGTATTGTGTGTATCTCCTCCTTTTCTCTCTACCATCTCATCCCGAAACCTTGACCCCAATAGATGATGAATGAAGCTAGACTCGTGTATTCTGGATCAATGACTCGGTTAGAGACAGAAGAATGGATTCAGAACCTGGAGGATCACCTAAGGAGTAACCTTGTTGCAAGGAACGAGATGGTCCAATATGCTCTTCGGTACTTGCAGAAGGTGCTGCGAATTGGTGGAAGATGCATAGGCAGGAATCAATCACTTGGGAAGAATTCAAGATGACTTTGCAAGGATCCCATATTGTTACCACCACCCAAAAGCCCCGTCGCAAAGTTGTGAAGGAGATTTGTGCCTGCAAAGATATGTGGAGAGATAGGACACACCCAAGAAGAACACAAGGAAGGATGCCCTCATTGTCAAGAAAATCTCCGAGATAAGGAATGCCCAACTGGGCAGGTAACATGTGTCTTGTGTGAAGGAACTATGCATTACCCAGCTCAATGCCAAATGTACCCCAAGGTACAAGAAGTCATCAAGCAGTAGAAGGAAGCCATGAAGGAAGCCTTCAGAGAAAACTTAGGAGAATTTGTGATGAAGAAAGATATTGAAGACCCTGATGGAGAAGGATTAACCAGATTTTACTCAAATGTCTGCTATACATGTGGAGAAGAAGGACATTTCTCACAGGACTTTACGAAGGAAAGAAAAGAGTATCTGGGAAATTTTCGGACAGAAGAAGTGGAGTTTGATCCACAGGAAATTGAACTTTTGATCGGAACCAAGGAACCCAAGAAGAGAAACTGAAGACGTCCTCTGAACAACCCAATTTCTACGAAGAAGGATCTGAGTCAGACCATGTGTTTCAGGTGCAAGAATTTAGGCCACTATGCCGATAAGTGTCCAAGAAAGGAATCAAGAACCCAAGGAGCAAGCACCAACATCAAGAAGCCCCGAGATATGTCAGAAATCATTTGTTTTCAGTGCAAGAAGACAGGACACTACTCCTATACCTGTCCAGAGAAGAATCGCTAAGCATGAGTAGTCTGAGTTTTGGATTCTGGATGTAACAAATGTAATAAGTAGCACTCTTACAATTTTGGAGTTATGTAATGGAAGTCTTAGAGTTTGTAATAAATTCATGAGTCAATGGAAATTATGGTGTCATGATTTATCTTATGTTGAAATATGTGAGTTGTTACTCTATGACCCAAGATCTCTGACCAATTTTCGAGGATATGAGAAAATATGGTCTATGCATACATGAGTGCATTTCATTTTAAGTGTGGTAGTAACCACAGGTACCTCCCGGTTAAGGAATTTGGATCAGTGAATACGGATGAAGAGAATGTGGAACCATATCCAAACTATCTGGATGATAACCTTTGTGACAAAGTGATTTTGAAGTTTGAATATTGAGAAAAGGAATGATTGTGATGAAACCATACCCAAGGTTAAATAGACCAATGGAAAGGAAAATGAATCCGCGGAGTGGAATCTAGACAAGAACAAGTCTGTGAATTGTTACCTCAAGGGTATGGTGTAGTGAACTGAAGGTAATGTTGGAATGTGGAACGATAGTAACCCCAAGAGTGAGTTAAAGTTATCCAAGTATTCAAGTGAACCCACAACTCACTGACCTCAGGATTGATAAGGATCAAGCCCCACCTTTGTGAAGGCAGAGACTTGGAAGAAGCTACGACTGATCATCAAACGTTTTCCTTAGGAGTATTACGAAAACCCGAGAGTTGTGAAGAAACGATTGATGTTTTTGTCCGGCTTGCAGAAATAAATGGATTTATCCGAACTTTGTTCGTTGACAAGAGAAATTTTCTGCAACGCTTGTGAGGAAGCCCAAGTGCTAGAATACGAGATTCACTAAACCTTATACAAGGTAATGATTTCAGTGCGGCATGGCTTGGCCACCATGACGACTTACTCTTATCATTCTCTTGCTATTCGGAATGGTAAATCTGAGTGACTTACCCATAGTAAAGAGACGACGTTCTTTGAAGCTTTTGTTTAAGCCTTAGAATGGTATGATGAAAAACCCTTGTACATGACAGTTGCTGTCGCACGTAGGGATTTTACGGTGAGGAATGAAGCCAAGACCCATTTCACTGCAGGACAACCACAAATGGTAGACCACCATGAGATCTTCGATAAGTTATTTAGAATTGATCACGAGACTTACCAGCTAAGAAGACTCAGTATCGGAGGAAATACATTTTGTTATGAGAACACAAGTTTTTGATTTTAAACGGAAGAGCATCACCGAAGGAGCTATCGTGAAGAATGTGAACAGACAGATGCACCCAAAGGTGTGTCATGATTTGAGGGACCAGTAACTCGCATTTTAAGTGTTGTAGCCCCACACTTTCTTGGTCAATTTATTTGCTAATAAGATCCCCCAAACCCTAACCTTTTCTTTCTAGCCTTTTCGAATCTCGAGGACGAGATTCATTTTAAGTGTGGTAGTTTGTAACATCCCAAAATTCTAAATTTTGGAATGTTATATTAAATAAATAAGTAGGATTGTTTGCTTGAATGTTGTGTGATTGATTGTGTGAAATTGAGTGGAATTTTGAAACTTTTGAAATTTTAATGAGAGGGAATAGAATGACTTTCCCAAAATTTTCTATTTCGAATCCCTATTCAATTTTGAGTTCAAATATTTTCAAAACCCTCTTATAAAATCAAAAGAGAGGAGGTAAATGACACTCAAAAATCAGATACAATGTTTTGACTCAAATTTTAAAATAAAAACTATTTGCCATTTATTTGAAATTCTAGTTTCTTTTCATTTTGGAGTTATTGCAAAAAAATACTATTTTTGTAAAGTATTTTATTCGGCCTTAAAAAAATGTTCATGTTTTAGGAAATATTTTTCTGAAAATTTTGATATATAATATGCCTATATAAAATGTTTGTCTATTTTTGTTTACTTGTTTTTTCTTTGATGTTTTTTTTTAAAAAAAAACCCAAGAAACACTGTTCATTTCGGACACTGTTCATCCGAAATAAAAAAAATTGGGCTGAGCCCATGTGCATGGCCGTCTGATAAGCCCATGTGGCCTTCTTCTTCTCTCTTTTCTTTGTCTATGATTTTAGTCCCACCTCGCTTAGCTTTGGACGTTTGCACCTTCCTTCCACCTATAAATATAGCCCCATAGGTAAACCAAAAGTCATCGAATTCGGGTTGAATCGAATCGTTTCGGTTTGACTAGCTTTATAAAAAAAAATCTTCTCTCCGGCGGGATTTCTGAAAGTCGTCTCCTCTTTGGATTTATATCTTCTCTGCATTCTAAAGGTATTCTCTTCGTATTTTCTTTTATACTCCTGTATTTTAATATCCCTAGACTAGTATTTCTATAGTAGTATACGGTAGAGTAATTAGATTATTAACTAGTCTCCGTATTTACTCATTAGTCCTAGAATTCTTTTAGACATAGCATTTATTCCTCCGTAAAACAGCTTGGCCCAGATTTTTCAAATAGCCATAACGTTTTACTCGTTCATCAGAATTAGATGAAATCAACGCCTAGAGTTTCGTCTTGACTTCACCTATCCAATCAACCTATCACGTCAATTTTTTCAAAATTTCAAAATTCAAAATTTATTCAGATTTATATTCAAACTTCTTTTGATCATATCTTTTTATCCGTAGCTCCGTTTCTGATGAATCCAATTGCGTCGGATCCGTATCAAAGTAATATTTCCATTTACATCATTAGTGTTTCGTTTCAACATATAATTTTGATCTTGCTCATACTTCTCTATTAGTCCCCAAAATGTGTTCACACAATGTACTAAGCTAACTCAATGCCATATTGAATTGCTTATAACTTTTGATCCGTCATTTTGAACCTAGTAATTCTTTTTTTTACACGTTCATATTGACTTCCCATATATAGTAACATCATTAGTTTCAATCTTTCAACCTTTCAAATTGGAGCGATTCAATTTGAATCCGAACCTTCATTTGATCATATCTTGCAAACTGTAACACCTTTTCAATTGATTCTTTTTGCCCCTAAATACTCGTGTCATGTATTTCTATTCATAACCATCGTACTTCGGTTCAACTTCTTTTGACCTTTGTGAATTCAGATTCAATTCATACTTGAATTTACAATTTATTTCATACTTCAATTCGCTATAACTTGTGTTGTAGTGTTCCATTTCAATTAAACTCTTTCTACAAATAAATTCTTATGTCTTATGCTATTTGTCAAACAACATTCATGTTGTTCTCTCATACCTTGGATCGTATTCCGTAGTCTCTCCAACCTAAGCTTATATAGCAATTGTTCATCATCCATTAACTCTTTTGAGTTGATTCCTCCACTTTCACTTTACAACACAGCTAGAACCTATCTTTTCTTATTTAACCTTAGTATGTTGTTATTTTCGCACCAAGACATGTTTTGTTCTTGCGTTTTTCAGTTCTTTGTTTTGGCATGAATGTTTATTGAATGTTATTTGCTTACGATAGATTTTCATCGGAGAGTGACGAATAGCTCTATCAAGTTATTTCTGAGAGCGATATCTTATCTTCATCAACAGTACAGGCAAGTTCACCTTGACCATCTATTTCATACCTATGTTTTTATTGCATGTAGTGACATCATTCAGCACATCCCTCCCGTAGTGTTATTGAAATTCTTGTAGTTGAGTAGAATGCATGAGGTAGGAACCCACCACTAGTTACTAAAGCCCCGGGAACGTTAGTTACTTTTATGCTATGCTAAAGTAGACGGGGTTTGGTATGAGCGTTCGTGAGTGGTGTGAAGAAGGACTCTACGTCAAGACGACAACTTCATGAAGACATTTTCAAGTCCTGCATTTTCAAGTCCTCAAGACTTCAAGACTCGAGAAGACAAGTTTTCAATACACACTACTGGGTGAAGGATGGTTGATTGGGCATCCCTGGAGAAACCAGTGGATGGCCGGGATGCATGGAGAAGTGCCATGACATGTTGCGGAAAGCTTCACCCAGACTGAAAGAGAAGGATGAATACTTCATGCCCGGAAGCTTACCTGTGTAGCCACAAGTCATTATGGGCTCTGGCTTGGTTGATCTTTGTTGTGACTCTGCTGGGCAGTGCTACGAGATGTAGTCGACGTTAGGATTGGGATGGGCACTGTCGGACAGTCAGGGAAGCACTCTGAAAGACCATGTTTCTTTCATCCTGTTCTCAAACACCAGGCAGTGCGAGGACTTACCAGGAGGGAAAGAATCTTGTGGGTAAAGTACACAACACTCTGTAGAGTTAAACCTAATCGATTAGCCGTGTCCCCGGTTACGGACAATTTGAGCTTCTAGACTTGGATCTATCTCTGAACTCTCAACACTGGACTGATAACTTAATTGTGGACAACTTAAGATACTTGTGGGTATTGAGACATTGGTTGGTGGAACCATGTCATGATAGGTAATTCCATAGTGAAATTCCTGATATTCCTTTTGTTGTAGGAAAAATAAAATCAGCTTTTACGCAAAAACTTAGACACAGAGCCATAAAGCCTTTGCATATAGAGTAGTCTTTATTCTTCTGTTCTACTATGGTGATCTTGCCAATACATTCAATGTACTGACCTATATGGCTGCAACGTATTATGTTGCAGATTCTCTTCTACGACGGGTAAGAGTACGATTCAGGGTTACGGTCCGCACTCAACTTGCCGTTGGTGTTATTGGGACTCCCCTCCCGTTGACTGTATCCGCTGCTATTTTAAGGTATATATCAGTTTTACGCTATTTACATGTGATTGCACTTTGATATATACATTGATGTACTGTGTGTGCCAGCATACTGATCCAGGGATGGCACAGAAAACACAGAGGCTTGACTCGTTTTGAGTCGGGTCGCTACAGAAATGGTATCAGAGCACATGTTGACTGTAGGACGTGACCCTAGAAACTGGAAAGCCTTAGGAAATGATTTCTCGAAAATTTTGTTTTCAAAATATCTTTTACTTCTCCTCTCTTCTGAGTTTTATCAAATAGTTAGAAAATACCCTTTTCCCCTTGACCACACGAAGGATCAACTGAAGCCCTCCAAGAAGGACAAGATATCAGAAAACTGGTGACCAACTCAGACAAAGATGTATTCCATTATGGAAGAGCTACAAAAGGATTGAAGACTATATAGACCTCAAGAAATTGAAGACCATGAAGAATTTTCCAAGATATTATGCCCCTAGAAGACCAAACCCCTGTTGTATACTTACGTTAGATACGAGGATTTGTGAGCTGTCATTTGAGTGTAAGTTTTATTTTCGAGAGCCACAACAAAAAAAATCTATTTTTAAAACCATTGTTTGTATTGTGTGTATGTCCTCCTTTTCTCTCTACCATCTCATCCCAAAACCTTGACCCCAATAGATGATGAATGAAGCTAGACTCGTGTATTCTGGATCAATGACTCGGTTAGAGACAGAAGAATGGATTCAGAACATGGAGGATCACCTAAGGAGTAACCTTGTTGCAAGGAACGAGATGGTCCAATATGCTCTTCGGTACTTTGCAGAAGGTGCTGCGAATTGGTGGAAGATGCATAGGCAGGAATCAATCACTTGGGAAGATGCATAGGCAGGAATCAATCACTTCGGTACTCATCGTCGTCGTCTTCGCCGTTGTCCTCCTCATCACTCTTGCTCGAGGAGGAGCTTTCAGCGCCGCTCGAGCTCTCCTCGCAATAGCTGAGACGGATGCCTGAGCACCCATAAATGTTGACAGAGAGCAGATTGGCCTCCGTCATTTTAAAATGAAGGATGTGCCCTTCCTGGAGGTTGTGGGCGCGGGCGAAGGTCTTCCAACCACGCCTAAGGAACATGATGCTACTCGCTGAGTACTCAACGTCCACCCGCGTCGCGCCATTGCAACAACCATGGACCCATAACCACAGGATGGGTGGCTCGTCGCCCTTCATCGCCCTGCGAAAGGGCGAGGGAGGCACAGATGGCTCCGGACGGGACCGGCCGGTTCGAGGACAAACTCCAGCGCCGTCCCCTGGTCGTGGGTATCCTCAAGGAAGGAGCCCAGCGTTGAAGGAGGAGGTGGGCACCGTTCCACCTCCCCCGACCTCGACCTCCACGACATCTACGACCCGTCGCGCCTCTTCCGCCCTGCATGCTCGGGCTGCCCTCCGCCTCTCTGGCTCAAGCGGTGGCAAGATCCCGACGAGAGGTCCTCCTCGAAGCGCAGGACAGTGGCTTCCCTCGCCCCCTATTCCAGGCTAACAGCGAACGCCACTCGAAGATTGGGAGGACGTGGAAGGGAAAACTATGGAAGTTTGCACTCGGAGGTGAGAAGAAGGATGTATGAGCACTGCCCTCGCTATCCCTCCATTTATAGGGGGAGCGTGGGGGCTGGCTCTCCCCTGCTCCAAGGGTCACCACCAACCTCCTCCAATATGGGCGCCCTCGATCAGGGGTCAAACAACAATTGACCCGTTGCTCCAATCCATGGCACTACGGTTAGGGCCTTTCCTAGGGACTTTAAGTCACGGGTGCTCATTGATGGCTCCCCTCTAGGAAATGACCTGACGTAGAAATTGAAAATTGGACGGACACCTTGCGCACATATTCCACGTACCGCATTCAATGGGCATTGGGGGGAGGCGCAGTAAGCGCAATGATCACGATCGCAAGTTCCTACCACGTGTACCCGTGCACTGTTTGGGCCTTGCCCAACAACGCCTCGCGAAGTGTGTGGCCCAGGCCCGGGGGCTCCTGTCAGTGCACTAGAGTTTTCGGGCTCTCTAGTGCCCCATACTCATTCACGGGCAATACTGGCCACCCTGGCAACAAGGACTGACAGGGGGCTACCAGGTACAAGCATAGAAGAATCAAGACCCCTAGCAAGACCTTGCCGAGATGACCATCAAACCCACACGCAAAGACAAGGCCCCGAGAAGGCCCGGCAAGGTAAAGCCCCGGCAAGGCCAGGTGTCGATCCGCCTGGATGCGTGCCATGGCGTCGGCGTTGGAGAGGGCTAAGAGGTGCCGATGGGACGGGCTCCTGTCCCGTCCCACAGACGGAAAGAGATGCCTAACGGTGCATTAAATGTGCTTGTCCTACTTCGTTAGTGTTAGGTATGATAGCACTGTAGCTCTGTACACCCCGTGTACACACTATATGCCACTGTTGGGATCCCCTTCAGAGTATAAAGGAGGCCCAGGGTGATACGATGGAGGGCTTTTGGATGTTTAGTCTTCTAGCTTTTGGACTTGGGACCTTCTGGCTCACACGCGTGGCATCTGCTCACAGCGCTCCTGTAGCTAGAACCCTAAGAACACTCTCAATACAACCAAGGAGGATTAGGCTTTAACACATCCTTGCGGCCCGAACCTAGGTAAAATCCCAGCGTCTCGTTCATCAGACCTGCTCTTTGTGCGAGCCTTCTCCCCCGCCGAACCTAAAGGGGTCCCTCTGATCCCATAGGTGTTCGTTCCCCACGACACGCGCAATTTTTGTATATGTGCTACATGATGGTTTTGATTATCACTCATTGAATACCTATTATATTTTGTACTATTCTTATGACCCATGCAAATTATCATCACTATTCATTAACTCTCAAACAAATATAAGTGAAGAGCAAGAGTAAAATCATTCCTATAAAATCTACACACCACCGTGCTCAAAAAGATATAAATGAAGTACTAGAGAAGCCGCCAAGCTCAAAAAATATAAGTGAGGCACATATAGTATCCTAACAAATTATGATGAATGTGTGTATATATCAAATAGGTGTGTCTAGAAAACAATGATTGTGGAAAACTGAAGGTCAAAGTACACAACGCTCCAAGGAAAACACTTATCATGAGATGAATAAAAATGTAGCTCCAAGTGACATAGCGATGGATTGAGACAAAAGAGGGGATGCCTTTCGGGGCATCCCAAAGCAGAGACGCTTGAGTCTTCCTTAGAATATTACCTTCGGGTGCCTTGGGCATCCCCAAGCTTAGGCTCTTGCTACTCCTTATTCTGTGGTCCATCATGATAACACCCAACACTTGAAAACTTCAATCACACAAAACTCAACAAAACTTCGTGAGATCCGTTAGTATAAGAAACATATTGAATATTTAGGTAATGTTATAAATTTATTATTATTTCATTTTTGCATAATAGTTACTGTATTATAACTTCTCCATGTCTTATACCCCCTCCCTATACAATCCATAGCATAATCAAAACAAGCAAACTATCCAAGCAAAACAGAATGTGTTTAAAACAGGACAGTTTGTAGCAATCTCTAAAGAGCCCATACTTCTATAACTCTAAAACTTCTGAAAAATTAGGACAATGTGGATAATTTGTATTGTAAAACTATGTAAAAATTCATATCATTATCACGCACCAATAAAAAATGAAAAATCCTGTACTGGAGTCAAAAGTTTTTGTTTTGTTTCATCATCGTTTCTACTCATCTTGTGAGCCATTCCAAAGGCTTTAATCATGTTATCACTAACTAATAGAAGGTAACTAAAACATCAAAACATAAAAACACTAATTAAAACATAAAAATAATAATTAAAGAGGTAATAATCGTGTTATCACAAACTAACAGAAGGTAAAAAGCAAAAATAAAGATACCTATTGAGTTGCCTCCCAACAAGTGATATTGTTTTATGCCCCTAGCTAGGCATAATGCATAGTTTCAAGTGTTGCCATCGTTGACATCAAGATCCTTAATACCACAACCATGAATAATAGTAACAATGGGAGGCTTGAAAATAGTATCCTTATCATGTTTACAAAATTGGGATGAACACTAATCATTTTGAGATGTTCGTTTCTTTTGGAAAGAGGTGTACTAATGTTCCTATGAATGTATATGAACTTGGGACTTTTGTCTTGTGAGGTACTAGGATTAGTTTATATGGCGTGAAAATGGAACCTAGTTTTTCAATGACATCCTCCATTTTATCAATTCTACTCAAACCTTGTTCTACGCTCTTATCAATGATAGTGTACTTTGTCTTTAAAGTTTTCAAAGTTATTCCTACCCATGACCCAAATTGAGTGATATGATTATGAAGTTTTTTATCTAACTCCTCAATTGGTTCACTAGTGATCATTTTCTTTTCAATAGCATCAAGCCTTTGCATAACATGTTCCAAGGTTAAATTGGTTTCATTAACCAAAATGGGTGGTGTTCCAACAAGATTTACAATTGCATTATAAGCATCCAAGGTGTGACACATTAAGAAATTCCCACCGGTGATGGTGCCTAGGTCAAACCTATACCAAGTTTTCACACCAATATAAAAATTGTGCAGTAAAATAGTGGTGGATAACTTGTTAGTTGCTTTATTTTGAGCGCGAAAAATCCTATACCATGAATCTTCCAAAGTTTCTCCTTCCCTTTGTTTAAAGTTGACAACGGTATTATTGGGAGTAATGCAAAAAAGGAAGAACTAGTCATGACTTCAAACAAGAAAACTAGTAGCAAGCCAAGATAAATATTATTTTTTCTATGAGACAAACTAAATATCAAAGAAAATAAAAATAAGAACAAGTGAATGATAATTTATGTGTAGTTACTTGATAGTTGATGATGGTATTCCCTGGCAACGGTGCCAGAAATCCTTCATGACACTTGTGATCTGCGTTGGGATTTCTATGAAGATGAATGGGTTATCGCGGCACAATGTGGGTAAGTATCTCCCTCTGTTATGAAACCAAGGTTTATAGAACCAATACGAATACCAATACTCATCCGTCCTTAGCGGCTACATAGAAAATAGCAAACAACTTGCACCCAACGCTGGCAAGAGGGTTGTCAATCCCCTTGGTCTCGTTATTTGCAAGCAAGCAAGTAGTGTAGATAATTGTAGATAATTGTAAAGTGAAAAAATAGATAAAAGAAAGTAAATGGCATCAAGGTAATAGTATCTTCTGTAAATATATAAGTGAATAGACACGGGGTCCATAGAGTTCTCTAATGGCATCTCTCACAGAAATAACATACGATGGGTGAACAAATTACTGTCGGGAAATTGATAGAAAAGAGGATAGGTATGCGATGTTCGTGGCAATGATCATGTGTACATAGTCATCACGCCCGTTATCAAATAGGAAGACTCCTGCCTGCACCTATTACTATTACTCCACTCATCGACCGCTAGCTAGCATGCATCTAGAGTATTAAGTAGACAAAGTAAACTCAAGCAATATGAATTAACCCCATCATTTTATCCTTAGTAGTAGCAACACAAACATGTATCTTGTCCCCCTATTTGTCACTGGGATATAGAGACTCCCTATGTTGAACCTACCACAATGCACCACTCCCACCATAGAAATATAAATCTAGTTGGCCACACTATCTCAATAGATCGGAGAGCATTATGAAGCTATATTGATCATGTAAATAAGAATCACAGTAATCAGGTTTGACTTAAATAATTTTCATGAATAATCTGAACATAAACCCGCAATTGTTCAGATCCCAACAAAAGCACCATACAAAGGGATTACATCGCATATATGCGGGAAAAGATGCGATGAACATTGTATTGAAGATCAAGAGAGAGAGAGATTGCCCTCTAGGTACTACCTACGGACCCGTAGGTCTATGGTGAACTACTCACACATCGTCATGAGGTAAGCAAGGTTGATGAAGAGGCCCTCCGAAATCGATCCACCCTCCGGCGGGGTGCCGGAACGGAGCTCTAGATGGGATCCCATAAGAACAGAGGCTTGCGGCGGCGTAAAAAGTGTTTCGGGACCTCCTGTAGGGTTTTGGGCATATTAGGGAATTTATAGGCCAAAGAGGGGCGTCAGGAGAGCCACGAGGGGCCCACCACACATCACGGAGCCCCCTAGGGCGTGCCCTGTTGTGTGGCCAGGCCCTCGTGCGGCGCGCGACATCCTTCCAAAGCTTCCAGGTGTTCTGTTGGTCCAGAAAAAATCATAAAAATTTTATGGCAATTTGACTTAGTTTGGTACTGTGAACCTGAAAAGTAATAAAAATGCAGTAAACAGCAACTGGCACTGGGCACTAGGTCAATAGGTTAGTGCTAAAAAATATTATAAATTGGTCAATAAATGCCCCAAAATTATCCTAGAATGATAATTGATATGTCTCCAATGTATCTATAATTCTTTATTGTTCCATGCTGTTATATTATCAATCTTGGATGTTTTACAATCTTTTTATAACAACTTTATATCAATTTTTGGGCCTAACCTTTTGACATAGTGCCAAAGTGCTAGTTGTTGTTATTGCTAGTTTTTTTCTTCGTAGAAAATCAGTACCTAACGGAGCCCAAATGCTCCAGGAATTTTTGGAGATTTTTTATGGACTAGAAGAGACAGGATTGGCCAAAGAACAATAGGAGAGGGGCCCCGGGGTGGCCACCCTCCACCAGGGCACACACAGGGATTCTGGCACGGCCTGGTGGAGGGTGCCCACCTCAA
The DNA here is from genome assembly GCA_022496015.1 of Hordeum marinum. Taxonomy (NCBI): domain Eukaryota; kingdom Viridiplantae; phylum Streptophyta; class Magnoliopsida; order Poales; family Poaceae; genus Hordeum; species Hordeum marinum. Next base: position 117,618,029 of record CM039677.1, read on the forward strand.
GACCCCCCTCAACCGACTATTCGCCCAATAAATTCCCAAATATTTGGAAAATCCCAGAGGAGTCGATGTAACACAATTTGAGTAGCCGGATGTTCCATAACCTCGAGATCCAATCTAAAACCATCACGGAGGGGTTCATCTTCATCATAGGTGCCTCTCTGATGATGCATGAGTAGTCCGCCGTAGACCTATGGGTATGTAGGAAGTAGCTAGATGGCTTCCTCTCTCTCTATGATTCTTAATACAATGGTATCTTGGAGATCTATTTGATTTAATGACTTTTGCGGTGTGTTTGTTGGGATCTGATGAATTTTTGAGTTCATGATCAGTTTGTATCCATGAATATCATTTGAGTCTTATTTGATCTCTTATTTGCATGATTATTTATAGCCTCGTATTTCTTATTTGAATCTTTGGTTTAGTTAGGCCAACTAGATTGATTTTTCTTGCCATGGGAAGAGGTGCTTTGTGATGGCACTACTGGAATTAGGTGCTTTCCCATCTACCATGGCAGACGGCAAAGGGTAGCTCCACGGACGGCAAAGCCTTTGCCATCCGCCAACAGACAGACACATTTTCGTCACTATGAACTCCGGTAATGGGGTGCTTTGCCGTCTGCCTGGGCGTAGCGGACAGCAAAGACTATTTGCCGTCAGGCCGCAGACGGCAAATCTGCTGGACGGCATACCACTGGAGCTAGCCCCGTTAGTGGCTAATGGTAGCCTTTGTCGTCTGCCATAGATAGCAAAGATCTAAAACCCTTTGCCGTTAGCCCCTGGATGGCCATGCCACACAACCCTTTGTGTTCTTCCCCCGGACGACAAAGAGACCGAATGGCCCCACGCCTAGTACTCCTAGGTTGCACAGGTGAGTGACACATCACCTTTGCTGTCAATGGCAGATGGCAAAGGGGCTTTGCCATCAATGGCAGACGGCAAAGATGCAATATTGCCCCTGTTTTTTCTATTTTTTGTTATATCCAACAATTTTCATAGGCAAAATATGCTATATATATATTTCACAATAATCATATTCTTGCCATACTGATGATCATCCAACAAGCACAAGTATCATCCAACAACAAGCACAAGCACAAGTATCATCCAACAACAAGCACAAGCACAAGTATCCAACAAACATACCAAATCAAAAGTATCAATTGTCACACTGTTCACCATATTACAATAGTAGAAAGTTTCACATATGTAGCAAGTTTATCATTGTTCATCGATACAAAATCAAGTAACACTAGCACAAGCACTCCATGAACCACAAGCACTCCAACAATGCAGGCTTCCGTTAAGTGACTCTAATCTGCAAAATGGGGAATACGAAAGTTAGATGAAGAACACTAGAAGAAGAAGAAGATGATGATGATGATGATGAAGAGTTTTTATTCTCTCTCTCTCTCTTTCTCCTCTTGTTTTCTTCTTCCTATTGGTTATTCATATCATTTGGGCAAAATTGGAAAAAGGATAGGTCCTTCGAGGCTTGCCTCATGGCGTGTATGGTGCACGCTGACTCACACTTATATGGTGGTGTATGTTGGTGGACACTACCTAACACTAATATTTTGGCAGTTGGTGATGGTCGTTTCCCCTTATCCTCTCCCGCAATCTACCAAGGTACATATCGAGAGGAGGAGAAGAAGATACGACCCCTGCAACAATAGTAGGGATTCATCCATCAAGAAGAGACATGTAACTCTCACAAGGAGCTCCGACAGACCAAAAGTATGTAATTTTATCTAAGTGCTAAGTTTGTCTTTCTTTGATAAAATGATCCAAGTAAGTGGCATATTGGGGCTTACCGTCCTCGTCATCACGGAGGTGAAGCACCGGGGTAGCTCAGGCTGGTTTCACCTAGAGAAGGCTGCCTTGGAGAAGGGTCATGCAATGCGACTCCGGAGTTATCCTGCACCAAAGATGATTTGTAATGTCTAGTTAGTATGATGACACTAGAAAGATCAATGCATTCAAATGAAAATCACCGTTGCAGCCATGGTAATGACTGGCATTAACGGAGGGATCTGGCCATTCTTCTTGCACATAGTTTGCACATTTGGTTTTCACAAGTCAATGATATTTGTTATTAATAAAACAAATATGAAATGCAAGATTTGACAAATATGAATAAGAAACCTGCCACGAAGAGCTCGAAGATGGCCCAGTAAGACGCATCGCTCCGTTCCCTCTCCTCCTCCATCAACGTAGCCATCCTATCCTCCATCTCCTTCTCCTTCGCGTCCATAAGCGCCTGTGTTGCCTCTCTCTCTCTTTCTGAATAGAAGCCTGCAAAACAACTCCTCGTTAGCATTGTAATCATATTTGTTCACGCACACAACGTAATGAGGAAATATATCTGAGTCCATATAACTAACCTCGATGGCGAGCTCGACTGGCCATGGACGAGGCCTTATCTGAGCACATGAGCTCGTTTGGCATGCCTTGATCTGCCGGAGAGTGCTAGGACAATGTATAAGGCCATCTCCAATGGCCATCGAGCCATGGGGCCTCCCGTTGCCAGATATCATCACCAGCTTTGGATCAATAGGCCCCTAGGTTGGGTAAATGTCCTCCCCTTTTATCGTCTTCCCCTCATCTCTGTACCTCACAAGCTTGTTGTGGGAGGAGATGTTGGTGAAGTTCTCGGGATGATTGAGGTCAGACTCATAGAATGCCTTGACCTTCTTGTACAAGGTAGTTTGGGCCATCGCATAGAGGTCGTACATATGTGGCACCTCCATTTTATTGTGATGTGCCTAAAAGAGAGAGAGGAACAAAGTATTGGTAAAGGGCTCAACCTAGAATAAAGAATGAATTGCATGAATCAGCAAGCTAACCACATACCCAGTTCTGACCAAACTGATTTAGGTTGGCGCTCCATTGATGGTGTGGCACACCAACCATTTTGGCATGCCGGTCATTGGCATTGGATAGCTAGCCATTATTTTGAGCACCACCCATCCGGCAACTCCTCCCAACAATCCATCTTATCCGCACACCATCTCGGTGGCACCTAAGTCAATAAAGAGATATTTGAGCTCTACACGTACGAATCAAATGAAGGAAACTAAGAACAAGGCCTTAATAATACATAATTACCTTCATCTAATGCTCCTTCTCCATCTTCTTTCTGCAGCACGTCGACTTCTCCTTCCTAATATGCCACGAGGCATAGTAGTCTCGAACAGCCTGCATCCGAGGCTCGTGCCAAAAGTTTTGTAGTAAGCGCCTACATTGGTTATCGATAACCTTTCCCGCGGCCTCCTCATATCCCTCCTGACACCTGTAGAAGGTATGCAATCAAATGAGACAACACTTATTAGTACAATAATTAGCTATTTTTTATTTTTAATTGTGTAAAAGAGAAATTACCCAAAACTATCTGCTCACCATGTCCGCCATCGTGTGGCACAAATCACTGTCAATCCTCTCATCCGGCGTGGCCGGTGCAGCCAAGTAGTTCTCCTAGGTCATTCCTAACTCTCGAACCTGACCCTCACCGAGAAACGTGAGAAACCCCGGGATGTTCTGCCTGATAAGGACACCAAGGACGTTGTTGGGCCTGCGGGCATCCTTGGGTTGATGCCGACCCCTGTAGTATGACAAAGCCAACACACATTAGATATTTGAAAAAATGTGAAGGCAAAAGGTAAGAAAAGAGTACATGCACTTACTTGTCCCTATCAGGCCTAATCGACCACCTCAGCTCGTGGGTCGCCGGCACGGGCAGGAGCCATGTACTACCACGCTGGTAGGCAGTGTCCCCCTCAACCACCTCCTCATCGCTATCAGAAAAACAATCCCCGCCGACATTAGCATGGCCACTAGGCTCCTCCGGCCAGGTATCCCATGGGGTCTGTTGGGACATGCCCTCATCCTTACTCTGCTCCGGAGTCTCATGGGACAATGAATCTGGGACAGGAGTCTCGTAGGTCGAAGGCTTGTCAGCCCAGGCTCGTGGACCGGAGTGTGCATAGCCTCGTACTCAGATGGGTCCACCCTATTAGTCCTATGCTTGGGTGAATCAGCAAGGGGTGGCGGCGAGGAAGGTGTATTAGCCACCCTACCCCTCCAGCGGCCTCCTCTCCCACATGTACCTCTACTACCTCTCTTCTTCCCCCGTCCTCCTCTCACGAGGGTCGACGAAGAAGCGGGCACCGGTGTATGCAGACTAGAGATAAACGCTCTCCGGGGAGAGTCGGCGGGAATGGAAGTACCCATCCCACCGCCCTCCAACGAAGAAGGAGCCGTGCAGTGCTCTCGACCCTTTCCCACCATCTTTCAATAACTGCCATGACAAATAGTAAACAAAATTAGTACAACATAAAATTGAATACCGACATGAATAATAAAATGTATATAATTTAAGTGTATCATCATATACCTAATATGAATTAAATATAGAGAGAGAGAGAATAAAAGTTGATTATTGGACATGAATTAATAATAATCTTGATCGTCTATAAATTCTTCAGGATCAATAAATTCATCATCATCATCACTATCATCAATAAATGCATGATCATCATCACTATTAGGAACAACATGTGGAAGGCCTCCTTTATGTAATTGGTCAAGCATTGATAGGTCCTCCGCAACAGTAAACTTTTCTTGTTCCGGCTCTTCCTGTTCCATTTCAGGGGTTAAGTCGGGTTAACTGTCGCTGTCTACTTCCATGTTCCGGGGTGAAGTAGAGCAGTTCTTTAAACTATTTTTGGAAATACGTGTTTCTTGGAAGAATTCTCCTTCATATGTGTCTGGGTTAATGTGAGGTCCATAATCCTCTTCATTGAGGGGAGGTTTTCTAAAATGTGGTGGCACTTTGTAAACAACATTCCAACCTTTCAGACTTGGATCAGTTTGGCAGGCCCACGGTATATAGAAAACTTGGGTCGCCTGTTGAGCCGTAATATAGACATCGGGAACATCTAAATGAGTGCTTTGTTTGATTTCGACTAGACCTATATGTTCATGAGTCCTAGTCTCCTTCGGTTGGAACCAATGACATTTGAAGACTACGATGTTCGATGGGTTTTCAGCATACAATAGAAGTTCATAAATTGCTTCAACTCTTCCATAGTACTATGTACCTCCTTCACCGATAGCAGAGACACAACAATTTGTGGTCTTTGGGTCGGGCATAGATATCTTTTTTCCCAAGGTACGAAAGTGATACCCATTGATGTCGTATTTGTCAACTGAACGAACATTATAGTAAAAACCATTAGCGACTTGTCTCAACTGGGTGTCCATAGACTCTAAATTAGCCTATGAATTTTATATGAAAGGATAGTTGCATTAGCGGCAGATTAGATGAAGAAATGAAATGGTCAATTAATGGTAATTACCATTTGTTTGAACCAAGAGATGAACATGGGAGAGTCGCCTCCATGCTTTGCCAGAATCTCATACTCTTCGATGGAATCCTTTTGGATGACCGCACCATCCGAGAATTTGGTGGCGTATCAAGTATATGAAATATCCGGTAATAAGAGCAATTCTAAGGAATTACAAGTCGCGAAACAATAATGTACCGAGAACATACTCGATGTACGTTCGCACTTATGTTAGGTTGTTGAAGATATACCACGAAATGGAACTCCATTCATCAGCATCCAGCGCTTTTGCTTTCAAAGCACCGGCTGGTGCGAGCTTTCCGTTGAATAGGCCGAGGTTCGATCGATTCTTTTAGGGTGGCCATCATTGTACCGAGGCTTCAGATTATGCACATGATGTTTTCTGGCTTTGTAGTGTGATGTCACAAAGCTTTCCACGTCCTAGTAATGAATGCCTCAGCCATCGATGCTTCAATTATGCGTTTATTTTTACATTTTGCTCGATGCATCTTCTGCATCCTCTTAGTTGCGAAGCACTAACGATTTTGCATGCCCCCAATCTTGCCTCGGTCGTGAGATGCAAAATAAAATGCTGCATTGGACTAAAGAAGCCCGGTGGAAAGGTCTTCTCTAACTTTTAGATCAACTCCGATGCCAACTATTCCATTTCATCTAGCACGCCAGGCGATAGCACTTTTGCACAAAGAGAACAGAAGAAATAGCTTAGCTCTACTAGTACTAGCCATTCATCCTAAGGGATAAAGCGACATAGCATTCCCGGCATTACCCGCTCAAGCCATATATGCCAATCATGACTCTTGAGACCAAATATTTTTAGTTTGTCAAGACTCGCTCCCCTCTTTAGATTTGCTGCATAACCATCGGGGAACATCAACTGCATTTTCACCCACAAGATCATTTCCCTCATAGTTGGCCTTCCAAGATCGAACCATGCCTTTGGCTTTGTCCAGTTGTGCTTTCCTTTCGGTTGTTGCATGTTTTATAATGGTCTGTCTCATAGAGCCTCCTGATCGATTCTAGCCGTAGGATTATCCTTTGAATTCCCCTCTATGCCGAACAATGTACCAAAAATGGCCTCGGCGATATTAGTTTCAAGGTGCATCACGTCAATGTTGTGTGGGAAAAGGAGGTCTTTGAAGTAAGGCAGATCCCGTAAGCATGAATTGTGAGTCCGGGCGTGTTCCATATTATATCCTTTGAAATACCCAGGACGCTTTGGATCTCGCTCAAGAGTTTTTAATTGATCCAGGATATGTTGGCCTATCAACGCGGGTGGTGCAGAGTTTGTGACAACTCTACCTTTGATGAAATTCTTCTTGTCTTTTCTGAACTTATGGTGAGGATCCAAGAACTGTCTACGCATGTTGAAGGAAGAAAACTTGCAACCCACCTGCAGCCAACAGAACTGAAGAGATGGCTTGAATGTGGGGCATGGGAACCTTCCATGCACACACCAGCCAATGAATAGGGCCTACGCCAGCAAGTCATGTGTCGAGTACATGTACCACACATGCATTTTGAAGTTTTTGTTAGTAGTGTCGTATGTATTGATCCCATTATCCCAAGCTTCTTGCAATTCATCCTTAAACGGCTGCATCTACACATTCATATTCTTCCCTGGATAGTTTGTCCCTGGAATTGTCAACGTCAATAAAATGTTCTTTCTTTTCATAATCTTTCCGGGAGGGAGATTGAGTGGAATGACAAATACAGGCCAACAACTATATTGGGTTGCCATCATACCAAACACATTGAACCCATCCATGTTTATGGTGACTCGAGGATGCATTGGATATGCCGCTTTATCCTTATGTAATGCATCAAAATGCTTCCACACAAAAGACTCTGAAGTGTGTACCAACATTTGATTCCCATCTGCATCTAGTTCGGTTCTTTTGCCCAATTTGTGCCATGTCATCTGTCTGGCCATCTCTTCGACCATGAAAAGACGTTGAAGTCTTTGTGTGATTGGCATACATCAAAGAATGTTAACAGAGATTTTGTCTGAATCTTCTCACACTTATCGTTGTCTACGACAACATACCTGGAAGACATGAAAATGGGACAACAGTTCAAGTCCGCATACTCAAGCCTAAATAAGGCACATCCTTTCTCATAGGCATCTGTCTTCTCATAGGGAATCTTAAGTACACAGAGGATTTTGTCTGACTGGTACAAGTTTGTAGGTAGTACAGGGCCTTTAGGTAGAAAGCATCCAAATATTGTCATCATCGCGTGGTAGCATTCTCTACCCAGGTTGAATTGAGCCTTCAAAGCCATTACTTGCGCGATGGCATCCAGCTGACAACACCCAATGTGCTCGTGCAGAGGACGTTTTGAAGACTCCAACATTTCATAGAATGCCTTTGTAGATTGCTGCATCTCATCGTCTGAGTCCTGAGCATCACCAAAGCCTTGCACCATGTATTCGATCCCGGTACCATACTCGTCGGTGCGATGATGAACCCCCTCATCTCTGGCACATTGGACAGACTCACCATGAAAAGTCCACATCTTATAATTAGGCTTAAAACCCTACTTCTGCAGGTGTTCAACCATTTCACCCTTTGTCTTCTTTTTAAAGTTGTCACAGCAGGGATAGGGGCACCATGCTTTTTCCTGGACATTTGCAAATGCGGCTCTCACAAACCCCTTGGTATTTGTTAACCATTCTTTGGTCATGTCTTTCTGACTGGTGTGACCGGTGTACATCCATGCACGATTTCTCATCTTGCCTAGCTAATGGACACACAAGAAATATATATATATAGAATTCAGCATATATATTCATCAGTTAATCAAGTTTGTCAGTTTCATTACGTCCATGCAACCTACACACTAATTGGTTAAGATAGGTCATAATCACACTTGAGTATGTGTAGATTGGGTTTGTTTTCCCACGGTCTGCTCCAGATACACGTATCGGCAATAAGCATAGAGGAAGTGTACCCGGAGAACAACATGGAGGCACTGACTGTGGGGACCCCAACTCATAGGTCGCGATCACCGAATGTACGTGTATAGTGATCCCAGAGATCAATGCTCAGTGAACACACAAAAACTGAATAACAAGAGTCCTACATCCAATACATACTGTTTTACTCGAATATGGCCCTAAAGGCTAAGTCTTCACAAAATTGTAGCGGAAATCTTCAATGATTGCGTGAACCCGTGCTATCTACCTTAACCCTACAAGCATTCTGACTGGGAAGCGTCCTAGCTCGGACGTCCGTCACCAAGGTAATCATCATGACCTGATCTTTCATGCCTAGCCAATAAAATAACCAGTGGCAAGCCAATGAGTACTTTGAATGTACTCGCAAGCATCCCATGTTTGGAACAAGGCAATAACAATGCATGAAATAGCACTAAGTAGGTAGTTTGCGAAAAGCCAATTTTGAATGCAATGTCATTGATCAAGTAACTATGGGTAAGCATGCATCAACGGTTGGTAGATATCCATATTAACAAGTTATATATATCATCATAAGTAGGGGTTGAACATCTCATGTTCATTCATCACATCAAGTCTTCAGACTTGCCTCAAGTATTATCCTTCTGTCTTCCGAACACACACACACCAAGTTTGCGAAAACATCTGGACGTGGAATAACTAGCACCACCCAACTGTCCTTGACCGTGGACACGGCTATTCGAATAGTTTTACACTCTGCAGAGGTTGCACACTTTACCCACAAGATTCGAGGAACTTCCATGCCAGCCACGACTCGCGGTATATTACATACCCGAGGTAAGCACCCAAACAATGCCTTTCCCATGGCGATAGTAAACAAAGAGTCCACTCATTGGTGCCATCCCTCATGATATACATCACACGTATCATCCATGTGGGCACGCAACAGTGTTCCCGGTGCCTATAAAGATAGCGCATGACCTTCCACTCCGGGACGAACCCATCTCGAGAGTGACCACTTCACTCTCGCCACTACTAATGCGGGCTCTTTGCTAGCACCAACCATAGTAATCAACAAAGCCCCCTCCCATATAGGGGTCGAGTGGTTGTACATGTAAGGTTGGGATGGTCGACAAATCTTAAACCCTCCGTTTTCGAAAACACACACTCACTTATTCCGGTACACCACTTCTTTCTCAAGTGGTTACACAACTCATCATAATCTCCCTCGGGCATTACTGGCATCCGACGGGGTTTTCGAAAAGACTTTGAAAGTATTTTGTTTCAATCACCATGCATATTCCCGATCCCACCTACACAACCCTCATAAGGTGGTAGGGTCATGCACAATGCAAGTGTCAATGGCGAAGTATCAAAAGCATCCCACTAAAGTGGACACCACATCATCATGATCAATACAACAAAATGAAGTGCTATATGCCATGCAACAAAAGGGTTCATACTCATGGTCAAAGGGCTGCTTGCCTTGCTCAGCAAAGTCTTCGAGGTCTTCACACGCTTCTTGTCCACTTCGAGCACTTCGTCTACTTCGTCAACTATCGCCGGAAACAACCGCAATAAGCAACACAACAAGCAGAAAATAAAGTGTTATATAAATAGGAGTTTTATTTTCTTGGACATCTCTAGTCATAAGGAAAACAACCAAGGAGTATTTCGTGGATGTGGGTCAAGGGGGAGTTTTTGAATGGTGGGAATGATTGAAATGATGATCCTTTAAGATATCAACAGAAAATATTTTTGTAAAAAGGAGTGGATGGACCCAACAAATAGGGCATGATTCTAGAAGCATATGGGAAGTGGTTTTACTAGATTTGGAATTGTTATCAATATTCTAGAGATTTAATAACTCATCCATATATGAGGAATTATCTCAATAATCTAACTTGCAGAGGGATTGCAAAAAAAATGCTCATCAATTAGAACATGAATTCAGACACACCTAGGAATTTGATTCACTCCATTTGGAGCTATGATGAATGCCCTAAAGATTTTACAATGTGACCTCAAATAGTTCAAATTTAGATTTAAATTTGTACAACACAAAATCTTGTGGTAGAAAAATATGGAAGTGGCACCAGTAAGTAGGTGGCATTTTTCAAAAGGATGCAGAATTTTGAATCATCAAATTTGGAGCTAAAATGAATTTAATATGGATTTTACAAATTCGGGGAAAGAGAAAAGGCTAAAGGATTTACCCAAAAGAAATGGGCTAAAAAGCGCACTTGGGCGCAGGATAGCTTCTCGGTCGGCCCAGTGGCTCGGCCTGGCGGGGAAGAGGCCACGTCGAAGGTGCACTTGAGGAGTACGCCTCCTGCGGCAAGGAGGCGGAAAACGGAGGGGGCGCCCCCAATTAACGGTTGGGCCCGGCCCTCTGGTCGCTTACAGGGGGACACCGCTCGTCAGTTCATCCCCGACCTCCTTCTCGAACGGAGCAGGGTAGGGGAGGCAGACCGAGCACTCGACGTGCTCGGAGGGAGCCCCGAATCCAACCGGTGCCGCTAGGAGAAGAGGAGGAGCTTGGGACGGCTCTGGCCACCTCCGGTGATGCTCCGGCCATCGACGTGCTCGGAGGGAGCCCCGAATCCAACCGGTGCCGCTAGGAGAAGAGGAGGAGCTTGGGACGGCTCGAATTTAAGGGGAGGCCGACGGCATGGCTCCGGCCATTGCCGCCGATGCAGAGGATGAAAGGGAGATTGGATGGGGGTAGGAGGTTGGTGACAGGGGGAGAGAGCCTAGAGAGGCGAGAGAGATGCCCGGGGAGGCCATATATGGTCGGGCTCGAGCTCACCATGGACGATAGCCATAGCCATGGTACTTCTGTGCCTAGGGGTCACGAGGGAGAACCGGGGCGTGTCTATGGGCCTCGTTGACATGGACTACGCTGAGGGAAGCGGAGAGAGGGAGTGGGGGAGCGCTGGGTCCTCGCGTGTGTGAGCACACTCACTGGCCGAGCCGGACGGCTCCGGGCATGCGCGGGGGGAGGAGAGAGAGGAGGGGGTCGACCAGCCTCCGTGTTGTGAATGTTGAGGGGGACACGGGGGACATGCTCGGGAGGCCCGAGGTTGTCAGGAGCGTCCGTTGGGTAGCGGCTACAGTGCGGGTGCACACTGTAGCATGCTCCAGAGCGCGAGCTCTCCATGCCGAGGCATGCTATTGGCACCTTGGGCGCGTCCACATGTGTCCAGGGGATCCAGGGGAGCTCAAACAAGGCCAATGGAGTTCTGGAGGTGCCTTCGGGTAGAAGAAAAGGTGAGAGGAAGAGAAATGGGTGTTGACCAGGGGGGTAAAAATGGGGGTATTACCCCCCAATCATTGAGCTATGGCCATGAGGATTTTACTGGAGGTACAAGGTATGTACAAGAGGCTGTGATAAAAATTGGGGGTGAAGGAGAACTCATATGGTGCTCCAATCATTGATCCCAAAAATGCTGCAAAAGGTGTTTGATGCAGTTTTGATCTAGGAAAGTGATTCTCATCACTATGAAACTTAAGAGGACTTGATAATAGGTATAAGTGAGGTTGATCAGAAAATTTGAACTCATTTGAAGAAGGTTGCCAATGTAATTTTGGCAAACCCTAGGAATGGGCAGAAACTGATTCCTATAGATCTACTCATGCAATTCTATTACCCTTGATGCACCACTTTGTGTGGTGGCATTATTTTGGTATTAGATCATGCCCCAAAAGTTTGGGATCAAACAGAGAATCTTGACAATGCAAATACTCCCAATTTTTGAAATCAGCAGCAAGGGGTTTGGTGTGATTTTGATAAGTGAACCTGTTCTCCTTGATGCACCACTTGGTGTGGATGGACTATTGGAGGATTATATCTTGCCCGCAAAGTTTGAGCTTAAGGGGAGATAGTTGGTAATGTAGAGGTGCTCAAATTTGTATCTGGACAAAGAGGGTTTTAGGATATTTTGGTGAACCAACACAATTGGTATTTATGAGAAACTTGGCAAGATGATCACATATATCATATGTGACCTTCTGGAATTTTCCTGGATTTATTTGAGAATATTTTTTGTAGAAATATTTCAAATCCTTGAAATAGGAAAAAATGGTTTTGAAGGGTTTTGTCCAGTATCTTGAACATCGCCATGTGTTGAAACTCTTATATATGGAAAATATATGTCCACTGAGTTTTCCAAAATTTTCTCAAATAATTTTAAAGCATTTAAATATTGTTCCCTATAAAACATCATTTCTGGCCTGAAGAAAAAGCCTTTAAATAAAATAGTAAAATAATCTTTAAAATTAATTTTTGGTGGTTTTGGGAAGTCTTATGTATAGTGGGCTTCAAATAAAGCATTTTGGTAAATAGGATCCACCCATTTTGGGGACTTGCAGTGCAAACCACAAATCAGGGGGTTTTGAAAACCTAATTTAAATAAATGCTTTTTGGCCAAAATAATATTTTGCAAAAATATAATTAAGTCCTATTCACATAGCATGATCATTGGACAAGGTGGGGATCAACGACAAGAGTTTTGAGAGTAGGAGGGATTTTATGAATATAGAACACAAGAAAGCAAGCAAGCAATCAACAATCAAGTCAAGCATCACAAGCACAGAAAAAGTTTTTATTTGGCCCTAATTATGAGTCATGCTAACTTAGTCATGAGAGGAAAAAACAGGGTGTGTCAAACCTACCCCGCATACAAGAATCTTGTCCCCGAGATTCCTAGGCTAGGCATAGAAGAGATGCGGAAATTCAGAGGTGAGGTAGTCTTCACGTTCCCATGTGGCTTCTTTTCCAACTTGGTTGCTCCATTGGATCTTCAAGCGCCTGATGATATAGCTTCGAGTGTATTGTTGACCCCGTCTAAGGGTGAACGGGGTTCTTGCAATATGCTAGGCTTGCCTAATGGTCAAAGGTTTGGTGGACGAGGTTCTAGCAAGGGCTTGGCTTGCGTGTGTATCCCAAAGTCAGAATATGTGGCCAAGTAGTGTGTTTGTGTGCTGGTCCTGGGATCGCTCAGGTTGGTTAGTGACATCTAGATGTCTTGCGTTAGAATAGAAGGGTCGAGTCTCGATGTAGCTTCTCATTGACGGGGAAGTCCTTATCTTCCTTAAAGCAGGGGTCTTTAGTCGTAGGTGGTCTCCATCCTTGAGAGTGCCAAGGTGCGTCATCGGGGGCTTCTCCTCGAGATCTTTTGCTTGAGTAAGCTTCCCAGGTAGATTCTTCATTCTCCTTTGGTCATGTGTCTTCATCGCCATGGACATATGTGTCTGGAGGGTCTTCGAGTGTTTGGTCTACTCATTTCTCTGTGGCAAGGTCTCCGTCGAGTCTCATCCCTAAGACTGAGCTTAGAGACTTGGTGTCAAAACAGGTTCTGCCATCTGGGAAGGTTTCAGTGGGGTTCTAGATAAGCTGACTGTTCAGAGTATAGATCAGCCATCAATCCCCAAGGTCTAAGTCTTGGCAAGCAGGGTGAACTACCTTTGACAGGTGGCTTACCATGATCGATTCAGCGTTTACAACCTAGATTGGACCAATAAGGGGCTTAGTAGTGAGATCAAGACAGTAATTTCGCTTCGTTCCAGGAATCTAAAGGGAGTAGGGATGTCATGCTCAACGTACACTGCCAAGGTGGTGGGGTGAGGGTGCCGCCAACTTCTCAGTTCCATCCTAGTCAGGAACTAATGGATGATCCGTCATAACAAGGGGTTCTTCAACCCTCTTGGTGTGCAAGGTCTTCATCATGCTTAGACGTTGGTGCTTCTTGATATACTCTAGTTGATGTAGATAGTAGAGGAGTGGTGGTTGACTTATTTTGCTTCTTCTTCATTGTTGTTGTGGCTTTGCAATCGGAGTGGTCCTTCATCTTGCTTGGGCAAGAAAATATTCTTCTGTAGGGAGGGTGCTTTGCAGAATTCAACTCCTTCAAGGTGATACCTTATACTTGAGAGGCATGGTAATTGGTGTTCCTGGGGCTGGTCCAAACAGGACTAAGGTGTTATTTCCTCTCATTGGGTAAATAAGTATGTTATCCAGGAGGACAACAATCGATTTCCCAAAGTATCACACAAACACATTGCTCATGGGATATGTGAGAGGAGTGGGCATTCGTCCCGGATGGTTACTGGTATCGAGGGTTTGTGGTCCAACCTGATAGAGGTATTCGTGGCCACCTTCCTTATGGAAAGGGTGGGTCGTGTTCACGGTGGAGTATCGACCATCGTCTTTTGACTTAGAACCAAATCCTATGGTCTTATCCAACCATGTCATGGTTTGGTAAAGTTTTGGGGGTTTCCAAGAGCCTAGGAGGTGAGTGAACGTCTACCATCTTATCCTCGAGCACAGTTCTTAGATGCCAATAGTACAACCTATTACTCCAAACAAAATTACTCTATATCCTTGAGGGTATCATCTCATATAAGTCAACTCTAATATTACACATGCTACTCATATCTCCATGGTTTTGGGAGAAGGACTATGCTGAAAATCTCATATGCGTACTATAGCTGACTAACATATATCCCTATATAAAAATCCTCGGGATAACTTACAAGCTGCTAAGACTGATCATGACATTACCAATCCAAGTGTCCTTCTGACCTATCCAAGGTCTATGGTAAAGCATTACTATGCTAAGGAAACACATATTATACAATCAAAGATCTTGTTTCCTTCCTATGAATCCAACTTAATAGATCCACTAATATCATAAACTATTACATGATCCAATCCTGCTACAAATCTAGCATCGATGGTGTCCAACATAATCTGCTCGAGTTCACATAATCCACATATCATTGCAAGGACTATTGTCATGAACTTCCAAGCTCATGGCCAACTACACTCCAAGGTCGAGCTTATATAGATCACTAAATTATCCCTATCATCATCCCATTCCTTCTGCTGTCATCCACCGAGAAACATGGTATCATGATCAAGATCATTGGACTAAATCCAGTTACTTTGAACCATATGGTTTAATTGATCTCGAGCACCTAGTAGGATCACCTATTTAAATCCAAGGTTTACATCTAGTAAGAATTCCCTACTAGTTATTCTCGTCATTATCGTAACACCATCAATCCACTATCAATATCACTTGCCAATGTCAAGTCATTTATCCACCAATAATATCATCTTGTGATCATATTTGTCCAACTAATCCATTTTTGTCAAGGGATAAGTAAGTTATGCTACTCTATGAACCTTGATCCACCAAGTTTGTCCACCAACTTTAAGCCTCGTAATCTACCAAAGGGTCTAAACTGCTTGCTCAAGACATCTATTTTGCCTAAATCAAATCATTGTCCACAAATCGTATACACTTAGAACGATCCTTCCTATGCCATCAAGGTTCTTGTGCTAGAGTAAGAATGAAGTATGTTTGTTCACTATGATCACTAGCTCCATAATGAACCCACTGCAAAATAGGGGTTATTGAAGCTCAATAAGTGCTCTAGCAAATCCATGAATTAAACACGTGATCAGGGACTCGTGCTAGGGAGCTTGTGAGGTATAGATTGGGCAATGGAGGGGTTTCCAATCTTGAGGGAAAAGCATAACTCTATGGGGTTGCATCTGGTTGATTAGGTTGTAGTTGAAGTCTTCGGTGTCAATTGTTTGTCGAGGTGGATCCTTGGTGCATCTTGTCTTGCTGGTCTTCAGTTGACGAGATGGGGGGAGAGTTAGTAGCATCGAGAGAAGTGCCTAAGCGGGTGGTATAGTGGAAGTGCAATCAAGCAAGTGCCGAAAAGTCCAAACACATACATCAAGGTAAGGTAGGTGATAAAGTCACGCACTTGTTGCCTAGGGAAAAAATGTGACTTACACCAAAGCACAAACATGAAAAAAAACACATCATGGTTCCATTCGAACCATCATACGAACTCAACTTCGCATAGGGGCCACACGACCTATCCTACCCTAGGGGTTCTCGCACTCAATAGTCCTGCTTGCTTCTTGTCTTGGAGAGGAGTCCACTTAGCCTTCTGGGTCTTCTTCAGGTGTTGCTATGTCTTTGGTTGTTGTTCATCAAAATGATCTTGGTTGCGCTTGAAGAGTCCTTGACGACTTCGGGTCTGTTGAGTTCACATCGAAGGTGATTCTTCACGGTTGTTGTTGACAGGGTCTTCTGGTGTCCTCGTGGTCGTGACAATGCCTTCTTGTCTTCTGAGGCGTCGAGCATTCCAGGTAGGCAACCTTTTATACAATGTCGTGAACAAGTCATGCAGATTTGTATCCTATCGGTCATGTTGACGATATCATCGACACCAAGAGCGGGGGATGATGAGAACAATCTTCCTGCTCACTATGGTGAGGCGGACCAAATGGCGAGGTTCTCGTCCACTGGTGGTTACCGATATAACAACGAAAAGGACAGGATTGCTCTATTAGCGATGCATATCCTAACATTGCAGGTCTTGTGCCCTGGTCTTCGAAGGCTAGGGTGGCATCATCCTAGGGTTGTGTCAATGGTGTCACCATCATCTAACTCTTGACATCCTCATCCTTTGAGAAGGTATCCTCTGCTGGTAGCTCCTTGTCTAGTGTCGCCAACTTGGGTCCAAGATATGTCAGAAACCGCCTGGCATGGTGGCTTCCTTCCAGGTTACCCACGAGGATTACAAGGAATCCCGTGGTGAGGGGCACGAGGGTAGTAGCGACCATTTGCAAAGTTTTTAAAAGTAGACGAGGAGAGCCAAAAGAAAAATGGTGGAAGTGCTAGGCACAATCCTTCAGTTTATTTGAAAGCTTAGAAGAGCTAAGAAATATGGTAGCCATTGCAAGTGTTTTGAAGGGTCTGGGAAAACAATTTTGTCCTAACTAACATCCATGCTAACTAAGGGCTTCCTACAGTCAGGATGGCTTTGATACCAGCGCTGTGGGGACCCCGACTCATATGTCGTGATCATCGAATGTACATGCATAGTGATCCCAAAGGTCAATGCTCACTGAACACATAGAAACCGAATAACAAGAGTCTTACATCCATTAGATACCGTTTTGCTTGAATATGGCCCTTAAGGCCTAGTCTTCACAAACTTGCAGCGTAAATCTTCAATGATAGCATGAACCCATGTCATCTGCCTTAGCCCTACAAGCATTCTGACCGGGAAGCGTCCTAGCTCGCACGTCCGTCACCAAGGTAATCTTCATCATAACCTGATCTTTCATGCCTGGCCAATAAAATAACCAGTGGCAAGCTAATGAGTACTTTGAATGTACTCGCAAGCAACGCATGATTGGAAAAGGCAATAACAATGCATGAAATAGCACTAAGTAGGTAGTTTGCGAAAAGCCAATTTTGAATGCAATGTCGTTGATGAAGTAACTATGGTAAGCATGCATCAACAGTTGGCAGATATCCATATTAACAACTTATATATATCATCATAAGCAGGGGTTGAACATCTCATGTTCATCCATCACATCAAGTCTTCAAACTTGCCTCAAGTATTATCCTTCTGTCTACCGAACAACACACACACCAAGTTTGCAAAAACATCTGGATGTGGCATAATAAGCACCACACAACTATCCTTGACCATGGACACAGCTATTCGAGTAGTTTTACACTCTGCAAAGGTTGCACACTTTACTCACAAGATTCGGGAACTTCCGTGTCATCCATGACTCGAGGTATATTACATAACCAAGGTAAGCACCCTAACAATGCCTTTCCCATGGCGATACTAAACAAAGAGTCGACTCAATGGTGCCATCCCTCATGATATACATCACACGTATCATCCATGAGGGCACGCAATGGTGTGCCCGGTGCCTGTAAAGACAGCGCATGGCCTTCCACTCCAGGACGACCCCGTCTCGAGAGTGACCACTTTACTCTCGCGACTAGTAATGAGGGCTATTTTCTAGCACCAACCATAGTAATCAACAAAGCCCGTTCCCATATAGGGGTAGAGTGGTTGTACATGTAAGGTTGGGGCGGTCGACAAATCTTAAACCCTCTGTTTTCTAAAACACACTCTCACTTATTCCGGTACACCACTTCTTTCTCAAGTGGTTACCCAACTCATCATAATCTCCCTCGAGCATTAGTGACACCCGACGGGGTTTTCGAAAAGTCTTTGAAAGCATTTTGTTTCCATCACCATGCATATTCCCGATCCCACTTGCATAGCATCTATTAGCATCCTATCTACACCCACCTGCACGACCCTCATAAGGTGGTAGGGTCATGCATGATGCAAGTGTCAACGACAAAGTATCGGAAGCATCCCACTAAAGTCGACACCACATCATCATGATCAATACAACAAAATGAAGTGTTATATGCCATGCAATAAAAGGGATCATAGTCATGGTCAAAGGGTTGCTTGCCTGGCTCAGCAAAGTCTTTGAGGTCTTCACACACTTCTTTCCCACTCGGAGCACTTCGTCTACTTCGTCAACTATCGCCGAAAACAACCGCAATAAGCAACAAAACAAGTAGAAAATAAACTACTCTATAAATAGGAGTTTTATTTTTCTTGGACATCTCTGGTCATAAGGAAAATCACCAAGGAGGTTTTGGTGGATGTGGGTTAAGGGGGAGTTTTGGAATGGTGGGAATGGTTGAACTGATGATCCTTTAAGTTGTCAACATAATTTTTTTTGTAAAAAGGAGTGGATGAACCCAACAAATAGGGCATGATTCTATAAACATGTGGGAAGTGGTTTTACTGGATTTTGAGTTGTTAGGAATATTCTAGAGATTTAACAACTAGTCCATATATGAGGAATTATCTCAACAATCTAGCTTGTAGAGGGATTGCAAGAAAAAAATGCTCATCAATTAGAGCATGAATTCAGACGCACCTAGGAATTTGATTCACTCCATTTGGAGCTATGATGAATGCCCCAAAGATTTTACAATGTGGCCCCTAATAGTTCAAATTTAGATTTAAATATGAACAACACAAAATCTTGTGGTAGAAAAATATGGAAGTGGCACCAGAAAATAGGTTGCATTTTCAGAAGGATGCAGCAATTTGAATCATCAAATTTGGAGCTAAAATGAATTTAATATGGATTTTACAATTTCTGGGAAAGAGAAAAGGCTAAAGGACTTACCCAAAAGAAATGGGCTAAAAAGCGCACTTGGGCGCAGGATAGCTTCGGGGCCGGCCCGGTGGCTCAGCCTGGCAGGGAAGAGGCCTTGGCAAAGGCGCACTTGAGGAGTACCCCTCCCGCAGCATAGAGGCGGAAAACGAAGGGGGTGCCTCCACTTAGCAGTTGGGCCTGGCTCTCTGGTCACTTACAAGGGGCCCCACTCATCAGGTTCACCCCCCACCTCCCGCTCGAATGGAGAAGGGCAGGGGAGGCGGACCGAGCGCTCGCCCGGCGGCTCCAGCCACCTCCGGTGACGCTTCGATCACCGGCATGCTCGGGAGGGAGACTCGAATCCATCCGGTGCCGCTAGGGGAAGAGGAGGAGCTTGGGACAGCTTGGATTTAAGGGGAGGCCGACGACATTATTGCAGCCATTGCCACCGATGCAAAGGACGAAAGGGAGATTGGAGGGGGGTAGGAGGTTGGTGAGATGGGGAGAGAGCCTAGAGAGGCGAGAGAGATGCCTAGGGAGGCCATATATGGTCGGGCTCGAGCCCACCATGGACGACGCCCATGTCCATGGTACTGCTGTGCCTAGGGGTCACGAGGGAGAACCAGGGCTTGTCTACGAGCCTCATGGATGTGGACTATGCCGAGGGAAGAGGTGAGAGGGAGCGGGGGAGCACTGGGTCCTCGCGTGTGTGAGCACACTCACTGGCCTAGCCGGGCGGCTTTGGGCACGCGCGGGGGGAGGAGAGAGAGGAGGGGGCCGACCAGCCTCCATGTTGGGAATGTTGAGGGGGACACGGGGGTCATGCTAGGGAGGCCCGAGGCTGTCGGGAGCATCCGTTGGGTGGCGGCTACAGTGCGGGTGCGCACTGTAGCGCGCTCCAGAGCGCGAGCTCTGCATATCGAGGCATGCTCTTGGCATCTTGGGCGTATCCACACGTGTCCAGGGGATCTAGGGGAGCTCAAACAAGGAATATAAGGCCAATGGTGTTCTGGAGGTGCCTTCGGTGAGAGGGAGAGAAATGGGTGCTGTCCAGGGGGTAAAAATGGGGGGTTTACCCCCCAATCATTGAGCTATGCCCATGAGGATTTTACTAGAGGTACAAGGTATCTACAAGAGGTTGTGATAAAAATTGGGAGTGAAGGAGAACTCATATGGTGCTCCGATCATTGATCACAAAATTGCTGCACCAGGTGTTTGATGCAAGTTTGTGCTACCTAAGTGATTCTCATCACTATGAAACTTAATAGGACTTGATAATACGTTTAAGTGAGGTTGATCACAAAATTTGAACTCATTTGAAGAAGGTTGCCAATGTAATTTTGGCAAACCCTAGGAATGGGCAGAAACTAATTCCTATAGATCTACTCATGCAATTCTATTCCGCTTGATGCACCACTTTGTGTGGTGGCATTATTTGTGTATTAGAGCATGCCCAAAAAGTTTGGGATCAAACAGAGAAAATTGACAATGCAAATACTCCCAATTTTTGAAATCAGCAGGAAGGGGTTTGGGATGATTTGGACAAGTGAACCTGTTCTCCTTGATGCACCACTTGGTGTGGATGCATTATTGGAGGATTATATCTTTTCCACAAAGTTTGAGCTTAAGGGGGAGACAGTTGGTAATGTAGAGTTGCTCAAATTTGGATCTGGACAGAGAGGGTTTTGGAATATTTTGGTGAACCAAAACAATTGGGATTTATGCGAAACTTGGCAAGATGATCACATATATCATATGTGACCTTCTAGAATTGTCCTGGATTTATTTGAGAATATTTCTTGTAGAAATATTTCAAATCCTTGAAATAGGCAAAAATGGTTTTGAAGGGTTTTGTCCTGTATTTTGAACATGCCCATGTGTTGAAACTCTTATATATGGACAATATATGTCCACTAAGTTTTCCTCAAATTTCTGAAATATTTTTAAAGCATTTAAATAATCTTTTCCTATAAAACATCATTTCGGGCCTTAAGAAAAAGACTTTAAATAAAATAGTAAAATAATCATTAAAATTAAGTTTTGGTGGTTTTGGGAAGTCTTATATATAGTGGGTTTCAAATAAAGCATTTTTGTAAAGAGGGTCCACCCATTTTGGGGACTTGTAGTGCAAACCTCAAATCAGGGGGTTTTGAAAACCTAATGTAAATAAATGCTTTTTGGCCAAAATAATATTTTGTAAAACTATAATTATGTCCTATTCACATGGCGTGATCACTGGATAAGAGTGGGGATCAATGAAAAGAGTTTTGAGAGTAGGAGGGATTTTATGAATATAGAACACAAGAAAGCAAACAAGCAATCAACAATCAAGTCAAACATCACAAGCACAATTTTTTTTATTTGGCCCTAATTTTGAATCATGCTAACTTAGTCGTGAGAGGCAAAACACAGGGTGTGACACTGACAAAGTTCTGCATCGGATCCGAAGGAGAGCATATAGGAAAACGAACCCAATCTACACATACTCATGCTGTCCACGGATAACATTGGACAATTCGAAAGGATGGCGGTTAGAAATATGCAAAGACATGCATATTTATATATGTCGCCCGTTCGAATGGGAGATGCATACTGTCACGCATACTGATGATTGAAGACACCTATAGCTAGCAAGTTTCATCGGCATGAAGATCGGAATAGAGAAAATTAACGGGGGAGGATGAGACGTCATTTGTGCTCATCCACTTACGCAGGGGCGGAGCTCGTCCAACGCACGAGGAGATCGTCGAACAACTGCAAATTGAAATCCACCTGATTAACACAAATCTGATGTTTTTATAACAAAAACTGAAAATATGTGACCTAACTCATAATTTACAAAACTATGACCCCGTCGTCCTCTGCAAGGCCAAAAGGCACCTTTTTGGTCAACAGGAGGAAGAAGAGGTATCGGGGGTCGGGGGTCAGTGGCGTCGGGGGTCAGTGGCATCGGGGGTCGGTGGCGTCGGGGGTCAGGGGTCTGTGGCGTCGGGGATCGGTGGCATTGGGGGTCGCTGGCACCGGGGGTCGGGGGTCAGTAGCGTCAGGGTTTAGTGGCGTCGGGTGTTGGTGCAAAACCGGCGGATCACGGGGAGGGGGTCCCGAGCTATGAGACTAGAATTGACGGTAACAGGATACGAAGGTGACGATGTTTACCCAGGTTCGGGCCGTCCTATGGAGGTAATACCCTATGTCCTACTTGATTGTATTGATGATATGTGGCTTACAGAGTTGATCTACGTCGAGATCGAATAGCTAAACCCTAGATGAGTTGTTATCTGTCCTACAACCTACAACCCTCCTGCTTATATAGACGCTAAGGGTACCTAGGGTCTACACATGGTCAGTTGCACATCGAAGGAAAAACATGCCTATCTACTATCGACAACTTGGAGGGCATGCCACGGCTTCTTTAAGCTTCCAACCTGGTGACGGGGCCTTTGATCATCCAATGCTCATCCAGCGGCCCATATAGTCCGACCCATGAGAAACAGGTCGGCTATCCGAGGACCCCTTAAACCAGGACTCCCTCAGCAGCCTCGGACTAGCCTCCAACGTTGAGATATATCTGGACAATTTTGTGTGTCGAGGTCTTCGGCTTGCGAGGCGAGTCCCTCATCCCTTATTGTTCGGTATCATCGGTTCAATCATCGGTGAAATCCCAAGCATCATGGGCTTGCCAAGTCCATTGTAACGACCATCAGCGCTTCTCTATTTTCGCGTGTCATGGGGACACGAGTGGTTTAGCAGCTTTTTACAAGACTGCCCCTCCACAAAGGAGGCACCACCCATTTAAACAAATCAAATCATGGTCTAAGCCACACCCTCTTCTTCCTCCCCATCAAAAAAAACTTTTAGCAGAAGATCACCACGAAAAACATGTCGAGCGCCCCCAGCTCTTCCTCGCACCCCTATAGCTCCCGCCCCGGTGATTGGACAAGCTGCTCCATATCTCTCTTTCGACTGCGTAATCTTGAGACCGAGGGGTACCTTCCTTCCTCGGATCTGGCAGCTACCCCCACAGGTTTATCTTCATTCAACGGTGTATCCTTCACGAAGAATTTCCCCAATCCATAAAGGGGGGAATGCGTATGCTTCGTGCCCTTTGTTCTGCGATGTCTCGGGTTTCCTATTCACACATTCTTGAGAGGGTTATTGGAATTTTATGTGATCCAACTCCACCAGCTCACCCTAGGGTCTATCTTGCACATCTCGGGCTTCGTCGACCTTTGCAAGAGGTTCCCGGGCTGCGAGGCACATTTCGAATTGTGGAGGAAGTACTTTTGCCTCGTCCGTCGTCCCGGGACCACACAATTTTGGAGGTCGGAGGAGCCGAAATATGCCGCATAGCAGGGACGGAGTATCCGGTGGGAACACATAAGGGGTTCGAAGAATTGTCTTTGGACTGGTTTTATATAGAGGATGTCCCCCTGTTCGATCCATCTCGGAGGGGTCTGCCCGAATACTCCAATGCCCCCTTAAAGAAAATGTACAATTGGCAGCCAAAGAGTTCGTCCCAAGAGGAGAGTGTTGAAGTGTTACGCTTGGCAGCCTCGGTGAGGGTACTAGCCCACCACAAGTTGACCATGACGTCATGGCCACCGCCATGACCCGGTGCTTCTAGCCTCTTCAGCAGAGGATACACACCTTGTGGCGTTACAACAGGACAAGCGACACCACTCGCTCATGATGACTGGCCCCTACCGATCAGATAGCATTGGCCGCCACAATTGCCGACCTATACAAAGGGGAGCAAGAAGATTTTATCCGGCGATCGACCAAGGAGGGATACTCAAGCCACAACCCCATAGAATGGGTAAGCCTTTCAACTCCGTGACCAAAATTCAGGTTTCCATTTTGTCCCTTTTTTGACCGAAGCCTTCAACTTTATGTCACCAGGACTGGATAAACTTCATCGAGACAGTTAACTGTCCGGCCCCTAGCCCAAAGACTATTCTCGTGACGATGATCCGGTCTTTCATGAGGACCTAGATCTGTCAATTGAGCTTGAAGACAGGGTTCTCTACAAGGAGAGACTTGACCACTCCAAGGTGTCTATCATAGTCGATTACCCTAGGTCGTTCCCTTCTCCGGCAATAAGCAAGAAGAAGAAAAGCTCATCCTGCAAAAGGAAAGTATCCTACAATGCCCCAAATGCGTCGGCTCCTACCCAAATGCGTCGGCCCCAAATGCCATGGTCAATCCGGCCCCTGCCAATTTCGGTGACGCTGTGTCCGTTACCAAATCCGAGGTAGGAAGCGCCATGAATCATCAGCAGCGACGAGAGGCCCTATGTCACCCAGTATTCTCCGAACAGGAGTTGAGTGCTCTACGCACGGCGTACGCTCAAATCAGTGCTTCCCGAGCTAGGTTTAGGGAGGCCATGAAATTGATATCGTCTAGCCTGCAGGTAAATAATCGGTTTCGTAGAGTCCAAACACTCATGTAAACACAGTAGTGCCTGAGCCTTAAATTGGTCGGAACGACCGAATTAAGGATCCTTGTGTTGTTTTATTGCTAATGTAGGCCTCGAAGTAGCATTGTGATAAACTGGCCAAGGAACTAGAAGCCAGACGAACACAGGTGGAATCTATGAAGGTCGAATTGGAGCAAGTGAACAACTTTACACAGGAGGCACATGGTGAGTATATCCGTGCGGCTGATCTTAGTATATTACCATGCTAACGCAAGGGTACTCTTTAGCTGCTGAATCAATAGGACAAATGCAAAGAGATTTGGATGCAGCCCGAGAATCTCAGCGATACACCGAGTCCCAGCATAAGGCCCGCTGTCGTGTTTTGTGAAAGCACATTTGCTCCCTTGGTGGTTTTGGTAATTAATAACAACATATATATTATCGGTCTAATGTTTCCACTAAGCATGTTTCAGGAAAACCTCAATGATGGGTTGGCAAAAGGATTGCGGAAGACCCCAAGATGCAAGGAAATAGATTGGGAAAGCTTCAAGCAAGAGGACTCTACATTTTACGATCTGTGACTAATTACTTTGCGTCCATAGGAAAGACAATACAATTAAAAGGGGGTAAGGTTTTCTTGGTGAACAAAATGCTCATACGTGCACAAGTGATAGTCACCACATACACCCACAAGCTCTTCCACAAAAGTCTGTCAAAATCCAAATATCCAAAATCGGTGCAACTAACACTTTCCACTCGGTGCCACCAATTCTCAGCCTCAGACTGACTCAGCAAAACCCTAGCATTTCGGTGCAACCTATTCCATTTCGTGCCACCAAGTCTAGATTGCCAACTTCCTGTTAGGCAAGTTCACAAAATCGGTCCCATCGAGTTTTGTGAATCGGCGTCACCGAGTTTGGCAATCTGACCGTTGGTCACCTTATCTGTTCAACCGAGTTGTATTTATCAGTCTTATTGAGATTCAAAAGTTGCTACCTTTGAGGCAACTCGGTACCACCGAGATTAACAAATAGGTGTCACCGAGTCTGACATATTAGGTGTAACGGTTTGATTTTTGGAGATGCCTATATATATATCCCTCCACCACAACTCACTCGCAAGAGAAGCACTGAGAACAGTTCCCCACTCATACGTACTAATTTTCTAAGAGTCGGCTAGCTACTCATGTGTTGAGATCACGCCATTCCATTCGTAGCATATGAATCTTGATCTCTAGCCTCCCCAAGTTGCTTTCCACCCAATCAACCTCTTCTACCATGCCAAATCTATGAGAGAGTGATTGTGTGTTGAGGAGTCTATCAGCTTGAAGCACAAGAGCATGGATTTCATTGACATTATTTAGCCTATTACCTTTTGGTGGTTGGTGCCTCCGAGATTAGTTAGGTGTTGCTTGGGAGCCTCCTACTTCGTGTTGTGGAGTGAACCAAGAAGTTTGTAAGGGCAAGGAGATCACCTACTTCATGAAGATGTACCGCGACTTAGGATAGTCCATGGATGTAGACCATCATGGTATAGTCAAGATTGCTTCTTCATGGAACCCTCCGTGGGTAGGGCCCTCCGTTGACTCTCGCGACCATTACCCTCCATGGGTTCAAGACTCCATAAACGTGGATGTACTATAGCACCACCGATCGGAACCACGGGAAATATCATAATGTCACCAATTTTATTTGATCTTCCTTCCATTCCTTTACTTACATTCTTGTCTTTACTTTCTGCTGCAATACTCATAGACATGCATGTGTAGAGTGTACTTGACATACTATGAATGCTAAAATCTGCCAAGACTTAAAATTGAGAAAAATTAGATATTCAATTGGTCAAGTAGTCTAATCACCCGCCCTCTAGCACTATTTTCGATCCTACAAGTGGTATCAGAGCATTGGTCTTCATTGCATTGGTTTCACAACCTAGGAGAGTATGGCGTCTAGTGAGGGAAATTATCACCGTAGAGGTCCGTACTTTGATGGCACTAATTTTGCTAGTTGGAAGCACAAAATGAAAATGCATTTGCTTGGTCATAACCCTGCTGTTTGGGCTATTTTTTCGTGTTGGATTGCAAGGTGAATTCTTTGCGGATGGAAGGGAACCGGATCATGAAGTGACTGCGGATGAATTGAAGATGTTGCAACTCAATGCTCAAGCATCTGACGTTCACTTCAACTGCCTATGCCCCGAAGAATTCAACAAAATCAACCATCTTGAGAATGCAAAAGAGATTTGGGATACTTTGGTTAATATGCTTGAACGTACCGAATCTGTGAGAGAATCCAAGTTGGATGTTCTTCAAAGTCGCTGAGATGTACTCTAGGCTAGCTCTCATCACCAATGAGATTGTCGGCTTAGGAAGCAAAGAAATGACGGACAAATTCATCATCAAGAAGATACTTCATGCCCTGGATGATCGATATGACACCATACACCATATGCACACTGATCCAAATGATGACCAACTACAAAGATCTCAAGCCAACGGAAGTGATTGGTAGGATTGTTGCTCATGAGTTGACACTCAAGGACAAGGAAGAGCTTCACCACAAGTCTAGCAGTGCTTACAAAGCCACAAGTGATGCTCCCACTACCTCAAGCGACAACCTTATCTCAAATAAAGAGATAAGCCTCATGGTCAAGAGATTCAACAAGTTCTACAAGAATAGAAGCAAAGATTGAAGCTCCAACTCAAGATATGAATAGAAGCGTTCGTCTAGTCATGACCGAAACTACTACAATTATGGAAAGCCCGGACACTACTCCAATGAGTGCACGGCTCCCTACGAAAGTAAAGAAGAGTCACCAAGAAGACGAAGCTCAAGAGACGAGTCACATCGAATAGAGAGAAGTAGTAGGGATGATCGTTATGAACGAAGACCCTCAAGGATAAGTAGGGACTTAGAGAAGAAGGACAAGTACACCAAGAGCTACTCAATAAGAAGACATCAACCTCATGTTTGTGAATGGGTTTCCGGCCCGAATCCGACAACCACTCTAAGAGAAGCTATCAATCCAACTATGACTATAGTCAAGATGAAGGTGTTGCCGGACTTGCACTAGTGAAAACCGACTCCGACGACATATTTGATTCACCAAATGAATGTTGTGGACGTTGCTTCATGGCTAAAGGGCCCAAGGTATCACACCCCGAGTATCTTGATTACAATAGTGATGAAGATGACTTATCAATTGAAGATGACTTTCTTACTGAAAAATCTAGTAATGTTAGTCAAAATGAACTTGCTAGTGCTCACTCTACTCTATATAAGTCGTCCAATGACGATAAGTTGGAAATAGTCTGACTAACTCAAGAACTAAAAACTCTTAAGGGAGCTCACGAGTCAACTCTAGAAGATCATAGAGAGCTTGTAAGGACACATGAGAAGCTCCGCTTCAAGAAGCTCAATTTCTAGAAAGAGCATGAGTTCCTTAAAGCTATAAATGATGATCTTCGAAAGAAAACTTCCTCTTGTCTAGCCCTGCGACTTCTCTTGACTACATTCATGCGACAAGTTAAGACTAATCAAGCTAGTAACAAAGTAAAGAAAGGTTCTTCAACTAGTAGCAATAAAAATGATAAATCCAATGATATTGATTCTAATAGTTCTATTGTGTTAGTCAAAGCATCTCATAGTATGTGACAACATTAAATGCTTTATGTAAAAGTGGTAACCACACTTGTGCTTAAACGATGAGTATGACCTATGATCAAGTATTCTTACTTGGCTCCTAAGTCAATATACTCATATATAGATGACTCCATCATCGCCAAAGTGCTTGTTAGATGCTAATGTGTTTGTGCATGTTTGCCATGATTTCATTTGACATCTTATTATGTGATCATGCTGGTCTACATTTATTTTCTCATTCGAGGATATCCAATTGTAGCTATTTGCCTTTTGATTTTTCATTTGCTAATTGGATATACAAGAATGCCTAGGACCACTCCTCTAGCAATCTATGCTCTCCCACCTCATATTCTATTCATGCTACATCACAAAATTTGAACAAGTACTTTTTGATTTCTCTGTGTGAGGAGCACTCGGAGTTCCGTATCGACAACGGACTGACCATTAAAACCTCCCAAGTGCAACTCAGTGGAACCAACTCAAAATGCTCAGTCTCACCGATTGCCTAGGGTTGATCTGGTTTTTTGTATCTCGGTACTGTCGATTCCATATTCTTGGTTACACCGAGTTTCCTTGTAAGCTGACAGTTGAGCTACTCGGTGACACCGTAAATTTAGAATCGGTGTCACCAACAGCCACGAGTATATAAGTTGTGGACCCCGATGCTTTGAAATTCAATCTTCAAACTTTGCGCTCCAAAACCCTAAGCTGCCGCAAAGGAACCCATGATCATCTCCCTTGTCTCCCTGTGCTCCTCTACCACTGGGATCTTCGCTGTCGACGGGAATCATCGCCGCCGTTCACGCCATAGCGGATCCATCATCGAGCTAGGGTATGGATTCGACCCTTCTTGCGCTTCACATCCAAATCTTGCGCATTGAAGTTTATTCCATCGCTAATCCACCTTTTGCAAACTATTCCACCCACTGGAAATCTCATTAGATTTGCGAATCAAAAAATTAGGTTTAGTTGCCCACAAAACCGCATCTCGGTGATACCGAGCCAGAAAAATTGGTTCCCCCGATTTCGTTTTTTGTGCTAGTGAGGACAGTACTCGGTGAAACCGAGTGGTATCTTTTGGTCCTACCGAAACTGATGCCAAGCTTCTATTAAGGGTATTGGGAGTCTCGGTAGCACCAAAATGTGTGACTCGGTGATTCCGAAATTCAGTTTTGCAGTGAACTACATCAATGATATTTCTGTTCAAACTTTCAAAAACCATCTGCATTTTGTGATAACTAATCCTATTCCACTCTTCAAAACTCTATTCTCAGGGTCAGACATGTCACATGCTGAAGATAGTGAGAATCGACAGAGGCAGCTCGAGCCACTAGTGCTCAAGTCCCTAGATCTAGGAACGAGCAGATGGATCTCTTGATCTCTATCGTCATGGACATAAAGAAGGACATCAAAACCATTATAGATAGTTAGGAGAGCCTTGTGAACATTTTTGAAGATAGAGTGAAAACTCTCAATGACAAGGTAGATTGGCCGACTAAGACATTCAATGAGCTTAAGAAGGAAGTAGATGAAGCTCCTATCCGTCGCACCTCTTTAGGGTCTGAGTCTTCTTCTTCTGATGAGGATAGTGCACCTATCAGGATGACTGCCCAGTTCAGGACACATGCCAGGACACCTACAGTGCTAGCTCCAGAGACGAGACATTCATCTTCTGCTCCAGCTACAATGACATCAGCTCCATCAGCACCTTTAGTGCCTCCAGTGTCTACATCAACTCCTTCCAGGACATCAATAGAAGTCTTCACCGACACAGTTATATGTATCCAACGTATCTATAATTTTTTATGATGTCATGCTATTGTATTATCTGTTTTGGATGTTTTATATGCATTAATATGCTATTTTATATAATTTTTGGAACTAACCTCTTAATCTAGAGCGTAGTGCCAGTTTCTGTTTTTTCCTTGTTTTTGAGTTTTGTAGATATGGAATATTAAACGGAGATCATATAGAATAAAAACTTCCGAATGAATTTTACTGGAAGGAAACAAATCAAGTAGGCTTGGAGTGCACGCTAGGGGATCTACCAGGAGATCACAAGCCTCGTAGGCGCGGCCACCCCCTGGCTGTGCCTGGCAGGCTTGCCGTCTCCTGGCAGGTCTCCTAACCCTATTCTTTGTCCTATAAATACCCAAATATTCCACCAACACTATAACAAGCCACGCAAATTTTTTTCCGGCGCCAGAAGCCTCCGTTCCGGAGAGATCCAATCTTGGAGCCTTTTCCGTAATCTGCCGGAGGGGGTTTCGATCTCGGAGGGCATCTACATCCACTCCATTGCCCCTCCGATGATGCATGAGTAGTCCACCACGGACCTACGGGTCCATAGCTAGTAGCTAGATGGCTTCTTCTCTCTCATTGATCTTCAATGCCATGTTCTTTATGATCTTCATGGGGGTTTATCTGATGTAATCCTCTTTTGTGGTGTGTTTGTCAAGATCCAATGAATTGTGAGTTTATGTTCAGATTATCCATGAATCTTATTTGAATCTTCTCTGAATTCTTATATGTATGATTTCATATCCTTGTAAGTCTCTTCGAGTTATTGGTTTGGTTTTGCCAACTAGATTGGTAATTCTTGCAATGGGAGAAGTGCTTGGTTTTGGGTTCAATCTTGCGGTGTCCTCACCAAGCGACATAGTATGGGCAGAGAGGCACGTATTGTATTGTTGCCATCAAGGGTGACAAGATGGGGTTTTCATCATATTTATTGAGTTTAACCCTCTACATCATGTCATCTTTATTAATGTGTTACTCTATTCTTCACGAACTTAATACTCTAGATGCAGGCAAGAGTCGGTCGATGTGTGGAGTAATAGTAGTAGATGCAGAATTGCTTTGGTCTACTTGACAGTGATGTGATGGCTATATGGAAAATCATTGCCTTGGATAACTACATGATTATTCGCGTTTCTATCAATTGCTTGATAGTAATTTGTTTACCCACCATGATATTTTCCTTCAAGAGAGAAGCCTCTAGTGAAATCTATGGCCCCCGGGTCTACTTTCCACAATATATTTTCAGATCTATAAACCAAAAATACCAAAAATACTTTGCTGAAATTTATTTACCTTTTACTTTCCTTTCTCGTTTACATCTATCTCTATCGGATCTAATCCTTGCGAATAATCGTGAAGGGATTGACAACCCCTTTATAGCGTTGGGGTGCAAGAGTTTGATTGTTTGTGTCAGTGCATCGAGTGGTGACTTTCTTGTTCCTCCTACTAGATTGATACCTTGGTTCTCAACAACTGAAGGAAATACTTATATACTTCTTTGTATCACCCTTTTCTCTTCAAGGGAAAACCATCGCCAGCTCAAGAGGTAGCAAGAAGGATTTCTGGCGCCTTTGTCGGGGAGGATACACATCAAGCCTACCACATACCCATCACAAACTCATCTCTTGCATTTATATTATTTGCCATTTGCCTCTCATTTTCCTATACCCACTTCTAAAACGATTTTCAGAAAATACCAAAAAGATTTGCCTCTTTATTCGCCCTACTCTCGTTTCCCTTCTTTTCTTGACAAATCTAATGCTTATTACTATGACTAGCATTACTACCTCCCCCTTGTCACCAGACTTTTAAGTTCTATACTTCAAGCAAAAACAAGTGGAAAATCTGAAAGATGCCTGATATAGGCTGATGGAATCCCATATTATTTCCAATATAAAATGAGATACAAAAGTGCTGCTTAGAAATTTTTATATTGGATTCGCTTTGCATCATAGAAAGCTTTTGGATTTTACCTCACATGGGAATTTCATCGAACTTGATACAAGTGCCACTTATAGAATTTTGGAAGGAATTTTGGGGGTTCCCCTAAAAAAGAAGGAGCCTACCTTTTCACAAGAGGGGGCTCAAATTCTCGATGCATTAAGTGACTTCTATAAACACTTAGTCGAGTTACAAAAATATCATGAACCCCTCAAACATATCAATGGGAATCTCAGTCGCTTAAACACTTTGATTTCCCTTTGGAATAAGCGTTTGGATATTTTGGATCTTAAGATGGTTTCTTTGTCTGAAATCCCGGAGGAGCGGAAAGAGCCCCCCGGATTTGGGAAGGCCCTCACAAAGGTTGCTAATACCCAAGATGACAATACATAGATCTATTGTGCTTTGCCTAGCTATGGGCGTTAAATAATAGCGCTTGTTGGGACGCAACCCAATTTCACTTTTGTGTTCTGTTTTTGAGTGTTTCCCACATTATTACTTCTGTGGTAATTGTGTTTTGGTATTTTAATTAGTGTTTGAACAAGTAAAACCTTTGGGGTGATATATGGTAGTTGTTGATTTGATCTTGCTAA
This sequence comes from Hordeum marinum, assembly GCA_022496015.1. Taxonomy (NCBI): domain Eukaryota; kingdom Viridiplantae; phylum Streptophyta; class Magnoliopsida; order Poales; family Poaceae; genus Hordeum; species Hordeum marinum. The sequence continues at coordinate 117,650,722 of CM039677.1, forward strand.
CAAATAGAAACTTTTGCGCTCAGTCTAGGAATTTTATAAAATTTTCAAAGCGTCTAATGAGTCTGAAATTTTTACATAAGATTGATATATAAATTTCTCAGGCTGCCCTAAGTTTTCATAATTTTTTGATTTACAGAAGTATACAAAGTTCTCAGATTTATACAAACTTCTCTATTTTTGACATATTGTGTTTTCTTTGAGTTGTTTGCCTATTTTGATGAATCTATGGGTTGTATCATGGGGTATTAACCATGGATAAGTTAGAATACAGCAGGTATAACACCAATATAAATAAAGAGTTCACAACATTACCTAAAGTGGTGATTTATTTTCTTATACTAACGGATCTCGTGAGTTTTCTGTTAAGTTTTCTGTTGTGAAGTTTTCAAGTTTTGGGTAAAGATTAGATGGACTATGGAATAAGGAGTAACAAGAGCCTAAGATTGGGGATGCCCAAGGCACCCTAAGTCATACTCAAGGATGCCAAAGAGCCTAAGCTTGGGGATGCCCTGGAAGGCATCCCCTCTTTCGTCTTCAATCCATCGGTAAATTTACTTTAGGCTATATTTTTATTCACCACATGATATGTGTTTTGCTTTGAGCGTCTTCTATGATATGAGTCTCTGCTTCTTAGTTTGCCACAATCATCCTTTCTACACACATGTTTTTAGAGAGACACGCTGAATCGTGAATTTATTAGAATACTCTATGTGTTTTACTTATATCTTTTGAGTTAGGCAATTTTTCTCTATGTGCTTATCTTATATATTTTTAGAGCATGGTGGTGTTTGCGTTTTATAGAAATAATTCAACTCTCGTACCTCACTTATATTATTTTGAGAGTCTCTAAACAGCATGGTAATTGGTCTAGGTTATGATAGGCATCCAAGAGGAATATAAGAAAAACTTCCATATTGAGTGCATTGAGTATTTTTTTGAGAAGTTTGATTCCTTGCATAAAGTTTTGAGATATAAATATGGTAATGTTAAGATTCATGTTAGGAAGTAATTGTGATTTGGTAAAAATACTTGTGTAAAGGTTTGTGATTCCCATAGCATGCACGTATGGTGAACTGTCATGTAAGGAAGTCGGAGCATGATTTATTTAAAGATTGTCAACCTTTGTGTGAGGGTTGGGAGTGTCGTGGGAATGAGTCTAACAGTAGAAGATAGGGGTATGAAAGGAGAGGGTAGATTCCTAGCTACGTCAAGGATGTACACACAGATGTATGAGTTTAGGCCCCTCTCGTGGAGGTAACAACCCTATGTCTAAGTGCTCAGGAGATCTTGTCGTGTGGATAGTATGTGTTATAGGAGGTGTGAACCCTTGTGCCAGAGGGGAGGGGCGGATTATATAGAGTACGCTGCCCCTCATGAATGTCAGGCAACCAAGGGTTCGATCATGGGAATAAAGGCGTGCATTACTGGTAACGTACACAATAAATACTACTAATGGTAACTAGTGTTCTTGTGTTGATTGGTCGTTGGATCTTCCGAGTGACAAGAGACTGTCGAGTGGAGGGAGAAACCTCCGAGTGACATAATTGTCGAGTGACTATGATGCCATGATGACTTTAGTCGGAAACTCTCTTGCAATCATTAAGTCCTCCAATATAGTGTCCTTAGGTATGGTATGTAGGTCAGGCATAGGACCCTACCCTAGGTACATATCCTTGTTAGGGAGCACGCGATGGTTAACTCCTACCAACCTCTCCCATAGGAGCATGCATTTGGTACTTTTCTTCAATGACTAATAGACATTTGCAATAAGTATGTGGGTTCTTTATGACTAATGTTGAGTCCATTGATTATACGCACTCTCCCCTTCCACCTTTGCTAGCCTCTCTAGTACCGCGCAACTTTTGTCGGTACAACAAACACCTTCGTCAAAAAAACCACCATATACCTTCCTCAAAATAGCCACCATATATCTTTCCTCAAAACAACCACCATACCTACCTATTATGGCATTTCCATAGCTATTCTGAGATATATTTGTTGGGGAACGTTGCATGGGAAACAAAAAAAATCCTACGCTTCACCAAGATCAATCTAGGAGATGAGCATCTGTGGGAGGAGAGATTGGATCTATGTACCCTTGTAGATAGCTAAGAGGAAGCATTAAAGAACGCACTTGATGTACTGGTACGTCTCCGCGATCCAAAGTGCACGCCGTCCCACGAACTCTCGATCAAGTGCCGAAAGGACGGCACCTCCGCGTTCCGCACATGTGCAGCTCAATGAAGATCTCCACCTTGTTGATCCAGCAAGAGGGAGCGTAGAGGTAGATGGGTTTGCCGACAGCACGACGCCGTGGCGACGGTGGTGGTGGAGCTGATCCGGCAGAGCATCGCTAAGCGTCGCCGAATCGATCTAGAGGAGAGGCTATCGGAGAGGGAGGAAGGGCTGCGCCATGGCTTATGGTGCGGCTACCCTCCTCCCTCTCACATATATAGGGTAGGGGTGGTGCGCCCAAAACCCCTAGGGTTTCCCCTTTGGGGCGGCGGCCAAGGGTGGAGGTGCCTAGGGTGGCTTGCCACCCAAGTTAGGTGGCGCCAACCCTAGTGTTGGCCCTCCCTCCCTCCTTGCTTCATGGGCCTTTGTGGGAGGGGAGGCCAGCCCACCAGGGGCTGGTGTGCCCTCTATCATAGCCCATGTAGGCCTTTGGGGCTGGTGGCCCCTTCCGGTGGACCCCGGGACCCTCCTGGCACCCCCGGTATGTTATCGGTGACGCCCGAACTTTTCCCGGTAACCAACATGGAACTTCCTATATATGAACCTTCACCTCTGGACCATTCCGGAGCTCCTTTTCACGTTCGGAATCTCATCCAAGACTCCGAACAACGTTCGGTCACCAACACACATAACTCATCTATACCAAAACGTCACCGAACCTTAAGTGTGCAGACCCCGCGGGTTCGAGAACCATGTAGACATGACCGAGACACCTCTATGGACAATAACCAATAGCGGGACCTGGATGCCCATATTGGTTCCTACATGTTCTAGGAAGATCTTTATCGCTCGAACCTCTATGTCAAGGATTCAGACAATCTCCTATGTTGTTCCCTTTGTTCTTTGGCATGTTACTTGCCCGAGATTCTATCGTCGGTATCTCTATACCTAGTTCAATCCCATTACCAGCAAGTCTCTTTACTCGTTCTGTAATACAAGATCACGCGACTAACACTTAGTCCACATTGCTTGCAAGGCTTGTTGTGATGTTGTATTACCGAGTGGGTCCTAAGACACCTCTCCGCCACACGGAGTAAAAAATCACAGTATTGATCCATGCCAACTCAACAAACACCTTCGGATATACCTGTAGAGTACCTTTACAGTCACCTAGTTACGTTGCAACATTTGATACACACAAGGCACTCCTCCGGTGTCAGTGAGTTGCATGATCTCATGGTCATGGGAACATATACTTGACATGCAGAAAAACTGTAGCAATAAACTAACACGATCATATGCTACATTTATAGTTTGGGTCTTGTCCATCACATCATTCTCCTAATGATGTGATTCCCTTATCAAATGACATCTCATGTCCATGGCCAGGAAACCTTGACCATCTTTGATTAACGAGCTAGTCTATTAGAGGCATACTAGGGACATGGTGTTGTCTATGTATCCACACATGTATCTGAGTTTCCAATCAATAGAATTCTAGCATGCATAATAAACGATTATCATGAACAAGGAAATATGAGAAGAACTAATTTATTATTGCCTCTAGGGCATATTTCCAACAGTCTCCCACTTGCACTAGAGTCAATATTCCATCTCACATCGCCATGTGATTTGTTATGAATCTCATAACCAATGAGTTCTCGGGTTCGATCATGCTTTGCATGTGAAAGAGGTTTTAGTCAGTGGGTCTGAGACATTCAGATCCGTGAGTAATTTGCAAATCTCTATGTCATACTATAAACACTGCTACCACACTCCACTGGGAGCTATTCCAAATGGCTACTCCACTATACATATCCACATTGCTACTAAGAGTCATCTGGATTGGTGTTAAAGCTTGCATCGACATAACTCTTTACGACGAACTCTTTATCACCTACATAATCAAGAAACATCTCCTTAGTCCTCTAGTTACTAAGGATAATTTTGACCGTTGTCCAGTAATCCACCCTTGGATTACTCTTGTACCCCTTGACAGACTCATGGCAAGGCACACACAGGTGCGGTACACAGCATGGCATACTATACAAAGCCTATGGATAAGGCATAGTGGACGATCTTTGTCCCTTCTCTTTCTTCTGCCGTGGTCGAGACTTGAGTCTCACTCAACTTCACAGCTTACAAATCAGGCAAGAACTCTTTCTTTGACCGATCCATTTTGAACTCTTTCAAAATCTTGTCAAGGTATGTACTCATTGAAAGTCTCATCAGGCGTCTTGATCTATCTCTATAGATCTCAATGCCCAACAATTAAGTAGCTTTATCCAGGTCTTCCTTTGAAAAACTCTTTTCAAACAACCCTTTATGCTTTCCAGAAATTCTACATCATTTCTGATCAACAATATGTCATCCACATTGCTTATAAGAAATTCTATAGTGCTCCCACTCACTTTATTGTAAAATCAAGTTTCTCATAAACTTTGTATAGACTCAAAAACTTTGATCACCTCATCAAAGGGTATATTCCAACTCTAAGATGGTTGCTCCAGCCCATAGAAGGATCGTTGGAGCTAGCACACCTCTTAGCATCCTTATGACTGACAAAACCTTCTGGTTGTATCACATACAACCTTTCCTCAAGTAAACCTTTAAGGAAACAATGTTTTGACACCCATTTGCCAAATTTCATAATTGAAAAATGTAGCAACTGCTAACATAATTCCAAAAGACTTTAGCATCACTACGACTGAGAAAGTCTCATTGCAGTCAACTCCTTGAACTTGTAGGAAACTTCTTTGCGACAAGTCGAGCTTTATAAATGGTGACATTTACCATCAACGTATGTCTTCGTCTTAAAGGTCCATTTGTACTCAACGACCTGACATCCAACGAGCAACTCTACCAAAGTCTATACTTGGTTTTCATACATGGATCCTTTCTCGGATTTCATGGCCTCTAACCATTTGTAGGAATCCGGGCCCATCATTGCTTCTCCATAGTTCGTACGTTCATCGTTGTCAAACTACATGACCTCTAAGACAGGGTTGCCATACCACTTAGGAGTAGTACGCGTCCTTATCGACCTACGAGGTTCGATAGTAACTTGATCTGAAGCTTCATGATTATCATCATTAACTTCCTCTTCAACTGATGTAGGCTCCACAGAAACATCTTTTCGTGGTGCGCTACTCTATGGCTGAAACAAAGGTTCAACAACCTCATCAAGTTCTAAGTTCCTCCCACTCAGTTCTTTCAAGATAAACACTTTCTCGAGAAAGGACCCGTTTTAGCAACAAACACTTTCTGCTCTGATCTGAGATGGAAGGTATATCCATCTTTTCTTAGGGTATTCCATGAAGATGCATTTGTCCTCTTTGGGTTCGAGATCATTAGGTGAAAACATTTTTTCACATAAGCGTCGCAGCCCCAAACATTAAGAAATGATAGCTTAGGTTTCTATCAAACCATAATTCATATAGTGTCATCTCAATGGATTTAGATGGGGCCCTATTAAAGTGAATATAGTTGTCTCTAATGCATAACCCCAAAACGATTGGCAAAATGATAAGAGACATCATAGTACGCACCATATCCAATAGAGCACGACTATGACGTTCGAACACACCATCACACTATGGTGTTCCAGGTGGCGTGAGTTGTGAAACAACTTTCACATTGTCTAAAGTTGTATGCCAAACTCATAACTCAGATATTCACCTCCATGATCATATCGTAGACATTTTTATCTTCTAGTCATGATGATCTTAAAGTTCACTCTGAATTTGTTTGAACTTTTCAATCGTTTCAGACTTGTGTTTCATTAAGCAAATATACTCATATATACTCAAATCATCGGTGAAGGTAAGAAAAATAACGATATCCATTGCACGCGACAACACTCATTGGATCGCATACATCAACATGTATTATTTCCAATGAGTTACTAGCCCTCTCCATCATACTGAAAATGGGGTCTTTAGTCATCTTGCCCAAGAGGCATGGCCCACATGTCTCCACCGATTCAAAACCTAATGAGTCCAAAGATCCATCAACATGGAGTTTCTTCATGCGATTTATACCAATATGACATTTAGCGGCAGTGCCACATGTATGTGGTACTATCATTATTAACTTTGCATATTTTGGCATCTATGTTATGAACATGTGTATTACTACGATCAAGATTCAACAAACCATTCTCATTGGGTGCATGACCATTGAAGGTATTATTCATGTAAATAGAATAATCATTATTCTCTCACTTAAACGGATAACCGTGTTGCAATAAACACGATCTAATCATATTCATGCTCAACGCAAATACCAAATAACCTTTATTTAGGTTCGTCACTAATCCTGAAGGTAGAGAGAGCGTGCGATGTTGATCACATCAACCTTGGAGACATTTCCAATACACATTGTCACCTCACCCTCAGCTAGTCTCCATTTATTCCGTAGCTTTTATTTCAAGTTACTAACATTTAGCAACCGAACCGATATCCAATACCTAGGTGCTACTAGCAATACTAGCAAGGTACACATCAATAACACGTATATAAAATATACTTATGTCGACGTTGCCAGCCTTCTTATGTACCAAGTATCTAGGGTTATTCCACTTCAGCGACCGCTCTCCTCATAATAGAAGCACTTAGTCTCGGGTTTCGGTTCAACATTGGGTTGCTTCACTAGAGCAGCAACTGTCTTGCCATCCATGAAGTTTCCCTCCTTTCCCTTGCCCTTCTCGAAACTAGTGGTTTTACTAACAATCAACACTTGATGCTCCTTCTTGATTTGTACCCTCTCGGTATCAAACATTGCAAATACCTCAGGGATAATTATTTTCATCCCTGGAATTTTATAGTTCATCATGAAGCTTAGTGACAGTGACTTGGAAAACTGTATCAATCACTTTCTTATCTGGAAGATCAACTCCCACTCGATTCAAGCGATTGTAGCACCCAGACAATCTAAGCACATGCTCAACGATTGAGCTATTCTCCTTCATCTTGCCGGCACAGAATCTTGTTGGAGATCTCATATCTCACAACATGGGCACCAGCCTGAGATCCCAATATTATTTCTTAGAACATCTCATATGTTCTGTGACGTTCAAAACATTTTGGATCCTTAATTCTAAGCCGTAATGGATGACGCACTAAACTATCAAGTAGTCATCGGAACATGCCTGTCAGATTTTCACAACATCTACAGATGACGCTTGAGGGGGTGGTGCACTAAGCGGTGCATTAAGGACATAAGCCTTCTGTGCATCAATGAGGACAATCCTCAGATCATGGACCCAGTCCACAATATTACTACCATCATCTTTAAACTCTATTTATCTATGAACATATAAAATTCAAGGGAGCTACAGCGTGAGCTAGTAATCTACAACATAATTTGCAAAGACACCACTAACAATGTTCATGATAATGAGTTCAATTAATCATATTACTTAAGAATTCCCACTCAAATTGACATCCCTCCGGTCATTCGAGTGATACATGATTCAAATTCATGAACCCAAGTACAACCATCACGTGAGTTGAGGTGGTTTCAATGGTGAACATCATCATGTTGATCATATCTACTACATGACTCATGTTCGATTTTTCGGCCTCTCGTGTTCCGAGGCCATGTCTGTACATGCTAGGCTCGTCAAGTTTAACCTGGGTGTTCTGCATGTGCAACACTGGCTTGCACCCGTTGTATGTGAACGTAGAGTCTATCACACCCGATCATCATGTGGTGTCTCGACACGACAAACTTTCGCAATGGTGCACACTCGGGGAGAACACAATTGATCTTGAAATTTTACTGAGGTTTCACCTTATAATGCTACCGTCGTCCTAAGCAAAACAAGGTGCATAAAAGGATTAACATCACATGCAAATCATAAGTGACATCATATGGCTAGGAACTTGTGCTTTTGATCTCCATCCTTAAAGCACCGGTATGATATCCATCGTCATCAGCAAGACACCATGATCTCCATCATCTTGATCTCCATCAACGTGTCACCATCGGGGTTGTCGCGCCCACCATGATTCTACTACTATTGCTACCGCTTAGCGATAAAGTAAAGCATTACATAGCGCTTAATGATTGACACACAGGTCATACAATAATTAAAGACAACCCTATGGCTCCTGCTGGTTCCCGTACATATTGACATGCAAATCGTGATATTCTATACAATACATGATCATCTCATACATCACATATATCTCATCAGGTAATTGGCCATATCACATCACAACACACCCTGCAAAAACAATTTAGACGTCCTCTATTTGTTGTTGCATGTTTTATGTGGATGCTATGGGTATCTAGCAAGAACGATTCTTACCTACGCAAAACCACAATGGTGATATGAAGATTTCTTTTCAACCTTCTACAAGGACCGCCTCAATCAAATCCGGTTCAACTAAAGTGGGAGAGACAGACGCCCAACAACCATCTTTATGGGACGAAGTCACATGTCAGTAGATGGAACACGGTCTCTCCTAAGCGTACGAGTAAAGTCGGTCTGAGCTGCTTCATCCCACAATACCGCTGAACCAAGAAATGACTAAGGAAGGAAGCAATCTGAATATCAACGCCCACAAACTCTTTGTGTTCTACTCAAGATCTCATCTACGCATAAACCTAGCTCATGATGCCATTGTTGGGGAACGTTGCATGGGAAACAAAAAAATTCCTACGCTTCACCAAGATCAATCTAGGAGATGAGAATCTATGAGAGGAGAGATTGGATATACGTACCCTTGTAGATCGCTGAGCGGAAGCGTTAAAGAACGCGGTTTATGTAGTGGTATGTCTCCGTGATCCAAATCGCAAGTCGTCCCACGAACTCCCGATCAAGTGCCAAATGGACAACACCTCCACGTTCAACACATGTGGAGCTCGATAAAGATCTCCGCCTTCTTGATCCAGCAAGAGGGAGCGGTGGGTAGATGGGTACGCCGGCAGCATGACGACGTGGCGGCGGTGGTGGTGGACCTGATCCGGCAGAGCGTCGCTAAGCATCGCCGAACCAATGTAGAGGAGAGACTATCAGAGAGGGAGGAAGGGCCGCATCGTGTCTTAGGGTGCGGCTGCCCTCCTACCTCTCACATATATATAGGGGGAGGGGTGGCGCACCCAAAACCCCTAGGGTTCCCCTTTGGGGCGGCGGCCAAGGGTGGAGGCGCCCTAGGGTGGCTTCCCACCCAAGTTAGGTGGCGCCAACCCTAGGGTTGGCCATCCCACCAACCCCCTTGCCGCATGGGCCTCTGTGGGAGGGGCGGCCAGCCCACCAGGGGCTGGTGTGCCCTCTTTCACAGCCCATGTAAGCTTTTGGGGCTGGTGGCCCCTTCCGGTGGACCCCCGGGACCCTCCTGGCACCCCCGGTACGTTACCGGTGACGCCCGAACTTTTCCCGGTAACCAACACGGAACTTCCTATATATGAATCTTCACCTCCGGACCATTCCGGATCACCTCGTCTTGTCCGGGGATCTCATTCGGGACTCCAAACAACCTTCGGTCACCAACGCACATAACTCATCTATACCAAAACGTCACCGAACCTTAAGTTTGCAGACCCTGCCGGTTTGAGAACCATGTAGACCAGACTAAGACACCTCTATGGCCAATAACCAATAGTGGGACTTGGATGCCAATATTGGTTCCTACATGTTCTACGAAGATCTTTGTCGGTCGAACCTCTATGTCAAGGATTCAGAAAATCCCGTATGCCTTTGTTCTTCGGCATGTTACTTGCCCGAGATTCAATCGTCGGTATCTCTATACCTTGTTCAATCTCGTTACCAGCAAGTCTCTTTACTCGTTCCGTAATACAATATCCCACGACTAACACTTAGTCACATTGCTTGCAAGGCTTGTTATGATGTTGTATTATCGAGTGGGCCTTGAGATACCTCCCTGTCACACAGAGTAACAAATCCTAGTATTGATCCATGCAAACACAACAGACACCTTCGGAGATACCTGTAGAGTACCGTTATAGTCACCTAGTTATGTTGCGACATTTGATACACACAAGGCACTCCTCCGGTGTTAGTGAGTTGCATGATCTCATGGTCATAGGAACATATACTTGACATGTAGAAAAACTGTAGCAATAAACTGACATGATCATATGGTACATTTATAGTTTCGGTCTGATCCATCACATCATTCTCCTAATGATGTGATCCCCTTATCAAATGACAGCTCATGTCCATTGCCAGTGAACCTTGACCATCCTTGATTAATGAGCTTGTCTATTAGAGCCATACTGGGAACATGGTGTTGTCGATGCATCCACACATGTATCTGAGTTTCCGATCAATACAATTCTAGCATGGATAATAAACGATTATCATGAAAAAGGAAATATGATAATAACTAATTTATTATTGCCTGTGGTGCATATTTCCAACAATATTTCCATGGGACTTCCACCGTTTCCTTTTATGACTTGCACCATAACTTCCGTATTGCATATAGATTCATATTTTGTCATAGGTATCAAGTTGTAATTTTATTTTGGGTTGTATGTAAATAAAAGTGTGATGATTATCATTATTAGAGCATGTCCCTTGTGAGAAAAGGATGATGGAAGCTATGATTCCCTCTCAAGTGGGGATGAGATTCCGGACTTCATGAAAAATAAAAGAGGCTGACGAAGCCCAAATAAAAAATATATAAAAGAGGCCTTAGCCAGCAAAGAAATTAGAGAAAAGAGAGAAGGGACATTGCTAGTATCTTTTTCCACACTTGTGCTTCAAAGTAGCACCATGATATTCATGATAGAGAGTCTCCTATTTTGTCAATTTCATATACTAGTCGGAATTTTTGTTTATATACTTGGCTTGTATATTTCATGATAGGCTTCCTCAAATTGCACTAGGTCTTCATGAGCAAGCAAGTTGGATGCACCCCTACTTTGTTTCCTCTTGAGATTTCATACACTTATAGCACTAGTCTATCCATTCCGTGGCAATCCCTACTCACTCACATTGATATCTATTAATGGGCATCTCGATAGCCCATTGATATGCCTAGTTGATGTGAGACTATCTTCTCCCTTTCCTTAAAAACCTCCACTATATTCTATTCCAACTATAGTGCTATATCCATGACTCACGCTCATGTATTGCATGAGAGTGTGGGGAAGATGTAGCATAGCCAAACCATATGATATTATAGGGATAACTTTCTTTTGCCATTATATTTGGAAGTGATACAATTGTTTTGCTAGTATGCTTGAAATGTTATTGTTTTTATATCAATATTAAGCTTTTATTTTGAGTCTTACGAATCCGAATATTCATGCCACAATAGAGAATATTACATGGATAAATATGTTAGGTAGCACTCCACATCAAAAATTATGTTTTTATCATTTACCTACTCAAGGACGAGTAGGAATTAAGCTTGGGGTGTTGATACGTCTCCAACGTATCTATAATTTTTAATGATGTCAGGCTATTATATTATATGTTTTGGATTTTTATATGCATTAATATGCTATTTTATATTATTTTGGGGACTAACCTATTAATCTAGAGCCTAGTGCGAGTTTCTGTTTTTCCTTGTTTTTGAGTTTTGCAGATATGGAATACTAAATGGTGTCTGAACGGAATAAAACCTTTGGAATGAAGTTTTCTGGAAGGAAAGAAAGCAACCAGGCTTGGAGTGCACACTAGGGGATCTCCCAGGAGATCACAAGCCTGGTAGGCGCGGCCAACCCCCCTGGCCGTGCCTAGCAGGCTTGCCATCTCCTGGCAGGTCTCCTAACCCTATTCTTCGTCCTATAAATACCCAAATATTTTCCCAACACCAGAATGAGCCACACAAATACTTTTCGGCCGCCAGAAGCCTCCGTTCCCGAGGGATCCAATCTTGGAGCCTTTTCCGATAATTTGCGGATGGGGTTTCGATCATGGAGGGCATCCACATCAACTCCATTGCCCCTCCGATGATGTGTGAGTAGTCCACCACAAACCTATGGGTTCATGGCTAGTATCTAGATGGCTTCTTCAATGCCATGTTCTTCATGATCTTCATGGGATCTATCCGATGAGATCCTCTTTTGTGGTGTCTTTGTCAAGATCCGATGAATTGTGAGTTTATGTTCAAATTATCCATGAATCTTATTTGAATCTTCTATGAAGTATTATATGCATGATTTCATATCCTTGTAAGTCTCTTTGAGTTATTGGTTTGGTTTTTCCAACTAGATTGGTAATTCTTGCAATGGGAGAAGTGCTTGGATTTGGGTTCAATCTTGCGGTGTCCTCACCTAGTGACATAGTAGGGGTAGCAAGGCACGTATTGTATTGTTGGGATCAAGGGTAAAAAGATGGGGTTTTCATCATATTGCTTGAGTTTATCCATGTACATCATGTCATCTTTCTTAATGCGTTACTCTGTTCTTCATGAACTTAATACTCTAGATGCAGGCAGGAGTCCGTCGATGTGGAGTAATAGTAGTAGATGCAGAATCGTTTTGGTCTACTTGACACGGACGTGATGCCTATGTGCATAATCATTGCCTTGGATAACTACATGATTATTCGCTTTTCTATCAATTGCTTGACAGTAATTTGTTTACCCACCATGATATTTTCCTTCAAGAGAAAAGCCCCTAGTAAATCTATGGCCCTCGGGTCTACTTTCCATAATATATTTTAAGATCTATAAACCAAAAATACCAAAAATACTTTGCTGCAATTTATTTACCTTTTACTTTCCTTTCTCCTTTATGTCTATCTCTATCGGATCTAATCGTTGCAAATAATCGTGAAGGTATTGACAACCCCTTTATAGCGTTTGGTGCAAGAGTTTGATTGTTTGTGTAGGTGCATCCCTTGGTGACTTTCTTGTTCGTCCTACTTAATTGATACCTTGGTTCTCAACAACTGAGGGAAATACTTATCTACTTCGCTGCATCACCCTTTTCTCTTTAAAGGAAAACCAACACAAGCTCAAGAGGTAGCACAGTTCTCTCGATTCCGACATCGACCACCAGAGGAGACCAGCCGCAGAAGAATGATTAGCTATATCTGTTTGAGCTTTTTGGTAACTTGTTGCCAAAGGGGGAGAATTTGTGTATAGATATTTATGCTTCGAGTGAGAGAGCATCTAGTTTTTATCTCTGTTTTTCAAAATACCAAATGTTTCCAAATGTTCTTTTGGTTTGGTTTGTTCGTGTTCGATCATACGCTTTAATGTGTGTTGCTAATTTTTCCTATCTTTTGATGATTATGTGATGATCATTCACTTTGCTTGATGTGTTGTGTTATGTTGTTAACTCTTATTATTCTCGCACACCACCAAATTCTATGTGACATGGAATAAGTGCCCCATGTACCTTATCGATTGTGCATTTGCACTCAAACACAAATTTAAAAATAATGCACAAATTTAGGGGGAGCTCTTGCTTATCACATACTTCTCAAAGCAACAATTATATTCATTGATTATACCATAGTCAAAGGTTTGATATATATGTTGTCATCAATTACCAAAAAGGGGGAGATTAAAAGCACATTTGCTCCCTTGGTGGTTTTAGTAATTGACAACAACATATATATCATTGAACATATGTTTCCACTAAGCATGTTTCAGGAAAAGTTCAATGATGGGTTGGCAAAAGGATTGTGGAATACCCCAAGATGCAAGGAAATAGATTGGCAAAGCTTCAAGCAAGAGGACTCTACATTTTACCCTTCGTGACAAATCGCTTTGAGTCCATAGGAAAGCCAATACTATCAAAAGGGGGTAAGGTTTTGTTGGTGAACAAAATGCTCATACGTGCACAAGTGATAGTCACCACATACACCGACAAGTTGTTCCACAAAAGTCTGTCCAAAGCCAAATATCCAAATCGGTGCAACCAACACTTTCCACTCAGTGCCACCGATTCTCAGCATCAGACACACTCAGCCAAACCCTAGCATTTTGATGCAACCGATTCCATTTCAGTGCCACCGAGTTTGGGTTGCCAACTTCCTGTTACGCAGTTCACAAAATCGGTCCCACCGAGTTTTGTGAAATGGTATCACCGAGTTTGGCAATCTGACTATTGGTCACCTTATCGGTGCAACGGAGTTGTATGTATCGGTCTCACCGAGATTGAAAAGTTGCTACCTTTGAGGCAACTTAGTACCACCGAGATTAACACATCAGTGTCACTGAGTCTTACTTATTAGGCGTAATGGTTGGATTTTTGGTTATGTCTATATATACCCCTCCACCACCACTCACTCGCAAGAGAAGCACTCAGAACAGTTCCCCACACATACCTACTGAGTTTCTGAGAGAGAGCCACCTACTCGTGTGTTGAGATCATACCATTCCATTCCTCCCATATGAATCTTGATATCTAGCCTCCCCAAGTTGCTTTCCACCCAACCTATCTCTTCAACCAAGCCAAATATGTGAGAGAGTGATTGTGTGTTGAGGAGTCTATCATCTTTAAGCCAAGAGCAAGGAGTTCATCAACATTATCGAGCCTATTACCTTTTGGAGGGTGGTGCCTCCTAGATTGGTTAGGTGTTTCTTGGGCTCCTACTTCATGTTGTGGAGTGAACCAAGAAGTTTATAAGGACAAGGAGATCGCCTACTTCGTGAAGACTATCCCGAGTTAGGCTAGTCCTCCGTGGACGTAGGCCATCATGGTATAGTCAAGGTTGCTTCTTCGTGGAACCCTCCGTGGGTAGAGGCTGATACATCCATTTTGCATAATACTTTTATATTGATATTTATTGCATTATGGGCTGTTATTACATGTTATGGTACAATACTTATGCATTTTCTCTCTTATTTTACAAGGTTCACAGGATGAGGGAGAATGCCGGACCCTGGAATTGTGGACTAGAAACGGAGCAAATCTGGGAGACCTATTCAGCACAACTCCAAAATTCCAGAATTATTTTGGAATATATGAAAAATATCGGGCGGAACAAATACCAGAGGGGGGCCACCAGGAGGTCACAAGTCTGTCAGGCGCGGCCACCCCCCTGGTCGCGCCTAGGTGGCTTGTGACCCACCTGGCAGGTCCCTGACGCCCATCTTTTGCTGTATGGAGGGTTTTGACCTGGAAAAAACTACAAGAGAGCTTTCGGGACAAAGCGCCGCCGTCTCGAGGCAAAACATGGCAGAACCAATCTAGACCTCCGACAGAGCTGTTTTGCTAGGGAAATTTCCTTCCAGGATGGGGAAATTGAAGCCATCATCATCACCAACGATCCTCTCATCGAGAGGGGGTCAATCTCCATCAACATATTCATCAACACCATTTCCTATCCAAACCCTAGTTCATCTCTTGTATCCGATCTTTGTCTCAAACCTCAGATTGGTACCTGTGGCTTGCTAGTAGTGTTGATTACTCCTTGAGGTTGATGCTAGTTGGTATACTTGGTGGAAGATCATATGTTCAGATCCTTTATGATAATTAATACTCCTATGATTATAAACATGAACATTCTTTGTGAGTAGTTACATTTGTTCCTGAGGACATGGGATAAGTCTTGTTATAAGTAATCATCCGAATTTGGTATTCGTTCGATATTTTGATGAGATGTATGTTGTCTCTCCTCTACTAGTGTTATGTGAACGTCGACTACATAACACTTCACCATTATTTGGCCCTAGGGGGAGGCACTGGAAATTAATAAGTAGATGCTCGGTTGCTAGAGTCACAGAAGCTTAAACCCTGGTTTATGCGTTGCTTTGTAAGGGGCTGATTTGGATCCTTAATTCCTATTTTGTAGTTGTGGACGCTTGCGAGAGAGGTTAATCATAAGTGGGAAGTTTATCCAAGTAAGGGCAGAACCCATGCACCGATCCACTCACATATCAAATTATCAAAGTAGCGAACGCGAATCAAATGAACATGATGAAAACTAGCTTGACAGAAATTCCCATGTGTCCTTCAGAGCGCTTTTCTTCACATAAGAGTTTGTCCAGGCCTATCCTTTGCTACAAAAAGGATTGGGCTACCTTCCTGAACCTTTTCTACACTAGTTACTTGTTACTCATTACAAATTATCTTATTACCAAACTATCTGCTACCGATAATTTCAATGTTTGCGGAGAATACCTTACTGAACATGGCTTATCATTTCCTTCTGCTCCTCGTTGGGCTCGACACTCTTACTTATCGAAAGGACTACGATTGAGCCCCTATACTTGTGGGTCATCAAGACTCTTTTCTGGTGCCGTTGCCGGGGAGTGAAGCGCCTTTGGTAAGTGGAATCTGGTATGCAAAAATATATATTGTGTGCTGAAATTTACTATCACTTGTTACTATGGAAAGTAATCCTCTGAGGGGTTTGTTCGGGGTATCTTCACCTTGATCAGAAGCACAAAGAGTTTTCACTCAACCTACTGAACCTAATGGAAATATTTATTATGAAATTCCTTCGGTCTTGATAGGGAAACTGCTGGCTAATCCCTATGCAGGAGATGGAACACTACATCCTGATTTGCATCTAATCTACATGGATGAAGTTTGTGGATTATTTAAGCTTGGAGGTTTGCCTGAGGATCACGTCAAGAACAAGGTATTTATTTTATCTTTGAAGGAAAAGGCATTGACATGGTATAGGCTATGTGGTGATATTGGAGCATGTAGTTACAACCAATTGAAAATGGAATTTCATCAGAAGTTCTATCCTATGCATCTAGTTCAACGTGATCAGAATTATATTTATAATTTTTGGTCTCATGAAGGAGAAAGAATCGCTCAAGCATGGGGGAGGCTTAAGTAAATGTTATATTCATGCCCCAATCATGAGCACTCGAGAGAAATTATTATTCAGAATTTTTATGCTCGACTTTCTCGTAATGATCAATCCATGCTCGATACTTCTTGTGCTTGTTCCTATATGAAGAAGGATATTGACTTCAAATGGGATTTATTACACAGAATTAAACGCAACTTTGGAGATTGGGAACTCAATGAAGGTAAGGAGTTAGGTATAAACCTTATTTTTGATTGTGTTAAATGTTTTGTAGACGACGATGCTTTTCATGAATTTAGCACTAAATATGGTTTTGACTCTGAGATAGTAGCTTCTTTCTATGGATATTTTGCTGCTCATGTTGATATCCCTAAGGAGAAGTGGATTAAATATATTCCTTCCATTGAAGTGAGAGTAGTTGAACCTATTAAAGTTGAAAATGAAATTATTACTTCTAATGTTGACCCTGTTATTCTTGATGCTTATATTGAGAAACCACCTTTCCCTATTAGAATAAAGGAACATGCTAAAGCTTCAACTATGGTTCGTAAGAACCTATGTTAGAACACCTACACCTCCTGAACAAATTAAGGTCGATCCTAGTGTTGCTATGGTTAAGGATGTCTCGGTTGATAATATTGATGGGCAAGTTATTCAATTCTATGATGAAGCTGCTAGAATTGCTAGACCTGATGCCAAAGATAAACATAGACCTAATGTTGGCATGCCTGTTGTTTCTGTTAAAATAGGAGATCATTGTTATCATGGCTTATGTGATATATGTGATAATGTGAGTGCAATTCCCTTTACCTTATATAAAGAAATTATAAATGATATTGCACCCATTGAGTTAGAGGAAATTGATGTTACCATTGAGCTTGCTAGTAGAGATACTACAGCACCAGTTGGGATTGTTAGAGATGTTGAAGTCTTGTGTGGGAAAATAAAATATCCTACTGATTTTCTTGTCCTTGGTTCGCCGCAAGATGATTTTTGTCCCATTATATTTGGTACACCTTTCTTGAATATTGTTAATGTCAGGATAGATTGTGAGAAGGAAACTGTTACTATAAGTTTTGGGGACACATCTCAAGAGTTTAATTTCTCTAAATTTCATATACAACCCCATGATAAAGAATTGCCTAGTAAGGATGAAATAGTTGGTCTTGATTTTATTGTTGTGTCTCCTACTAATCCTTTAGAACAATATCTGCTAGACCATGAAAACGATATGCATATGAATGAAGGCATGAAATAGATAAGATCTTCTTTGGTCAGCACCCTATTTTTAAACATAACTTGCATGTTGAAATACTTGGGTATCCCCCTCCACCCAAGGGTGATCCCGTGTTTGAGCTTAAACAATTACCGAATACTCTGAAATATGCTTATCTTGATGAAAGGAAGATATATTCTGTTATTATTAGTGCTAACCTTTCAGAGCATGAAGAAATTAGATTATTGAAAAATCTGAGGAAGCAACGTGCTACTATTGGATATACTCTTGATGGTATTAAGGGCATTAGTCCCACTCTATGTCATCATAAAGTAAATATGGAGCCCGATGCTAAACCTGTTGTTGATTACCAACGATGGTTAAATCCTAAAATGAAAGTGGTGGAAAGAAATGAAATATTAAAGCATCTGGAGGTAGGTATTATTTATCCTATTGCTGATAGTAGATGGGTTAGTCCCGTTCATTGTGTCCCTAAGAAAGGAGGTATTACCCTAGTTCCCAATGATAGAAATGAATTGATCCCTCAAAGAATTGTTACATGGTATAGAATGGTAGTTGATTTTAGGAAATTAAATAAAGGTACTAGGAAAGATCATTACCCTTTACCTTTTATCTATCAAATGCTAGAAATACTATCCAAGCATACACATTTTTAGTTTTTAGATGGTTGTTCTGGCTTCTCTCAAATAACTATATCAAAAGAGGACCAAGATAAGACCACTTTTACTTGCCCTTTCGATACCTTTGCTTATAGATGTATGCCTTTTGGTTTATGCAATGCACCTCCTACCTTTCAAAGATGTGTGACTGCTATATTCTATGATTTTTGTGAAAGGATTGTTGAGGTTTTCATGGATGATTTTTCCGTTTATGGAACTTGTTTTGATGACTGTTTGAGCAATCTTGATAGAGTTTTGCAGAGATACGAAGCAAGTAATCTTATCTTGAATTGGGATAAGTGCCACTTTATGGTGATTCAAGGTATTGTCTTGGGACACAAAATCTTCGAAAGAGGTATTCAAGTTGACAAAGCCAAATTTGATGCTATTGGAAAAATGTCGTGTCCTACGGATATCAAAGGTATAAGAAGTTTCCTTGGTCATGTTGGTTTCTATGGGAGGTTTATTAATGACTTCGCTAAGATTTCTAGGCCTCTCACTAATCCTTTGCAAAAAGATGTTCCATTCGTTTTTGATGATGATTGTGTAGAAGCATTTGAAATTCTTAAGAATGCCATGATTTCTACACATGTTATTCAACCACCTGATTGGAACCTACCCTTTGAAATTATGTGTGATGCTAGTTATTATGCCATTGGTGCTATTCTAGGACAAAGAATTGTTAAGAAATTAAATGGTATCAATTAGCTAGTAAGACTCTTGACAGTGCTGAAAGAAACTATGCTACCACTGAAAAGGAATTTTTAGCAGTTGTATTTGCTTGTGATAAGTTCACACCTATATTGTTGATTCCAAAGTAATTGTTTACATTGATCATGTTGTTATTAAATATCTTAAGGAAAAGAAAGATGCTAAACCTAGACTTATCAGATGGGTTCCTCTCTACAAGAATTTGATTTGCATATTGTTGATAGAAAGGGTGATGATAACCCCGTAGCGGATAACTTGTCTAGGTTAGAGAATGTTCTTGATGACCCACTACCTATTGATGATAGCTTCCTTGATGAACAATTAGCTGGCATAAATGCTTCACATAATGCTCCATGGTATGCTGATTATGCTAATTACATTGTTGCTAAGTTTATACCGCCTAGTTTCACATACCAACAAAAGAAAAAGTTCTTCTATGATTTAAGACATTACTTTTGGGATGATCCTCAGCTTTATAAAGAAGGATTAGATGGTGTTATTAGATGTTGTGTACCTCAGCATGAATAGGAACATATCCTACATAAGTTTCATACTTAGGCCTGCGGAGGACACCACGCTGAAGATAGAACTGCACATAAGGTGTTACAATCTGGTTTTTATTGGCCTGCTCTCTACAAGGATGCTTGTAAGTTTGTCTTGTCATGTGATGAATGCCAAAGAATTGGCAATATTAGTAGACGTCAGGTAATGCCTAAGAATTACACTCTTGTTATTGAACCATTAGATGTTTGGGGTTTTGATTATATGGGGCCTTTTCCAATGTCCAACGGGTATACTGATATTTTAGTTGATGTTGATTATGTTACTTCGTGGGTAGAAGCTATTCCAACTAGTAGTGCTAATCATAACACCTCTATTAAGATGCTTAAAGAAGTTATTTTCCCTATATTTGGAGTCCCGAGATATCTAATGACTGATGGTGGTTCACATTTTATTCATGGTGCATTCCATAAGCCGCTTGCCAAGTATGATGTTAATCATAGAATTGCATCTCCTTATCATCCTCAGTCTAGTGGTCAAGTAGAAATAAGCAATAGAGAAATTAAATTTATCTTGCAAAAGACCATTAATAGATCTAGAAATAATTGGTCTAAGAAACTTGATGATGCATTATGGGCTTATAGAACTGCTTATAAAAACCCTATGGGTATGTCTCCGTACAAAAAGGTTTATGGTAAAACATGTCACTTACCTCGATAACTAGAGCATAAAGCTTATTGGACAATCAAAGAGCTCAATTATGATTTCAAACTTGCTGGTGAGAAGAGGTTATTTGACATTAGCTCACTTGACGAATGGAGAACCCAAGCCTATGAGAATGCCAAGTTATTTAAAGAAAAAGTTAAGAGATGGCACGATAAAAGGATACAAAAGCGTGAATTCAATGTAGGTGACCATGTCTTGCTATACAATTCTCATTTAAGATTTTTTGCTGGAAAACTTCTCCCTAAATGGGAAGGGAACTACATTGTTGAGGAAGCATATTGTTCAGGTGCCATAAAAATCAACAACGCCGAAGGCACAAATCCGAAAGTGGTCAACGGGCAAAGACTCAAACATTGTATCTCATGTACTCCCATAAATGTTGAAACCAATATTATCAATACCATAACTCTGGAGGAGTATATTAGGGAGACCTACCGGAACGTTTCAGACTCCAAAAAGGAGAATAGGTTTAGAGCAAGATGTCATCCCAAGAGTCTGACGGGGAGAGCTATATATATATCATTATCTTGCCAATCCCAAGATCTCTTGGGACATAGATCGTTATGGATTATTCTCAAAGGAGGAACAAGAAGACAAGTATGGGTAAGAAATCTCGGATGAAGAGGAGATTCCTTTGCCTCAACTTGGAGATATGCGCGTGGAGTTTAGGAAATCAAGCCTCCCTAACACAAGGAGAAAACCCAAGGAAGTAAACGATCTGAGGGAACAAAACTTTATGCTTAAGAGGAAACTGAACAAGCTTAAAGATCCTACTCCATCACCATCACCTCCGAACAAGGACATCTAAACACATGGGTATTGGTACTCCCCTTGCCTTGTGCCATGCTTGGGGGAGGTAACCCGGTATCGTATCACCAGCACACATTTTCCTTTTTCTTGTTTTTCTTAGTTTGATCCTTCTGGTTATGTCTTGATCTATTAGAATAAAATTTTAGTATGATCTAGCTTTGAGTTTTGCTTTTTGTTCTCCTTATGTAAGCAAGTCCGAGAGTTATGTAATGAAAAGTATTTTTGATGTGAGGGCTTTGCTTGCTTGCTATGATCTTGAGATAATTTTGGAATAAAAGAAGAATAGAATAAAAGAAAAGAGTATATATGATGATCTCATGGGGAGTGATGACTTCACATATAAGAAGTATGTCAATTGAAATTTGTTGGGAGTTGAAAAGCATAGTGATTGGTCATTGGGGAAATTAAAAAGGAACTAATAAAGAAAGACAAGTTCACATATCAATATATTATCTTGGACATATTTAATGATTGTGAGCACACATTAAAATATTATATGCTAAGAAGTTCCTGTAGGACAAGGAAGACAACATAATGGGTTATGTTTGCTTATTTCCGAATAGAAGTTATATTGTTATATATCCTCCAACATATAGTGCTTGCTTCCACCTCATATTAGCCAAAACTTCCGCACCTAGTAGAGGTACTACTTATGCATCCATATACCCTCAACTCAGTTTTGCCATGAGACTCCACCATACCTACCTATGGATTGAGTAAGATCCTTCAACTAAGTTGTCATCGGTGCAAAAAGCAATAAGAATTGCTCCTAAATATGTATTATCTTTTGTTGTAAGTGAGACCGGCTCAACAGATTTTAAAGAAGTCAATTGTGAGTGAGACCGGCTCAATAGATTTTTTATCTTGCCAAAGCATTAAAAGACCAGCTCCGCATCATACAGATTTCTTTACTCCCAATAAATTTATGAAGTAAGTTGGAGTCTAGTTGTTTGACCCGGCGTCACCAACAATCCTGACCCAGCAGATTCTATATGAGCAACCCGGCTTCATAGGTTGAAGTGGTGTAAAAGTGGATGAAGTTCTATTCTCAATATTTTTTTCAAGCCGAAGCAATGGAAGCTAGATCAACTTCATATTGTTTTCTTATCTCCAATAATTTCATAAAGCCAAAGTTTTGGAGGCCGACTCAATGGATCTGGAAGTTTTATTCCCAATATTTTACTTCGAAGGACACTGACAAGCAAGACGATTGAGAAGACAGCTCATTCATATGAAGAAGAAACCCGAATTTTTGAGGATCCACTTTAGTGTAATAAGTCGGCCAGGGGAGTGAGCCGGTCACTTAACATATTTATTATTCTTATTTGAGGATCTTAGCATGAATGAATGCAAGTTTACCTGGGGGCTAATGTTGGGGATAAACCCCACGGTACAACCCGACCAGAAGTATGACCCGTCCGGGATTTGGCTACTCGCTGGAGCCCTGGCCGAACTTGATGATTCATTGGTGACTCAGACGAAGGTATGACCCGACTCATCATATGACGGCTCATGCATCACCTCTATTACCGAGTCATAGGACGACCAGGCCCATGGCCCCGCATGCGAGCCGGTGCAAGGCGGCTCATGAACGCGCCTGGATGGGCGGCTTACAAGAGAAGGCCCAAGGAGAGAAAGGATGGATTCCCTCACAAAGGAAACAAGACCCAGATTAGGATTCAAGAGAGACTAGTACAAATCCTACTCCTAGTAGGACTCTATATGTAAAACCTACCCCTTCCACCTATATAAGGAGGGGTAGAGCACCCTAGAGGGACAAGTTAAGACATACACAAGTCATTAGAGATAGACAGATTAGAGGCTCTCGAGATTAGAGGTAGCAAGACAACACCCTTGTAACCGAGAGATCTTCCTCATCGTCAATACAAGACAAGCAGGATGTAGGCTTTTACCTCCATCGGAAGGGCCGAACCTGGGTAAATTCACGTCTCTCGATTCCAGCCAACCCCTCTCAAGCCGCCACATAGTTGCGATGGCCTCACACCTAAGTCCGCTAACCTGGACATCTTGCCATGACAAAACCACGAAAGTTGGCGCCCACCATGGGACTGCCACACGGTGGTATTGTGTTCTTGAAGGAACCACTCAACGGATCGAGAGGCTTGTGATTGACCGGATGAAAAAGAGCAACAACCGCGTTGGTTAACCCGCCTTGGACACCTTCGGGCAGCTGTGCGCGTGGATTCAGAATTTGATGTACGGCGTTTGATAATCATTCAGCTCAAATATTGAGCTATATCTGGGTGCGACAAAGAATTATGGTTCCATGTCCGTGCGGCGCTGCAAGTCACCGGATGGAGGCTATTAAAAAATTCGCTGAAATATGAATATGTGCAATAGCCGTGACCGACTCGTACTGCATCTTCCCTGTTCACATGCAAAGAAGTTGTTCACATGCAAAGAAGAGGATCAACTCCCAGGATTACGAGAGGCCGAGTCCGCCAAGTTGTCGTGCTAGTACTGCTGCTTTTCCACGTCGTCACAACAAGAATCAGACAACGACAGCGAAAGTGGAGCAAGCCAGAGCTGTCAACGGTTCATGCATGCAGGGACGAAGGCAAAGGCGCCATGCAAAATAAAAATAAAGAATCCATCAATGACAGCCCGCAGCGTCGCTGTTGCTCAGGTGCTACTAGTCCCCTTGCCACTGCCATCTCCACCTTTCCCTGAAGGATCAAAGCCCAAGAGAGCAAAGAGATAGTACAAAAGTCATGTTTTGAACCTGAGTTCATTTGAGCTCGAGATGAACAATAAAATCGGAAAAACAATGAATTTTTTTACAAAAATCTGATGTTTAAAGTGTGAACATTGAAAAAAGTTCTGAGTGTTTGCAAAATTTCATCAAAAAATAATATTCGTAGAAGTCATGAAAAAATAAATAAAATCAGTACTCCAAAATGTTATCGAAAATAACACTTTTGAAGCATCATTTTTCTCTTTTTTGCTACGACTTTGATAAATTCAATTTTAGGATGAAATTTGATGAGCACTAAGAACTTTTGTCAATGTTTTCACCAAAAATTTTTTTAAACTTTTTTGAACTTTTTTTGCCGGTGTTACTATTCACCCGAGCTCATTTGAGCCCCGGTGTAGAAACACCATGTCCGAGATAGTATTACTCTTGTCCATATGAACAGAGACGTTAGGATTTGGTGTGTTGTATGTTGCTGATGCAATGCAAACCGTCGAAACTGACGGGAGATTGGTTTTGATTGTACACCGAGTCCTTCCATCGGGAAAATCACAGTTTTCCATCGAGATGGACAACTTTTTTCCGCTATAGTCATTCTGCCCGAGGCGCCGAGTCTGAAGTTGCTGCTGGGTTACAAGCTCAAGTCCTGAAGAAATTAAACACGACCCGTTCTCCAGCGAACAAATCACATGAAGGATGAACAAGGAAAGATCCAAGAAAAAATTGTTCTGCTGTGGCGGTTAAATCAGCCACTAGGTTTAACAGAGCTTCTGCGTGCAAGCCTCAAGAAGCAATTAATCTATACGTGCTGATAGCATGGCAGAATACCAGAAGACCACTCGCAGCACGCGAGCTGCCGATCCTGCTTCGCCTCGGCGAAGCGCCTGCTGGCTCAGCGCGCCCTGACTGTGAATCGCCGTGTAGCATCCCGGCCGGCTTAGCCACCGCATCACCTCACATCGCCACGAGCTGGTTCGACCCGTCGCGGGAAGCCCCTGCCTTTGCGGCCCCTTTGAACTGCCTCGCCTCCGTGCCGCGCCGCTGCTCCCTTCGTACCTGCGAGCTGTCCATCGCCACGTCACCGTGCCCACTGCACCCCGCCTCCGCATCCACGATTGGCGACTCTGTGTCAACACCGTCGGTGGCCTCACAAGCGAGAATCGACCGGCGGCAGCTAGATCTGACCAGCGGCTGGGGGGATGCATCCGTGTCTGGCTTCTCGACGGCCACCACGTACGTGTGTGGCTAATGATGGTCACTCTGGTTGAAGGATGGTGGAGGGTGAGTTGGAGGAGTGGAGGATGCCAAAAAAAGGAGGAGTTGCCTAAGCAACGACAGGTGCTGGAGAAGGATCTGCCAGACGACGGAGCCGCTGGACACTAGCTTGGCAGGATGTCAACCCTGATGGAAACCAACTAGTACTGGTACTACCTGGGCTGTGATAGGAACGGAGTGGAGGCCCTCTTGTCCAAAGCTTAATACCAGCATACTCATTGGTATATGGGCTTTTCTCAAACCTGGGAAATACTTCCCTTACGTGGAGATAGATGGATCCCATCATATGAGGTGTTACTGCCACATATTATAGCTAAAACAAAAAAGGAGTTGGGGTCAGGCTAGCGCGTACGGAGTCGCCCAGTTAGCCCTGTTAGAGCATAACCAACATTATCCAAAGACCAACGTTGGTGTTCATCTGACAAAATATCAAGTGCTATCCATCATATTTATTTTATATTGAAACATATTAATAAAAATTGAGATCAATTGCTCTATTTCTTGCAATAAATTTTATGTAGGACAACTCTTCATTACAAAGTGTCATTAAAATGCGGAGGAGGAGCGTGCACCAGCGTCATTCCACACTGGTGTTTGTCCGGGTCACATTACCCAACGGACTTGCATGCCGGCTTTCGATTCCACGACCGTGCCGGTTTACAATGTCGCGGCCTTCTATCGAGACCACGCTAGCTTACAATGCCACGGCTAACTTATACATCTACATCAACACGCAGGTGGCCGCATACACCACGAGCCGCCCAATCGACGGTTTTGAATCGCCGCCCTATGGTCCAATCTACATTGGCATATTGGTGCCGGGCTCACCTGTATGAGCTGCCCAACAGACGAGTGCAAGACGCCACCTATGGCCTAATCTACATCAACATATCAGTATGGTGCTCGCATGTACAAGCCGCACAACGGACGTGTGCAAGATGTCGCCCACAGTCTGATTCTACATCAGAATATCGGTGCAGTGTTCGTCTATACGAGCCGCCCAAACGGATAGGCGCACAAGTCGCCGCCACTGCAATTTGGTTAACTTCAACAACCAGCCGAGACGAACCATCGACCGGATTATTGAAACAATTCATATGAGATCATCTATAACCCGCCACGGTCAAGTATGGAGAATCCAAAGCCAACTCTTCGAGTCGACTCAAGAGTCGGGGGCTACAGACATGGCTCGACACACTTGGTCATTTTCAACGAGAACCTCGAGTCATTGCACGGAAGTTAACCCAATCCCGGGGGCTACTACATTATTGACGGAAGAATTAAAATTTGCCCAAAAGGACGAGCCGCCATGATGCACCGTTCAAACATGGGTGTCCTGATTTATTGGATCATCATAAAATAACTTGGATTTTTTTGTCTATGCATTTCAGATTGTGCAAAGGCGGATACTTCAACAAAGGTCATTTGGGGGCTTCCAACCCACCGGGTTTAGCTTGCTCACCCTCTTGATCTGCTCTTTAGCCAAAACAACAACATTGTACATCGGCTTATAGGACGGTGAATTACAAGTTGGCGATTCACAAGACGACCTCTTACAAGTTGGCGATCTGCAAGACGGCGACTTACAAGTTGGTGATCCACAAGACTGCGGCTTACAAGATGGTGCACAAGTTGATACCGTCGACAAGATCGTTTGGGGGCTTTCAACCCACCAGGTTAAGCTTCAACCCTCACGATTAGGGTTTTCAGCCACTTTAAGGTGGGTCGGGAACCCAAATTCTGACTCCATCACACCAGATCATTAGGGGTGCAACGAGTTATACACTTACCCACTTTTGATGACCTCTCCACCAGATGACCCACTGAACGCTTACCAGTTAATCACCACTTAGAGACACTGTCTGACCAACGGACCGGTCAGTTAATCTCGCCAGGAGACCCTAAGAAATGGTTAAAGTTCAAACGGCGGACTTTGTCACATGAGAGGTGGTTTCTGGGCCCTAGGGATACTCATACCCTGCTGTGTCTCTTGCTGGGACGCTGCGCTCATCAATCCTCACCTCGAAACCAAGTATTGTTATGAGTTCAAGTAGCGAGTCCACTCGGCAGAACCAGCGTCCGTGTCTCCTTCTGGGGCGCCGCGGTCTTCAATCTTGCGTGGAAATAGAGCATTGTTTGAGTTCAAGCAGCAATTACACCCTGCGGAACCTACAGATGTGTCTCTTTCTGGTTCGTTGTGCTCTTATCAGTTAATCTCGCCTAGAGACCCTGAGCCACTTAAAGGAGTTCACGGTCACTCTCGTTAGACCCCTGCACTGATATGAGTTCAAGCATCGAGTCCAGCGAGGAAGAACCATCATATGAGTTTTTGGAAAACAACAAAGAGAGCAAGAACATCATGCATGGCATCGTGCATCCATCATACATTACATCATGCATTGCATCATACATACATATCATGCCGGTCTTTCAAACCGGGTCAAGCACGATTATGAAAGAAGAA
Source organism: Hordeum marinum (assembly GCA_022496015.1). Taxonomy (NCBI): domain Eukaryota; kingdom Viridiplantae; phylum Streptophyta; class Magnoliopsida; order Poales; family Poaceae; genus Hordeum; species Hordeum marinum. The sequence goes on from CM039677.1 coordinate 117,678,694, forward strand.
GCAAGGCTATAAAAGATTTTAGCATCTCCGAGTTAAGCTTTTTAAAGCCGCCCTTACAACAATGCAGAGGCTTGTTTATTTTTGCGGGTCTTGTCTCTTAAGATGAGCCAGTGTTAAGTATGATGAAAAAACTTTTGTAGGAACAAATAGGTCTTTGATAGCCAAAATGGATGGATCTTCATCATGGTTTATCATAACCAGTATTAAAAAGATTGGGATTTTTTCAAGCCAAATTGGAAAGTTGATTATTCTTTGAAGAGCCGCCCTATCAGATATAATGTCGTGTCATTTAATTCAGTGGATATTGGATTTCCTTAACCTGTGCTCTATAGTATACTACAACACTCATGGATTTCACCACAACCACGAGCAGGGATTTCATTTCAGGATATTCATTCCGGATTATATTACAATCACGGTCAAATATTCATTCAAATCATATCAATATCAATTCAAAGAGAACTTTTGAAGTGCATTATGATGAGTCATATTACTCTCACATAGTCCCGAGTCGCCGCAGACAGACGACCTGACACTTGGGGGCTACATTATCCAAGTCCAGTTTATATCAAGTATGCAACTCCCATGTCGCTGCAAGCATGCATCACGGCACTTGGGGGCTAATGCAAGTTGCTTTTCAAATTATGCACTACTGGAATTAGCAAATTTGTCGTCAGCCGGTTTTTTGTCGTCAGCTGGCGGACGGCAAAGAAGCTCTTTGCCATCCTATTCCAGAAAACTGACGGCAAACAACTAGCTGACAGCAAAGAAGCTCTTTGCCATCAGCCACTTCTTTGCCGTCTTCTAGCGAATGGCAAAGGATGTTTGCCGTGAGCTAGCGGACAGCAAAGAGGGAGGTGGGCCCACTTACGAGCCACTTACAACTTAATCTAACAGCCCCCCTCTTTGTCGTCTACTTGCTAACAGCTAACATCCTTTGCCGTCCTCTAGTAGAGGGCAAAGAAGTGACTTAACTAACGGTAGCGCCCCACCTCGCCTCTCTCTCTATGTTTCTCTCCCTCTCCTCCCTGCCGCCCACCGCACGCGTGCCGCCGCCCCGTCGCCCCACAACCCTGCCGCCCCATCGGCCCACCGCCCCAGCGCCCCCGCCGCCGCACCCGGGCCCCCTGCGCCCCACCGCCCTGGAGCCCTACGGCCCCGTCGCCACCGCCGCCCCTCGCCCGCACCCGCAGCCCCACTGGCCCACCGCCCTGGCTGGTGCCCTGCGGCCCCCCTGTGCCCCCTCCGCCCCTGCCACCCGCCGCTCCCATGCGCTCGAGGGCCCCTGTCCCCGCCACCTAGCCTCCACCGCCGCCCCAGCGCTCCTCGGCACTCCCCGGTGCTCCCCTGCCCCTGCCCGATGCTCCCCCAACCCTCCTCGATGCCCCTTGCCCGGCGCCCCCTCTAGTGAGCTCTTCCCCTCTCCTCTTTTTTCTATTTTTTTATTTTAGTTTAGGTTTAGATTATTAGGTTAGTGTTAATTAGGTTAGTGTTAGTTTAGGTTAGTGTTAGTTTAGATTTATTAGGTTAGTGTTAATTAGGTTAGTATTAGTTTAGGTTTATTAGGTTAGTGCAAAAATATGAAGAAGAAGAAGAAGAAGAAGAAGAGGAGAAGACGAGAAGAAGAAGGAGAAGGAGAAGAAGAAGAAGAAGAAGAAGAAGAAGAGAAGAGCCCCCGATCCCCGACGACACTAAACCCCAACGTGCGACGCCACCGACCCTCGACCCCCGACGCCATCGACACCCAACCCCCGACGCCACCGACACCCAACCCCTGACGCCACCGACCACCGACGACCCGGACCCCGGACCCCCGACCCTCGACGCCATCGCCCCCCGACCACCGACACCATAGACCCCCAACCACCGACGCCATCGACCCTCGACCACCAATGCCACCGACCCCTGACTCCCGACACCATCGACCCTCGACTGCCGACTCCACTGACCCCTGATGCCACTGTCTCCCGATGGCACTAACCCCGACCCCCGACACCTATTCTGCCTCTTGTTGACCAAAAAGTTGCTCCTCGGCCTTTGTGAGGCTGAGGAGGTCATAGTTTTGTAAATTATGAGCTAGATCACATATTTTCCTACTTTGGTATAAAAACATCATATTTTGTGTTGATTAGGTGAATTTCAATGTGCAGTTGTTTGACAACCTCCCCGTGCATTTGACGAGATCCCCTGCTGCATTCGTTGGTGAGCAAAAATGACATCTTCTCCCCTGGCACCCTTAACAAAATTTCCTCTATTCCGGTCTTCGTGCCGATGAAACTTGCTAGCTATAGGTGTCTTCAATCATCAGTATGCATGACCACTATGCGTCTCCCATTCGAAAGGGTTACATCTATAAATATGCATGCATTAGCATATTTATAACCATGATTCTTTCAAATTGTCTAGCGTTATCCATGGACAGCCCGAGTATGTGTAGATTGGGTTCGTTTTCCCATATGCTCTGCTCCGGATCTGATGCAGAATTTGGTCAGTGCCTCCCTGTTGTTCTCCGGGTACACATCCTCTCTACTTATTGTCAAGATGTGTATTAGGAGAACAGCGGGGAGGTGCTGCCAAAACTGTGCGTCGGATCCAGAGCAAAGCATGGGAAAATGAACCCAATCTACACATACTCGTGTGGGATTAGGACCTATCTTTACCTACTAGCGTCTAGGTTGCATTGACGTAATAAAATTGACAAACTCTATTAACTGATGAATATTATTTGCTAAATTATGTATATATATTTTGTGTGTTTAGTAGCTAGGCAAGATGAGTGATGGTGGGTGGATGTACACTGGTCACTTAAGTTAAAAAGACATGACCCATGAATGGATAACAAAAACCAAGCAGTTTGTGAAAGTCGCATTTGCAACTGGACAGAAAACAACATGGTGCCCCTATGTTGATTGCGACAACTTTGAGAAGAGGTCAGAGTTGGAAATGATCAAACACCTACAGAAGTGGGGTTTTACGCCTAATTATATGGTATGGACATTTCATGGTGAGTCTGCCCAATGTGCCAGAGCTGAGGTGGTTCGTCGTTGCATCGACGAGCATGGTACCGGGACCGAAGACATGGTGCAAGACTTTGATGATGCTCGGGATTCGAACGATGAGATGGAGGAATCTCCAAAGGCCTTTTATGAAATGTTGGAGTCTTCAAAACGTCCTCTCCACGAGCACACTGAGCTTTGTCAGTTGGATGTGATCACGCAAGTAATGGCTTTGAAGGCTCAGTTCAACATGGGCAGAGAATGCTACGACGCGATGATGACGATATTTGGACGCTTTCTACCCAAAGGCCATGTATTGCCAGCAAACCTGTACCAATCGAACAAAATCCTATGTGCGCTTAAGATGCCCTATGAGAAGATAGATGCCTGTGAGAATGGATGCGCCTTACTTAGGCTTGAGTATGTCGGCTTCAACTATTGTCCCATTTGCAATGCTTCCAAGTATGTTCTGGTAGACAACGGTATGGGTGAGAAGAGTCAGACCAAAATCCCAGTCAAGGTTCATTGGTATCTGCAAATCATACCAAGACTTCAACGTCTTTTTACGTTCGAAGAGACGGCCAGACAGATGACGTGGCGTAAATTGGGCAAAAGAACAGAACTAGATATAGATGGGAATCCGATGTTAGGACACACTTCAGACACTTTTGCGTGGAAGCGCTTCGATGCATTACATAAGGATAAAGCAACAAATCCAAGGCATCCTCGAGTTGCCATCAGCACAGATGGGTTCAGTGTGTATGGTATGACAGCAGCATAATATAGTTGTTGGCCTGTATTTGTCATTCCACTCAATCTCCCCAGAGAGATTATGAAAAGAAAGAACATTTTCCTAAAGTTGATAATTCCAGGGCCCAAATATCCGGCGCAGAATATGAATGTGTACATGCAACCACTTAAGGATGAATTGCAAGAAGCCTGGGATAATGGGATGAAGACATAAGATGCCGCTACCAAAAAGAACTTCAAAATGCATGTGTGGTACATGTACTCGTCGCATGACTTTCTGGCGCATGCGCTACTCGTTGGCTGGGGTGTGCATGGAAGGTTCCTGTGCCCCACATGCAAGGCAGTTGTTGAGTTCCGTTGGCTACAGGCAGTTCGCAAGTTTTCTTGCTTTGACATGCAAAGATAGTTCCTGCATCCTAACCATAAGTTCAGAAAAGACAAGAAGAATTTCATCAAAGGTAGAGTTGTCAAAAACCCACCAAACGTAATAGTCTTCAAATGTTATTGGTTCCAGCTGAAGGAGACTAGAAGGACTCATGACATATAGGGCTAGTCGAAATCAAAGAAAGCACCCATTTAGATGTTCCCGATGTCTATATTACAGCACAACAGGCAACCCAAGTTTTCTATCTACCATGGGCCTGCCAAACGGATCCAAATCTGAATGGTTGGGATGTCGTTTATGATGTGCCGCCACATTTTAGACCATCTCCCGTCAATGAAGATTATTATGAACCTCACATTAACCCAAACACATATGAAGGAGAATTCTTCCAAGAAACACGTGTTTCCAAAAAACGTTTCAAGATCCGCTCTACTTCACCCCAGAACATTGAGGTAGACAACGACAGTGAATCCGACTTCACCCCTGAGCCGGAACAACAAGAGACGGAAGAAGAAGAGGTTACTGCTGCGGATGACCTATCAATGCTTGACCGATCACATAAAGGAGGCCTTCCACATGTTGATGCATTTATTGATGATGCTGATGAGCACATCATTACTGATAGTGATGATGATTAAGCATTTATTGATCCCGGAGCATATATAGACGATGAAGATTAATATTTGTAATGTCACGTATTCAATTGTTATTATGTACATATATATTATTAATTAGTTCATGTTATTAGGTATTCAATTTCTTTATGTTGAACTAATTTCGTACACTCTTTGTCATTGCAGGTGTTGACAGATGGTGGGCTCGGGTCGAGAGCGCTCTAAGCCTCCTTCCTCGGCACGCGCTGGGAGGGGTGCTATTATTCCACCCACACCAACTCCGGAGAGTGCTGGTACACTATATTGAGTCACCAGCGGGAACTTCTTCTTCGACCGAGAGAGGTTGGGGGAAGACGAAGAGAGGTGCTAGAGGTAGGAATGCTGCTACGCCTTCCTCGGCGCCACCCCCAGCTGATTCTCCCGACCACAGGAGTGCTCTGTCTCGGGTGGACCCGTTTGACTTGGACCCGTCTCTGACTCTGACACCGAGCCTCGGGTCACCGAGCTTTCGTCCCAGGAGACTCCGGTCCCAGAGTCTTTGTCCCACGTGACTCCGGAGGCTAGTGGCCATACTAATGGTGGCGAGGACAACTTTTATGAGGATAGCTATAGCGAGGGTGAGCTGGTTGAGGATAGCAAGAAGGTCTACCAGTGTGGTTGTAAAAAGCTCCTGCCCGTGCCGACAACCCATGATCAGAGGTGGTTGATTGGGCCTAATGCGGAGAAGTAAGTGCATTTACTCTTTTTTAACCTTTTGCCTTCATGTTTCTTTAAATTAATATGTAATGTATTGGCCTTGTCATACTGTAGGTGTTGGAAACACAACCCTGGTGTTTGCAGGCTCAACCAGGTCCTTGGTGTGCTTATCCGGCACCACTTCTCGGGAAAGGCCACGTTGCCCGGTGAGGGTGAGGTTCCACAGGTAGCACTGAGTATGGAGCTGTACGTGGCTGCCTCGACCCCGACGGAGATGAGGGTCGATGGTGTCTTGTGCGAGACGGTGGCCGACATTGTAATCCGGTAGTTTTGGGTAATTTCTCCTTTACAGAATTAAAAATCAACAGCACCTAGTGATTGTACTAATCAATATTTTCTTGTTTGACTGCAGACCTTCTACAGGTGTCCTGAGGAACACGAGGCATACGTGGCTATTGTTCTCGTAGCCGAGTGCAAGCGCCTACTTCAGAACTTACGACACGAGGCTCGGGTGTAGGCTATTCGAGACAACTACGCCTTGAATAACATTAAGAGGGCCAAGAAGAAGTGCCGCAAAAAACTTCTGAGTAAGGAGAAGTACATAAAGGTAATTACCTATTCTTAAGGCCTTGTACTTAGTTTCCTTGATTTGATTCCTAGGCGTAGCGCTGAAATTTCTCTTGTCTAACTTAGGTGCCCCCAAGATGGTGTGCGGATAGGATGGACTGTTGGGAGGCATTGGTGGATGAGTGGTGCTCTTCCAAATGGCTAGCCAACCACAACAAGGCCAAGGATAAGCGTGCCCAAATGAATGGTGTGCCACACCATCAAGGGAGCTCCAACCTGTTTGATTACGGGGATCACTTGGTATGTGGTTTGCTTCATGATTCATGCAATTTCATTCTTCATGCTAGCTTGAGCCCTTAACTAATATTTTGTTCCTCTCTTTTAGGCGCGACAAAACAAGGAGGTGCCACTACTGTTCGACCTCTATGACATGGCCCATACTGCCTCGTACAAGAAGGCCAAGGCATTCTCTAAGGATGACATCGATCATCTAGAGAGCTTCAGCAACATCTCCTCCCACAGTAAGCTCGTGAGGTACAGAGATGAGGGGAAGGCGAGGAAAGGGGAGGACTTCAACCTGAGCCAGAGTCCTTTTGATCCTGAGCTCGGGATGATATCTGGTGGCGGGAGGCCCCATGGCTCGATAGCCATTGGGGATTGACTGATACGTTGTCCTAGAAGTGTCCCGGAGATCAAGAAGCACCAGACGAGCTCTGATCCTGAGATAAGGCCTCGTCCACGGCCAATGGAGCTCGCCATCGAGGCTAGGGCCCAAGAGCTACTGGCAGAGGCAAACAGGCAGGCGACATAGAGGGAGACTGACATGGAGGAGAGGACGGCTAGGTTGTTGGAGGAGGAGAGGAATCGGAATGACGCGTCTCACCGGGCCCTATAGGATCTCCTCATGGTAAGTTTTTCCTGCATATTAGCCAAATAATGCATGTAATGTTCGTTTCATCACTAACTATATGACTGACTCGTGAAAACAAAATGTGTAGACCGTGTGCGAGAACAATGGTCAGACCCCTCCTTTGATGCCTCAGATTGCTATAGCACCCACGGTGAGTTTCATTTGAATGTTCATTAGTTACTAGTATTCACATTTGAGTTGCATCAAGCTAAGGAGGCATTGCAAATGATCTTTGGTGCGGCATGCCTCCTGACGAGCATCGACCGATCCTTCTACGTCTACCGCAACCCCGAACGGTCCTTCTCCATGTCACACTGGCGCAAACCCGACCGGTCCTTCACCTCTGTGATGATGGTAAGTTTTCCCAAGTGTTTTGCTTAACAATTGCATACTTAGCTTAATAAATGACCTATTTAGCTCCAAAATGACCTATACTTAGCTTCTTTAGTTCATTTATGACATACTAAGAATACTTAGGTAAAAAATGGCATGATAACCTTGTTTTAGCTCCAAAATGACATAGACTTAGCTTATTTTCCTCCAAAATGAAAAAATAACCTTACCTACCTCCAAAATGACCGATTATAACTAGGATAGATCTGAAATGACCTACACTTGCCATTTTGTCCTCCAAAATGAATGAATATGATTAGTTAGCTCAAAAATGGCATAACTACCTAGGTTAGCTCAAAAATGACCTATACTTAGCTTTTTCAGTTCATTTATGACATACTTAGCATACTTAGGTAAAAAATGTCATGATAACCTTGGTTTAGCTCCAAAATGGCATAGACTTAGCTTATTTTCCTCGAAAATGACATAATAACCTTACGAAGCTCCAAAATGACCTATTTACCTAGCTTAGCTCTAAAATGACCTACACTTAGCATTTTTACCTAGCTTAGCTAAAAAATGGAATTTTTACCTACCTTGGTTAGAAGAAGAAGACAAAGAAGAGGAGAACAGAAAAAGAAAGAGAAGAAAAATTCTTCCTCTTCTTCTTCTTCTTCTTCTTCTAGATAGTGTTCTTCTTCTTCTTCTAACTTTCTTATTTCCCAATTTGCAGATTTGCTTTAGATGAGGAAGCGTGCATTGATGGAGTCTAGTCTTCTCCTTGTGCTTTCCTTTTGTTTTGAAAGTATTTTCAAATGTGTGTATATATATGAAATTCTATGAAATTGAATGAATTTAAGAAAAAAACAGAAAAAATAGGGGTTGTACAGGCTCTTTGTCGTCTGCTGGCAGACGGCAAAGAGCTTTGCTATCAACCAGCAGACAGCAAAGCTTCCACGTGGAAGCTACCTATGCAACCTGGGGTGGCACTGGTTGGCCTATGTGGTTTCTTTGCCGTCTGCTGGCAGACGGCAAAGAACCTTGCATCTTTTTTTGTCTGCCAGCAGACGGCAAAGAAACCGTTGCTTTGTTGTCCGCTAGAAGATGACAAAGAACTTTGCATCTTTGCCGTCTGCCAGGAGACGGCAAAGCACGCCATTAACCCCTTAACGGACTTAAGCTGCCATGTGTGCCATCCACGCCCTTTGCCATTTGTTGGCTAATGGCAAAGACCTTTGCATCTTTGCCGTCAGCCAACAAACGGCAAAGCGCCCTTTACCATAGATTTTTCGGCCGTACGGTTGGCCATCTGCTGGCAGACGGCAAAGCCTTTGCTGTCCGCCATGCATGCCTTTGCTATCATCTATGGCAGATGGCAAAATTGTTGATTCCTGTAGTGATGGTCAACAGATCATGTTGTCTCAAGGAGATGAGCCAGCCTTTCTATATTTTTCTAAGTCCCAGCCCTGTACTTCTTACTGACCTAGCACTTGGGGGCTACAATATTCAGCTTTTTAACAAATTATGAGGTTCAAATTGAAGACCCAGCCCATCACATACTGATGAGCCGGCCCTTGAGGGCTACACCAGTTGAACCTTTATAAAGTATAAGACTGTTACACATCCCGGGCTACTTCAGGCAAGACAACCTGGTACTTGAGGGCTACACAATCACAAATATTATTGCAAAGCGTCAAGTCATCATGGATAAACTTGAAGCTTGGGGGCTACAAGTAATATGGATATATAAAAAATCGAAGAGAGTTTTCAAGATGTCAATTGTGAGTGAGACCGGCTCAACCGATTTTTATCTAGCCAAAGCATTGAAAGACCAGCTCAGCATCATACAAATTTCTTTACTCCCAATAAATTCATGAAGTCAATTGGAGTCCAGTTGTTTGACCCGGTGTCACCAATAATCATGACCCGGCATTATCAAAAGATCATGACCCGGAAGATTCTATATGAGCAACCCGGCTTCACAGATTGAAGTGGTGTAACAGTGGATGAAGTTCTATTCTGAATATTTTTATCAAGCCGAAGTAATGGAAGCCGGCTCAAGTTCATATGGTTTTCTTATCTCCAATAATTTCATAAAGCCAAAGTTTTGGAGGCCGACTCAATGGCATATGGAAGTTTTATTCCCAATATTTTACTTCAAAGGACACTGACAAGCAAGACGATTGAGAAGACGGCTCCTTCATATGAAGAAGAAACCCGAATTTTTGAGGATCCACTACAGTGAAATAAGCCCGCCAGGGGAGTGAGCCGGTCACTTAACATATTTATTATTCTTATTTCACGAGCTTAGCATGAATGAATTCAATCTAAGCTAGGGGCTAATGTAGGGGATATACCCCGTGGTATAACCCAACCTAAATTATGACCCGGCCGGGATTTGGCGACTCACTAGAGCCCTGCCGAACTTGATGATTCCTTGGTGACCCGGCCGGAGGTATGACCTGGCTCATCATATGGCGGCTCATGCGTCACCTCTATTACCGAGTCATAGGATGACCAGTGTTGGAAATGTGCCCTAGAGGTAATAATAAATTAGTTATTATCATATTTCCTTGTTCATGATAATAGTTTATTATCCATGCTAGAATTGTATTGATCGGAAACTAAGATACATGTGTGGATACATAGACATAACCATGTCCCTAGTATGCCTCTAATAGACTAGCTTATTGATCAAAGATGGTAAAGGTTTCCTAGCCATGGACATGAGATCACATTTGATAACGGGATCACATCATTAGAAGAATGATGTGATAGACAAGACCTAAACTATAAACGTAGCATATGATCGTGTCAGCTTATTACTACAATTTTCTGCATGTCAAGTATCTGTTCCTATGACAATGAGATCATGCAACTCACTGACACCGGAGGAGTACCTTGTGTGTATAAAACATCGCAATGTAACTGGGTGACTATAAAGGTGCTCTACAGGTTTCTCCAAGGGTGTCCGTTGGATTGGCATGGATCAAGACAGGGATTTGTTACTCCATGTGACGGAGAGGTATCTCAGGGCCCACTCGGTAATACAACATCACAATAAGCCTTGCAAGCAATGTGACTAAGTGTTAGCCACGGGATCTTGTATTACGGAATGAGTAAAGAGACTTGCCTGTAACAAGATTGAAATCGGTATAGAGATACCGACAATCGAATCTCGGGCAAATAACATACCGAAGAACAAAGGGAACAACATACAGGATTAACTGGATCCTTGACATAGATGTTCAACCGATAAAGATCTTCGTAGAATATGTACGAACCAATATGGGCATCTAGGTCCCGCTATTGGTTATTGACTGTAGAGGTGTCTCAGTCATGTCTACATAGTTCTCGAACCCACAGGGTCTACACACTTAAGGTTCGGTGACGTTTCGTTAGTATAGAGTTATGTATGGTGGTTACCAAAGGTTGTTCGGAGTCCTAGATGAGATCCCGGACGTCACGAGGAGCTCCAAAATGGTTCACAGGTAAATATGGATATATAGGAAGTCCTGTTTTGGTCGCCGAAAAAGTTTTGTGCTCATCGGTAGTGTACCGGGTGTGCCGAGAGGGTACCGGGGGACCATCGGGAGGGTGTCTCGACCCAAGAGGCTACATGGGCTGTGGGAGAAGGTAAACCTGCCCCTAGTGGTCTGTCCGAAGCCTCCTCTAAGGGCCCATTCGGCTAGGAAAGAGTGGGAAAGGAAAAACCCCAAAGAACGGAAGGAAAATCCAAATTAGGAAGGAGTCCTAATAGGATCCCACCTCCCTTGTGGGAGGTGGATTCCCTCCCTTGTTTGGTTCGGCCAAACCTACTTGGAGTAGGGGCCAAGTCTGCCTCCTCTCCCCTTCCTCCTATATATATATATTAAGGGATTTTGAGGGCAGACCCTAACCCTAATTGCCACGTGATGCCCTCTTCTTTCTCTAGATCTGTTTTTCCTCTAGATTGACTCTGTAGTGCTTGGCGAAGCCCTGTCGGATGAACTCCACCACCACCGTCGCCGTGCTGCCGCACTGCTGGAGAACTCATCTACCTCTCCACTCCCTCTTGTTGGATCAATAAGGCGGAGATCATCATCGAGCTGTACGTGTGCTGAACGTGGAGGTGTCGTCCGTTTGCCACTAGATCGGAAGGACCATGATGGGATCGCGAGACGGTTCGTGATGAGATCGCGGGACGGATCGTGATTGGATAGTGAAGATGTTCGACCACGTCAACCGCATTTCTGAACGCTTCCTCTTAGCGATCTACAAGGCTATGTAGATTCACTCTCCCTCTCGTAGATGCTCATCACCATGGATAGATCTTGCGTGTGCATAGGAATTTTTTCCCATGCAACATTCCCCTATAGTGGTATCAGAGCTAGGTCTATGTGTAGATGAGATCTCGAGTAGAACACAAAGGAGTTTGTGGGCGTTGATGCTTATATTGCTTCCTCCCTTGGTCATGTTTTGGTTCAACGGTATTGTGGGATGAAGCGGCCCGCACCAACCTTACTCGTACGCTTACGAGAGACCGGTTCCATCGAGTGATGCGTAACTTTGTTGCACAAAGATGGCTGGCAAGTATCTGTTTCTCCTACTTTAGTTGGATCCGATTCGACAAAGGCGGACCTTGAGAAGGTTGAAAAGCAACTTATGTATCACCATTGTGGTTTTGTGTAGGTGAGAATTGTTCTTGCTAGATACCCGTAGCAGCCACTAAAACTTTTAATAACAATTAGAGGACGTCTAACTTGTTTTTGTAGGGTATGTTGTGATGTGATATGTCCAATTACATGATGAGATGTGATGTATGAGATGATCATGTATTGTATATGATATCACGACTTGCATGTCGATGAGTATGGCAACCGACAGGAGCCATAGGGTTGTCTTTAATTATTGTATGACCAGCGTGTTAATCATTAAGCGCTATGTAATGCTTTACTTTATCGCTAAGAGGTAGCAATAGTAGTAGAATCATGGTGGGTGTGACAACCCCAATGGCGACACGTTCATGGAGATCAAGATGATGGAGATCATGGTTTCCTGCCGGTGATGATGGAGATCATGTCGGTGCTTCCAAGATGGAGATCAAAAGCACAAGTTCATGGACATATCATGTCACTTATGATTTGCATGTGATGTTAATCCTTTTATGCACCTTGTTTTGATTAGGACAATGGTAGCATTATAAGGTGATCCCTCGCTACAATTTCAAGATAAATTGTGTTCTCCACGAGTGTGCACCGTTGTGAAAGTTCGTCGTGTCGAGAGACCATGTGATGATCGGGTGTGATAGACTCTATGTTCACATACAATAGGTGCAAGCCAGTGTTGCACGTGCAGAATACTCGGGTTAAACTTGATGAGCCTAGCATGTACAGACATGGCCTTGGAACACAAGAGACCGAAAGGTCGAACATGAGTCATATAGTAGATATGATCAACATGATGATGTTCACCATTGAGACCACCTCAACTCACGTGATGATCGTACTTGAGTTGGTGAATTTGGATCATGTATCACTCGAATGACCGGAGGGATTTCAATTTGAGTGGGAGTTCTTAAGTAATATGATTAATTGAACTCATTATCATGAACATAGTGAATAGTGTCTTTGCAAATTATGTTGTAGATTACTAGCTCATGTTGTAGCTCCCTTGAATTTTTATATGTTCCTAGAGAAATAGAGTTGAAAGATGATGGTAGCAACATTGCAAACTAGGTCCGTGATATGAGGATTGTCCTCATTGCTGCATAGAAGGCTTATGTCCTTAATGCACCACTTGGTGCGCCACCCCCTCTAGCGTCGTGTGTAGATGTTGTGAACATCTCACAGGCACGTTCCGATGACTACTTGATAGTTCAGTGCGTCATGCTTTACGGCTTAGAATTAAGGCTCCAAAACATTTTGAACGTCACGGAAAATATGAGATGTTCTAAGAGTTGAAATTGGGATCTCAGGCTCGTGCGCGTGTTGTGAGATATGAGATCTACAACAAGACTCTTTGTCTGCAAGATGAAGGAGACTAGCTCAATCGTTGAGCATGTGCTTAGATTGTCTAGGTACTACAATCGCTTGAGTCGAGTGGGAGTTGATCTTCCAGATAAGATAGTGCTTGATATAGTTCTCCAAGTCACTATCACTAAGCTACTAGAGCTTCGTGATGAACAATAAAATGCCAGGGATGGAAATAATGATCCCTGAGCTATTGGCATATTTGACACCGCGGAGGTAGAAATAAGGAAGGAGAATCATGTGTTGATGGTTAGTGAAAACACTAGTGTCGAGAACGGCAAGGGCTAGGAGGGAAACATCATGGATGGCAACTCAGTTGCTGCTCCAGAGAAGAAACCCAAAGTTGAACCCAAACCCGAGACTAAGTGCTTCTATTATGAGGGAAACGGTTGCTGAAGCGGAAAAACCTTAGATACTTGGTATATAAGAAGGCTAGCAACATCGACAGAAGTATATTTGATATATGTGTTATTGATGTGTACTCCTAGTAGCACCTGGGTATTGGATACATGTTTGATTGCTAAATGTTAGTAACTCAACATAAAAGCTACAGAATAAACGGAGACTAGCTAAGGGTGAGGTGACGATGTGTGTTGGAAATGTCTCCAAGGTTGGTGTGATCAACATCGCACGCTCTCTCTACCATTGGGATTAGTAACGAACCTAAATGAATATTATTTGGTGTTTGCGTGAAGCATGAACATGATTAGATCATGTTTTTTGCAACACGGTTATTCATTTAAGATATAAATAATGGTTATTCTGTTTACATGAATAATACCTTCAATGGGCATGCACCCAATGAGATTGGTTTGTTGAATCTTGATCATAGTAATACACATGTTCATTACATTGATGCCAAAAGATATAAAGTTAATAATGATAGTACCACATACTTGTGGCACTGCCGCTAAATGTCATATTGGTGTAAAGCATATGAAGAAACTCCATGTTGATGGATCTTTGGACTCTTTCGATTTTGAATCGGCTGAGACATGCAGACCATGCCTCTTGGGCAAGATGACTAAAAACCCCATTTTCCGGCTTGACGAAAGGAGCAAGTAACTTATTGGAAATAATACATGTTGATGTATGCGGTCCAATGAGTGTTGTAGCGTGCGGTGGATATCGTTATTTTCTTACCTTCACTGATGATTTGAGTAGATATAATGTATATCTACTTAACGAAACACAAGTCTGAATCATTTGAAAAGTTCAAGAAGAATCAGAGTGAAGTTTGAGATCATCGTGACGAGAAGATAAAATGTCTATGATATGATTGTGGGGGTGAATATCTAAGTTACAAGTTTGGTATACAACTTAAGACAATGTGAAAGTTGTTTCACAACTCACGCCACCTGGTACACCATAGTGTGATGGTGTGTCTGAACGTTGTAGTCGTGCTATATTGGATATGGTGCGAATTATGATGTCTCTTATCGTTTTGCCAATATCGTTTTGGGGTTATGCATTAGAGACAACTACATTCAGTTTAAACAGGACACCATCTAAATCCGTTGAGATGACACCATATGGTTTCGCAGAAACCTAAGATATCATTTCTTAGAGATTGGGAATGCGACACTTATGTCTGATAAGCTCGAACCCAAAGCGGAAAAATGCATCTTCATAGAATAGCCTAAGAATAGTTGGGTATACCGTCTATCTCAAATCTGAGCACGAATTATTTGTTGCTAAAACAGGGTCCTTTCTCGAGAAAGAGTTTCTCTCAAAAGAATTGAGTGGCAGGAAGATAGAACTTGATGAAGTTGTTGAACCTTTGTTTCAACCAAAGAGTAGCGTAGCGCAGAAAGATGTTTCTGTGGAACCTAAGTTAGTTGAAGGGGAAGTTTATGATGATGATCATGAAGCTTTGGATCAAGTTACTATCGAACCTCGTAGGTTGACAAGGACGTGTACTACTCTTGAGTGGTATGGCAACCCTGTCTTAGAGGTCATGTTGTTGAACAACGATGAACCTAAGAGCTATGAAGAAGCGATGATGGGACCGGATTCTGACAAATGGTTAGAGGCCATGAAATCCGAGAAAGGATCCATGTATGAAAACCAAGTATAGACTTTGGTGGACTTGCCCATTGGACGACAGGTCGTTGAGTACAAATGGACCTTGAAGATGAAGACAGACATCGATGATAAATGTCACCATTTGTAAAGATCGACTTGTCACAAAGAAGTTTCTCACAAGTTCAAGGAGTTGACTATGATGAGACTCTCTCACTCGTAGCGATGCTAAAGTCTGTTGGAATTATGTTAGCAGTTGCTGAGGTTTTTGAATTATGAAATCTAGCAGATGGATGTCAAAACATAGTTTCCTTAACTATTTTCGTGAGGAAAGGTTGTATGTGATACAACCGAAAGGTTTTGTCACTCCTAAGGATGCTAAAAGGTATGCAAGCTCCAGCAATCCATATAAGGGATGTAGCAAGCATCTCAGGGTTGGAATGTACACTTTGGTTAGGTGATCAAAGTTTTTGAGTTTATACAAAGTTTATGAGAAACTTTCATATAAAGTGAGTGGGAGCGCTATATAATTTGTGATAAGTATATGTGGGCGACATATTGTTGATCGGAAATAATGTAGGATTTCTGGCAAGCATAAAGGGTTGTTTGAAAAGAGTTTTTCACAGTAAGACGTAGATAAAGCCACTTGAACATTGAGCATCGAGATCTATAGAGATAGATCAAGACGCCCGATGAGATTTTCAATCGGTACATACCTTGACAAGATTTTGAAAGAGTTCAAAATGGATCAGTCAAAGAAGGAGTTCTTGTCTGATTTGTAAGGTGTGGAGTTGACTGAGACTCAAAGCTCGACCACGGCAGAAGAATGAGAAAGAACGAAGGTTGTCCCCTATGCTTAATCCATAGGCTCTATATACTATGCCATGTTGTGTACCGCACCTGGGTGTGCCTTGCCATGAGTCCGTCTAGGGGCACAAAAATGATCCAGGAGTGGATCACTAGATAGCGGTCAAACTTATCCTTAGTAACTAAAGGACTAAGGAAATATTTCTCGATTATGGAGGTGATAAAGAGTTTGTCATAAAGAGTTACGTCGATGCAAGCTTTAACGCCAATCCGGATGACTCTTAGTAGCAATCCAGATACGTATAGTGAAGTGGCCATTTGGAATAGCTCCAAGTGGAGCGTGGTAGTAGTGTCTATAGTAAGACATAGAGATTTTCAAAGTACACGTGGATCTGAATGTCGCAGACCCGTTGACTAAAGACGTCTTTCACGTGCAAAGCATGATCGAACCCAGAGCTCATTGGGGGTTAGATTCTTAACAATGTATATCACATGGTGATGTGAGCTAGATTATTGACTGTAGTGCAAGTGGGAGACTATTGGAAATATTCCCTAGAGGGAATAATAAATTAGTTATTATCATATTTCCTTGTTGATGATAATTGTTTATTATCCATGCTAGAATTCTCTTTATCGGAAACTCAGATACATGTGTGTATACATAGACAACACCATGTCCCTAGTATTCCTCTAATAGACTAGCTCGTTGATAAAATATGGTTAAGGTTTCCTAGCCATGGACATGAGATGTCATTTGATAACGGGATCACATCATTAGGAGAATGATGTGATGGACAAGACCCAAATTATAACCATAGCAAATGATCGTGTGAGTTTATTTCTACAGTTTTCAGCATGTCAATCATCTGTTTCTATGATGATGAGATCATGCAACTCACTAACACCGAAGGAGTACCTTGTGTGTATCAAACATTGCAACGTAACTAGGTGACTATAAAGGTGCTCTACAGGTATCTCCAAGGGTGTGTGTTGGGTTGGCATGGATCAAGACTTTGATTTGGTGCTCAGGGCCCACTCGGTAATACAACATCACAATAAGCCTTGCAAGCAATGTGAATAAGTGTTAGCCACGGGATCTTGTATTATGAAACGAGTGAAGCGAGTTGCTGGTAATGACATTGAACTCGGTATAGAGATAATGACCATCGAATGTCGGGCAAGTAACATACCAAAGAACAAAGGGAACATCATACAGGATTAACTGAATCCTTGACATAGAGGTTCAACCGATAAAGATCTTCGTAGAATATGTAGGAACCTATATGGGCATCCAGGTCCCGCTTTTGGTTATTGATCGTAGAGGTGTCTCAGTCATGTCTACGTAGTTCTCGAACCCGCAGGGTCTGCACACTTAAGGTTCGGTGACGTTTTGGTAGTATAGAGTTAAGTATGGTGGTGACCGAAGGTTGTTCGGAGTCCCGCATGAGATCCCGGACGGCACGAGGAGCTCTGGAATGGTCCGCTAGTAAATATTGATATGTAGGAAGTCATGTTTTGGTTACCTCAAAAGTTTTGGGATCATCGGTAGTGTACCGGGTGTGCCAGGAGGGTACCGGGGGACCATCAGGAGGGGTGTCTCGACCCAAGAGGCTACATGGGCTATGGGAGAAGGTAAACCAGCCCCTAGTGGGATGTCCGAAGCCTCCTCTAAGTTCCCATGCGGCTAGGAAAGAGTGGGAAAGGGAAAACCCCAAAGAAAGGAAGGAAAATCCAAATTAGGAAGGAGTCCTAATAGGATCCCACCTCCCTTGTGGGAGGTGGATTCCCGCCTTTGTTTGGTTCGTCCGAACCTACTTGGAGTAGGGCCAAGGCTGCCTGCTCTCCCCTTCCTCCTATATATATTGAGGGATTTTGAGGGCAACCCCTAACCCTAATTGCCATGTGCTGCCCTCTTCCTCCTCTAGATCTGTTTCTCCTCTAGATTGATTCCGTAGTGCTTGGCCAAACCCTGTCGGATCTGCTCGACCACCACCGCTGCTGTGCCATCATGCTGCCAGAGAACTCATCTACCTCTCCGCTCGCTCTTGCTAGATCAAGAAGGCGGAGATCGTCATCGAGCTGTACGTGTGTTGAACGCGGAGGTGCCGTCCGTTCAGCACTAGATTGGAAGGACCATGATGGGATTGCGGTACGGCTCGTGATGAGATCACGGTACAGATCGTGATTGGATCGTGAAGACGTTTGACTACATCAACCGCGTTTCTTAACACTTCCGCTTACTGATCTACAAGGGTATGTAAATTCACTCTCCCTCTCGTAGATGCTCATCACCATGGATAGATCTTGCGTGTGCGTAAGAAATTTTTTGTTTCCCATGCAACGTTCCCCTACAATCAAGCCCATGGCCCAGCGTGCGAGCCGGTGCAAGGCGGCTCATGGACGGGCCTGGATGGGTGCCTTACAAGAGAAGGCCCAAGGAGAGAAAAGAAGGATTCCCTCACAAAGGAAACAAGACCCGGATTAGAATTCAAGAGAGACTAGTCCTAATCCCACTCCTAGTAGGAGTCGACATGTAAAACCTACCATTTCCACCTATATAAGGAGGGGTAGAGCACCCCTAGAGGGACAAGTTAAGACAGACACAAGTCATTAGAGATAGACAGATTAGGGGCTCTCGAGAGTAGAGGTAGCAAGACAACATCCTTGTAACCGAGAGATGTTCCTCATCATCAATATAAGACATGCAGAACGTAGGCTTTTACCTCCATCAGAGGGGCCAAACCTGGGTAAATTCGCGTCTCTCGATTCCGACCAACCCCCTCAAGCCGCCACATAGTTGCGATGGCCTCACACCTAAGTCCGCTAACCCGGACATCTTGTTGTGACAAAACCACGACACGGGCACTTCGGAGACACCCGACACCAACGGAAATTCTAGATGTAATAAAAACAAGCGCGGGCATAAAATGGCAGGAGAAAGATAGAGGACGCTGCAGTCAATGCATAGTTCAATATGTCTTCTTGTGAGTTCATTTCCTATTGATCCATGCTCCTAATCGACTTGTTGTTAATAGATGAATTGTTGATCATCATGTAGGCTTCACCACCATGTCCTTGTTGTGTATTTTAGATGGCTGTAGCTTGTTGATTAGTGGGTTGCAATATGCCATGTTGTTGTTTTGGGTAGATTTCAACTAAACTTGTGTTGGTTGTTGTGGCTGAAACGTAGCTCCGTTTTGGGCATGCCATATATGAAACTTTCTTAGAATTTGATTTACTGTCATAATATCTTGTTGCATTCATGATTTGAAATGTTTGTGGTTGTCATTTTCATGCATTTTGCATTCATGGCATATCCATCTTGTGTTTTCATATCTTTTAGACCGTAGCTCCGTTTTAAATGGTCCATATATGTAAATCGACTAGAATGACATGTAGAATCACGTGGTACACTTTATTATGTTGTTTAAGAAATATAAAATATGGTTAATTCAGATCTGTACTAATTTCGGAATTAACATATGGGGTCATTTCGGAAATACTATAAGTTGTTTCCGACCTCATTTAAGATGCCTAGATAGATAGTTTCAATATGCTTCACATCTTGACATGTTTAACAACATTTAACATTAAACATAAATGGGAGTGAACTAAGTAAATAAAATATGTAGTTTCGTCAATGCAACTCATTGCATATCGAGCTTCACTTAATGTGTAGGAGTTGTTTGATGTGTCTTGTCATGCCTTACATAATTAAATGGACATGCATCATATTGATTTGTGCATCAGGTCATGCATAGGTTGTGGTGTATCGTTGTAGCGACCCGACTCAAAACGAGTCAAGCCTCTGTGTTTTCTGTGCCATCCCTGGATCAGTATGCTGGCACACACAGTACATCAATGTATATATCAAAGTGCAATCACATGTAAATAGCGTAAAACATGATATATACCTTAAAATAACAGCGGATACAGTCAACGGGAGTGGAGTCCCAATAACACCAACGGCAAGTTGAGTGCGGACCGTAACCCTGAATCATACTCTTACCCGTCGTAGAAGAGTATCTGCAACATAAGACGTTGCAGCCGTGTAGGTCAGTACATTGAAAGTGGTCGACGTGGGCGGCGCTCCGGTGGTCCTTCGGCGACGGCGAGGGCACTAGTCGACGTCAGCGAGTACGGCGAGCACGTCGGTTGCGTCAGTGAGGCTCGGGGGCGTCGGAGTTGACGGGCAGGAGCTCCTCGAGCTTCGGGTGGGGAGGTTACTCCGGCGAGGCCGACGGTGAGGCGGGTCTGGGGTCTCTGGGGCTCGGTAAGGGGATGGGGTGGTGCGCACGGGCGAGAGGAAATCGATGGTGCGTTCGGGAGAGGTCGGGGAGGTCGGAGACAGGCGCTAGGAGGGGAGAGGCGCGGCGGCGACCGAAGGACCACCGGAGCGCCGCCCACGTCGACCACTTCGCCTTGGCCTCGCCGGAGAAACCCTCGCCGGCGACCCACCACCGCAGTGAGCCTCCCTTTCCCCCTCCACCGTCAGATCAAAATCGGACGCGTAGGATTAGAACCTTTTTTATAACCGAACCGGTACGCGCTAAACTTCGGTCGTCCGCCCGTAAACGCCCGCGCGCGCACCCTTTCATCCAATCAGGAAGCGACACGTGTACCCCCTGACCGATAGAAACACATTTTCTTTTCTGTTTTAATTTCTGTTTCCAGAATAAGTTCTGATTTTATTTCCTTTATATCTTTTAAAATGTTGAATTTTTTTTAATGATTCTTTTTGTATAGTGTCAAAAATTTCATCTAGTTTCTGTAGATATCAAATTTGACTATGTTTAAAAATTTAAATTTGAATTTGAACAGATTTGATTTAAATTTTGTTTTCTGAATATCTTGAGTTCTAAAATGAAATTTTGAATGATTCTTTTTTCTACTTGTAATTAGTGACCATAGTTATCATTAGGAAGAGTTTGAGAATTTTTTAGGATATTTTAAAATAGTTTTTTCAACTAAAACAGATTCTGTTTAGTTCCTATGATGTTTAGTTAGTTTAATATTTTTTTTCTTTAGTTATTTTGAAAATCTGAAAAATGATTTAACTTATATTTTATATCTAGTTTAGTTTTGTTGTTCCAAACCTTAGTAAATTGCTTGCTGTTAACAAAAGTTAATTTGTTTAGTTTATAAATTTTGTTGTAGGGATCTATACCCTCTTTCAAATAGGTATAGTTGTTTTAAAAGCAAATTTGTTAGTAACAATTCTTTTAACTAAAGTTTTAAGTATTTAGATTCTGTTTTCAAATAAAGTTTTTACTAATTCTTTTCTGTAAATAAATGTTTTAAACAAAAATAGTTTAGTTTTACCCTATTATTATAGAAAACTATATTTATTTTTCTTCATTAGGTAATGTTTTATAAAACAATTTAGTTTTAATAGTAACTCTTTTCACAAAGTTTTAGATGACTTAATTCTGTTTTATAATAAAGATTTTATTTAATTACTTTCTGTTAACTAAGTTGTTTCATAATTTGTTTTCTCTTAGTTTATGGTTGTGCTTGTAGTTAAGTTCATTAGGCAAACACTTGTGTTGTTTAGAATATTGTTTGCATAGTTTTACTTGTTCTTCAAAAGTAATTCATTTTGCTAACAAAATATTTACTAAAATCCTTTGATTATATTTTACTTTGCTTTGGGTTTTGTGTTACTTTTGAATTTGTTGGAGTTTTGTGTTTCAACTTTGTCTTAAGTATTTCTTTCATCAACCTTGTTGATTTTGTTTCTTGTGTTACCTTGTGATTGTTAGAATTGATTGCCAGTATGATTGCTTATATGTATGTAATGCTTGATTATAGATTTCATCGGAGAGTGACGAATAGTCTATCAAGTTATTTCTGAGAGCGATCTTTCTCTTCATCAACAGTACAGGCAAGTTCACCTTGACCATCTATTTCATACCTATGTTTTTATTGCATGTAGTGACATCATTCAGCACATCCCTCCCGTAGTGTTATTGAAATTCTTGTAGTTGAGTAGAATGCATGAGGTAGGAACCCACCACTGGTTACTAAAGCCCCGGGAACGCTAGTTAGTGCAATGCTATGCTAAAGTAGACGGGGTCTGGTATGAGTGTTCGTGAGTGGTGTGAAGGAGGACTCCACGTCAAAACGACGACTTCATGAAGACATCTTCAAGTCCTGCATCTTCAAGACCTCAAGACTTCAAGACTCGAGAAGACAAGTTTTCAATGCACACTACTGGGTGAAGGATGGTTGATTGGGCACCCTGGAGAAACCAGTGAGTGGCCGGGATGCATGGAGAAGCGCCATGACATCTTGCGGAAAGCTTCACCCAGACTCAAAGAGAAGGATGAATACTTCATGCCCGGAAGCTTACCTGTGTAGCCACAAGTCATTATGGGCTCTGGCTTGGTTGATCTTTGTTGTGACTCTGCTGGGCAGTGCTAGGAGATGTAGTCGACGTTAGGATGGGATGGGCACTGTCGGACAGTCAGGGAAGCACTCTGAAAGACCATGTTTCTTTCATCCTGTTCTCAAACACCAGGCAGTGCGAGGACTTACCAGGAGGGAAAGAATCTTGTTGGTAAAGTACACAACACTCTGCAGAGTTAAACCTAATCGATTAGCCGTGTCCCCGGTTACGGACAATTTGAGCTTCTAGACTTGGATCTATCTCTGAACTCTCAACACTGGACTGATAACTAATTGTGGGCAACTTAATGATACTTATGGGCATTGAGACATTGGTTGGCGGAACCATGTCATGATGGGTAACTCTATAGTGAAATTCCTGATATTCCTTTGTTGTAGGAAAATAAAATCAGCTTTTACGCAAAAACTTAGACACAGAGCCATAAAGCCTTTGCATATAGAGTAGTCTTTATTCTTCTGTTCTACTATGGTGATCTTGCCAGTACATTCAATGTACTTACCTACATGGCTGCAACGTCTTATGTTGCAGATACTCTTCTATGACGGGTAAGAGTACGATTCAGGGTTACGGTCCGCACTCAACTTGCCGTTGGTGTTATTGGGACTCCACTCCCGTTGACTGTATCCGCTGTTATTTTAAGGTATATATCATGTTTTACGCTATTTACATGTGATTACACTTTGATATATACATTGATGTACTGTGTGTGCCAGCATACTGATCCAGGGATGGCACAGAAAACACAAAGGCTTGACTCATTTTGAGTCGGGTCGCTACAATCGTGTGTTGATTGTTTGTTCCGGATTGCTTCTTCTCGATAGAGTTCCGAAAGCGTTCGGAGTGTGAGGATTCATTCATCTACTTCACAGATCATCTTCTTCATGGATTTGTTCTTCTTTCAAGCAGGATCTCAAGCAAGATGATAATTTCCCTATGTACTACTATTATCATTGACATGCTAGTTGTCTCGTTTTTCTGTCGCTATGTCATGCTACCTACCCCTTGGTTGTCAAGCCACCCAAATGTGTCATGATAAGCCTCTAACCCCTCCACATCCCAACAAACCTTGTTTGGCTATGTTACCAATTGCTTCCATGTGACAACGTGGATACTTTTGTTATATCACAATATTATTTCTATTTAATTTAATGCACATATATACTTGGTAAAAGGTGGAAGGCTTGGACTTTTGCTTAGTGTTTTGTTCCACTTTTGTAGCCCTAGTTACATGTGTACCGGTGTTATGTTCCATATTTTTCACTCCTAACATGCTCGGAGTTGTTATGGGGACCCCCTGGATTTTTGTTTTAGGATAAAACTTGTCTGGCCAGGCCGAACATTGGTACTACATTTGCCTAATAAGAACTAAAATTGCATAGGGACATGCCGGCACCTGCGGATAATTAATCAACAACCCAGGCCAGTGTTCCTCATGAGTGTTGGTACAAAATAGAGCACTATGCGGGGCCAACCTGTGGCAACTCGGGAGGTTTCTATCAGTCCACTATACGCGCAGCTCATCTGTCGTGCCCCGAGAACGAGATACGCGGCTCCTATCGGGATTGTCGGCACATCGGGTGGTCTTGCAGGATTTGTTTTACCTTTCTCAAACGTTTTGTGCGAGGAATTCTGAAAATACTTCGGGCTATCTCGAGGTTGAGGTTGTCCAATGGAATTGCATAGAAAATCACGGGATCCATGGTCAAGGTTATTCTCGCGGCATGTGGTTAGTTTATGATAGATGAGTTGGAGCACCCCTGCAGGGTTAAATCTTTTGGAAAGCCATGCCCGCGGTTACGTGGCAACTTGAAAACTTTGTTTAACACCCGGTCATAGAAAACTTGAAGTAAACTCAAATAAAATACACCAACCATGTGCGTAACCATGACCGTCTCTTCTCGTGAGTCCTTATCTGAGAGAGAACATGGTGGGGTTATGTTTGATGTAAGTAGGTGTTCAGGATCACTTAGTGATCATTATTAATTCACGTATGTTATGCGTAGACCACCCACTTTACTTTCTATATACGTAAGTGAACCATTCAAATAAATTCTTAGTTGCTTGCTACAGCCTCACCACTTAACCATACCTCACCCAATAAGCTTTGCTAGTCATGATACCCTTGCAAATGAGATTCATGAGTCCATGTGGCTCACAGATTACTACAACAATAGTTGCAGGTACAGGTAACACGATACTCGAACGTGACCATGCTGAATTTTCTATTTGGTATTCTTCTTCTTCATTGATATATGATTGGTTCTAGGCGGCAGCCTAGGATAGCAAGGATGGATGTAATTTTATCATTTGTTTTCGTCCGTATTTGGATTCTGCTCTTCTGTATGATGTTTGGTTATGTTGTTGAAATGATGTGATCTTGATGTAGCTTGTGGCGAGTGTAAGCTAATTCCATATACTCATCTCTTTTGTACATGTACTTGTAATGATATCCATTCTTGCAAAATGACGAGACGGGCTCCTATCCCTGTCGAGGCCCTCGAGCCAAAATAAGGATAGTGTCGCATCTTGGGCGTTTCAAACATGATCTATGTTACTTGTATCCCCAAGAGGGAGAGGAAGCACACACTTCAGGAAATTTAAGCCTTAGAGCTAGTTTCCCCAAAGTTCAACCCACGGTTGGCTCACCCGATGACATTCGACATACATGACCATCCGACCGGTAGCACGCATGGCGGAAAATATCCACTCGTCCTGGACCCAATTGTCGCTGGTTTCCAATTGACGTGCATCCTTATGGACGGGGGAAGCAACCTCAACCTAATGTATGAGGACACGGTTTGGAACATGGGCATTGACTCATCTCGGATCAAGTCAAGCAGCACAACCTTTAAAGGCGTCATACGGGGTGTCCAGGCTTGTTGCACCGGACACGTATAACTGGAGGTTGTATTAGGATCACCTGAGAACTTTAAATTCGAGGAGTTAATCTTTGAAATTGTGCCATTTCTAAGTGGATATTATGTGCTCCTAGGGCACACAACGTTCTCTCACTTCAACGCGGTGGCACACTATGCTTATCTCAAGCTCAAAATGCCAGGACCCAATAGTGTTATCACAGTCAATGGTAAAACAGAATGCTCCCTCCGTACTGAGGAGCAGACTACGGCCTTCGCAGACAAGGCATAGGCATCCGAGAATGTTCCTCGTGGTGGTAAACACACTTATAGCTCTTCGAAGCATTCGCGGGTCGCGGAAGCTAACCTCGGACACATACCCTCACACCCTAAATAGGTGTGCAGGATCCTCAGGTGCTCCCCTTGGAAGGGGCACTATGTCCCTAGTGTGTACTAATGACCCACAAGTATAGGGGATCAATCGTAGTCCTTTTTATAAGTAAGAGTGTCGAAGCCAACGAGAAGCAGAAGGAACTGACAAGCGGTTTTCAGCAAGGTATTCTCTACAAGTGTTGTGAGTAACAATAGTAGATAGTTTTGTAGCAAGATAATTTGTAACACCTAACAAGAGACAATAGTAAAACAGATGCAACAAGGTATCCCAATCCATTTTGTATCAAAGGACAAGCCTGAAAATACACCTATATTAAGCAAGTGCTCCCGAGGACACATGCAACTTTCTGTCTAGTCATGTTCATCATATTGAGTTGATTTGCGCTCGCTACTTTCATAAATTGATATGTGGGTGGACTAGTGCTAAGGTGTTTTTCTTACATGAACTAACAACCTACTTATGATTACCCCATTTTACAAGCATCCACAACTATGAAAGAATAATCAACATAAATCTAACCATAGCATGAAACATGTGGATCCAAAACAACACCTTATGAAGCAACGCATAAGCTGTGGTTTAAGCTTCTGTCACTCTAGCAACCTATCATCTACTTCTTACTGCACAATGACTTCCCTTAGGATCATAACATGGTGAAGTGTCATGTAGTCGACCTTCACATGACACCAATAAGATAAGTAACAACATAAATATCCTCAAAATATCGAACGAATACCAACTTCACAAGATTACTTATAACAAGACTTCTCCCATGCCCTCAGGAACAATAGTAACTACTCACACCTCATCAACATGTTCAAGACCAGAGGTATAATAATAATGATTAAGGATCTGAACATAGTGTCTTCCACCAAGTAATCCAACAAGCATCAACTACAAGATGTAATCAACACAGCTAGTAAGCCACAGGTACCAATATGAGGTTTTGTGACAAAGCTTGAATACAGGAGATGAACTAGGGTTGTAGATGAGATGGTGCTGGTGAAGATTTTGATAAATATTGGTCCTCCAACTAAGTAGGAAATGTTGGTGATGATGATGGCGTCGATCTCCCTCTCCTAGAGAGGAATTTCCCCGACAGAATCGGACTGTCGAAGTGCAAAAGGGTCTCTGCCCAGGTTTCCACCTCGAGATGGCGAAGCTTCATCCCAAAAGATTGCTTATGATTTTTTCTAGGGTAAAAACACTATATAGGAGAAGAGGGTCTCTACCCAGGTTTCCAACTCTTAATGCAAAGGAACGTCACTTTGTATTGCCCCTTGTGATAGTGAAATTTATTATACACTATGTCGCTTTTACTCCTTCGCTGTCACAAGATCGTACAAAGCTTATTTCCCCTTACAATAAAATATCATCCATATTGAGAAGAAATTTTATTGCTTTGTGCATCGATGATAACTTACTTGCAAGATCTCATTCAATCCATAGGTATATACAGTGGACTTTCATGGTAAGAAACTGGGTTTAAGGGATTATGGATGCACAAGTAGTATCTCTACTTGGTGCGGAAAATTTAGGCTAGCAACAGATCTAAAGCAAGCATCACATGTTAAGGGATCCATGAGAATATAACTTCTATCCAAATGTAAACAATCATGATCATTATGTTGTCTTCCATGTCCAATATCAACACTTGATCATTATATAATATTTGATGGGGGATGAGAATCATAAAAGGTGCCCAAGATAGTGTATTTATACGTGAATATCCTCTTCTCTATCATCATTTTGCATAGATTATATCAATTACAAATGCTATGTTTGTTAGTTCTCAACATCTTTTATCACTTATACGTTTTTCTGTGTAAAGTCATTACTCGTCGTGAGATAAGGATATGATCTTTTCTATTTATTTTATTGTCATGCTATCATGATGGGTGCATGCAACATCCCAAATTTTGGAATGTTATAATTAATATTAGAATGAATGCTTGTTTGCTTGAGTGATTGAAATTGAGTGAAAATTTGAAACTTTTGAAAACTTTTGAATGAGAGGGAATAAAATGACTTTCCCCTTTGTGTTTGAATTCAAATTCCTACATTTCAAATGAGGGAGAGAAGATGACATGACTTCTTAAACATAAAAAGATTTAGAAAGGGAATTTGAAAACTATTTGAAAATTTCTCATATCGAGCTTCACTTTCATATTTGAATTCCCTATTTGAATTTGTAAGCATTCAAACCCGTTGACAAAGTTTTTGAGAGGAGTAATATGACACTCCAAACAAGGGGTATTTTTGTGAAGTATTTGAACAATAAAACCCAAGGAGTTATTTGAAAAATATTTGCAAAAATAAATAAAGCCATTTAGGCATTTTCTGAAAATATTTTTTTTAAGTATTCAATTTGGCCGTGGAAAAATGGCCATTAAATGGCATTTATTTCCCTGATCATTTTGATATATATAGCTTTATTTGTTGAACTAGATTTGAACGCCTTAATGCTGTTTTTAATACTGTTAATTAATAAGAGGAAACTTTTAAAGCAAGTTAATAGCCACCGGCCCACAGCCCCTGATCCCTCCCCCGAAACCTGTCCGCATCGGCCGCCCGACGCACTGATCTCTCCCTCTCTCTCGCTGACGCATCGGCCCCACTGACGGCTCCAACTCACCATGCGCTCATCCCCTCCATCGCGCCCCTAACAATGCCGGCGAGTCCATCGCCCGGATCTCGCTCCTCCTTCCCTCCCCTAACCCCGCACCTGGCCTATATAAGAGCCGGTTCTCTCCGCTCTTCGTCCACCCCGAAACCCCTCTTTTCCCTCACCAGAACGCCCCACCGCTGCCTCGCCGGAGTTCAGCCACCTCCCGAAGCTCCCGGAGCTCGTGCTGCTCACCACCGTCACCCCCTCGTCTCCCTTTCGCCACCAGCCATCCTCGGAGGATCTCCGTCATCGATTGGAGGCCACGCCATTGCCGGAGGACCACCAGAGCACCGCCCCGTCGACCTCGCCGCCTCGGCCTCGCTGGAGAAGCTCCCTCGCCGACGACCTCCCTCTGTGAGCACCCCTCCCCCTCTCCTAACTATTGGATCCGGATCTAACGATCCAGATTAGAACCATTAAAACACCGAAATGTTTTCTTCTAATCTTCGGTCATCCGCCCGCAAACACCAGCACACGCACTCTTTCGACCAATAGGAACCTGCCACGTCACCCCACCGTGTCCGTTAGTTTAGTTTTCCTTTTTCTGTTTTTATTTTAGAAAACAGAATAGGTTCTGTTTTTATTTTTGTTATATATTTTAAAAATATTGAGAGTTTTTGATTGATTATTTTTGCATTGTGTCACAAATTTGTTCTAGTTTCTGTAGATATTAAGATTGACCAAATTTGAATAATTTAAAATTGATTTCATACAGATTTGATTCAAATCTTATTTTCTGAATATCTTGAGTTTAAAAATATATTTTTAGTTGATTCTTTTTGCTACTTGTCACTATTGACCTTAGTTATCAGTAGGTAGAGTTTGGACATTTATAGAACATTTTATTGCAGTATTTTCGAGCAAAACAGATTCTGTTTAGTTCTATTAGGTCTATTTATATTCCCTTTTTGTTTTAAGTTATTTTAAATTATTTTCTTTTATATTAGTGATAGACTTTTATAAGGTTTTCTGTTAGAAAATAGCAGCCCTTCAAAACAAATAATATTTTATTAGTTGGTTGCATGAAAATCAATTATAGTTCAACTATAACTTCCAATTGGATTTTCAATGCTGTGTTGATCTTGTATTTGAAAATAGTTTCCACAAATTGTTTTATAAGTTTTATTTTCTGTTAATCTAAGTTTAGACCAGAAAAAATTTGTATTATAGTTGACATTGTTGTGGTTTACGCCAAGGATAACCTTATCAAAATAAGAATCTTTATAAAAGCTTTTCAATTAGTTCTCTTTGCAAAACAGAGATTTATGAGAAAATAGTTTATGTTAATTATTTGCTTTAGAATTTGTTTCTCTTTTATAAACTTAGTGTTTTCTTGCTGATAAATTCTAGTAGATAAAAACCTATGTTGTTTCGAGTGTTGTTTTTCATAATTCTTAGTTGTTCTTCAAAAGTAATTCGTTTTGCTAAGTAAAATAAGATTTTGTTATATTTTACTCCATTCTTGTTTGGTTACCTTTGAAAATAAGATTTTTGTAGAGAAAACCAACCCTTGATTGTGTTGATGAAGTTTTGTTGATTTCAGTATTGTCTTAAGTATTTCCTTCATCACCACCATGTTGCTTTTGGTTTTTTGTTGCTTTTTGATTGTTAGTATTTGACTGCTAGTATGATTGCTTATATGTATGCAATGTTTGATAGTATAGATTTTTCATCGAAGAGTGACGAATAGTCTATCAGTTATGTCTATGAGCGATATTATTTCTTCATCAATAGTACAGGCAAGTCACTTTGACCATGGATACCTATGTTTTTATTGCATTAGTTCTACCATCTCCCCAATTGCATGCAAAGTAGGTAAATTGGAAATTTGGTTACTTGATGTAGTATCATGTGGCAGGCACCCCTCAACCCTTTGACACATTGGCCCCGGGAAACGTTGATTTAATTTTGCTATGCTATTAGTAGACGGGTTTGGTTGTGTGATTCATGAGAGTTGTGAGGTAATAATTTCAAGACCTACAAGATGATCAAGACTTCAAGACTCTAAGTTTTCAACATACCTCTGGGTGGATGATGGTTGAACGGCACCCTGGAGAAACCAGTGGTTAGCCTAGGTGTTGCTGGGGAAGTGCGAGTATTCACGCGGAAAGGTCCACCCAGGCACAAAGAGATGGATGGATGCTTCAAGACCAAGGCTTATCTGCACAGCCACAAGTCATTATGGGCTCTGGCTTGGTTGGACATCGTGGTGACCCTGGACAGGCGGTGCTACGAGATGTAGAAGACCGGTAGGAAAGGATGGGCACCGACAGAGTCTCAGGGAAACCCTTTAAAAGACCATGTTTTGGTCATCCGTTTCTCAAACACCATGAAGTGCGAGAAGTCCAACGGAGGCGACCAAATCTTGTGGGGAACGTGTGCAAAACTCTGCAGAGTACCCAAACCTAATCGATTAGCCGTGTCCACGGTCATGGACAGTTTGAGCCAAAGGAACTGAAACTATCTGGAACTCTCAACACAATTAATTATATTGATGTGGGTTATTAATGTTCACTTGGACTTGAGAATTGGTTGGTGGAACCATCTCATTAATCAACCAACATTTGTAGTAATTATGCTTTTGCCCTCTCTTGTTGTAGGAAAAATTTGGCTTTGTGCAAAACCTACTACCCCACTTGCCATATATGCATGTAGAATAGATGATTACTTTACACCCCCTCTTTTGTGACTTTCCGGCATATTCAAAATGTTGACCTACACGGTTGCAACGTCTTATGTTGCAGATAATCTCTACGACGGGTAAGAGTACGATTCAGGGTTACGGTCTACACTCAACCTGCCGTTGGTGTTATTGGGACACCACTCCCGTTGACTGTTTCTGCTGAGGTTTTAAGGTATATATCAGTTTTACATTAATTACATGTGATTGCCCTTTGATATATACATTGACGTACTGTGTGTGCCAGCATACTGATCGAGGGATGGCACAGAAAACACAGAGACTTGACCTTTCCAGGTCGGGTCGCTACAGAAATGGTATGAGAGCAAATGTTGACTATAGGACGTGACCCTAGAAACTAGAAAGCCCTTAGGAAATCATTTCTCGAAAAACTTTGTTTTCAAAAGACCCTTTACTTCTCATCTTATTTGAGCTTTATCAAATGATCTCTCTTACCTCAAAAAGTTAGAAAATACCCTTTTCCCCTTGACCACATTAAGGATCAACTGAGGCCACTCCGAGAAGGACAAGATATCGAAACAACTGATGGTCACTCCAAAGTAAAGAAGATTTCACCCTGCATTAGAAGAGTTGAAGCTACACGAGTTGAAGACTGTAAGGACCCGAAGAAATTGAAGACCATGAAGAATTTCCAAGATATTATGCCCTAGAAGACCAAACCCCTGTTGTATACTTACGTTAGATACGATGATTTGTGAGCTGTCATTTGTGTGTAAATTTTCGACAGACACAACAAAAATCTATTTGCAAAACCATTGTTTGTATTGTGTGTATCCCCTCCTTTCTCTCTCTTACCCATCTCATCCCCAAAACCTTGAAACCAATAGATGATGAATGAAGATGGACTCGTGTATTCTGGATCAATGACTCAATTAGAGACAGAAGAATGGATTTAGAACATGGAGGATCATCTAAGGAGTAACCATGTTGCAAGGAATGAGATGGTCTAGTATGATCTTCGGTACTTTGCAGAAGGTGCTGCACATTGGTGGAAGATGCATGAAGATATCCATGATAGGAAAGCATCAATCACTTGGGAAGAATTCAAGATGACTCTACAAAAATCTCATGTTGTCACCAACACCCAGAAGCCCCGTTGCAAAGATGTGAAGAAGATTTGTGCATACAGGATATGTGGAGAGATAGGACACACCCAGGAAGAACACAAGGAAGGATGCCCTCATTGTGAAGAAAATCACCCTGTTGAGGAAGGCCCAACTGGGCAGGTGACATGTTTCTTGTGCGAAGGAACTATGCATTACCCGGCTCAATGCCAAATGTACCCCAAGGTACAAGAAGTCATCAAGCAGCAGAAGGAAGCCATGAAGGAAGCCTTCAGAGAAAATTTACGAGAACTGGTGATGAAGGAAGATGTTGAAGACCCTAATGGAGAAGGCCTAACCAGATTTTACTCCAATGCCTGCTATTCATGTGGAGAAGAAGGACATTTCTCACAGGACTGTACGAAGGAAAGAAAAGAGTATCTGGGAAACTTCCCGACAGAAGAAGTGGAGTTTGATCCACAGGAAATTGAAAGTTTGATCGGCACAAAGGGGCCCAAGAAGATAAACCGAAGACGTTCTCAGAACAACCCAATTTTTGCAAAGGATCTGAGTCATATCATGTGTTTCCAGTGCAAGAAGACAGGACATTACTCTTATACCTGCCCGGAGAAGAAGGCTAAACATGAGTAGTTTGAGTTTTGAATCTTTGGAAGTAATAAATGTAATAGGTAGCACTCTTATCATTTTGAAGTTATGTAATGGAAGTCTCAGAGTTTGTAATAAATTCATGAGATCAACGTAATTTATGGAGTTATGATTCTCCTGTGTTGAATTATATGAGTTGCAACTCTAAGAACAAAGATCTCTGACCAATTTTTGAGGATACGAGGAAATATGGTCTATGCAGGCATGAGTGCATTTCATTTTAAGTGTGGTAGTAACCACAGGGACCAATGAATAAAGAAGGTACCATTCTTGTTAAGGAGTTTGGATAAGTGAATACAGGTGAAGAGAATGTGGAAACATATCCAGCTATGTGGTTGGCAACACCTGAAATTGTATACCTTGGATTTGAATATGATGAACCAAAACTATTATTGGTAAATAGACCAATGGAAAGGAAAAACATATTCAAGGAATAGAACGTGTATCAAGGATGGATCTCATGGTTTCATGAAGGTTTCCCAAAGATCACGAAGCAAGAAGTTGTGATTGGATCAACAAACGTTTCCTTAGGAGTATCCGAAAGCCTGAGAGATGTGAAGAAACGATAGATGTTTTTGCTCAGCTTGCAGAATCAATGGATTTATCCGAACTTCGTTCGTTGAAAAGAGAAATTTCTACAATGCTTGTGAGGAATCCCAAGTGTTAGAATACGAGATTCACTAACCCTTATACAAGGTAATGATTTCAGTGCGACATGGCTTGGCCACCATGACGACTTACTCTTATCATTCTCTTGCTATTTGGAATGGTAAATCTGAGTGACTTACCCATAGTAAAGAGACAACATTCTTTGAAGCTTTTCGTTAAGCCTTAGAATGGTATGATGTAAACCCCTTGTACATGGCAGTCGTTATCATACGCAGGAATTTTACGGTGAGGAATGAAGCCAAGACCCATTTCACTGCAGGATAACCACAAATGGTAGACCACCATGAGATATTCAATAAGTTATTTAGACTGATCATGAGACTTGTCAGCTAAGAAGACCCAGTATCGGAAGAAATACATTTTTATATGAGAACACAAGATTTTGAATTAAACGGAAGAGCTTCACTGAAGGAGCCATCGTGAAGTATATGAACAGACAGATGCACCCAGAGGAATGCCATGATTTTGAGGGACCGGTAACTCTCATTTTAAGTGTGGTAGACCCCACACCTTCTTGGTCAGTGGATTTGTTAGAAGACCCCAAACCCTAACCGTTTCTTTCTAGCCTCTTCGAATCTCGAGGACGAGATTCATTTTAAGTGTGGTAGGTTCGTAACATCCCAAATTTTGGAAGATTATAATTAATATTAGAATGAATGCTTGTTTGCTTGAGTGATTGAAATTGAGTGAAAATTTGAAACTTTTGAAAACTTTTGAATGAGAGGGAATAAAATGACTTTCCCCTTTGTGTTTGAATTCAAGTTCCTACATTTCAAATCAGGGAGAGAAGATGACATGACTTCTTCAACATGAAACGATTTAGAAAGGGAATTTGAAAACTATTTGAAAATTTCTCATATGGAGCTTCACTTTCATATTTGAATTCCCTATTTGAATTTGTAAGCATTCAAACCCGTTGACAAAGTTTTTGAGAGGAGTAATATGACACTCCAAACAAGGGGTATTTTTGTGAAGTATTTGAACCATAAAACCCAAGGGGTTATTTGAAAAATATTTGCAAAAATAAATAAAGCCATTTAGGCATTTTCTGAAAATAATTTTTTTAAGTATTCAATTTGGCCGTGGAAAAATGTCCATTAAATGGAATTTATTTCCCTGATCATTTTGATATATATAGCTTTATTTGTTGAACTAGATTTGAACGCCTTAATGCTGTTTTTAATACTCTGTTAATTAATAAGAGGAAACTTTTAAAGCAAGTTAATAGCCACCGGCCCACAGCCCCTGATCCCTCCCCCGAAACCTCTCGCATCGGCCGCCCAACATGCTGATCTCTCCCTCTCTCTCGCTGATGTACCGGCCCCACTGACCACTCCCACTCACCGCGCGCTCATCCCCTCCATCGCGCCCCTAACAACGCCGGCGAGTTCATCGCCCGGATCTCGCTCCTCCTTCCCTCCCCTGACCCCGCACCTGGCCTATATAAGAGCCGGTTCTCTCTGCTCTTCTTCCACCACGAAACCCCTCTTTTCCCTCACTAGAACGCCCCACCGCTGCCTCGCCGGAGTTCGGCCACCTCCCGAAGCTCCCGGAGCTCGTGCTGCTCACCACCGTCACCACCTCATCTCCCTTTCGCCACCAGCCATCCCTGGAGGATCTCCGCAGTTGATTGGAGGCCATGCCATCGTCGGAGGACCACCAGAGCACCGCCCCATCAACCTCGCCGCCTCGGCCTCGCCGGAGAAGCTCCCTCGCCGGCGACCTCCCTTTGTGAGCACCCCTCCCCCTCTCCTAACCATTGGATCCGGATCTAACGATCCGGATTAGAACCATTAAAACAACGAAACGTTTTCTTCTAACGTTCGGTCGTCCGCCCGCAAACACCAGCACGCGCACTCTTTCGACCAATAGGAACCTGCCACGTCACCCCACCCTGTCCGTTAGTTTAGTTTTCCTTTTTCTGTTTTTGTTTTAGAAAACAGAATAGGTTCTGTTTTTATTTTTGTTATATCTTTTACAATATTTATAGTTTTTGATTGATTCTTTTTGCATTGTGTCACAAATTAATTTAGTACAGATTTGATTCAAATCTTAGTTTCTGAATATCTTGAGTTTAAAAATATATTTTTAGTTGATTCTTTTTGCTACTTGTCACTAGTGACCTTAGTTATCAGTAGGTAGAGTTTGGAAATTTTTAGAATATTTTATTGTAGTCTTTTCAAGCAAAACAGATTCTGTTTAGTTCTATTAGGTCTATTTATATTCCCTTTTTGTTTTAAAATATTTTAAATTATTTTCTTTTATATTAGTGATAGTATTTTATAAGGTTTTCTGTTAGAAAATAGTAGCCCTTCAAAACAAATAATAGTTTATTATTTGGTTGCATGAAAATAAATTCTAGTTCAACTATAACTTGCAATTGGATTTTCATTGCCATGTTGATCTTGTTGAAAATAGTTTCCAGAAATTGTTTTATAAGTTTGATTTTCTGTTAATCTAAGTTTAGACCAGAAAAAATTGTATTATAGTTGAGATTGTCGTGGTTTAGGCCAAGGATGACCTTATCAAAAGAAGAATCTTTATAAAAGCTTTTGAATTAGTTCTCTTTGCAAAATAAAGATTTATGAGAAAATACTTTCTGTTAATTATTTGCTTTAAAATTTGTTTCTCTTTTATAAACTTAGTGTTTTCTTGCTGATACATTCTAGTAGATAAAACCTATGTTGTTTAGAGTGTTGTTTTTCATAATTCTTAGTTGTTCTTCAAAAGTAATTCTTTTTGCTAAGTAAAATATTTACTAAACTACTTTTGTTATATTTTACTCTGTTCTTGTTTGGTTACCTTTGAAAATAAGATTTTTGTAGAGAAAACCAACCCTTGGTTGTGTTGATGAAGTTTTGTTGATTTGAGTTTTGTCTTAAGTATTTCCTTCATCACCACCATGTTGCTTTTGGTTTTGTGTTGCTTTTTGATTGTTAGTATTTGACTGCTTGTATGATTGCTTATATGTATGCAATGTTTGATTGTATAGATTTTTCATCGGAGAGTGACGAATAGTCTATCAGTTATCTGTGAGAGTGATATTATTTCTTCATCAACAATACACGTAAGTCACTTTGACCACATATACCTATGTTTTTATTGCATTAGTTCTACCATCTCCTCAATTGCATGCAAAGTAGGTAAATTGGAAACTTGGTTACTTGATGTAGTATCATGTGGTAGGCAACCCTCAACCCTTTGACACATTGGCCCTAGGAAACATTGATTTAATTTTGCTATGCTATTAGTAGACGGGGTTGGTTGTGTGATTCATGAGAGTTGTGAGGTAATAATTTCAAGACCTGTAAGATGATCAAGACTTCAAGACTCTGAGTTTTCAACATACCTCTTGGTGGATGATGGTTGAACGGCGCCCTGGAGAAACCAGTGGTTAGCCTAGGTGTTGCTGGGGAAGTGCCGGTATTCACGCGGAAAGGTCCACCCAGGCACAAAGAGATGGATGGATGCTTCAAGACCCAAGGCTTACCTACACAGCCACAAGTCATTATGGGTTCTGGCTTGATTGGATATCGTGGTGACCTGGATAGGCGGTGCTACGAGATGTAGAAGAACGGTAGGAAAGGATGGGCACCGACAGAGTCTCAGGGCAACCCTTTAAAAGACCATGTTTTGTTAATCCATTTCTCAAACACCATCAAGTGCGAGAAGTCCAACGGAGGCGACAAAATCTTGTGGTCAACATGTGCAAAACTCTGCAGAGTACCCAAACCTAATCGATTAGCCGTGTCCACGGTCATGGACAGTTTGAGCCAAAGGAACTGAAACTATCTGGAACTCTCAACACAATTAATTATATTGATGTGGGTTATTAATGTCAACTTGGGCACGAGAATTGGTTGGTGGAACCATCTCATTAATCAACCAACATTTGTAGTAATTATGCTTTTGCCCTTTCTTGTTCTAGGAAAAATTTGGCTTTATGCAAAACCTACTACCCCACTTGCCATATATGCATGTAGAATAGATGATTACTGTACACTCCCTCTTTTGTGACTTGCCGGCATATTCAAAATGTTGACCTACACGGATGCAATGTCTTATGTTGCAGATAATCTCTGTGACGGGTAAGAGTACGATTCAGGGTTACGGTCTACACTCAACCTGCCATTGGTGTTATTGGGACACCACTCCCGTTGACTGTCTCCGCTGAGATTTTAAGGTATATATCAGTTTTACGTTAATTACATGTGATTGCACTTTGATATAGACATTGACGTACTGTGTGTGCCAGCATACTGATCCAAGGATGGCACAGAAAACACAGAGACTTGACCTTTCCAGGTCGGGTCGCTACAGTGCATGATAGTAATGCACAAAAACTCAACTAATCTTTATTATATAAATCTCACACTCAATTACAAGCACAGATAGATCTCAAAGAAAAAATTCTAAGCAAAGGAAACCTGCAATTTTATTTCTCTAAATGACGATTAACTAAGGATAAAACTAAGATATATAGTAGTGGTAAAAGTGACGACGATATGATACCTGGGCACCTCCCCCAAGCTTGGAACAAGCTAAGGGCGGTGCCTATACCCATGTACTCAAACGTCCTCCTTGGGTGATGGTGGTGGTGATATAGGCTTGCACGCCATCTTCGAAGGCATAAGATCTCCATCATAGGAAGCAGATCTCGTCTTCGAAATCCTGAAATTGGCAGCAATGCTCATCCTTTTAAACCCGGACTCATACTCATAGTTTTGGGTTTGCAGGTCATAAATTTGAGCTTGGAGATGCTCGGTCCGCTCTTGGACCTTGAAGAGAACTGATCCCACATTCCTTGTGTCCAGCTTATTTTCCTAGATGAATTCTATGATCATAGAGTGATTTTCACTCAGACCACGTTCAACCATGCCTTAACACTTAAACATCTCATGCTCCACTAGTGCAAGCTTGGCCTTCTCGCTTCGCTCCTTCTTCAGACCTTGAACATCCCGGATGTGGAGCACCCCCTCACACAACTCAATGGCTTGAGGGTGCTTCATCATGCACCTTCGACAGTTGGGGGTTGATAACCCTCTAAAGAACTTCTCCTTGGGGGGAATTTGGAGATGTCAAGGAGATCTAGATCTGTCAAAAAAATAGCTTGAAAAAAGAACAGAGGAGAAACTCCCGTTGCGGTTGTCAAAACATATGGGAGTATATATAATGATTTTTTCTAGGTCACGAAAACAGAGTCCGGGAGGCACACGATGGCCCCATAAGCCATCAGGCCACGACTAGGGGGTGGTCGCACCCTGTTGGCTTTTGCCTCCCTCGTGGGTCCCCCTGACTCCTTTTTATTTTTGTAATTTTTCTAAAATACCACAACCAAGAGGCCATACTTTTTTGGAATTTTTGGAGTCGGTTTACTTACCGTATCACATACCTACTCCTTTGACAGGTTTCCGGATTGTTCTGAAAGGTCTCTCTTATGTGCTCCTCCGATGTTATCAATTGAATAATATTAGTTTCAACATTAATGTGCATACCTGAAATGTAGTGATTAATTATTTGCCCATCCACCACTCTCGGATTTTTCCTACGAAACTATTAATTTTTATCGCACCACAGCGATAGACCTCCTCGACAACATATGGGCCTTCCCATTTGGAGAGCAGTTTATCTGCAAAAAATGTGAAATGAGAATTGTACAAAAGCACAAGGCCTCCTACAATTAATTCTCTTGTCATAACATCTTTTAACCGTTTCTCTACACAACTTGGCATTTTCATAGGATTGTGTCCTCCATTCATCTACTCAGCTAATATCAAATAACCTGTTTTGGCCAGCAAGTTTAAAGTCGTAATTAAATTCTTTACTTTCGCAATAAGCTTTATGTTCTAATTAAAGAGGTAAATGACAAGCTTTTCCATAGACCATTTTATATGGAGACATTCCCATTGGGTTCTTATAAGCTGTTCTATAAGCCCATAGAGCATCATCTAGTTTCTTAGACCAATTCTTCCTTGATCTATTGACATTATTTTGCAAGATTAATTTTATTTCTTGGTTGCCTAATTCAACTTGGATACTAGGCTGAGGATGATAAGGTGATGTAGTGCTATGGTTAACATCGTATTTACCTAGAAGTTTAACGGAAAGCACCATGAATAAAATGTGAACCACCATTGGTCATTAAGTATCTAGGGACTCCAAACCTCGGGAAAATGATGTATTTAAACATTTTAATAGATGTGTTATGATCGGCACTACTATTTGGAATAGCTTCTACCCATTTAGTAACGTAATCAACAGCAACTAAAATATGAGTATACCCATTAGAGGAAGGAAAAGATCCCATAAAATCAAAGCCCCAAACATCAAATGGTGCAATTGCAAGTGAATAATTCATAGGCATTTCCTGACTTTTACCAATGTGACCAACTATTTGGCATTCATCACATGAAAGGACATACTTATGAGCTAGTGGGCCAATACAAATCGGACTGTAATACATTTTGTGCAGTTCTGTCACCAGCATGGTGTCGTCCGTAAGACTCGGAGTGGCACATCCTTAGAATTTGTTCGTGTTCAAGCTCGGGTACACAACGTCTAATAAAACCATCTACCCCTTCTTTATAAATATGTGGTTCATCCCAAAAGTAATGTCGCAAATCATAAAAGAATTGATTTTCTTTTATTGATAGCTGAAGCTATGTAGAATATACTTAGCAACAATATAATTAGCATAATGAGCATACCAAGGAGTGCTACATGAATTATTAATGACAGCAAGTTGCTCATCAGGAAAAATATCATCAATCTATAGTGGGCCATCAAGAACATTTTCCATCCTAGACAAGTTATCTACTACGTGATTTTCAGCTCCCTTTCTATCAATTATCTACAAATCCAATTCTTGAAGTAAAAGCACCCACCTAATAATTCTAGGTTTAGCATATTTCTTTTTCTTAAGGTATTTAATAGCAACATGATCAGTGTGAATAGTTACTTTGAATCAATGATATAATTTCTAAACTTATCACACGAGAAAACAACCGCTAAATTCCCTTTCAGTAGTAGCATAATTTCTTTGAGCAGTGACTAGGGTCATACTAGAATAATGAATAACATTCAATTTTTTGTCTATTATTTGCCCTAGAACAACACCAACAGCATAATCACTAGCATCACATCTAATTTCAAAATGTATGTTCCAATCAGATGGTTGGACAATACGTGGAGAAATCAAAGCTTGCTTAAGTAATTCAAAGGCTTCTACACAATCATCGTCAAAAACAAAGGGAACATCTTTTTGAAGAAGATTAGTTAATGACCTAGAAATCTTTGAGAAATCTTTAATGAAATGCATATAAGAACCAGCATGACCCAGGAAACTTCTTATACCTTTTATATGCTTGGGGCATGGCATTTTGTCTATCGCGACAACTTTGTCTTTGTCCAACTCAATGCCTCGTTCAGAAATTTTATGCTCAAGTACTATACTTTCATTCACCATAAAGTGGCACTTCTCATAATTCAATACAAGATTAGTTTCTTCACATCTCTAGAAAACTCGATCATGGTTGCTCAAGCAATCATCAAAAGAAGTCTCATAAACAGAAAAATCATATGTGAAAACCTCAACAATCTTTTCACAAAAGTCAGTGAATATAGCAGCCATACATCTTTGAAAGTTAATAGGTGCATTGGATAAACCAAAAGGCATACACCTCTAAGCATAAGTTCCAAAAGGGCAAGTAAAGGTAGTATTCTCTTGATCTTCTTTTGACATGGGTATTTGAGAAAAACCAGAGTATCCATCAAGAAAACAAAAATGAGTGTGCTTAGAAAATCTTTCTAACATTTTATTAATAAAAGGCAAGTGATAACAATCTTTCCTATTAGCTTTATTTAATTTCTTGAAATCAATCACCATCCTATATCTAGTTACAATTCTTTGTGGAATGAGCTCATTTATATCATTAGGAACAATAGTTATACCTCCTTTCTTAGGACCATAATTAACGGGGCTTACCCATCTACTATGAGCAATAGGATAAATTATACCTGCTTCCAGAAGTTTTATTACCTCAGTTCTTACCACCTCCTTCATCTTAGGATTGAGACGCCATGGATGATCAACAACAGGTTTAGCATCTGGTTACATATTAATCTTGTGCTGACATAGATTGGGGTTATGCCCTTAAGATCATAAAGATTATATCCGATAGCAGACTAGTGCCTCTTTAGAGTTTTAAGTATTCTCTTTTCTTCGTTCTTTGAAAGGTAGGCACTAATAATAACATGAAATATCTTCTTTTCATCAAGATAAGCATATTTCAAAGTATCAGGCAATGTCTTTAGCTCAAACACGGGATCTTCCTTGGGTGGAGGAGGATCCCCTAATATATCAACTGGTAAGTTGTGTTTAATAATAGGTGTTTATCTAAGAAATATATCATCTATTCCATTTCTTTCATTCATATGCATATCATTTTCATGGTCTAGCAAATTATGTTCTTACGGATCAGTAGGAGCTACGTCAATAGAAGAAAGACCAATTATTTCATTGTCATTAGGCATTTCTTGTTCATGTCATTGTCTATAAAAATTAGAGCAATTAAATTCATGACACATATCACCAAAACTTACTTTGACCTTCTAAGTAGCACAATTAATTTCAGCATTAACATTATTCAAGGAAGGCATACCAAATATAATGGTACAAAAGTTGTCTTGTTCTAAACCAAGTACTAGATAATCAGTGGGGTACTTGACTTTTCCAATAGGTGAAATAGTATTATGGTTTGCATGTTTAATAGTAACATCAGCATCTTCAATCTCAGAGGATGCTATCTCATGCATAATTTCTTGATATAATATAAAAGGTATATCACTAACACTAGCACCAATATCACACAAGCCATGGTAACAATGATCTCCAATTTTAATTGAGAAAACAGGCATGCCTACAATTGGTTTATTTTTAGCGAGCTCATCTCACTCGTTTGTAAGAGGTTTTGCAATTCTAGAAGCTTCAACCCAGAAGTAAATAACCTGACCATCAATAATTTCAACTAAGAGATCTTTAACCACAGCAAGTTTAGACTCAACATTTATTTGTTCGGAAGGTTTGGGTGTCCTTACATGACTTCTATAAACCACATTTGTAGCCTTAGTGTGTAACCTAATTCTAAC
Source organism: Hordeum marinum (assembly GCA_022496015.1). Lineage (NCBI taxonomy): Eukaryota > Viridiplantae > Streptophyta > Magnoliopsida > Poales > Poaceae > Hordeum > Hordeum marinum. Next base: position 117,721,337 of record CM039677.1, read on the forward strand.
AGTATAACGAGGTTTTTCAGTGTAAGCTGTAGGAACAACTGGATCAACATGGTAAACAATTACTTCTTCCTTCTTAATTTTAATAGGTTCCTCTAATGGTTTTTCAATGGGAGGATGATATTTAAACTACTTCTCTTTGGGAAGATCAACATGAGTAACAAATGATTCACACAAGGTAGGTACTATCTCAGAGTCAAAACCATATTTATTGCTAAACTCATGGAAAGCACTAATTTCCATAAAATATTTAACACAATCGAAATTAAGCTTTATACCTGACTCTTTACCTTCGTCGATTTCCCAATCTTTAGAGTTCGTTTAATTGTTTCTAGAAGATCCCATTTGAATTTAATAGTCTCCTTCAAATAGGAACCAGGAGCACATGAATCGAGTAATGATTGATCCTCATAAGAAAGCTAAGCATAAATTTTTTGTATAATAATTTCTCTTGAGATCTCATGATTGGGAAAAGTGTGCATCATAGATTTAAGCCTCCCCCAACCTTGAGCAATACTTTCGTCTTAATGAGGCCAGCAATTATAAACAAAGTTCCGATCTTGATGGACTAAGTGCATAGGATAAAACTTCTGATGAAATTCCAACTTCGAGCGATTCCAGTCCCATGATCGTATATCATCCAATAACCTATACAACATTAATGCTTTTCCCTCGAAAGATAAAGGGAAAACTTTCTTCTGAATTAACTTTGTTTCCTGGTAGACCTGAAAGCCTAAACAGTCCACAAATCTCATCGACATATATCAAATGGTAATCAGGATGAGTTGAACCATCATAAGGATTAGCCAAAAGTTTCTCTACCATGCCCGAAGGAATCTCATAATAAATATTTTCAGTAGGTTGAGGAACAACTCTACTTCCATTCGAGGCAAAGATGCCCTGAACAAGCCACTCAAAGGGTGATTGTTCATAGTGACAAGCAGTAGTAAATTTCAGCACGTATAGAAAATGTTTCTTTACCAATATACCAAATGCGCTTCACTTCTCGGCAATGGTGCTAGGGAGTTCTTGATGACCCACAAGTATAGGGAATCAATCATAGTCCTTTCGATAAGCAAGAGTGTCAAACCAAACGATAAGAAGAAGGAAAACACAAGCGGTTTTCAGCAAGGTATTCTCTGCAAGTACTGTGAGTAACAATAATAGATAGTTTTCTTGAAAGATAATTCGTAACAAGTAACAAGTGAAAATAGTAAAAAAGGTGCAGCAAGGTAGCCCAATACTTATATTAAGCAAGCGCTTCCGAGGACACATGGGAATTTCTATCTAGTCATATTCATCATATTGAGCTGATTCGCATTCGCTACTTTGATAATTTCATATGTGGGTGGACCAATGCTAAGGTGTTTTTCTTACTTAAAATAACAACCTACTGATGATTACCCCGTCTTGCAACCATCCTCAAGTAAAAAAGAAGAACTAAGATAAATCTAATCATAGTGTGAAATGTGTGGATCCAAATCAGCCCCTTATGAAGCAACGCATAAACTGGGGTTTAAGCTTCTGCCACTCTAGTCACCCGTCATCTACTTGTTACTCCACAATGACTTCCCTTAGGCCCATAACATTGTGAAGTGTCATGTAGTCGACGTTCACATGACACCACTAAGACAAGTAACAACATACATATCATCAAACTATTGAACGAATACCAACTTCACAAGATTACATATAACAAGGCTTGTCCCATATCCTCAGGAACAATAGTAATTACTCACACCTCATGAACATGTTCAAGATCATAGGTATAATAATAATGAATAAGTATCTAAACATAGTCTCTTCCACCAAGTAATCCAACAAGCATCAACTACAAGATGTAATCAACAAAACTAGTAACCAACATGTACCAATCTAAGGTTTACAGACAAAGATTGAATACAAGAGATGAATTGGGGTTGGAGATGAAATGGTTCTGGTGAAGATGTTGATGAAGATTGGTCCTACCATGAAGGAGGAAGTGTTGGTGATGACGATGGCTTCGATCTCCCCTCCCAGAGAGTAATTTCCCCGACAGAATCTGACTGATGGAGTGCAGAACGGCCTCTGCCCAGGTTTTCGCCTCGAGACGGCGGCGATTCATCCTAAAAGATTTCTTATGATTTTTTCTAGGGTAAAACACACTATATAGGAGAATCGGGGGTCGGGAGGCCTGGAGGGGGGCCACAAGCCATTAGGGCGTAGCCAGGGGGTGGTCGTGCCCTGTTGGCTTGTGGCCAGCAGGTTGTCCCCCTCTAGTATATTTTTTACCAAGTAATTATTAAATATCCCATATAAATTCTCCGTGAAGTTTCAGGTCATTTGGAGTCTGGTAATTTTTCTGCCTTTTTCTTGGTTTTCCGGTCCAGAATTCCAGTTTCCAGATATTTTCCTCTTTGTGATGTACCTTGCATATTCAGAAGGAAAGGGCATAAGAATTGTGTGATAATAGGGAATAATGGATAAGGATGACACAAATATTAATAAGAAATCAGGATGCAAAATGGACGTATCATGGACAACTTCGCACTAAAAATACCTTGGGATGTCGGGGAGCCAAAATGTATGGAAAGACCGGACCGGCTTCGAGCTTCCATACCGGCAAGGTCCTTTCAAAGATCTATCAAGGGAAGTTTACCCATGTTGCTTCAACCACACAGTAGACATCTGGTGACCTCCTAAAAGGCCTCGGCCATCGAGCTCTTTAAGCACGTGTGAAGCCGAGGTTGCATACAGTCCATCACGGTCCTCGCAATCAATGAGGATAAGCTGGTCAACACCACGGCGACTTAGACGTGTGGAGAAGCGGCTCGAGCCCACAAAATCAGTGGTAATATTCGCCCTGTTTTTGTATGCTCCTTTATTTTTTTTGCATTTTATCTTTTTAGTTTATCTTGGCATGTAAACCTTGAAGTTTTAAAATAAAGAAATCATGGCCCCCGAGGCTCTTACTGTATTTCTCTACAAGCATTGTGTGGGGGCTACAAAAACATGTTCAAGATATAGCTGCTAAATAGCTTCACTTCCCTATCTCGAAATACATGTCTGAAGTACTCGACGTCTCGGATGTTGCACTATATGCATTACTTTTGAACCTAGATTTGGTCAGTAGTTGGGTTGTATGAATCCTCTGTGTACCCCTTACGTTCTCGAACAAATTCGGCTAAGGCTGCAACGGGACAACCACTGCAATAGCATCGCCAGCTTAATTGGCAAAGCGCCTTAGTGCAGAAAGCCAAAAACTAACAATCTAAGTAAGCAAAAACTTGTTGATAATCCGAAGACGGTGTTAAGCGATGTGTCATTGCAAATCAGACATGTTAAACAAATGGCTTATTCATAGTATAAGCTGATGTGGATAATGGTGTAGACCTTGGCTGCCTAAAGCCGACCACTTCACACACTAGGGGCCCAACATCAGCCCACATAGTCAAACTCCTATGACTAAGTGAGTGTTATAAAGCCATTATAGTCTGATTGCCTAGTTCCAAGAAGCACATACCACCTTTTGGTACCGAGACATTGGCTAAGGGAGAAAGTTGCCTCAAAGAACACCCTCTGTATATTCTACATTGGGGTAGAAGCCAACGACCGGGCACTTTCAGATTCAAGACGGTTGCATAAGAGGAAAATAAATAGAATAGATCTATGCGGAAATCTAACGACATACTCATAAAAAAAAGATTCTTTTTTACATCCCATGTACTTTGGCACTCCGAAGTACTAACACTGATTGATTCAAAGTGTCCTTTGAACTCATTGCCTAGGTTGTCCGAGCGCCCTGTGTCACTTCGGTGTAGAACTGCTCCGCGGTGCGTTGTTTCCCTCTGGGGGGGCCGTGACACCAGCCGTGGCTTCCACTTTCCGTAAGTGTATGTTCACGCAAGCGTACTAATGTCTACTATGCAACTCTATTCTTATAGAATATGTTGGGCCTCCAAGCGCAGAGTTTTGTAGGACAGTAGAAATTTTCCCGTAAGTGGATGACCTAAGGTTTATCAATCTGTGGGAGGTGTAGGATGACGATGGTCTCTCTCACAACCCTAGAATCAAATACAAGAAATCTCTTGTGTCCCCAACACACCCAATACAATGAAATTGTACAGGTGCACTGGTTCGGCAAAGAGATGTTGATACAAGTGTAATATGGAGGATACAAATAGGTCCTTGTAATGTGAAAATATAAAAATAGTGAGGTAATAAATAATAAACAGCAAGCAAAATGATATATTAATGCTTGGAAACAAGGTCCAGGGTTCATACTTTCACTAGTGCAATGTCCCAACAATGCTAACATAGTTGAGTCATATGATCATCCCTCAATGTGCAACAAAGAATCACTCTAAAGTTCCTATATAGTGGAGAACAATAAGATGAAATTGGTGTAGGTAGTAGAACCACCTCAAAGTTATTCTTTCCAATCAATCTTTTGAGATATTCCTATAAGTGTCACAAACAGACATAGAGTTCGTAGTAAAATAACACCAATGATACATATCAATCCACCCTAACATCACCTAGATACTCCAATGTCACCTCAAGTATCTATAGTTAATTATGCAACATGCATCAAACAATCTCAGATCTATCATATGCAATCCAACACAAAGAACTTCAAGGAGCACCCCAAGATTTATATTGGAGAACGCGGCATGAAAACGTGTAATCAACCCCTATGCATAGGTCCCCAAGGTCACCGAAATCCGCAAGTTTATGCCTTAACATATATCAAGTGAATCAATAGAATACCCCAATGTCACTACGGGTATCCCATGCAAGACGTACATCATGTGTTCTCAAACCAAAAATATTCAATCCAACATAACGAGATCTCAAAGGGAAAGATTCAATGGATCACAACAACATGACAAGGGAAGAACACTGTCGGGGATATTACCCCGCGGTACAACCTGGCTTGGAGAATGACCCAGCCGGGACTCGGCGACTCACCGCTGCGCTTGGCGAGCTTGGCGACTCATTAGTGACCTGGCAGGAAGTATGACCCGGTAGGAGGTATGATCTGACCATCGTATGGCAGCTCGTAGGTCACTTCTATTACCGAGTCACGGGACGACCAGGCCCAAAGCCCAACGTGTAAGCTGGCGTGAGGCGGTTCACAGAGAAGGCCCAAGGAGAGGAAGGATCCCCTTACAAAGGAAACAAGACCCGAATTAAGACTCAAGAGAGACTATTCCTACTCCTACTCCTAGTAGGACTCTACATGTAAACTTACCCCTTCCACTTATATAAGGAGGGGTAGAGCACCCCTAGAGGGACAAGTTCAAGTCATTAGAGATAGACAGATTAGAGGCTCTTGAGATTACAGGTAGCAAGACAGAACCCTTGTAATCGAGATCGCCCTCATCATCAATATAGACACAAAGAAGGATATAGGCATTAACCTCCATTGGAGGGGCTGAACCTAGGTAAACTCGCGTCTCTCGATTCCGACCAACCCCTCTCAAGCTGCAACATAGTTGCGATGGCCTCACAAGTCCATTAACCAAGACACCTTGTCGTGAAAAATCCATGACAGTTGGCGCCCACCGTGGGGCAACGCGTGGTGGTGTTGAATTCTTGGAGGGACCTCTTCCATGGATCGGGAAGCTCACAATTGTTTGGATTGAAGAAGGTCTGACTCGAAAGGATCTACATGGTTGACGAGCAGTCAAAACTGCATCAGATGAGATGAATTAGGGTTTCACGTCTGTTGCTGCAGTACAACTCGCCGACCATGGACCAACAGGTGTACTACGATTTGCTTGGTCATTTTCAAGTCATCAGGATCAGCAGCCGGATTGCAAGTATACGTCTCAAGGAGACCTCCCATACTGTATTCGTTGACCGGATCAAAAAAGGGAAGAAGGAAAAGCATGTCCGTGTACGGAGACCTCTCTACCCACAGGAAGATCAAGTAAAAAAGGGGGCCCCAACACAGAAGCAGGTATGGGCACGACCCGGATTCAAAACTTGCTGCGGCCTAGCATTAGCCATCCACCTCCGCACTCGCCTCTGCCTCCACAGGATTCCACCGCCAACTTGCTGCAGCCTTGCCTCAACAGCCGTGTCGAACTCACTGCCTCTGCCACGTCGAGCTGGCCTCGCTTTTGCCTCGTGCCGGCTCTGGTTCCCCTTACCGGCATTGGCTGTCATCTCCTCGGACCTCACGTTCAAGCCGCCATTGCTACCAGCCCTCCCCGGTAGGGTTTTGAGCCACCGCAACCTCAACTCGCTACTGCTGCCGTGCCCTGCTGTCGTGGTTACATGCGCCCCCTGACCATTCACCCGCCACTGCAGCTATTCTTCCGACTTCGCACGCGCATGCGCTCGCGCTGTTTCCGCACCGCCATCCACCTCGATGCCGCTCCCACTTCACGCCGCCTTGAGCCGGCGTCGCTCCCGCTCCATGAGCTGCCGCGCGCTCCGCTCCTCCACTATGAGCCGCCGTGCCGCGGAGTCGGCCCCGTTCCGAGTCGCCTGTAGCGCCTTCGGCTGCCCCGCGTCGTGCCATGGCGCCTGCATTCTGTCGCTGATGCCCTATTCCGGCTCCACCACCTTTTGCTTCGGCAACCGCGGCCGTCTCGCCACTCCACGCTGGCCGGATCACGCGTGCCGGCTACACCACACCTGGCCTCACAGTCGTGGCTCACCTCACCTCACGTCGCTGCGCTGTTGAGAGCCACCGTCTCTTCCTGCCGCGGTCGCTTCTCCGTTGTGACCTTGAGTGGCCATGGCCACAGTTTCACCTCCACCACTATGGCCTCGCTGCCGCCACGCCACTGCTCCTGCCAGCAAACCGCCTTGCATCGCTGCGCCGCCACCCTACGTTGTCGCGCCTCCCGGTGCGCCGCCCCGTGCTGTCGGGCCGTCGCCCGCGCACCAAGTCGCTGCCATGCTTCATCTCTGAAACACGTCTGCTAACCTCCGTTGTGAGCTATCGCGCGTTCGGCTTGCTCTGACTCGCCCCACACACTTGTGTTGCTGGCTCAACACCGTCTTTGCCGTGGACGAGACGCCTCCATGAGTGACCGGCGCGCCTCCTCGTCGCTCTGTTCTGAGCCACTCTGCCTCCTGTCAGCCAGCGCCGTGACATCCATGCGCCCCTCCCTCGTGCTGCACCTGCGCCCCCACCATGCGCCCCTGCGACGCGCCTGGAGGCTACGTTGTTCCACGCCTCTGCTCGCCTTGCACCGCCCCTGGCTTCGCATCCTCTGTGTCTGTGTGCGGCCGAGTCACCTCTGATTCTGCCCTTGCCGTGCGGTCATGGGTTCACCGGCATGCCAAGACGCCTCCGTCTCACCGGCTTGCTTTCGCCGCTACCTGTCTCCATTAGAACCAACCTCAAGATGCTTTGTGCCGCCTCCGCGAGTCGCCTCTAGCCATCACCGGTTCACCGTCGCCTTCACGTCGAGCCACCTTGCGCTGCCTGCGAGTCACCTCTGGCCTGAGCCGCCGCGGGCCGACCCAGCCGCTTGGGAGTATCTTCTTTTGGCTCCATGCAGCGCCATTGCTCTTTTCGGCCTCTGCGCCGCGCGCCGAGCCACCCTGCCTCTTCCTCGCTTGCTTCCTCTATGGCACATCCGAGCTTGCTCAAGCCAATGTTGCTTTCGAGCGCTCTTGCGTTGCCACTACCCTTGCCGAGCTGCGATGTGCCGTTGCTTCTGCCGGCTCTGCACTACGCCGCCGCTCTGCCCCAGTGCCACGCTTGGGCTACGTGTGTGTGTTTAGGTATGCATGTGTGTGTGAAGGGCTTCTGCATGCATTGTGTGCATGTATGCTCAGGCACTTGGGCATGACTACATCATCTCTGTGTCTGTTTTGTGTGCGATCGTGCTCTAGCACCTAGACGAGCTGCTGTTGTTGCTACTACATAGATGGAAGCTCATCAAGTTCACCCGACTGGATCAGGATAGTTTTAAAGAAATGATGAAGTTAGAGACCACAAAAAGGCGTGTCTAAGCACATGAGACAAGAAAAAAATCAGTATTCCTTTCCTTCATTCCAGGATCAGGTGAAATCCTATAAAGGTGGACCATGCAATATTGAACTAGTGTTATGGAGGCAATGGCATACATACAACCAAGTGCAATGGGATGCAAGCAAATATTTTGAGGTCATGGTAATACTTAGGCCATCATACATGTCCGCGGCAGAACAAAAGCGAGGTGATACTTGCATTATCTATTCTATAGTACATATTAAATTCTTTCAAGAACAGTTACTTTGCCTACAATATTTGTACGCAGGACAATTATTCATTACCGAAGTGGCGCCATACCACGGAGATGGAGGCGCACCAACGTCAGTCTGGACCTGTCTTTGTCTGTGTCGCATGCTACCTCTTGAGCATGCATTGATTTTCCCTTAAAGAGGAAAGGGTGATGCAGTGAAGTAGATAAGTATTTCCCTCAGCTGTTGAGAACCAAGGTATCAATCCAGTAGGAGTAACAAGCAAGTCACCGATGGTTTCACCTATACAAACAATCAAACTCTTGCACCCAACGCTATAAAGGGTTGCCAATCCCTTCACGGTTATTTGCGAGGACTAGATCCGATATATATAGGTGTAAACCAGAACGGAAAGTAAAAGGTTAATAAATTGCAACAAAGTATTTTTGGTATTTTTGGTTTATAGATCCGAAAGTATATTATGGAAAGTAGACCCGGGGGCATAGGTTTCACTAGAGGCTTCTCTCTTGAAGGGAAATATCCCGGTGGGCAAACAAATTAATGTCAAGGAATTGATAGAAAAGCAAATAATCATGTATTTATCAACGCAATGATCATGCATATAGGCATCACGTCCGTATCAAGTAGACCAAAACGATTCTACATCTACTACTATTACTCCACACATCGACCGACTCCTACCTCCATATAGAGTATTAAGTTCATGAAGAACAGAGTAATGCATTAAGAAATATGACATGATGTAGAGGGATAACCTCAAGCAATATGATGAAAACACCATCTTTTTACCCTTGATGGCAACAATACAATACGTGCCTCGCTACCCCTACTATGTCACTGGGTGAGGACACCGCAAGATTGAACCCAAAACCAAACACTTCTCCCATTGCAATAATTACCAATCTAGTTGGCCAAACCAAACCAATAACTCGAAGAGACTTGCAAGGATATGAAATCATGCAAATAAGAATTTAGAGGAGATTGAAATAAGATTCATGGATAATCTGAATAGAAACTCACAATTCATCGGATCTTGAAAAACACACCACAAAAGAGGGTTACATCGGATAGATCTCCATGAAGATCATGAAGAACATGGTATTGAAGATCAAAGAGAGAGAAGAAGCCATATAGCTACTAGCTATGGACCTATAGGTCTGTGATGGACTACTCACACATCATCGGAGGGGCAATGGAGTTGATGTAGATGCCCTCCGTGATCGAAACCCCCTCCGGCAGATAACCAGAAAAGGCTCTAAGATTGGATCTCTCAGAAACGGAGGTTTCCGGCGGTAGAAAAGTATTTCTATGGATCTTTTTCATGTTGGGGGTATATTTGGGAATTTAGAGGCCAAGAATTAGGGTTAGGAGAATTGCCGGGAGGCGACAAGCCTGCTAGGCATGGCCAGGGGCCCTATGCCTAGCAGGATTGTGGCTCCCTGGCACAAGCCATGGCATGCACTCCGTTCTTGGATGAATTGTTTCTTTCTAGAAAAATTCCTTGTGAAGGCATATCATCGCACTCCACCAGTTTGGACTCCGTTTAATATTCCATATCTGCAAAACTCAAAAAAAGAAAAAAAAGAAACTGGCACTAGGCTCTAGATTAATAAGTTAGTCCCCAAAATAATAGCTTATTAATGCATATAAAACATCCAAAATAGATAATATAATAGCATGTCATCATCAAAAATTATAGATACGTTGGAGGCATATCATTGCACTCCACCAGTTTCCAATGCCACGGCCTCCTCTCGTGACCGCACCGGCTTACAATGCCGCGGTCGTCTCTCGGAGCCAAGCCGGCTTACAACGCCACGACCACCTCTTGCGACGGCACCGGCTTTCAATGCTGCGGCCGTCTCTCACAGTCATGCCGGCTTAGAATGCCATGGCCGCCTCTCACGACCACACCGGCTTACAACGTCATGGCCGACTTGCTGTCCGCGCTGACCTACAACGCCACGGGTGACTAGACGCCCAACGGTCTGATCTACATCAACATAACGGTGTAGTACTCGCCTATACGAGCCTCCCAACGGACACTCTTGATTCGCCGCCCTACAATCCGGTTTACAACAATGTGCTGGTGTTATGCTTGCTCATTCAAGCCACCCAACAAATGCTCATGAGTCACCGCCCTGCGATCCGGTCTATTCCAACAATTCTGAAGTAAGTCCTAATTTATTATCATCCTCGGTCGTCACCGAATGGTTCAATGGATAGGCATGCAAGTCACAGCCACTGCATTTTGGTTAACTTCAACAACCAGTTGGGATGAACCGCTGGCTGGATATTGAAAAAAATCATATGGGATCATTTATGACCCGCTGTCTGAACATTCCGCAGGTTCATGTTGCGTTATCAATGCCAGGGACATACAATGAGTGTCGCTGAGGTCATCAACTTGCCACAAGCTTTTGGATTCAATAAATTTCAGTTACCAACCGTTAACCATATGCCGGCTTATGTTGTGGCCAAGTGTGAAGAATCTCAAGCCGCTTCTTCGAGTCAACTTCAGACTCGGGGCTACACAGATATAACTCGGCAGATACAACCAGGCTCAAATATTTTGGAACCCCGGGTCATTGCAAGGAAGATAACCTGGTCCCAGGGGCTATTACCTTATTGGTGTGAGACTTAAATTCGCTCAAGAGGACGAGCCACCACAATGCGACCGTTCAACATGGGTGCACTACGTTATTGGAGGCAGATTTAAAGTCGCCCAAGAGGACGAGCCGCCATGTTGCGACCGTTCAAACATGGTGCCTAGATTTATTGGATCATCATATGGTCACTTGGGGCATTTCAAACCCTCTTGGCCTGGTTCATATTACAACGGAGTTGATCCTTAATCTGGTCATTTGAGGGGCTTTCGGTCCTATGTGTTTAGATTATTTACCTCTCTTGACCCAGCTTTCTATCATGTCTGAGTTAAACCCACCTGTTTTCAACTTGCTACTCCACGATGTGACCCACCGAACTCTTGACAGATATTCCTGATAAGAGACCCTGAACTTTTCTAAAGTTATTCTTGCACGAAGACGCTGAACTTATCAAGGTTTAAACGGCGGATTTTGTCACGAGAGAGATGGCTTATAGTGAGTGAGGACAAACTCGTCATGTCTACCATACCCCCTCCGATAGGTGGCCTGTTTGTACTCTTAGCAATGTCAATATTTTAAAGACCCTGAGCTTGCTAAGGTTTAAATGACAGATTTATGTCACGTGAGGCCTAGTTTACAAGTTTTCAGGCTTTCCAACTCGTTTCTTCAGAAACAAAATATTTTCATAAAATACAAGAGTTGTCTTGTGCTGTCGTGCCTTTAATGCCAGTTTATAGGATGAGACATACATCATCATACATTGCATCATCATTACATTGGCATAGCATGCATGCATGGATATCCTGGTTTATATTGGAGGAACTGGTTGTCAAACCGTGTTACATATTCCAATCCTTATTAGCCAACATGGCTGGTTTTTTCATTATGGTTTTTATAACCAGTATTGAGTAATTGAGGTTTTCAAACTGAGTTATATTATTCAAATAGCCAATGTGGCTGGATTTTTATTATGGCTTTCATAACATATATTGGATGATTGAGATTTTCAAAGCCCCGTCAGAGTAATGGCTGTTATTCCCTCATGTAAAAATACCATGTCACAACAGGCAGCATGGTTCAATATTGATATGCCAAGTATTCAGCAATATCATCTATATAATGGATACGATTTATTCTGCAATCGAAAGAATAGTCCCGAGTCGCTGCCGGCATATGCCCCAATACTTGGGGGCTACATTATTCAACTGAATGATTATATCAAGTATGCAAGTCCCATGTCGCTGCAAGCATGCACGACGGCACTTGGGGACTAATGCAAGTTGTTTTTCAAATCATTACATGGTCAACACACTCTGAGATGAGCTAACCTTTCTATCCTTTTCTGAGTCCCAGCCCAGAATTGTCTTACTGAGCTGGCCCTTGGGGGATATACATTGCTCATCAAGTCTACATAAATCAGCTCTACACAAGTCTCTTCTCATTATTGCATAATGACCTGGCATTTGGGGGCTATAGTATTCAGCTATCTAAACAGATTATGAGGTCCAAATTGAAGACCCGGCCCATCACACACTGATGAGCCGGCCCTTGGGGGCTACACATGTGAAATTCAAGTCATTAAACCACATCGGATGACTGAGATGACAACCCGGATTTTCTCCAAAGCTATATTCCACACCAAGTTCAATGTCCCAGGCTGTTGCAGGCAAAGCAACCCGGTACTTGGGGGCTACACTGGCTGAAGTTTTAAAAGTATAACATAATTACAAGTTCCAGGCTGCTGCAGGCAAGACAATCCGGAACTTGGGGGCTACACAGCACAATATATTATTTCAAAGCACCAAGTCATCATGGATAAACTTGGAGCTTGGGGGCTACGGGTGATATGGAGATAAAAAAAATAGAAGAAATCTCCAAGCTATCAAATTTTGAGTGATCTAGGTCTCATGTTTTGGTGGAGCTGAAGCATTGAAAGCTGGTTCAGCATCACCCGGGTTTCTTTATACCCAATAATTTTATCAAGTTAAGTGGAGTCCGCTTATTTTGACCTGGCGTCACCAATGATCATGACCCGGCATTGTCAAAAATCATGACCCGACAGATTCTATATAAACAACGTGGCTTCACAGGTTGAAGTGGTTTAACTATGGATGAAATTATATTTCCCAATATTTTTATGAAGTCGAAGCAATGGAAGCCGGCTCAACTTCATATGGTTTTCTTATCTCCAATAATTCCATCAAGCCAAAGCATTGGCAGCCGACTCAACCGACATATGGGTGTTTTATTCTCAATATTTTGCAAAGGACATGGACCTTCAAATATGATTGTGAAGATAGCTCATTAATATGAAGAAGAAATGTGGGATTTCAAGGAGCTACTTCGTTAAGCCGGCCAGTGGAGCAAGCCGGTCCCTTAACATATTTATTCTTATTTCAGGAGCTTACCATGAATAAAGTCAAGCTAACCTGGGGGCTAATGTTGAGGATATTACCCTGCGGTATAACCCGGCCTGGAGTATGACCCGGCCAAGACTCAACAACTCACTGTTGTGCGTGGCGAGCTTGGCAACTCATTAGTGACCTAGCAGGAACTATGACCCGGCAGGAGGTATGACCCGGCCCATTGTATGGTGGCTCATAGGTCACTTCTGTTACTAGGTCACGGGACGACCAGGCCCAAAGCCTAGCGTGTAAGATGGTGTGAGGCGGTTCACAGAGAAGGCCCAAAGGAGAGGAAGGATTCCCTTACAAAGTAAACAAGACCCGGATGAGGACTCAAGAGAGACTAATCCTAATCCTACTCCTAGTAGGACTCTACACGTAAAGTTACCCCTTACACTTATATAAGGCGGGGTAGAGCACCCCTAGAGGGACAAGTTCAAGTCATTAGAGATAGATAGATTAGAGTCTCTCGAGATTAGAGGTAGCAAGACATCACCTTTGTAATCGAAATCGCCCTCATCATCAATATAGACACAAAGCAAGACGTAGGCTTTTACCTCCATTGGAGGGGCCGAACCTGCGTAAACTCATGTTTCCCGATTCTGACCAACCCCTCTCAATCCACCACATAGTTGCGATGGCCTCACAAGTCCGTTAACCCGGACATCTTACCGTGACAAATCCATGACAAACACCGTATCATCCAACTATATTAAAAAAGCCCGTGATACACCAGGATCATGCCATCTCAAGAACACAAGGGAGAGAGAGAGATTGTACACACAGCTGTTGGTACAAACCATCAGCCCTGAGGGTGGACTACTCGTTCCTCATCATGGCCTCCGCCGGAATGATGAAGATGGCCATTGAATGATGATTTGCCTCTCCGGCAGGGTACAGGAACGCCTCTAGATTGGTTTTTCATCGATACAGAGAGTTGCGGTGGTTGAACAAGGAGTCTCCCTTTATTTCTGGGGTTTCTAGGGTTTATAGGAATTATAGCGTTGGAATCATGCGCAATGGAGCCACGTGGGCCCCACAAGCCATCAGGGCACGCCACTAGGGGACACCCTGTTGGCTTGTGGCCCACGGGTAGCTCCCCTTCGATGGTTCTTCACTCCCATGTTGCTTATTTCCTCCAGAAAAATGTTTTGGGTCAATCCAAGAACTTCCATTTTCTGCACAAAAACAACACCACGGTAATTCTGCTGAAAACTGCGTTAGTCCGGGTTAGTTCTAAATAAATTATATAAAGTGCATCAAAACCATATAAAAGTATTGTAAACATAGGTGAATATGACATGAATCCTTCATAAAGTATCGATACATTGGAGACGTATCACGTACGCCCGTCGTACTCCCTCGAAGCACGCAAATCGCTTCCAACAATCCAACAGTAGGTCAGCAACCTGCAACCGGGCCAGGAGTTCGAAGAGGTTGGACAACAGAGGTTCGGTGGGCCAGAACATGATGTAGAGATCCTCGAGTGCTGGCCTCACCACATGGATTAGCTCCGCCAGCTGCATCATTCTATGGTTCAGCAGCTGCGTTGTTGAAGAGTCCGGGTACTGCCGCCATAATGCCTACTCCTCGGCATGGCCTTCCAGCTGCCCGAAATGTTGGACAGCATCCGCCACACTGTTCGGAACATCCATGAAGACTCTCTATGGGATGCCACAGCTAGGTGATGTCGACGCACCCTTTGCTGGCAAACACACATTACAATAAGTAAGGCTTACCCGCCGCTATTTTCTCAACTTGCTGGAGCACCCCTTGATTAGACCGGGCCGTGATCTATAGCTCGGAGTGTGATGTCTACTATGCAACTTTATTCTTGTAGACTATGTTGGGCCTCAAGCATGGAGTTTTGTAGGACAGTAGCAATTTTCCCTCAAGTGGATGACCTAATGTTTATCAATCTGTGGGAGGTGTAGGATGAAGATGGGATCTCTCAAATAACCCTGCAATCCAATACAAGATATCCCTTGTGTCCTCAACACACCCAATAAAATGGCAAATTATATTGGTGCACTAGTTCGACAAAGAAATGGTGATACAAGTGTTGTAAAGATAGTAGATATTGATTTTTATAATCTAAAAATATAAAAACAGTAAGGTAGCAAGTAATAAAAGTGAGAACAAACGGTATTGCAATAATTGAAAACAAGGCCTAGGGTTTGTACTTTCACTAGTGCAATCTCTCATCAATGCAAATATAATTGGATCACATAACCATCCCTCAACGTGCAACGAAGAATCACTCCAAAGTTCTTATCTAGCGCAGAACATAAGAAGAAATTGTTGTTGGGGAACGTTGCATGGGAAACAAAAAAATTCCTACGCACACGCAGATCTATCCATGGTGATGAGCATCTACGAGAGGGAGAGTGGATCTACGTACCCTTGTAGATCGCTAGGCGGGAAGCGTTAAGAAACACGGTTGGTGTAGTCGAACGTCTTCGCGATCTAAATCGCCGTGCGTCCCGCGATCCAATCACGATCCATCCCGCGATCCAATCACGATCTTTCCTGCGAACTTGATCACGATCCGTACCACGAACTTGCTCACGATCCTTCTGATCTAGCGCCGAACGGACGACACCTCCCCGTTCAGCACACGTACAGCTTGATGACGATCTCCGCCGTCTTGATCCATTAAGAGGGAGCGGAGAGGAAGAAGAGTTCTCCGGTAGCATGACGGCGCTCCGGCGATGGTGGTGGATCTATTCCGGCAGGGCTTTGCTTAAGCATTGTAGAAATCCGATCTAGAGGAGAAACAATGCACTAGAGGGTAGGGTTGCACGTGGCTAAAAATCAAGTGCAAAAACCCTAAAACCCTCTAGTATATATAGGAGGAGAGGAGGATAGCAGGCAGCCATGGCTTCTAAGCCAATCTGGTTTGGCCGAACTAGGAGGGAGGAGTCCACCTCCTCCACTCCTAGTAGGATTAGGACTTCTTCCTTATTTTCCCTTTTTTGCCTCTTTCCACCTGTTTCCTTTTGGGTTTTTCTTCCCAGCCGCATGGGCCTTGTGTGGGACTTCCACCAGCCCACTAAGGGCTAGTATTCACTATCCCACAGCCCATGAAGCCTCTTGGGTCGAAATACCCCTCCCGGTGGTCTCCCGGTACACTCCCGGCACTCCCGGTACACTACTGATGAGCCCAAAACTTTTCCGGCAACCAAAACAGGACTTCCTATACATGAATCTTTACCTCTGGACCATTCCGGAGCTCCTCATGACGTCCGGGATCTCATCCGGGACTCCGAACAACCTGCTGTCACCACCATACATAACTGTATACTACCGAAATGTCACCAAACCTTAAGTGTGCAG
Source organism: Hordeum marinum (assembly GCA_022496015.1). Taxonomy (NCBI): domain Eukaryota; kingdom Viridiplantae; phylum Streptophyta; class Magnoliopsida; order Poales; family Poaceae; genus Hordeum; species Hordeum marinum. Next base: position 117,737,871 of record CM039677.1, read on the forward strand.
ACCCTGCGGGTTCGAGAACTATGTAGACATGACCGAGACACCTCTACGGTCAATAACCAATAGCGGGACCTGGATGCCCATATTGGTTCCTACATATTCTACGAATATCTTTATCGGTCGAACCTCTATGTCAAGGATTTAGTTTATCCGATAGGATGTTCCCTTTGTTCTTCGGTATGTTACTTGCCCGATATTCAATCGTCGATATCTCCATACCTAGTTCAACCTCGTTATCGGCAAGTCTCTTTACTCGTTCCGTAATACAAGATCCCATGACTAACACTTAGACACATTGCTTGCAAGGCTCATATTGATGTTGTATTACCGAGTGGGCCCTGAGATACCTCTCCGTCACACGAAGTAACAAGTCCCAGTCTTCATCCATGCCAACTCAACAGACACCCTCGGAGATACTAGTAGAGCACCTTTACAGTCACCCAGTTACATTGCGATGTTCGATACACACAAGGCACTCCTCCGATATCCGTGAGTTGCATGATCTCATGTTCATAGGAACATATACTTGACATGCAGAAAATAGTAGCAATAAACTGACACGATCATATGCTACATTTGTAGTTTGGTAGTTTGGGTCTTGTCCATCACATTATTCTCCTAATGATGTGATCCCGTTATCAAATGACATCACATGTCAATGGCTAGGAAACCTTGAACATCTTTGATCAACGAGCTAGTTCACGACAGGCATACTATGGAGAAAGTGTTGTCTATTTACCCACACATGCAATGTGTTTCCAGTTAACACAATTATAGCATGGACAATAAAAGATTATCATGAATAAGGAAATATAATAACAAACACTTTATTTATTGCCTCTACGGCATATTTCCAAAAGTCTCCCACTTGCACTAGAGTCAATAATCTAGCTCACATCACTATGTGATTTACATTGTAATGAATCAAACACCCATGCAGTTCTGGTGTTGATCATGTTTAGCCCTTGGAATAGGTTTAGTCAACGGGTCTACAACATTCAGATCCATGTGCACTTTGCAAATATTTATGTCCTTCTCCTCGATGTAATCGCGGATGGAGTTGAAGCATCGCTTTATGTGTCTGGTCCTCTTGTGAAACCTTGGTTCCTTGGCTAGACCAATGGCCCCAGTGTTGTCATAGAACAGGTTCATTGGATTCAGTGCACTTGGCACTACTCCAAGATCTGTCATGAACTGCTTCATCCAGACACCTTCCTTTGCCGCCTCCGAGGCTGCGATGTATTCTCCTTCACATGTAGAATCGGCTACCACACTTTGCTTGGAACTGCACCAGCTTACTGCTCCCCCGTTGAGAATAAATACGTATCCGGTTTGTGACTTAGAGTCATCCGGATCAGTCTCAAAGCTTGCATCGACGTAACCCTTTACGACGAGCTCTTCATCACCTTCATAAATGAGAAACATTTCCTTAGTCCTTTTCAAGTACTTAAGGATATTCTTGACCGCTGCCTAGTGTTCCATTCCAGGATTACTTGCAAACCTTCCGGCCATACTTATGCCAAGGCTGACATCGTGTCTTGTGCACAACATTGCATACATGATAGAGCCTATGAATGAAGCATAGGGGATGACACTCATCTTTTCTCTATCCTCTACCATCACTGGGCATTGAGTCTTACTCAACTTCACACCTTGTAACACAGGCAAGAACCCTTCTTGGACTGATCCATTTTGAACTTCTTCAAAACTTTATCAAGGTATGTGCTCTGTGAAAGTGCTATTAAGCGTCTCGATCTATCTCTATAGATCTTAATGCCTAATATGAAAGCAGCTTCTCCTAGGTCCTTCATTGAAAAACTCTTGTTCAAATATTCCTTCACGCTTTCTAGCATTTCTATATTGTTTCCAATCAGCAATATGTCATCCACATATAATATTAGAAACGCTATAGAGCTCCCACTCACTTTCTTGTAAATACAAGCTTCTCCATAAACTTGTATAAACTCAAACACTTTGATCACCTCATCAAAATGCTTATTCCAACTCCGAGATGCTTGCACCAGCCCATAAATGGATCGCTGGAGTTTGCAAACTTGGTCAGCATTCTCTGGATCGACAAAACCTTCTGGTTGCATCATATACAACTCTTCCTCAAGGAAACCGTTGAGGAACGCTGTTTTGACATCCATCTGCCAAATTTCATAGTCGAAATAAGCAGCTATTGCCAACATGATTTGATAGACTTAAGCATCGCTATGGGTGAGAAGGTCTCATCGTAGTCAACTCCTTGAACTTGTGAAAAACCTTTGCCACAAGTCTAGCTTTATAAACGGTGACATTACCGTCCGCGTCTGTGTTCTTCTTAAAGATCCATTTGTTCTGAATGGCCTTTCGCCCTTCAAGTAATACTTCAAAAGTCCATACTTTGTTTTCAATCATGGATCTCATCTCGGATTTCATGGCCTCTAACCATTTCTCGGAATCCGAGCCCATCACTGCTCTTCCATAGCTCGTAGGTTCATTGTTGTCCAACAACATGACCTCCAAGACAGGGTTGCCGTACCACTCAGGAGTAGTACGCGGCCTTGTCGACCTACGAGGTTCAATAGTAGCTTGATCCGAAGCTTCATGTTCATCATCATTAACTTTCTCTTCTACCATTCTTGTTTCCATAGAAACATCTTTCTGTGCTGCGCTACTTTCTAGTTGAAGTAAAGATTCAATAACCTCATCAAGATCTATTTTCCTCCCACTCAATTCTTTCGAGAGAAACTCTTTCTCAAGAAATGTTCCATTCTTAGCGACAAACACTTTGCCTTCGGATCTGAGATAGAAGGTATACCCGACTGTCTCTTTCGGGTATCCTATGATGACGCATTTTTCCGTTTTGGGTTCCATCTTTTCAGGCTGAAGCTTTTTGACATAAGCATCACATCCCCAAACTTTAAGAAACGACAACTTTGGGCTCTTGCAAAACCACAGTTCATACGGCGTTGTCTCAACGAATTTCGATGGTGCCCTATTTAAAGTGAATGCAATTGTCTCCAATGCATAACCCCAAAACGATAGTGGCAAATCGGCAAGAGACATCATAGAACGCACCATATCTAATAAGGTTCGATTACGACGTTCGGACACACCATTACACTATGGTGTTCCGGGCGGTGTCAACTGTGAAACAATTCCACACTGTCTTAAGTGACTGCCAAACTCATAACTCATATATTCACCTCCTCGATCAGATCGCGGGAACCTAATATTCTTGTTACGATGATTCTCAACTTCACTCTGAAATTGCTTGAACTTTTCAAACGTTTCAGACTTGTGTTTCATTAAGTAAATATACACATATCTACTTAAGTCATTAGTGAAGGTGAGACATTCATTGGACCGCACACATCAGTATGTATGATTTCCAATAAGTCACTTGCCCGTTCCATTGTTCCAGAGAATGGCGTTTTAGTCATCTTGCCCATGAGGCATGGTTCACATGTGTAAAGTGATTCAAAATCAAGTGACTCCAAAAGTCCATTAGCATGGAGCTTCCTCATGCGTTTTACACCAATCTGACCTAAAGGGCAGTACCACAAGAAAGTGGTACTATCATTATCAACTCTACATCTTTTGGCATCAGTGTTATGAACATGTGTGTCATCACTATCAAGATTCAATATGAATAAACCCCAAACATTGGGTGCATGACCATAAAAGATATTACTCATATAAATAGAACAACCTTTATTCTCTGATTTAAATGAGTAACCGTCTCGCAATAAACAAGATCCCGATATAATGTTCATGCTTAACACAGGCACTAAATAACAATTATTCAGGTTCATCACTAATCCTGATGGTAATCGAAGAGAGAGCGTGCCGACGGCGATCACATCATCCTTGGAACCATTTCCCACGCGCAACGTCACTTCGTCCTTTGCCAGCCTTCGTTTATTCCGTAGTTCCTGCTTTGAGTTGCAAATGTGAGCAACCGAACCGGTATCAAATACCCAGGCACTACTACGAGAGCTAGTAAGGTAAACGTCCATAACATGTATATCATATATACCTTGTTCGTCGTTGGCCGCCTTCTTGTCAACCAGTTACTTGGGGTAGTTCCGCTTCTAGTGACCAGTTCCCTTGCAATGAAAGCACTCAGTTTCTGGCTTGGGTCCATGCTTGGGCTTCTTTACAGGAGTAGCAACTGCTTTGCCATCCTTCTTGGTTTTACCCTTCTTGCCCTTGCCCTTGACCTTGCCATTTTTCTTGAAACTAGTGGTTTTATTGACCATCAACACTTGATGTTCTTTCTGGATTTCAGACTCAGTGACTTTTAACCTCGCAAACACCTCGGCGACTGACTTGTTCATCCCGTGCATGTTATAGTTCATCACAAAGCTCTTGTAACTAGGTGGCAGTGACTGAAGAACTCTGTCAGTGATTGTCTCTGGCGGAAGGGCAATTCCCAACTCCGCTAGACGAGTTGAATGCCCAGACATTCTGAGTATATGTTCACTGATAGACCCGTTCTCCTCCATCTTGCAAGCATAGAACTTATCGGAGGTTTCATAGCTCTCGAACCGGGTGTTCTTCTGAAAGATAAACTTCAACTCCAGGAACATCTCATATGATCCATGATGTTCAAAACGTCTTTGAAGTCCCGGTTCTAAGCCATACAATATCGCACACTGAACTATTGAGAAATCTCCAGTACGTGCCTCCCAAGCATTCTTAACGTCTTTGGAGGTCATGTCTTTTGGTTAGTCACCTAGCGGTGCATCAAGGACAAATGATTTCTAGGAAGCAATGAGGATAATCCTTAGATTACGGGCCCAGTCAACAAAGTTACTTCCATCATCTTTCAACTTAGCTTTCTCTAGGAACGCATTAAAATTCAGGGGTGCTACTGCGCGAGCCATTGATCTACAACATAAATATGCAAAGTTTACTTAGACTATTGTTCAGGATAATGAGTTTAGTTAATCAAATTACTAAATCTCCCACTCAAATTGACATCCCTCGGGTCATGTGAGTGTCACATGATCCAAATCCACCAACTCAAGTCCGATCATCACGTGAGTTGAGGTGGCTTCAATGGTGAACATCATTATGTTGATCATATCTACTATATGACTCATGTTTGACCTTTCGGTCTCTTGTGTTCCGAGGACATGTTTGTACATGCTAGGCTCATCAAGTTTAACCCGAGTGTTCTGCACATGCAACACAGACTTGCACCAGTTGTACGTGAACGTAGAGTCTATCACACCCGATCATCACGTGGTGTCTCAACATGACGAACTTTCGCAATAGTGCACACTCGGGGAGAACACAATTCATCTCGAAATTTAAGTGAGGGATCACCTTATAATGCTACCGTCGTCCTAAGAAAAACAAGGTGCATAAAAGGATTAACATCACATGCAATTCATAAGTGACATGATATGGTCATGAACTTGTGCTTTTGATCTCCATCTAGAAAGCACCGGCATGATCTCCATCGTCACCGGCATGACACCATGATCTTCATCATCTTGATCTCCATCAACGTGTCGCCATCGGGGTTGTCGCGCCCAATATGCTTCTACTACTATTGCTACCATTTCGCGATAAAGTAAAGCATTACATAGTGCTTAATGATTGACACGCAAGTCATAGAATAATTAAAGACAACCCTATCGCTCCTGCCGGTTGCCGTACTCATCGACATGCAAGTCGTGATAATCTATAGATCACATGATCATCTCATACATCACATATATCACATCATGTAATTGGCCATATCACATCACAACATACCCTGCAAAAACAAGTTAGACGTCCTCTAATTGTTGTTGCATGTTTTATGTGGCTGCTACGGGTATCTAGCAAGAACAATTCTCATCTACGCAAAAACCACAATGGTGATACACTAGTTGCTTTTCAACCTTCTCAAGGACCGCCTTTGTCGAATCCGATCCAACTAAAGTGAGAGAAACTGGCACCCGCAAGCCATCTATGCAACAAGTTGCGGTCGACGGAACTGGTCTCTCGTAAGCGTATGAGTAATGTTGGTCTGGGCCGCTTCATCTCACAATACCGCTAAACAAAAATCCGACCAAGGGAGGAAGCAATCTAAGCATCAACACCCACAAACCTTTTGTGTTCTACTCGAGATCTCATCTACACATAGACCTAGCTCATCATTCCACTATTGGGGAATGTTGCATGGGAAACAAAAAATTTCCTACGCACACGTAGACCTATCCATGGTGATGAGCATCTACGAGAGGGAGAGTGGATCTACATACCCTTGTAGATTGCTAAGCGGGAAGCGTTAAGAAACGCGGTTGGTGTAGTCGAACGTCTTCGTGATACAAATGATCGTGTGTCCCCCGATCCAACCACAATCCTTCCCATGATCCAATCACGATCCATCCCGTGAACTTGATCATGATCTATCCCACTAACTTGATCACGATCCTTCCGATCTAGCACCGAACGGATGGCACCTCCGCGTTCAGCACACGTACAGCTTGATGACGATCTCCACCATCTTGATCCAGCAAGAGGGAGCGGGTAGGAAGAAGAGTTCTCCGGCAGCGTGACGGCGCTCCGGCGATAGTGGTGGAGCTATTCTGGTAGGGCTTCGCCTAAGCACTGCAGAAATCCGATCTAGAGGAGAAACTATGCACTAGAGGGTAGGGTTGCACGTGGCTGAAAATCAAGTGCAAAAACCCTAAAACCATCTAGTATATATAGCAGGGGAGAAGGATAGGAGGCAGCCTTGGCTTCCAAGCCAATCTTGTTCGGCCGAACCAGGAGGGAGGAGTCCACCTCCTCCACTCCTAGTAGGATTAGGATTCCTTTCTTATTTTGCCTTTTTTGCCTCTTTCCACCTTTTTCCTTTCGGGTTTTCTTCCATCCGCATGGACCTTGTGTGGGACTTCCACCACCCACGAAGGTCTGGTATTCACTCTCCCACAGCCCATGAAGCCTCTTGAGTCGAAATACCCTTCTCGGTGCTCTCCCGGTACATTACCGGCACTCCCGATACACTACCGATGAGCCCAAAACTTTTCCGGCGACCAAAACAGGACTTCCTATATATGAATCTTTACCTCCGGACCATTCCGGAGCTCCTCGTGACGTCCGGGATCTCATCCGGGACTCCGAACAACCTTCGGTCACCACCATACATAACTCTATACTACCAAAACGTCACCAACCTTAAGTGCGCAGACCCTGCGGGTTCGAGAACTATGTAGACATGACCGAGACACCTCTATGGTCAATAACCAATAGAGGGACCTGGATGCCCATATTGGTTCCTACATATTCTATGAAGATCTTTATCGGTCGAACCTCTATGTCAAGGATTTAGTTAATCCCGTATGATGTTCCCTTTGTTCTTCGGTATGTTACTTGCCCGAGATTCGATCGTCGGTATCTCCATACCTAGTTCAACCTCATTATCAGCAAATCTCTTTACTTGTTCTGTAATACAAGATCCCGTGACTAACACTTAGACACATTGCTTGCAAGGCTTATTGTGATGTTGTATTACCGAATGGGCCCTGAGATACCTCTCCGTCACACGAAGTAACAAATCCCAGTCTTGATCCATGCCAACTCAACAGACACCCTCGGAGATACCTATAGAGAACCTTTATAGTCACCCAGTTATGTTGCGACGTTTGATACACACAAGGCACTCCTCCGGTATCCGTGAGTTTCATGATCTCATGGTCATAGGAACATATACTTGACATGTAGAAAATAGTAGCAATAAACTGACACGATCATATGCTACGTTTGTAGTTTGGGTCTTGTCCATCACATCATTCTCCTAATGATGTGATCCCGTTATGAAATGATATCACATGTCAATGGCTAGGAAACCTTGACCATCTTTGATCAACAAGCTAGTTCACTAGAGGCATACTAGGGACAAAGTGTTGTCTATTTACCCACACATGTAATGTGTTTCCAATTAATACAATTATAGCATGGACAATAAACGATTACCATGAACAAGGAAATATAATAATAAACATTTTATTTATTGCCTCTAGGGCATATTTCCATCAATTGTTTGTAGGGTACGAAACCACCTTCAAGTTATCCTTTCCGATCAATCTATCCAGGAGTTCATTCTAAAATAACCAAGTTATCCTTTCCGATCAATCTATCCAAGAGTTCGTACTAAAATAACCAACTTATCCTTTTCGATCGATCTATCTAAGAGTTTGTACTAGAAAAATTTCATATGATACGCATCAACCAACTCTAATGTCACCTAGATACTCCAATGTCACCACAAGTATCCAGGAATTAAATATATGATACGCATCAGGCAATTTCAAATTCATAATACTCAATCCAACACAAATAACCTCAAAGAGTGCCCCAAGATTTCTATCGGAGAACAAGGTATGAAAACGTGCAATCAACCCCTATGCATATATCCCCAAGGTCACCGGAATCCACAAGTTGACGCCATAACATATATCAAGTGAATCACTTGAGTACCCCCAATGTCACTACGGGTATCCGCATGCAAGACATTCATCAAGTGCTCTCAAATCCATAAAAGTATTCAATCCGATAATATTAAAATCCCAAAGGAAAACTCAATTCATCACAACAAGATAGAGAGGGGAAAACACCTTGTGATCCAACTATATTAACAAAGCCCGTGATACATCAAGATCATGCCATCTCAAGAACGCGTGCGCGCGCGCGCGAGAGAGAGAGAGAGAGAGAGAGAGAGAGAGAGAGAGATTGAACACATAGCTACTAGTAGAAACCCTCAGCCCCGAGGGTGGACTACTCCCTCCTCGTCATGGCCTCCGTCAGGATGATGAAGATGGCCACCGAAGATGATCTACCCTCTCTAGCAGGGTACTGGAACGCGCCATATTTCCTTTTCATCGATACACAGAGTTGTGGCGGTGGAACGAGGAGTCTAGGGTTATTTTTGATGGTTTATATATCTATAGGAATTTTTGGTGTTGGTTTCATGCGAAGGTGGGCCACGAGGTGAGGAACATACACTCGGGCGCGTTAGGGGGGCCTGCACGCCCTGGTGGGTGGTGCCCACCTCGTGGCTCTTCTGGCCCTCTCATGAAGCGTCTAGTGCCTCTTTTGTTCCAAAAAAAATTGTCAAAAAGTTTCGGGATATTCCAAGAACTTTTATTTTCTGCACAAAAACAACACCGATAGTTCTGCTGAAAACAACGTCAGTGTGGGTTAGTTCTTAAAAATCATATAAAGTGCATCAAAACCATATAGAAGTATTGTAAACATAGGTCAATATGGCATGAATACTTCATAAATTATCGATACATTGGAGACGTATCAGCATCCCCAAGCTTAATTCCTACGCGTCCTCGACTAGGTAAATGATAAAAGAAATAATTTATGAAGTATGATTTCTAGGATAGTGCATAAGTTTGATCAATGATAATTTCGACCACTTTTCCTAGCATCATAATAGGAACTCTTTCTCATAAAACTCATCATGATAAAGTAGCAACCAATTCACATGTTATGATTCAAATAATGAATTCTCTTGAAACTTAACAACCTATGTTCTTAGTCACGAAAAAATTGCAATTCAACTTATTCTCAATAAAGTCTAAGTAAGAACTCCATATACTCAGTCATCATATAGTCTTTTATGATTGCTAGTAATCAAAGCATATTTTTAGAACAAATGGCATCCATCGAACACACAGAAAGATAGGGGCTTAATGTTTCTGCTCCTGACTCATTTATCATAGAGATAATTGTCAATAATAATAAGTCATGATCAAATATATTTAATTGTCCATATGTGCCTAGATCTTTCCCCACCAAATGATGCTTGTGGATTAATAGAAGTAGGTTCGAATAAGAAGTTTACTCAACATGAAAAGTAAATAACATCAAAGTAAATAGATTCGCCTTCACAGAGGGAAGCATGGATTTGCATATGTTCTAGAGCTCATTGTTTAAAACAGAGATAAATATAATTTTTGGAGGTGCACCCTTCCTATCAACGTTACAACCAAGAGTTATCAATATCTTCCATGTTAAACACATTAGCAGCGGTTCCCAAGCGGCAAAAGAAAAGGTTTACTCCCCCTCCACCAATAAACACACTCCATGGCTAGTCGAATGCACGGGTACGGTCCATACCAGCGACATTCTTGTGGGAATTTTGTTTAATTATTTTCATTTTTTATTTAGGGATTGGGAATCCCTATTCTCAATCTCCTCATGCAAGGACGAGTGAATAAACACTCGTCATGAGAAAAACCGCTTAACATGGAAGATACTGACCGCCCCATGTCACTCCATGAGAGGTCCAGGGACACAAAACATATGTTCATTTGAATTTTTAGAGGTGGCACATGCAAATTTACTTGGACTAGCAAGGCAATGCCGCATATAGGTAGATATAGTGGATTCTCATGGCAAGAAACTGAGTTTAAGGGTTTTTGGATGCACAAGTAGTATCTCTACTTAGTACGAATCTTTGGCTAGCAAAAGGTCCTAAGAAAACACCACATGTTGGAGGATCCATAACAATATAACTTCAATGCAAATATACACAACCATAACTCATTATGTTGTCTTCCTTGTACAACTTCAACTAATTTACTCAAGTTTGAAAATAATTAATGTTTATTCACAATCATAGAAGATGTCCAAGATAATATATTTCTAAGTGAAAGTTCTGTTCCTTATACTGATCATTCACGAATTGCTTGTATGACCAATATTGTGATTGAAACTTCAATAGATTTTACTTTCTAAACCATATGTGAAGCTACTTCTAACCATAAAGCACATTGATAATTTAATATTTATGATATTTCATTGATTCACAATTTACTCATAGGATATAAGTGAAGCTCAAGAGTAAACACCAAACTACTCTTCAAAAGATATAAGTGATGCTCAATTAGTAGGTAAACAAGAACGTAGCTATCTGAGGACTCTATATCAATAAATATTTTCAGATCTGAGTCTTTTATTAAAACAACAAGCAAACAAAATGGCATTCCAAGAATAGCACATATCATGTGAATGAATATTTTTTTTGGCTCAACATAGGCTATCCGGTAGTCGAAGAAGAGAGGTGGGATGCGTAGCATCCCCAAGCTTAGATGCTTGAGACTTCTTGAAATATTTACTTGGTGTGCGTTGGGCATCCCCATGTTTGAGCCTTTGTATCTTGGTCAATCCTCTCATATCACGGTTTCACCTATTCACAAAAACACCATCCACACAAAACTTAAAAAGAACTCGTGAGATAGGTTAGTGCACATAATAATAAATCAACTCTTTATGTACTGCCAAGACAAGTTGCATAATAATTTCAAACATCATCTACTGTTTACTATCATTTCCACAATTTATATCTACCAATATAGGCTATGGAAACTATAGGATAAGTAGATAACAAAACTATGACAGCAATATGTCCAAACAGAACAGTCTATAGCAATTTATGAAGACATTGTACTTTTGTAACTCAATTAAGAAAACTTAGGACGTGATTAAGAATTTATATGACAACACTGTGTAAAAATTGCAAAAACTTTCCACATTCCAGAAAATATGAAAATCAAAACACTACAACAAAAGTTTTTGTTTTTACATAGCAAATATCAAACATGTAACTTAAGCATCCTAAGAGGAAATTATTGGAAATTTATATTAAAAAAAGATTATAAATATCATCTAACCGAGAAAAACAAATTATAAAGACGCTCCAAGCAAAACACATATCGTGTGATGAATAAAAATATAGCTCCAAGTAAGATGTACCGATAATGTTGGAGATGAAACAGGGGATGCCTTCCGGGGCATCCCCAAGCATAAATGCTTGAGTCTTCCTTGGATATTACCTTGGGGGATCCTTGTTCATCCCCAAGCTTAGGTAATTACTGCTCCTTGTTCACCTCATATTGGTATCTCACCCAAAACATGAAAACTTCAATCACACAAAGCTTAACGGAACTTCGTAAGATGGGTTAGTATAGTAAATGTAGATCATTCGTTTAGGTACTGTCAAGACAAGAATCATAATTGTTATCACATGATACCTACTGTATTCTATTATTTTAATAACTTATATCACCAAATATAAGCTATGGGAAAACTTGAAACAAGCAAACTCTGCATGCAAAACAGAATCTGTCAAAAACAGAACAATATGTGAAGATCTGAATAATAACCATACTTCCCTGACAATAAAAATTCTGAAACATTAGGAAAACTCATAGAATTTTCATAGACATTATGTGTAAAATTTTCAGAATTTTCTTACGTTCCGGTAAAATCAGATAATTCATATAGTGGACACAAAACTTTCTGTTTTTGCACAGAATCAAACAAGCAATTATCCACACTATCCCAAAGTCTTTACTTGGCACTTTATTGAAATATAAGACAGAAAACATGATTAATAAAGTATGTTAATCATGTTAACACACAAAAACAAAAATTAAAAGTGTTGGTTTGTCTCCCAACAAGCGAATTTCCCTAATGCCTTTTAGCTAGGCATGATGATTTCAATGATGCTCACATAAAAGTAAATAATTGACACACAATGGGAGCATCATGAATCATCTGACAAGCACATTTAAGTCTAACCCACTTCCTATGCATAGGTATTTTGTGAGAAAACAATCTATGGGATCAAGAATCAATTTGCATAGGAAGGCAAAACAACAATGACTTCAAGATTTTCAACATATAGCGAGGAAACTTGATATTATTGTAATTACTACAAGCATATGTTCGTCCCTAATAATAATTTTCAGTAGCATCATGAAGGAATTCAACAATATAACTATCATATAAAACATTCTTTTGATGATTCACAAGCATATAATTTTTATTACTACCACACAAGCAAAATTCTTCTCATTCAAAGTAGTAGGAGCAAAGTCAACAAAATAACTATCACGTGACACATGATTTACATAACCATATTAAATAATAAAATCATGATAACAAGTTTCATTGTTTTCATGAATCTTTATAGCATACATGTCATCACAATAATCATCATACATAGGAGGCATGCTATCATCATAATAGTTTTGCTCGTCAAAACATGGGGGAGTAAAAATATCATATTCATCAAACATAGCATCCCCAAGCTTGTGGCTTTTCATATCATTAGCATCATGGATATACAGAGAATTCATACTAGAAATAGTACCATCATGCTTATCATTAAAGAAATTCTCATTAATCATTTTCATAAATTCTTCCTCTATAAATTGAGCACAATTTTCCGAGCCATCATTTTTCACGAAAGACATTAAAAAGACGAAGCAATTGATGCAACCTAAACTCCATTTTTTTAGTTTTCTTATATAAAACCAAACTAGTGAAAAACAAGAAACTAAAACATTTGATTGCAATAACTAAAGATACACCTTCAAGCACTCACCTACCCGGCAACAACACCACAAAATAGCGTGATGTCTACCATGCAACTTTATTCTTGTAGACTATGTTGGGCCTCCAAGTGCAGAATTGTAGGATAGTAGCATTTTTTCCTCAAGTGGATGACATAATGTTTATGAATTCGTGGGAGGTGTAGAATGAAAATGGTCTCTCTCAAACAACCATGCAATCAAATATAAGAAATCTCTTGTGTCCCCAACACACCCAATACAACTGCAAATTGTATAGGTGCACTAGTTTGGTGAAGAGATGGTGACACAAGTGTAGTAATGATAGTAGATGTTCATTTTTGTAATCTAAAAATATAAAAACAGCAAGTTAGCAAGTAACAAAAGTGATCACAAACGGTATTGCAATGCTTGAAAACAAGGACTAAGGTTCGTACTTTCGCTAGTGCAATCTCTCAACAATGCTAATATAATTGGATCACATAACCATCCCCCAACGTGTAACAAAGAATCACTCCAAAGTTCTTATCTAGTGGATAACATAAGAAGAAATTATTTGCAGGGTACAAAACCACCTTAAAGTTATCCTTTCCGATAGATCTATGAAGGATTTCATACTAAAATAACCAAGTTCTCCTTTTCGATCTATCTACCCAAGAGTTCATACTGGAACAACACCATATGATACGCATCAGCCAACTCTAATGTCACCTAGATACTCCAATGTCACCACAAGTATCCATGATTTAATTATAGGATACGCACCAAACCATTTCAGATTCATGATACTCAATCCAACACAAAGAACCTAAAAGAGTGCTCGAAGATTACTATCGGAGAACAAGGTATGAAAACGTGCAATCAACCCCTATGCATAGATCCCCAAGGTCACCGGAATCCGCAAGTTGACGCCATAACATATATCAAGTGAATCACTTGAACACCCCCAATGTCACTATGGGTATCCGCATGCAAGGCATACATCAAGTGATCTCAAATCCATAAAAGTATTCAATCCTATAATAACAAAATCTCAAAGAGAAAACTCAATTCATCACAGCAAGATATAGAGGGGAAAACACCATGTGATCCAACTATATTAACAAACTTGTGATACAATAATATCATGCCATCTCAAAAATAGAGAGAGATTGAACACATAGCAACTAGTACAAACCATCAGCCCTGAGGGTGGACTACTCCCTCCTCATCATGGCCTCTGACGGGATCATGAAGATGGCCACCGGAGATGATCTACCCGCTCCGACAGGGTATTGGAACACCTCCAGATTATTTTTTTGTCGATACAAAGAGTTGCGGCAGAGGAACAAGGAGTCTAGGGTTATTTGTGATGGTTTCTATATTTATAGGAATTCTTCGCGTTCGTTTCACGTGAAGGTGGGCCACGAGGTGAGCAACATACACCACGGCGCGCCAGGGTGCCCACCTCGTGGCGCTTTTGGACCTCCCACAAAGCGTATAGTGACTCTTTTGTTCTAAAAAAATCGTTAAAAAGTTTCGAGCAATTCCGAGAACTTTCATTTTCTACACAAAAACAACACCACGGTAGTTTTGCCAAAAACAACGTCAGTCCGGGTTATTTCTAAATAAACCAGATAAAGTGCATCAAAACCATATAAAATTATTGTAAACATAGGTGAATATGGCATAAATACTTCATAAATTATCGATACGTTGGAGACGTATCCGAGTGCGCAAGTTGGAGCTTCTGGAGCTCTTCTTTGGCCTGCTTCTCCTCAGCCTGAAGTTTGTCATGTGTTTCGAACACTCCCTTTAGGGTCTCCTCGACTTCCATGACCAGCGCCCGGTACATCTCCCTAGCCACCTTCTCGGCACCTCAGTCCTTCGCTGCCTTTGCTTTCACAGCCCTGTGTTGCGCCACCTCGTGCCGAGCCTTCTTTAGCTCAGCCTTGAGCCCCACAAGCTTGAACAGAGCCGCCATCATTCAAACAGTTTGGTGTCAACTCCTAACTCAATGAAAAAACACAGTACACTTCTAGAACACAAAGAACAAGAAGTACTGATCGTTAACCTTGAGACTTCTCAAAGCGCTGGTTCATCATGTTGAGGTCTTGCTAAGACCTCTCGAGCTTCCAGTTTACCTTCGCTATATTCTTGGAGCCGGAGCTTGGAGCCAAGGTAGAAACCTGTAAATAAAGACTTTTTCACATAGAGCACCATGGCCAATTTATTAACCTTGTATGTGTGCCTTGCTTCCTGGGGGCTATGCATCAAGTTCCTACTTCTATTCGATCCCAACACGGTTCCTCAAAACCGGCCTTGGGCTCGGGGGCTCACTTACCAAGCTATTTAGAAGGCCATGATAACATGTACTTGGATAGGTACAACGATTTGCAAATTAAATGCAAATAAAAAATTATTGCAGTAGGGTAAAAATGTACCTCGAAGCTCGTAATGAGGCCCTTGAAGACCACATGCAATCCGGCTCCCGCGGACTAGAAGCCTTCTTGCGTCGTGCCTATCAAGACACAATGCTCGTCTTTGAGGGAGGAGCCCTTCAAGGTCTCCTCCATCTCCTCGGTCCGCCCCACGCTCGCCCGCCCTTGGGAAGGAGGTGGAGGCGGCACGACCTTAGACCCAAGCACTTGGGTGCTGGGCGGAGTGGTCTCCGGCCTCGGTGCTAGAGCCTGGGCGGACTGCGGATAGGGCGACGTATGGCCCATCATTTCCTTGGTGATCTCGGGGACCTTATCCCCTTGTCCCTATGGGACCGAGGTGTCAACCTTGGTCATTGTCGGTGTCAAATCCGGCATATCTGGTAGTAGGGGTCCTAAGCTAGGCGTCTTGGAGCGATGGTAAAATGGACACAGGATTTTATCCAAGTTCGGGCTCTCTCAAGGAGATAATACTCTACGTCCTGCTTTTGAATGTATTGATATGGGGATAGTACATAGTTACAGGTATGTACTACGAGATTGTAGTAGTGAATATGAGATTGAGATTGTCTATTGACTAGCCTGGCCTCGGTTTATATAATGGACCATAGGCCTAGGGTTTAGAGGAGTCCTTGTCTTGTGCGCCAAGTCTTGTGGAATGATTCTATGTATCCAAGTACTTTACATCATTAATGTCGGATCCGCATTGTACAAGACTTTGTTGACCGACCATCGGCTTCAACCTCCTTGGCTAGTAGCCTAGGAGTGCTTGTCATACTTTATAAAGCCTTTAGAATGGCAAAGGTTTACGACAAACAAGGCAATCCGGTCGTACGGTTTTATAAACAAAGGTACACGGAGAGATATGTTATATTACTGTTAATGTAAGAAACATCTTCTGGCAAAAATAGTTCCTCTATAAGTTCCCTTTCCAAGGATGTCATGTTGAACATGATCGTGAAACCTCAACTCCGATCAGTGTGGGAGGAAAATATTGAGGATTCAGTTCAGGAAACTTTCCAACCTGTATGATCCTTAGTGAACCTAAATTTCCACTTCCGTCGTTGCTGACCAATTATATTCTTAAGATGGCTAACTTTTGGCTTCACCCAGTCTGAGGTACTAACACGGATGACCCAGAGGTAACAATCGCAGAGGTGCTCCCTTTACCCCCTAGCCAAACAATCGGGAACATAGGGGGTAAGCATAGGAGCCAGGCAACCCAGCTTGGCCAAAATATTAAGTCAAATTGATGCATATTTATGGCTTTATAACAATGATTACGGAAGGCAGCACTCGCATATTGAATACAAATGCTTCTATGCTATATGCTATTTTGACTCCGTTGTGATCGTTTGTCATTTGAGAGTGGCCCATCGTCGGCTTCGACCCCTTTGTAGATGTTATGCATGGTGTTTCCACAATAACAAGACAAACCTTAGCCGACGTCTTGGTGCCCGGAGGCGGTTGTGTTAGCGAAAACAAGGCAACCAGATATCTGCGCTTTATAACTTTCACTTAGTCATAGGAGCATATGTTTGGGAGGCCAGTTACTAGCCCCGGTTAGTGTTCGGCATCAGCCGAGGTCAAGTCGTTAACACTCCGGACAATTTTATGAAAGGCCCATTGTTTAATACGGTCACAGGATCGCCGACGAGTTTACACTCATTGTGACAGTCAGTTTTCGGCTTTCTCCACTGAGGTACTTGACAAGTTAAATCGGAAGTCCAATCGCAATGGTTCTCCCTTTGCATTCCTAGCCGAACAACGTGGAACGTAGGAGGCAAGCAAAGGAGCAGGGCAACCCAACTATTGACCGAAGACATAATTCGAAGCTACTACATATAAAGCAATATCCGAGAACGTTTTGCCGAGGACTCCTCGGAGTACCTTGGCTTTTGGTGGGTTTGGCTCTAGTCGCAGCCCCCCATCGATATTCCCGATGCATTGAAAGTTTACTTCGAGAGTTATGCTCGAAAAAAATTATGCAAAAAACTTTACGTTTGTATAAAAGAAAATTGTGCCAATCCGAAATTGGTCTCAAATTTAATTTGTGCTTCGGTCGTGCTTTAGCGTGATACATCCGATCTCCGGACTCCAAGCGAGTCAACCTTTGGCTTCAACCTCCGTATCCCGAAGGCGGAGTGTTTCTCCGAGGCATGTTTAGCGAACTAAACTTGAGCGGCTTTAGAAAGAAAAGAGGTTATCTAGCTATTGACCACACACTCGTGTTGGAAAAGGAGTAGTACAGAAGGACTTTGCAACGACCAAGAAGAAAATGCATTTATTATAAAACAACACATATAAATTTAACAGCCCCCAAGTGACTTGGGTAAAAGTATTTTATGTATAGTGATTCTATGTACTGAAGTACTTATATCATATATGTGTTCGCCCAAACTTTAAACGCGTCTTAACCGACCATCGACTTCTCCCTCTTCGGCCAAGGGCCGAAAAGTGTTATCTACTACGCCATCCAAGGATATCGGAGGTGTTTAGAATAACCAGGCAATCAGGCCATTAGGCTATAATAGACAAAGTGTGCTGAGGGAACTTATGCTATATTACTATAATGTAAGAAGCATCATCAAAGAAAATAGTTCCGCCGACGTTTCCTCTCTTCGGTTTCTCATGGTTACCATGAGGGGTGTGCAATAGATTTATGTATGCTTGT
Source organism: Hordeum marinum (assembly GCA_022496015.1). NCBI lineage: Eukaryota > Viridiplantae > Streptophyta > Magnoliopsida > Poales > Poaceae > Hordeum > Hordeum marinum. The sequence goes on from CM039677.1 coordinate 117,756,314, forward strand.
CTTCCCTTGTGGCCGACAATAGTTGAAAACAGTAAGAGTGCTAGCTTTCGGCTTCACCCGTCTGAGGTACGAGTTCGGATGACCCGATCGTAACAATTGTAGAGGTGCTCCCTTTACTCCCTAGCCGAACAATCAGGAACGTAGGGGTAAGCACAGGAGAAAGGCAACCCATCTTTGCAGAACACTTAAGTCAACATGATGTGTATATTGGTGTAAACACAAACAAGGAAGGGTGGATACATTAATAATCATATACAAGAGGCATGGCTTCATAAAGGAAGCCCCTAAGTAAACCGGGTATTTGAATTTGTTTGTAACAAACAAAGTATTGACAAAGAAAGTTTTTCGCAAACAACATTTTGTCAAAAAGTTATAATGCTTGGTCGAACCGAACAAAATTTAAAACCGAAAGTTTTTGAGCATGAAAATGACTTAGCTGGTTAATGTGCTCGGTGTCGATGACGCGTTCCGGGCTTGTGCCGGGACGAGAATGCCATCGAACTTTCATAGATCCGGTGTGTAGTCTTCGGCATGACCGAGGTCCCAGCCCCCAAGCTCGTACCGAGGTGACCAAACGTGGAGTTCTCCACTGCAAAGTAGTGTCACGGCCAATGTGGCGAGGCGAAGCCCCTGGTCCATCCAAGGTGGTGGAGCAGGACGGCAAGGTGACGCCGGGATGACCGCGTGACGGCGGTCGAAGTTGATTTCCTGCACTCATAAAATAGTGCAAGCCAAAAGTAATAACAAAGAAGGATGATAATGTATTTTAAAAAATCTTCCACTTAGTTAATTTCAGTGAAGCAAATAAGTAAAGTAATATGGCCTGGGCGCCGAGGTGCCTGAACGAAGAGTTCGGCTTGACGAAGTGGCGATGCTGCGCGGTCGATGTGGCGAGATGAAGTCCTCAGTCCAATTAACATGGCGAAGCTGTGATCGACGGATGCCGAAGTCTTATACAGGTCGGCTGGTGATGCCGAAGTATCATGCTAGTCGAGATGTTGAAGTAGGTTGGCTGGTAACGCCGAAGCCTCACGCTAGCCAAGATGTCGAAGTTGGTCGGCTGGTGAGGCCAAAGTCTCCGGAGCAGGTTGATGAGGAGATGACGAACCCCCCCAGTCTAGCCGAGGTGACGAAGCAGATATGTAAGGTGATGCTAGAGCCCCATGCTAGCCGACATGTCAAAGTAGGTCGGCATGGTGGACGTCATCTTGAAAAAGTAATGGAGTGGCAATGCCGACACAGGTCGGAATTGGTAACGAGGTCGATGCTGGCTCAATGAAGCAACGAAGCGCCCGACATGTACAACCTGTGGATGACGAGGTTCGCTTGATGATTATTCGACCCTCTCAATGCCGAACTCTTGGTCGGATGACCAAGATGATGAGAAAATTTCCTTCAAAAAGGACGTTCGACAACCCGTTCATGAAAAGATGAACTCGGGTCGAATTTGTTTTCGCGCAGAAAATAGATCCAAAATTCGTTGTACTAATCGGATGTTTCCCGGAGTTCAGATGATCAGATAGAGCTGAAATGTTGAGGGGTGATCAGTATAGGAATTCTGCAGCCGATGATCGGTGGGATTTTCTAACGGACGTCCGAGATAGACGCTGGACTCCTCACCCTAAACTCGTCCATATTCTCGTCCATATTCGACGGGGCTTCGGTAGATTGTAGATTGCTGGAGATTCCTCTACCGGAAGGCGATGAAATTTTGTAGGATTGTTCTAGACTCAATTCCTCATAATTGCACTAAAGCAATCATCAAAATGACACTCAAGGAGGCGGAAAAGATGAACACGAAACAATTGTCCAGAAAAACTGCATGATTGCGTGAGAGCAATGTTGGCGTTGAGTCCCCGAGCACCTTGGAGGATTCTTCCATGATCCTGGTTGAGATTGGAGTTGATGTTGATGAACACACCCGTCTGATCAATATGGTGACTAGTCAAGCCGACGATGAAGATGCCGACGTTGACAATGTAGCTCGGTTCCGACGAGTAGATCGCGATGGAGCAGCTTTGAATTCTCATCGCACAACCGTGACTACCCAGAAGGCTCTCAATGAAAGAACCAATTTCGGTGTCAAATTTGGCATATCTCGTAGTAGGGGTCCTAACCTAGGCGTCTTGAAGCAATGATAACATGGACACAGGATTTTACCCAGGTTCGGGCTCTCTCACGGAGATAATACCCTCCGTCCTGCTTTTGATTTTATTGATATGGGAATAGTACATAGTACACGTATCTACTACGAGACTGTATTAATGAATATGAGATTGAGATTGTCTATTGACTAGCCTGGCCTCGGTTTATATAATTCACCGTAGGCCTAGGTTTAGAGGAGTACTTGTCTTGTACGCCAAGTCTTGTGGCATCTCCCTGGTATGCATCATGGGCTCTCCGAACTGTCCCATTAGTGAATCGCCCTGGGGTTCTCAGCCCGACCCACTGGTCGGGAGACGACGTGGTGAGTACCCCCTACTCTAGGACACCGTCTGTCATGACGAGAGAATCTCCACTCCCTGTAGTTTCAACCTAAAGAGTCAGAGTAGAATTCACCTTCCCCAGCCCATCATGACATGGCGAAGGACCGCGGGGGTCCGTGGTCCCTCTAGCGGATGGCAGCCTACTAGAAGGGTCGCTTGGGAGCACCTTCGGCGTCCTACCGAAAGACGCTCATATGAGTTCACTCCTACTAAAACATAGATCTCATGAAGCGTGGAATATGGAAAATAGTGACTGACCATTGGGGTGGCAGTTTTTACCTCCCTGGTATGAGGGGTCGTCTTCGGAATCGTCGGAGAGCGTGATCTTCCCCGACAGTTTGCTGGTGGTCCCGACCGAGGTTCTCTTCAACCTCTTTTGGCCCTTGTAATGCGCTCCGGCTTCGGCGTCCTGTTGATACTATGATCTGCGTTGCTACTTTTGATTGTATTGATATGGGGATAGTACATAGTACACGTATCTACTACAAGATTGTAGTAATGAATACAAGATTGAGATTGTCTATTGACTAGCCTCACCTCGGTTTATATAATTCACCATAGGCCTAGGGTTTAGAGGAGTCCTTGTCTTGTGCGCCATGTCTTGTGGAATATCCCTTGTATGCATCATGGGCTCTCCGAACTGTCCCATTAGTGAATCGCCCTGGGTTCTCGGCCTGACCCACAGGTCGGGAGACGACGTGGTGAGTACCCCGTAGTCCAGGACACCGTCAGTCATGATGAGAGAACCTGCACTCCCCATAGTTTCAACCTAAAGAGTCAGAGCAGGATTCACCTTCCTCAGCCCATCATGAGATGGCGAAGGACCGCGGGGGTCCGTGGTTCCTCTAGCAGATGGAAGCCTACTAGAAGAGTCGCTTGGGAGCACCTTCGGCGTCCTACTGAAAGACGCTCGTATGAGTTCACTCCTACTAAAACATAGATCTCATGAAGCGTGGAATATTGAAAATAGTGACTGACCATTGGGGTGCCAGTTTTTACCTCCCTGGTATGAGGGGTCGTCTTCGGAATCGTCGGAGAGCGTGATATTCCCCGACAGTTTGCCAGCGGCCCTGACCAAGGTTCTCTTCAACCTCTTTTGGCCCTTGTAATGCACTCCGGCTTTGGCGTCTTGTTGATACTATGATCTGCGTTGCTGCTTTTGATTGTATTGATATGGGGATAGTACATAGTACACGTATCTACTACGATATTGTAGTAATGAATAAGAGATTGAGATTGTCTATTGACTAGCCTCGCCTCGGTTTATATAATTCACCATAGCCCTAGGGTTTAGAGGTGTCCTTATCTTGTGCGCCAAGTCTTGTGGAATCTCCCTTCTATGCATCATGGGCTCTCCGAACTGTCCCATTAGTGAATCGCCCTGGGGTTCTTGGCCCGACCCACTTGTCGGGAGACGACGTGGTGAGTACCCCCTAGTCTAGGACACCGTCAGTCATGACGAGAGAACCTCCACTCCCCGTAGTTTCAATCTGAAGAGTCAAAGTAGAATTCACCTTCCCCAGCCCATCATGAGATGGCGAAGGACCATGGGGCTACGTGGTGCCTCTAGCAGATGGCAGCCTACTAGAAGAGTCCCTTGGGAGCACCTTCGGCGTCCTGCCGAAAGACGCTCGTATGAGTTCGCTCCTACTAAAACATAGATCTCATGAAGCATGGAATATGGAAAACAGTGACTGGCCCTTAGGGTGCCAGTTTTTACCTCCCCGATATGAGGGGGTCGTCCTCGGAATCGTCGGAGAGCGTGATCTTCCTCGACAGTTTGCCGGCGGCCCCGACCGATGTTCTCTTCAACCTCTTTTGACCCTTGTGATGCGCTTCAGACTTCGGTCCTGTTGATAGTGTGATCCGCGCTGCTGCTTTTGATTGTATTGATATGGGGATAGTACATAGTGCACGTATCTACTATGAGATTGTAGTAATGAATATGAGATTGAGATTGTCTATTGACTAGCCTGGCCTCGGTTTATATAATTCACCGTATTCCTCGGGTTTGGAGGTGTCCTTATCTTGTGCGCCAAGTCTTGTGGAATCTCCCTTGTATGCATCATGTGCTCTCCGAACTGTCCCATTAGTCAATCGCCCTGGGGTTCTCGGCCCAACCCACTGGTCGGGAGACAACGTGGTGAGTACCCCCTAGCTAGTCCAGGAGACCGTCAGTCATGATGAGAGAACCTCCACTCCCCGTAGTTTCAACCTGAAGAGTCAGAGCAGAATTCACCTTCCCCAGCCCATCATGAGATGGAGAAGGACCGCGGGTGTTCATGGTCCCTCTAGTGGATGGCAGCCTACTAGAAGAGTTGCTTGGGAGCACCTTCGGTGTCCTGCCGAAAGACGCTCGTATGAGTTCACTCCTACTAAAACATAGATCTCATGAAGCATGGAATATGGAAAATAGTGACTGTCCCTTGGGGTGCCAGTTTTTATCTCCCCGGTATGAGGGGGTCCTGTTCGAAATCGTCGGAGAGCGTGATCTTCCCCGACAGTTAGCCGACGGCCCCGATCGAGGTTATCTTCAACCTATTTTGGCCCTTGTGATGCGCTCCGGCTTTGGTGTCCTATTGATAGTATGATGTGCGTTGTGTTTTCCATGAAGAGGAACGGGTAATCGCAGCACAAAATGGGTAAGTATTTTCCTTAGTTATGAATCCAAGGTTTATCGAACCAATAGGAATGCCAATCATCTACCGTCTGCAGCATCTACACACAAAAGAACAAACAACTTGCACCCAACGCCGGCAAGAGGGTTATCAATCCCCTTGATCTCTTTATTTGCAAGCAAGTGAGTTGTTTAGATAATTGTAGAGTGAAAAATAAAATTAAAGTTAATAAATAACAACAAGGTAATTATAGGGTTTGTCAATATATAAGTGAATAGACCATGGGGCCATAGAGTTATCTAGTGGCATCTCTCATAAGCAAAGCATACGATGGGTAAACAAATTATTGTTGGGCAATTGATAGAAAAACGAATAGTTATGCGATATTCACTGCAATGATCATGTGTATATATGCATCACATCCATAAGAAAATAGGCTGACTCCCGCCTACACCTATTACTATTACTCCACCCATCGACCGCTATCCAGCATGCATCTAGAGTATTAAGTAAAACAAAGTAATGCTTGGGAACAATGACATGATGTCGACAAAGTAAACTCAATCAATATGAATAAACCCTGTAGTTTCATCCTTAGTAGCGGCAACACAAAGACGCAACATGTCCCCTTCTTTCAGTGGAATAGAGAAACTCGTTAGGTTGAACCTACTACAACGCACCACTCCCACTGAAGAAATATCAATCTAGTTGGCCGAAGTATCTCAATAGATCTGAGTGCATTATGAAGCTATGGTAATCATGCAAATAATAATCATAGTAATCAAATTTGACTCAAATACTTTTCATGAATAATTTGAACATGAACTCACAATTCATCGGATCCCAACAAACACACCAAACAAAGGATTACATCGGATAGATCAAGGCAAAGATACGATCGACATTATTGGATTAGAGATCGAGAGAGAGAGAGAGAGAGAGATTGCCATCTAGGTACTACCTAAGGACCCGTAGGTCTGTGGTGAACTACTCACACATCATGGTGCGGGCAACTAGGTTAATGAAGAGGTCCTCCATGATCGATCTCCCCTCCGGCACGGTGTCGCAACGGAGGTGTAGATGGTATCCCGTCAGAACAAAGACTTGCAGTGGCAGAAAAAAGTGTCTCAGGAGCGCTTCTGGTGTTTTTAGGGTAGATGTGAATTTATAGGCCAAAGAAAAACATCGACAGATGCACCAGGGGGTACCACATATCTGGCCACCCCCAGGTGGCGTAGTGGGATATGTGGTGGAGCCCTGGAGCATCTTCCAGCCTTCCTCTGAAGCTTCTATGTTTTGTACTGGTCCAGAAAAAATTGTCAAAAAATTTCATGGCAATTGGACTTCGTTTGGTACAATAACTCTGAAAAAGAAAAAACACGCAGAAAACAGAAACTAGCACTGGGTGTTGGGCCAATAGGTTATTGCTCAAAAAAAATTGACATGCTACCCATTATGTAATCTTTGGTATGAATGCTCATTGAGAAATGATGAATTAACAAACAACAACATATTAATATTTATAAGTACAGGAAACAAAATCAATAATTTTTCAAAGTATATGATCCTAAAAGAATGTTTTACCCCTATTCATATTATTATATTAGCAAGGCATGACTCTGTCTTCACCACATAGATACAAATTTTAAGCACCATAGTGTCCAAGTCAGCCAATTGGATCGTACTTTTTCAATCTGCATCAACTTTTTATTCTTCACGCAATACATGAGTGTGAACCATTGGACATAGCATAAACTTTTGTATAGAAAATGATGGTAGGTATCAAAGGGGTAAAAACTGGAGAAGATAGTCTCACATCAACTAGGTGTACGAGATGTGGAGATGCTCATCAATAGATTGCCATGCAAATGATGCACTAGAGCTATAAGTGTACGAAAGCTCGACTGAAGCTAAGTGGAGTGTGCATCAAACTTGCTTGCTCATGAAGACCTTGGGCATGTGAGGACGCCTGTCACCGGAATATACAAGGCAAGTTTGCTATACGAAAAGGTAATTCCCACTAGCATATGGAAGTGTCAACATAGGAGACTCTCTATATGCAGAACATGGTGCCATTTTGAGGAAAAAGTGTGTTAAAGCATAGTAGCAAAGTCCCTTCTCTCTTTTCTCTCATTTTTTATTTTATTTTTTATTTTTATTTTATGGTGGGCTTTTCTCTTTTTTTTCCTACCCCGTTTTATTTTTTATATGGTGGGGCCATTGGCCTCCCCAATTTTTATTTTATTTTTCGTCCGGACTCTCATCCCGACTTGTGGAGGAATCATAGTATCCATCATACTTTCCTCATTGGGACAATGCTCTAATAATGATCATCATCACACTTCTATTTACTTACAACTCAACATGAAGGACTGGCAGGAAGATATGACTCTAAATGAATGCCTCTGACAGTGTACCAGGATGTGCAATAATCTAGCGTGACATGTATCAAAAATATGAAGAACGATGGCGCGGCCACAAATACTATGTCAGCTCTATACTATCATGCAAAGCATTATTATGATGAACGAACTAGTCATGTGAAGTGACGATGGAATTTGCATGGCAATATATCTCGGAATGGCTACGGAAATGCCATAATAGGTAGGTATGGTGGCTATTTTGAGGAACATATAATGAGGCTTATGTGCAATAGAGTGTATCATGTCACGTGGTTGGGATGCACCAACAAAAGTTGCACCAATCCTCGAGGTGAGAATCGGCTATGTACGGTACCGAAGAGGATATTATAGTATGAGAAGGTGAAGATACGTATGTCCATGGTGTCACATTAGTCATAAAGAACTCACATGCTTATTGCAAAGTTTTATTAGTTTTATCAGACATCAAAGTACTCATCGCATGCCCCGAGGGAGGAGGTTGGTAGGAGTTAACCATCGTGCGCCCCTGACTCAAAACAACACTAGGATTTCAACAAGGAATATAAATGCTCACACATCATCACCATGCCTCTTTAATTTTTGGATGAATAACAAGTTAACACCTCTTAATCTCGACACTTCTACAAATTGTTAGTGCCTCTAGTGCCCCTTAGTGATTTTGGTGTATTGAAGACTTATAGGTTAAGGAACTAATGTGTTTGTGAGTGCACACAGGCTCTATAAGTCAATGAGGAGTTTGATATATCCATACATTATCGAGCCCTAAAAATGTATGTATTCAACTAAAGACTTTGGTGAAGACTTTGCTGAAGACTTTGATAATTCCTTGAAGACTTTGAAGATGAAGAAGTTGGTGTGACCTTGAAGATATGAACGAGGACTATGAAGCATGAAGACTTTGTTTTTGTTGCTTCATTTCCTTTCTTTGAGTCATAGGAAACACCGTGATGTTAAAAGGGGCCAAGGTAATACTAAGGAATTTCCACTGATGCTCAACTCTGAAGAAATTTCAGTGACAGAGACAAAGTTCTTCTGGTCTCTGAGGAAATTGATCTGACTGAGGAGTTAGGATTTCGCCAGTACGAATTGCCTACAAGTGAGGAACATGATAAGCCTGAGGACTTTCATAGTTCAAAATTCCGACTGTTGTTGTGCTTAGCGCTAGCTGTTCCCAATCATTCTTATCCACATAGTGGTCATATCATTGGGGGCATTTATGTCTTATCATGTCAGGTTGCACCTTGGCTATAAATAGCCACCGCCAGCAACCACTAGTTGGTTGGCTGCTCTGAGAGAGAACTGACACTTGTCATTTGAGAGCAACCCATCCTCCGAGGACTTTGAGACAAAATCATCAGTGAGGAAAACCCACAACCAAACCACCAAACCCAAAGTGATTGAGCATCACTGAAGAAATTCATGTGTGGAACTGACGCTTGTTACCTTTGAGGACTAGGCATCCTCCAGACGGTTAGGCGTCATGGTCTAGTGTATCTTGCAATCAATTGGGGATCACGAAGTGACCTTGGTCTGGAGCATCCAGCAGTAAATTGTGGATCGCCGGGTGACCAGTTTGTGAGGGTTTTGGAAGTCTACGCTGAAGACTTACCATGAGTGTTGGGCGAGGACTGTGTGACCTTAGCTCAAGGAGAATACGGTAAGGAATGTGTGTCCTGGTACTGTGTGTCCTCTAGTTTAAATACCAGGCCGCTCCATACCAGACGTACGACTGTCACAGTAGTTGGAACTGGGTCTTCAAACCATTGTCTTCATCGAGCTACCTGGTTCTATTTCCTCAACCCCTCTATTCCTCATAAACTTGTTGATGAAATTGATTGTTACTATTTAAAGAATTTGACTAAAGACTTTCACAATTTTCTCACCTCAAATTCTTCAAGTTATCTTGTTCATCACTGCTTATCCTCAGTCACGCTACTTACTATTTGTGCATGTTTAATTTCATCATGATGACTGTGCTATTTCTATGTTCCTCATGCACTTGAGTACTTATTCTGCTGCTACTTATTCATCACATTTCAAATTCCTCAAAGTTGAAATTCCTCAAGTGATGAATTTGTAAAAATCGCCTATTCACCCCCCTCTAGTCGATATAACGCACTTTCAATTTGTATCAGAGCAAGGTACTCCCTTGTTCTATGTGATTTTGGTTTAACCACCTAGAGTTCTAGTTATGTTGGCTGCAGGTATGATCAAGGTTTCCGCAGGATGTCCTACCTTTGATGGGATGGACTACCCCTACCGGAAGAACAGGATGCCTATGCACCTTGAAGCTATTAACAACAATCTCTGGTACGTTGTGGAAAATGGTGTACCCTTTTTCACTCCCACTGTTACTATTGCTGATGTGAAGAGATTCAAGCAACTCGACTCTCAAGAGAAGAGTATCATCTGTGGCCATCTGAGCAAAGGTCAGTATGGCAGAGTGAGTGCTTTGGAGATTGCTAAGCTTATCTGGGATAGGTTGTCCAAAGTCAACGAAGGTGTTTCCACTCAACATGACTCTCGTCTTGATGTTCTTCGCAATCTTTTCAACCCCTTCAAGAGACTCGACATTGAAAATGTTTAGAAAACCTTTGACCATCTCACTGTTATCTCCAATGAGCTTCAAGCACTGGGTGCAACCGATATCACTAACCATGAAGTGGTGAAGAAACTTCTAAGATCTCTTGACTCCACATTTGATACTCTGGCCTTGATGATCGAAGAATGTGGAGACTACAAGTCACTTGATCCTGCTAATATTCTTTAGAGACTCAATACTCATGAATTCCAACAAGCTGAGAAGAGAGACCTCTATAGGCCAAGCTATGGAAGATCTCGTGCTCTGAAGGCAAAAGCAATTTCCTCAACCAAAGAAGAAGATTTTGATAGCAGACTTGGTGATCTAGAAGAACTAAGTCAGGAGCTAGCATTGCTTGTGAGGAAATTCTAGAAGTTCTAAAGGAGAGGTGGATGTGGAAAGTCATCAAAAATTGGTTTGAGGAAATCATATTCCTCAGAAGACTACAAGAAAAGAATCTGTCATCATTGCAAGAAACCTGGTCACTTTACCTCTGATTGTCCCCTTTGGGAAAGATTCAAAGAAGAATAAGAAATACAAGGATGATAGTTCTGATGACTCGAAGAAAAAGAAGAAATCTTCAAAGTCCTCATCTACAAAGTCCTCATCTTCAAATTCCTCAAATCACAAGAAGAATGGTTCTAGAAAGGCTCGAGCTTTCATTGGCAAGGAAATGGATTCTGAGGAAGAATCCGAAGAATATGAAGAAGAGGAAGAATCTGAGGTGGAACCAGAATCCGGTGTTGCAAGTCTTGCTCTCGCTACTGCCTTCGTCAGCAAGTCCATCTTCAATGATGAAGAAAATGACTACTCCAACAACTCTGACGTCAGTAATGATGATTATGCTCCCACCTATTGCTTCATGGCAAAAGGCTCAAAGGTACACAAACATCATTCCTCATCTGAATCAAGTGAAGGTGAATCTGATGAATATGTGAAACCTAGCTATGCTAAACTTGTCAAACTTTCCACTAAGCAACAAAGTGCACTTGAAAAGCTTCAGAAAATGCTAGACAAAAGCGATGATCTATTGAACGATGAAGTGGATCGGACTCAAACTCTGTCTGACGATCTCAAAAGTCTTCAGAAAAAGTATGATAACCTTTAGAGTCATCATAACGACCTCTTAGCCGATCATGAGAAGCTTTCTTATGAATTTCTTCAAAGAAAGCAAGATCTTGAGAAACTAAGTGTGTCACATGAGGATCTCGAAAGGGAAAACGATTCCTTATTGGCTCAATAGATCAGTACCGCTCAGGAAGAATTTGTTCCACCTTGTTTGAAATGCATCGAACGTGAAACTGCTAATTCTTCACCTGAATGTTCAAATGCTTCTATTACTTCAAATTCTTCAACTATTCCGGTGGTCTCAATTTCCTCATCTGAGGATACCACAAGTATCACTGATGAAATTGCAGGGTTGAAGGAATTGTATGTGACAGGCACGTACAAAAGTCTCAAAGGACATCAAACCCTTTGCGATGTCCTCAAAAAGCATATTCTGAATAAGAACCTAGGAAAGAGGGTATTGCCTTTGTGAGGAAACTCAACGCTGATGGATCCTACTGGACACCTGAGTAGTACCTCAAAACCTCATGGCTTGCTGCAAAAGGACCTCCTATAGATCCATCCACCTTATCTGGATTTATCTGTGAAACTTCATATTACTCTTATGAGTCACTTGACTCCAACTACAAATTCTTCAAAAATCAGAAAGATGAATTATTTGCTAGATTTGTTGGAACTAACTGCAGGAGTGGTTCTCCTATGAAGAAAATCTAGGTTCCCAAGAGCTACCTACAAAATCTTCAAGTGGATGTCCTCACGACACCACCCATGGAGAACAGGAACCCAGATCAAATTCCTCATATGGACCAAAGTCTTCACCTGGACCAAATTCCTCAAATGGTCAAAAATATCATTCTCGTGCTAATGCATTTTTTTGCAGGGAAAATCTAAGAGTTCTGAATATGTGCATTATTCCTCAAATCATTGTGTTCCTAATTCCTCGAAGAATTTCTCTGCTTATTCATATCAGTATTCTAACCCTTGCCCTGTGAAACGAAGCACACTTGCTTCAATGCCTCCGTACTCTTATGGTGCTCGCAGAATGATGAATTCTTTACCACCCCTTCAGATGTGGGTGGTGAAGAAATTGAATTAATATCTTATGCAGGGTCAGGTCTCCAGATGAACTTAAACATCTGATGAATTTGCTAGAGACCTGAGGAAATGCTTGAAAGGACGCAAGCTAACCTTGTAGAAATGAATTCTTCATTTCTCACGTCCTCACACTACTTGCTTACTATCTTGTGTGATGAAATTTTGTCTGGTGAAATTGATGTCATATTCTTCACTTTGAAGCATATGATTTCGTAAGTTGTACTAATTCATCTGCAGGATGATAGTCGAAAGCTACTGACTGGGTCCTCGAAAGAGGATGCACAAACCACATGACTGGTGACAAGAATCTATGGATGAATTTGCCACTTGCTCAATCTCATCTGAAGCATATCACCTACGCAGACAAAGGAAAAAGCATGGTATTGGGTCTAGGTAAGGTTGCAATCTCAAAGGACCGTAGCATGGATAAGGTGATGCTTGTCGAATCCCTGGGGTTCAACCTTATGTCTGTCTCAATGCTTTGTGATCTTGGTATGATTGTCGTATTTGGAAAATATCACTGTGTTGTCATTGTAGAATCTGACAATTCCAAAGTCTTCGAAGGCTTTAGGAGACGAGACTTGTATATTGTTGACTTCTCTACAGGTCCTCAGCATGCCACATGCCTACTAACAAAGTCCTTAGAAGGCTGGCTGTGGCATCAACGACTTAGACATGCTGGTATGAGGAACTTGCACACGCTCATGAAGAAAAAGCACGCCATTGGCATCAAATTCCTCAAGGACCACCTCTGTGGTGCATGTGAGTCTGGGAAGATGACCAGATCCAAGCATCCCTCGAAGACATCATGACCACGACTCGACCCTTTGAATTGCTTCACATGGATCTCTTTGGCCCCACTCATTACTCCACACTAACAAATTCTTCAAGTTTGTATGGCTTTGTCATTGTTGATGATTACTCTCATTACACTTGGGTACATATTATTCTGTACAAGAATGAAGTGCCGGATGTCTTCAGACGATTTGCTTCAAGGGCCTCCACCAACTTCGGCGTCAAGATCAAGCATATTAGGAGTGATAATGGGACTGAGTTCAAGAACACTAATCTTGATGAATATCTTGATGGACTTGGTATTACTCATGAGTTATCCGCCCATTATACTCCTCAACAGAATGGCATCGTGGAGTGCAAGAACAAGACTCTTGTTGAGATGGCTCGCACCATGCTTGATGAATACAAGACTCCTCGTCGCTTCTGGCCTGAAGCAATTGATACTGCATGCCACATGCCAACAGGGTATATCTTCACAAATTCTTCAAGAAGACTTCATATAAACTTATGACTGGCAAGAAACCCAATGTAAGTTATCTCAAAGACTTTGGTGCAAAATGCTGGATTAGAGATCCTCACCATAGTTCTAAATTTGCACTGAAAGCACATGAAGATTTTATGCTTGATTATGGAAAGGACTCGCACACCTACAGAGTCTTCAACACCTTCCATCACAAGGTTGTTGAAACCGTAGATGTGTGGTTCGATGAAACTGATGGCTCACGAATAGAGCACCTGCCTTCCGTGTTAGATGAACAGTCTCCTAAGGAATCCATCAAGCTGAAGGCTACTGAAGATGTCATACCCACTGAGGAAGTCATTCCAACGAATGAAGACATTCATGCTGATACACCTGAAGAAAATGATGCTGAAGAAAATCCTCAGCCACGTCAACCAGCTCATCCAAGAGTTGCAAATGAAGTGCAGATTGACAAAATCATCGATGACATCAATGCACCAGGTCCTCTCACTCGCTTAAGAGCTTCACATTTAACTAACTTTTTTGGGCACTTTGCCTTTTTGTCTATCATAGAGCCCACCAAAGTTGATGAAGCATTCAAGGAGCATGAGTGGATTCAAGCTATGCAAGAGGAACTGCATCAATACAAGCTCAACAATTTGTGGGAACTTGTCAAGCGGCCAGATCCTCGCAAGCATAACATCATAGGTACCAAGTGGATCTAATGAAACAAACAAGATGAAAATGGCCTTGTGATAAGGAATAAGGCTCGTCTTGTAGCTCAAGGCTACACATAGGTTGAGAGAATTGACTTTGATGAAACTTTTGCACCTATTGCTAGACATGAAGCTATTCGCATATTGCTTGCTTACGCTAACCATCATGATATCATCTTATATCAAATGGATGTGAAAAGTGCATTCCTCAATGGTAAGCTTGAGGAAAAAATATATGTTACTCAACCCCAGGTTTTAAAGACCCTAAGCATCCTAACAAAGTATTCACACTCAACAAGGCCCTCTATGGCCTTAAGCAAGCCCCTCGGGCATGGTACAACACTCTGAAAGAATTCCTCATGAAGAAAGGCTTCAAACCCGGTTCACTCAACCCAACCCTTTTCACAAAATCCAATGACAATGAACTGTTCATATGCCAAATATACGTAGACGATATTATCTTTGGTTGTACTGACAAACAATACAGTGATGAATTTGCCTATATGATGAGTGAAGAATATCAAATGTCTATGATGGGAGACAATGGCATCTTCATCTCACAAGAGAAATACCTCAAGGATGTGCTGAGGAAATTCGACATGCAAGATTGCAAAGGCGTCAAAACTCCAATGCCTTCAAAAGGCCACCTCTGCACTGACGAAAATGGTAAAGATTTCGATCAGAAGGTATATCGCTCCATGATTGGTTCATTATTGTATCTATGTGCATCTAGGCCTGATATTATACTAAGTGTTTTCATGTGTGCCCGATTCCAAGAAATACCGAAGGAGTCACACCATAAGGCTGTGAAACATATTCTTCGATACTTAGCTCACACACCAATGCTTGGATTATGGTATCCCAAGGGCTCAAATCTTCACCTCATCGGATACTCTGATGCTGACTATGCTGGAGACCGTGTGGATCGCAAGTCAACCTTAGGCACTTGTCATTTCCTTGGACGATCCTCAGTCTGTTGGTCCTTGAAGAAGCGGAAATGCGTCTCATTGTCTACTGCTGAAGCTGAGTACATTGCTGCTGGTTCATGTTGTGCTCAGTTGCTGTGGATGAAGCAAACCCTCAAGGACTGCGGCATCAAGTTGAAGAATGTGCCTCTCTACTACTACAACGAGAGTGCCATCAAGATTGCTTACAACCCAGTTCAGCATTCCAAGACCAAGCACATCCAGATTCATCATCACTTTCTTCGAGATCATGTACTCAAGGGCGACATCTACATCGACTGAAGAACAACTGGCCGATATCTTCACAAAGCCCTTGGATGAAAAGAGATTTTGCAAGTTGTGGTGTGAGCTAAATATCTTTGAATCTTCGAATGTTCATTGAAAAAGGACACACATCCTAACACTTATGCAAAATCAATGAAGAATAACTCTCTGAGTGTGAAGAAATAAATGAAGAATTTGATTCTTAGAACCCTACGATAATTGTACGCGGTGTTTGAAATCATCATTGTTATACGGTGGGTCACGCCACCAACCATTGTTGAAATTCTTCAAAGTTCGTTTTTTCCGTCTTTTGTAAATTCTTCAAATTTTCAAATTCCTCAAGTTTGCAAATTCCTCAACTTTTCAACTTCATGAACCTTTCAAATTCTTCAAACTATGAAACTCATGTTCTTCATTGATTATATACTTATATATTTGAGTTTTCAATGTCCTAAACATCATTCACTTATAGCTTATTCTTCAAGTTGATTTTAATCTAAGTGAATGTGATTGGACCCCTTTCCCCTCTATGCTAAACTCAACCCAGTCTATTCACAAATTCTTCATATGCCTTCTACTTTGAAACTCGTTCAAAGTCTTCACTGTGTCCTTGACGGCTGAAGAATTTGCAAACGGAAACTTTAAAATTTTCGGCGTTTCCCACTCAATCGGTTCCGACTTCCATGACTGGATAACCCACGATCCCCCACTATCGACACTACTAAGAACGTGGGTGACACCTGTCGCGTGGAGAGCAAGGGTCAGGGGCAATCTGGTCCAAAAACATTGGACGGATTGGTTTTCACCTCCACTATAAATACCCCCTCCCCTTTCAGTGTGCTCAGTTACTCCTCATCTCTACTCTCTCTCTCTCCAGAGCTCCAACCTAGCGTCGCCGCTAAAGTCATTGACGCTGGTGTGGAAGAGTTTCACTGCCTCGACCTTGTCGTCGCCGTACTCGCATCGGCCGCGAAAGTCTTCATCCCGCCGCCGTTGTAGTTGTCTTCCTCTGCCAAGCTAGGGCATGGGAGATCTGGACTGACGAACTTCCTCAATCTGATCTCATAGTACGTCGTGTTCTTCATCAGGTTAAATAAAATTTATTTTTACTGCCCTTATTTGATCTTCAAGATTTCCCAAATCTTCAAAAAGGTGTTTATTCTTCAAGAATCTCATTCTAAAGCTCCTTACATGTTCGTACACTTGATGACTTTCTCTAAGTTATGATTTTCTTCAAGATTCCTCAATTGTCTCAATCCTCAAAATTTGCACAACTCTAGAACCTAAGACAAAGAACACTTAGTGAAATTCCTCAAGACACCAATGGACAAATTCCTCATAACTATTTTTATTGAAAAATTTCTGAGAACGCATAGGACCTCTTCAAATTCCTCGCACCTATACTCTGTTCATAGGTACAACATGTCCGCTAATGAATCACTAGGTTCTCATCAACTTAACTCATTTGCAGCATTTCTTGAGGAACTGTGCACTTCTTCAGTGTCCTCAAGAGTTCAAAATCCTCATCTGAAGAAAATGAAGTGCACTTCTTCAGGTACAACATTTCCGCTAATGAATCACTAGGTTCTCATCAACTTAACTCATTTGCAGCATTTCTTGAGGAACTGTGCACTTCTTCAGAGTCCTCAAGAGTTCAAAATCCTCAGCTGAAGAAAATGGCTGATGGGAAGAAACCACAAAAAGGTGGAAAGAAGGCTGAATAGAATACTGCCTTTGAGATTCCTCGCCATCCGTATGCTGGCTACTATACACCTGATGAGTCCATACATGGCAAAGAGACAAAAGAACAGAGAAAGATCAGAATTCAGAGGATTGAACGGAGGTGGGTGAGGGAATGGAAGGAGTATCGCTATGTTACTCCGAAATACATGAAGAAATTCACTCTCAAACCCCCTTGCAATAGGGATCCTCCTGCTGATGATCAAGTGGTTGACCCATCAAGTGTTGCTCGCGGTGACGACTTTCCCATTGAGTGGAAAAAGCGTCAACTCAAACTTTAGAGAACTGCCGAAGCTGCAGTGAAGAAATTCAATGAAGATTTTGCGGCTGCTTCCTCTGCCGGAGCCTCTACAAGTGCTCCTAAGAAATCAATAATGAAGAAATCTGCTATGAAGACAAATTCTTCAACTTCAAAATCATCACAGCAAATTCCTCAAGCTCAAAGGCATCAGCCTTCAAAGGCCTTAGCCACTGGAATAGTTGCAGTCAGTCCTCAGCTGCAGCTGCAAAGTCCTCACCCCCTGTGCATCTGGCTTCATGTAAGAGGACTGAGGGATTCTCACGTGCTTCAAAGTCCTTAGCAAGTTCCTCAGCACAAGCTAAGTCTTCAACTAGTCCTATAGTGTTGAAGCTAAAGAAAACTGCTGGACGAGGTCAGAGACCATGTCCTCATACAAGCAAAGTTGTGGTAACTGTACCCTTAGGATCTGAGGATGATGATGAAGTTGATGATGAAGAATTGGAAGAAATCATCAGACAAAGTCAGCAAAAGGCTGCTATAGCCAAGGGCAGCTCTGCTCCGCTCATGCTAGATCCCTAGATGATCCTCGACTTCATTGATATTTGGCATGAGGATCCAAGCACCCCACTTCCCTCACTAAACCTGCCTCTTGGTGTGGACCATGTCCTCACTCACTTTATCGCTAAGGAAAAATGGAAACGAGATCAAGTCAGAGAGCTAAGAGGAACAGAGCTCGGAAAGAGAAGTTTTTGAGGAATAACGTGATGAATTTGACTCCAAATCAACTCATCACAATTCAGCTAAAGTTCGCTCCCTCACTGAGGAACAAGAAAGGTATGATGTTGAATGGAAGGGCACCAAGGTCAGATTTGTCAGAGCAGCTCAAGCTGCTGTTAAGGACCATAACACAAGGGTTGCAGCTCGATCGCAACCTCAAATTCCTCAGGCTGATGAAACTGCTTAGCCTGCTGATGAAAATGCTCCTGCGGCTAAAGAAGCTCAGCCTACTAATGAAAATGCTCCTACACCTGAAGAAACAGCCAGCACTGCTGAAGAAAGTCAGGCCGCTGATGAACATGCCAGGACAACATCCACTGTTGTGCCTGAAGAAACTGACAGGCCAGCTGAAGCTTTTGTTGTGCCTGAAGAAACTAAACCCACCAGGACGACTGCATTAGTCGTGCCTAAACAAGCAAAGGCTGCTAAGGAAAAGATTCTAAAGAGAAAAGCATCAGCGTGAGATTACTCAGCTGTGAATAAGTTGAAGACTTTGAAAAGTTCTTCAACTGGACCCATTGATGCTACTCCAATGTCCACTGCACGTGCCTATGAAATTATTCCTTTCGGGGTTGATTATGTCATCCCAGATGAAGAAGATGAAGATCATTTTGCTGCTTCGACAGAGCAGGTTGATGAAGAAATTGAAGTTGAAGAAAATGCTTCAACTCCTCAGGTATCATCGCCCCAGTCTCAGTTCACTTCTGAAGAGGCTGGAGTTGAAGAAATTGATGAGGATGTGGATATTGGCAATACAACTCCAACCATCAATGATGAATATTGGGAATCTACTCACCCAAATTCCCCAATGACCACACCTATGTCAGTAATTCATCGGTCCCCCGCCCAGACTGAAGAAATTCATGAAGAATCTACTAACTTGGCCAGCAAAGCCACTGAAGAAATTCTAGCTGCATCAGCTGACGACTTTGCTGCTCCAACTTCCACTGAGGAACCTGCACTTCGATTTCCTCAGACTGAAGAAGTTCCTCCCATGCCAAAAGAGATCAAGGGCCGCTTCAAGCCAAATCTTCTACCAAAACCCAGAATGTCATTCAAAGGCTCAACGCGCCCAAATTCCTCAAAAGCAATTTCTTCAATGAGCGCATGTTCTTCACTGGACCAAATCCGTATGACTCAGCAAGGGCCAGACGAAGCAGATTCTGGACTGCCACTCAGATGAACTACTATGCATCAGTCTTGCTCAAAAATAAGAAATTCTTCAAGCACCATCAAATTCCTCATGCTGATATGGAAACACTTCCATCATTCATGCCGGTGCTCCAAGTTCTTCACGATGCAGGCATTCTTCCCTTGTGTGTAGACATCTACGACTAGAATGAAGAACTCATTCTTCAATTTTATGCTACTCTGCACATCAGTGGAAATTCCTCAGACATCAACTCCTGGGTTTTGGACTGGATGACAGGATCAACTCATTTCACTGCTCAAGCTTCTGCATTACTTTAGACTGTCCCAGTTCCAATTCCTTCAGATGAAGCTCGTCATTTGTTTGATGAACCTGCTCTTCCAAATCAACTGATGCAAGCGCTAATGAAGCCTTTGGCACCTGGAAAGCCTCAACGGAAAATCTTCTTAGTGAAGGATTTGTTGTATGTGCCAAGGACAGTCTACCGCATTCTCACGAACACTCTATGTCCTTAGAAGGGCCACGATTCTAAAGAATATGAAGTGGAGGGAGTCATGAAGAATATGTTGTTCAACATCATTCATGGGATTCCCATCAACTTTCACGATTTCTTCATGAGGACATTGGCTAGTGCTGCGTTAGCTCCATTTGAACAGAAGCCTTATGCACCTTGGATCATGAAATTCATCACAGCAAAGTCCTCGGTTCCCTGCAAGGCTGATTTCCAGAATCACTTTGGCTTTCTGCCTCCAATCAAACTCATCAAGAGCACAACTGACTCGGTGGAAGGAAAAGGCAAGGCGGTCAGTGATGAAGGCACTCGTCCATTGGATGGACAGTTTCACAAAGCTGCTTCCTTCTCCACCAATCATGACACTTCAACTCAGGACTCAGAAGCAAAAGCCTCGGCTCAAAAACCTCAAGAGTCTGCCCCTCGTGTGATGACTGATCGTGAGCTTCTAATAAATCTTCACCAGAAGGTCGATCGCAATCACAAGTGGGTGAAGCGTCAACTTGGTTACATTGTGCAAAACATGATTGTGATGCAGAACTCTGTGAAGAGGAATCACTATTATGCGCATGAAAACCTCAATCGCACTTGGGCCATATTGTCTCACCTCAAGACTCCTAAAGAACTGAATGAGCTGGATCATGAGGAAAATCCTGACTGAGCTCGTCACCCAAACAAAAGATTCAAGAAACTCCAAGTTCCTTTGATGGTCACAAGTTCATATTCTTCATCACGTGACACAGATGAAGATGAAGACATTGACGACACTATGGCAGGCCCTGCATTGACAAACGACCCCGACAACGCTGGCGCTCCTTCCTCACAAACACGATGAAATTCTTCAAAGGGGCGTTAGTCCTCACTTTTTTGTCCCTTTTGGTCTTCGATGACAAAGGGGGAGAAATTTTGAGTTATTCGTCAAGCGGGTCTCTTTATATATGGACTATTTTTGTTTAAGTTACAACTCTCGCACTTTTGAAGCTTTTGTTGATTGAGTTGTAAACTTAAGTCCAATGGTGGTCTGACACTTTTGAACTGCTTTCCGCATGCTTATTTCCTCAAGAACCTTAATGCATGCATGCTGAATTTCGTCAGACACCATTTTGATCATGCATTTCAAATTCTTCATATCATATGTTTAAATGTGTGTATGAATTACAAGATATAGGGGGGGTTCTCCATGTTTTAACCTCCCATGTGCATTCGCAGTCCAAAGAAAATTCCTCAAATACACACATCTTCAGGGGGAGTTCTTCTATATCTTGTAATCAAATTCCTCAAACTAAGTACTTTCACTTCATATGTTTATCCCCGTTGAAAAGTTAACCTATTTGTCATCAATCACCAAAAAGGGGGAGATTGTTAGTGCATCTAGTGCCCCTTAGTGATTTTGGTGTATTGAAGACTTATAGGTTAAGGAACTAATGTGTTTGTGAGTGCACACAGGCTCTATAAGTCAATGAGGAGTTTGATATATCCGGAAATTATCGACCCCTAAAAATATATGTCTTCAACTGAAGACTTTGGTGAAGACTTCGTGAAGACTTTGCTAAAGACTTTGATAATTCCCTGAAGACTTTGAACATGAATAAGTTGGTGTGACCTTGAAGATATGAACGAGGACTATGAAGCATGAAGACTTTGTTTTCATTGTTTCATTTCCTTTCTTTGAGTCATAGGAAACACCGTACTATTAAAGGGGGCCAAGGTAATACTAAGGAAAATTTCCAACTGATGCTCAACTCCAAAATCCTCAACCTATACAATCCTTCGAGTGAAGCCTTCGGAAATTTCTTATGGTTCAGTCAAGTTCTTCAGTGACATAGACGAAGTTCTTCTGGTCTCTGAGGAAATTGATCTAACTGGGGAGTTAGGATTTCGCTAGTACGAATTGCCTACAAGTGAGGAACATGATAAGCTTGAGGACTTTCATAGTTCGAAATTCTGACAGTTGTTGTGCTTACCGCCAGCTGTCCCCAATCATAATATCCACATAACGGTCATATCATTGGGGGCATTTATGTCTTATCATGTCAGGTTCCACCTTGGCCACCCACAACCACTAGTTGGTTAGCTGCTCCGAGAGAGAACTGACACTTGTCATTTGAGAGCAACCCATCCTCCGAGGACTTTGAGAGAAAATCATCAGTGAGGAAAAACTCACAACCAAACCACCAAAACCAAAGTGATTGAGCATCACTAAAGAAATTCCTATGTGGAACCGACGCTTGTTACCTTTGAGGACTGTGCATCCTCCAGACGGTTAGGCATCACGGTCTACTGTATCCTGCAGTCAATTGGGGATCACGAAGTGACCTTGGTCTAGAGCATCCAACAGTAAATTGTGGATTGTCGGGTGCCCAGTTTCTGAGGGTTTTGCAAGTCTACCTTGAAGACTTACCACGAGTGTTGGGCGAGGACTGTATGACCTTAGCTCAAGGAGAATACAGTAAGGACTGTGTGTCCTGGGACTGTGTGTCCTCTGGTTTAAATAACAGGCCGCTCCAAACCAGACGTACGATTGTCACAGCAGTTGGAACTAGGTCATCAAACCATTGTCTTCATCGAGCTACCTATTTCTATTTCCTCAACCCCTCTATTCCTCATAAACTTGTTGATGAAATTGATTGTTACTGTTTGAAGAATTTGACTAAAGACTTTCACAATTTCCTAACCTCAAATTCTTCAAGTTACCTTGTTCATCACTACTTATCCTGAGTCACGCTGCTTACTATTTGTGCATGTTTCATTTCATCATGATGACTTTGTTGTTTCTATGTTCCTCATGCACTTGAGTACTTATTCTGATGCTAGTTATTCATCACATTTCAAATTCCTCAAAGTTGAAATTCCTCAAGTTATTAATTTGTAAAAATCTCCTATTCAACCCCCTCTAGTCGATATAACGCACTTTCACAAATCAACAATTTTGGACTGACACCTTTTTCATACTACTACATCAATGTCATTAACCCACAACTTCTCTATATGTGCTACACGATGGTTTTTATTATCATTCATTGAATTCCTAATATTCTTGGACTAGTCTTATGAGCCATGCAAATTACCATCACTATTAATTCATCTATCAAACAAATATAAGTGAAGCACGAGTGAAAATTATTTCTATAAAATTTACACGCCATCGTGCTCAAAAAGATATAAGTGAAGTACTAGAGCAACTACCTAGCTCAAAATATATAAGTGAAGCACATAGAGTATTCTAGCAAATTATTATGAAGATGTGTCTCTCTCAAATAGGTGTGTTCAGCAAATGATGATTGTGAAAAAACTTAAATTAAACGCAAGAAAAAGCAAACAATGCTCCAATCAAAACACATATCATGTGATGATTAAAAATATATCTCCAAGTGACATACCGATGGATTGAGACGAAAGAGGGGATGAGACGAAAGAGGGGATGCCTTCCGGGGCATCCAAAATCTTAGATGCTTGAGTCCCCTTAGAATTATACCTGCGGTGACCTGGTCATCCCCAAGCTTAGGCTCTACCTACTCCTTATTCCATAGTCCATCGTGATCACACCCAAAACATGAAAACTACAATCACATAAAACTCAACAAAACTTCGTGAGATCTGTTTGTATAATAAACATACTACATACTTGAGGTACTATGATAAATTTATTCAAATTCATTTTTGAATAATAGGTATTGTATAATAACTTCCCCATGGTTTACAACCCCCGATATATTCCATGGTATAATCAAAACAAGCAAACTATGCAAGCAAAACAGAATAGTCTATAGCTATCTGTAAAGATCACATACTTATGTAACTCTAAACAATCTGAAAAATAGGAAATCGTAAAATATTTGTATGACAATAATGTGTGAAAATTTCAGATCATTATCACGCTCCAGTAAAAAATGAAAATTCTTGCACTGGAGTGAAAGTTTATGTTATGTTTTAGCATCGATTGTACTCATCTTTTGGGTCATCCCAAATGATTTACTTGGTGCAAACACTAATTGAAACATAAAAACACAATCATTACAAAGGAAACAATCATGTCATTGCTACCTCTTGAGCATGCGTTGGTTTTCCCTTGAAGGGGAAAGGGTGATGCAGCGAAGTACATAAGTATTTCCCTTAGTTGTTGAGAACCAAGGTATCAATCTAGTAGGGGGAACAAGCAAAGTCACCAATGGATGCACCTACACAAACAATAAACTCTTACACCCAACGCTATAAAGGGGTTGTCAATCCCTTCACGATTATTTGCAAGCATTAGAACTTATAGAGATAGATGTAAAAGATTGCGGAAAGTAAAAGGTAAATAAATTATAGCTAGGTATTTTTGGTATTTTTTGTATATAGATCTGAAAATATATTATGGAAAATAGACCCGGGGGCCATAGGTTTCACTAGAGGCTTCTCTCTTGAAGGAAAGTATCATGGTGGGTGAACAAATTACTGTCGAGCAATTGATAGAAAAGAGAATAATCATGAAGATAATCAAGGCAATGATTATTCATATAGGCATCACGTCCGTGTCAAGTAGACCAAAACGATTCTGCATCTACTACTATTACTCCACACATCGACACACTCCTGCCTGCATCTAGAGTATTAATTTCATGAAGAACAGAGTAATGCATTACGTAAGATGATATGATGTAGAGGCATAAACTCAAGCAATATGATGAAAACCCCATCTTTTTACCCTTGATGTCAACAATACAATACGTGCCTCGCTACCCCTACTTTGTCACTTGGTGAGGACACCGCAAGATTGAACCTAAACTAAGCACTTCTCCCATTGCAAGAATTACCAATCTAGTTGGCCAAACCAAACCAATAACTCAAATATATGAAATCATGCATATAATAATTCAAAAATGACTCAAATAATATTCATGGATAACCTAAACATAAACCTACAATTCATTGGATCTCGACAGACACACTGGAAAAGAGTATTACATTGGATAGATCTCCTGAAGATCATGAAGAACATGGTATTGAAGCACAAAGAGAGAGAAGAAGCCATCTAGCTACTAGCTATGGACCCGTAGGTCTGTGGTGGACTACTCACGCATCAATGGAGGGGTAATGGAGTTGATGTAGATGCCCTCCGTGATCGGATCCCCCTCCGGTAGATTACTAGAAAAGGCTCCAAGATTGGATCTCTCGGGAACGGAGGCTTCTGGCGGTGGAAAAGTATTTGTGTGGATCTTTTTGTCATTGGGGGAATATTTGGGTATTTATAGGAGGAATATTAGGGCTAGGAGATCTACCAGGAGGTGGCAAGCCTGCCAGGCACGGCCAGGGGGGGTGGTCGGGCCTCCCTGGCATCGGACCTCCTGGCAGATGCCCTAGCGTGTAGTCCAAGTCTAATAGATCTCTTTCCTTCCAGAAAAAATTATTCCGAATATTTTATTATGTTTGGACTCCGTTTAATATTTCATATCTGTAATACTCAAAAACAAGGAAAAAACATAAACGGACACTTGTTGTTGATTAATAAGTTAGTCCCAAAAATAATATAAAATAGCATATTAATGCATATAAAACATCCCAAACAGATAATATAATAACATGACATCATCAAAAATTATAGATACGTTAGAGACGTATCAGCATCCCCAAGTTTAATTCCTGCTCCTCCTCGAGTATGTAAATGATAAAAACGGAATTTTTGATGTGGAATGCTACCTAACATATTTATCCATGTAATATTGTTTATTGTGGCATGAGTATTCAGATCCGGAAGATTCAAAACAAAAGTTTAATATTGACATAAAAACAATAATACTTCAAGCATACTAACAAGGCAATCATGTCCTTTTTAAATAACATGACCTAAGAAAGTTATCCGTACAAAACCATATGGTCTAGCTATGCTCCATCTTCCCCACACAAAGTTTTAAAATCATGAACAACCCTGATGAAAAGTCAAGCAATTATTTCACACTTTTTATGTTCTCAAACCTTTTCAACTCTTGCACAATAAATGAGCGTGAGCCATCGATATAGCACTATAGGTGGAATAGAAATATGGTGGAGGTTGGGAGGAAAAAGGGAGAAGATAGTCTCACATCAACTAGGCGTATCAACGAGCTATGGAGATGCCCATCAATAGATATCAATGTGAGTGAGTAGGGATTGCCATGCAATGGGTGCACTAGATCTATAAGTGTATGAGATCAAAAAGAAACTAAGTGGGTGTGCACCACAAAAAAATCCACTAGTTATGTGAAAGTGACAAAATAGGAGACTCTGTATCATGAAGACCAAGGTGCTACTTTGAAGCACAAGTGTGGACAAACATAGCAGCATTGTCCGTTCTCTCTTTTTTTCATTTTTTTGGGTGGGCATCTAAGGCCTCTCTTTTTTTATTTGGGCTTCGCTGGCCACTTTTATTTTTGATAAAGTCCGGAATCGCATCCCAACTTGTGAGGGAATCATAGATTCCATCATCCTTTTATCTCACGGGACGATGCTCTAATAATGATGATCATCACACTTTTATTTACTTACAACTCAAAAATTACAACTCTAAACCTAGAACAAAATATGACTCTATAAGAAAAGGCAATATGAAAATGATGGCGCGTGTCATAACAAATGGAGCGGTGGAAGTTGCATGGAAATATATCTCGGGATGGCTATGGAAATGCCATAATAGGTAGGTATGGTGGCTGTTTTGGGGCAGGGAATATGGTGGCTATTTTGAGGAACGTGGGTTTAATGCACCGACGAAAGTTGCACGGTACTAGAGAGGCTAGCAAAGGTGGAAGGGTGAGAGTGCGTATAATCCACGGACTCACATTAGTCATAATGAACTCACATACTTATTGAAAAAGTCTATTATTTGTCAAAGCAAAGTATTAGACGCATGGTGCTAGTGGAGAGGTTGGTAGGAGTTAACCATCGCGCGCTCCCAACCCTCACACAAAGGATGATAATCAATAAACAAATCGTGCTCCGACTTTGTTACATAATGGTTCACCATATGTGCATGCTATGGGAATCAAAAACTTCAACACAAGTATTTCTACCATTCCACAATTACTCACTAGCATGACTCTAATATCACCATCTTTATATCTCAAAACTATCTACAAGGAATCAAACTTCTCATAGTATTCAATGCACTTTATATGAATGTTTTTATTATGTCCCTCTTGGATGCCTACTATATTAGGACTAAATTCTTAACCTAACCAATTACCATGCTGTTTAATGTCTCTCAAAATAATATAAGTGAGGTACAAGAGTTTAATAATTTCTATAAAACCAAACACCGTCGTGCTCTAAAAAGGTATAAGTCAAGCACTAGAGAAAAATTGTCGATCTCAAAAGATATAAGTGAAGCACATAGAGTATTCTAATAAATTCACGATCCAGCGTGTGTCTCTAAAAATATGTGTTCATAAAGTATGATTGTGGAAAACTAAAAAGCATAGACTCATATCATACAAGACACTCCAAGCATAACACATATCATGCGGCGAATAAAAATATAGCCTAAAGTAAATTACCGATGGATTGAAGACGAAAGAGGGGATGCCTTTCGGGGCATCCCAAAGCTTAGGATCTTTGGCATCCTTGAATATGACTTGGGGTTCCTTGGTCATCCCCAATCTTAGGCTGTTGCAACTCCTTATTCCATGGTCCATCAAATCTTTACACAAAACTTGAAAACTTCAGAACACAAAACTCAGCAGAAAACTCGTGAGATCCGTTAGTATAAGAAAATAAATAACCACTTTAGGTGCTGTTGTGAACTAATTTTTTATTTATATTGGTATTATACATACTTTATTCTAACTTCCCCATGGTTCATACCCCCCGATACAACCCATAGATACATCAAAATAGGTAAACGACACAAAGAAAACAGAATCTGTCAAAAACATAATAGTTTGTAGAAATCTAAAAACTTAGTATACTTATGTAACTCAAAAAATTATGAAAAATTAGTAAAAACCTTTTTAATTTTTATATAAATCTTTTTTAAAAATTTCAGACTCATTCGGCGCTCTGAAAAAATTATAAATTCCTGGACGAAGCGCAAAAGTTTCTGCTTTTTAGCAAGATCAAATCAACAACCACCATAGACCATCCCAAAGGTCTTACTTGGCTCAAAAACTAATTAAAACACCAAAACACAATTACTAAAAAAGTAATAATGTGGTAAACACTCAAAAACATAAGCAAAAAATAGAACATAAAAATGAAATTGGGTTGTCTCCCAACAAGCGCTATTGTTTAACGCCCCATGCTAGGCAAAACGCAAAAGAGCTAGGCATTGTCATCTTTGGTATGCAATGCAAAAGTCCCTCTCAAATAGATTCATCAGTCAATATTATTTTATTTCTACGAATGCGTTCCATGCCATTCCTTAATGGAAATTGGAATCTAATGTTTCCTTCTTTCATATCAATAATTGCACCAATCGTTCTAAGGAAAGGTCTACCAAGAATAATAGGACATATGGGATTGCAATCTATATCAAGAACAATGAAATCTACGGTCATAGAATTCCTATTTGCAAAACTAAGAACATCATTAATTCTTCCCATAGGCTTCTTAACAGTGGAATCTGCAAGGTGCAAATTCAAAGAGCAATCATCAAGATCATGGTAACCTAGCACATCACATAAAGTTTTAGGAATCGTTGAAACACTAGCACCCAAATCACACAAAGCATGGCACTCATAATATTTAATTTGAATTTTAATAGTAGGTTCCCACTCATCATGAAACTTTCTTGGGATATAAACTTCCAACTCAAGTTTTCCTTCAAAAGATTTCATCATAACATCAACGATATGTTTAGTAAAAGCCTTATTTCGATTATAAGCATGCGGAGAATTCATAATGGATTGCAACAAGGAAATACGATCAATCAAAGAGCATCTATCATAACTAAAGTCCTTGAAATCCAAAAAAGCGGGTTCATTTCTATTTAAAGTTTTGACCTCTTTTATCCAACTTTTACCAAGTTTAGCATTAAGATGTATAAACTCCCAATCATTCGGGTGAATTTTAACTAAAGTTGACTTATCTCCATCCCCATCTTTATCAAGATTTGTATTGGGAAACAAAGATTCAATAGGAGTCACATCAATCACTTTAAGATCTTCATCATTATTACCACGAGAATACACGTTTTCAAGCCATTCATGCTTAGCACGTATTCTAGCGGTTCTTTCCTTACTTTCATCAATATAAATTCTCATAGCTTTTAAAGACTCATTCATATAATGCTTGGGTCGAGTAGATCTAATGTTCAAAGAAGCAATCTCAAGATAAATTCTATCAACTTGTCACGCCCAAGATGCGATCCTATCCTTATTTTGACATGAAGGCCTCGATAGGGATAGAAGCGCATATCGTCGTGTTGCAAGAATGGATATCATTACAAGTACGTTTATAGAAGAGATGAGAATATGTAATTGGCTTACACCCTCGACAAGCTACAACAAGATCACATCAATACAATAACATATTCAAACATCATCCGGAAGAGCAGGGTCCGACTACGGACGAAATCAAACGATAAAATGACATCCATCCTTGCTATCAAAGGTTTCCGCCTGCAACCCATCCTAGATCGATGGTGAAGAAGAAGAAGAAGAACTCCAAATCAAAACAAGCGCTCTCACGGAAAATCATTGCATTACCTGTACCTGCAACTGTTGTTGTAGTAATCTGTGAGCCACAGGGACTCAGCAATCTCATTTCCACGGGTATCAAGACTATTAAAGCTTAATGGGTGAGGTATGGTTAAGTGGTGAGGCTGCAGCAAGCGACTAAGCATTTGTTTAAGTGGCTAACTTACGAATACAAAAATTAAAGTATGACGGTCTACGAATAACGGATGTGAACTAGTAGTGATCACTAAGTGATCCTGAACACCTACTTACGTCAAACATAACCCCATCATGTTCTCTCTCGGATAAGGACTCATGAGAAGAGACAGTCATGGTTACATATATAGTTGGTGTATTTTATTAGAGTTTACTTCAAGTTTGCTATGACTGGGTGTTAAACAAAATATCCAAGTTTTCCACATAACCTTAGGCACAGCTTTCCGAAGATCTAACCCTGCAGGGGTGCTCCAACTCATCCATCACAAATCAACCACACGCCGCGGGAATAACCTTGACCACGGATCTCGTGATCTTCATAGGCAATTCCACAGGAAGACCACACCTCGAGATAGCCCGAAGTAAAACGGAATTCCTCACGCAAGACGTTCGACAAAGCTAAAACAAATCCAGAAAGGCCGCCCGACGTGTCGACGATCCTGATAGGAGCCGTGTATCACGTTCTCAGGACACGATAGATTGTCCAAACTTCCGATAGGCCAATCGTAGAGTTGCCCCTGGTAGCCACCGGCGGTTGACAGGTTGGACCAACACTCATGAGGAGCACTGGCCCGGGGGTTGATTAAAGATTCGTGGGTGCCGGCGGGTCCCTATGCAATTTATTAGTTATTAGGCAAATGTAGTACCGATGTTGGGCCTTGCTAGACAAGCTTTATCCTAAAACGAAAATCAAGAGGGCCCCCATAACAACCCTGCACATGTTAGGAGCGCTCAATTATTGAACATAACACCGGTTCACAAGTATCTACGGCGGCAAGAGTGGAACAAAACACCGAGTAAAAGGCCAAGCCTTCCACCCTTCACCAAGTGTATGTGTATATTAAATTAAATAGAAACAATATTGTGAAAATAAAAGAATTTCCATGTTGTCACATGGAAGCAATTGCACATGCAGCTAGAAACGCTATGAGAAGGGCTGAGCAAGCGGTAACATAGCCAAACAAAGGTTTGCTAGGAAGGTGGAGGGTTAGAGGCTTATCATGGCAATGTTGGGAGGCTTGTCAAACAAGTGGTAGGTAGCGTGACATAACGATAAAAGTGGGAGAACTAGCATGGCAATGATAGTAGTGATATCCAAGGAAAGGTGTCATCTTGCCTGAGATCCCGCTCAGAAGAAGAACGAGTCCATGAAGAAGACGAGCCAACATAGTCGAACGAATCCTCACACCCCGAATGCTTTCGGAACTCTATCGAGAAGGAACAATCCAAAAAACAACATTCAACACACGGTCAGACCACAAAATATGCATACCATTAACAAATATGATGCATGTCCGGTCTAATTATGCAAGGCATGGCAAATCACATCAAACAACTACTACACATTAAAGTGAAGCTCAATATGCAATGAGTTGCATATTGACGAAACTCCACGATCGATTATTTAGTTCACTCTCGTTTAGATACACGACAATTTTAAATATTGTTAAACATGGCAAGAGGCGAAGCATAAGTAAACTACCTACTTAGGCATCTTAAATGACGTCGGAAACAACTTGTAGCATTTTCGAAATGACCCCATATGTTAATTTCGAAATTGGTCCAGATCTGAACTAACCATATTATATATCTTTTATACAGCAAAATAAATCATACCACATGATTCTACGCGTTATTCTAGTCAATTTACATATATGGAACATCTCAAACGGAGCCACGGTCTAAAAGATATGGCAATCACAAGATTATATGCCATGAATGCAAAATGCATGAAAATGACAATCACAAAGTTCCAGATCATGGATGCAACAATATATTATGATACAACATGAAATTCTAAGAAAATTTAATGTATAACATGTCCAAAACGGAGCTATGGTTCAATCACAACAAGCAACACAAGTTTCATATGAAATCTGCCCAAAATAGCAACTTAACATTTTGCACACATGAAAACAACAAGCTAAAAGATTCTGAGATGCACAAGCTAAGGATGGGGCAGTATAATATAACACACACTTCATTTCATCTTCACATATTATACTCAAAAGAGGCATGGATCACATGGTTGGAAGCTCACAACATGGCTAGTTGAAAACAGTTTCAGAGTTAGTGAAAATAGCAATTTATGACAGTGCAGTTTTTATCACGAAGGCATATATTGACAGGAGTAAAACTATATGCTATAGTGCATATTATGGAATGAAAATTAATAGCATTGTAGTAGACATTATAAGTTACAAATAACTCCACCACACGAACCATAAAGGAGTTCTAGATCACTAGCAAAACACATGGCAAGATAGCAACAAAATATTACAGATTCCATACTTAGAAATATTTAAGCATCTCAAAACAGCACATTTTTATAGCATGTGGGCAACAAGAAAATAAGACCTAAACATGCATTATCATGTCAAATAAAATGACCAGGGGCTAGTGCACATGTCAAAGGGCAAATCTCATGTTCAAAATTATTTCATATCATGCATGAATTAAATCGCACGAAAAATAACAAAAGGGCATCACAGCAAATTAACATGTGCACAAATTTACTCAAATGACAAAACTAATCGCACAGATAATTTCTATGGATTTTTCTACCCCAAAACCATATATATTATGTGGATTTTCGTATTAACAAAATGACACAACAATTATGCGAGATTAGGACCTAAACCGTTTTCACAAGTTATTTATGCAATAAAATGCAAACATCACATTACATATTTTTATCATGCATGAAAATGCGATACTGTCATTATACACATTTTACATATAGAGTTGCAATAATTCGTATGCATGATTAAATATATATGCACAATACAAAATATGACATATATGCAAAATAACAGAAAATGACATGTTAAACATTTTTATCTTTTTGCAAAAATGGGATATAAATATTCTACACGAAATTGTACACATTTTTCATATATAAAGTAGATATGATGCACGGTTAATTAATTATACCCATTTTAAAACCATGCAATTCCCTGCACTTAGAAAAAAACGCTAAAGGCCAAACTGTGAGTGCATGATACTAAATTATGCCCAGGGTGAGGGGTAAGGCTTTCAAGGGCTCACCATTGCGGGCTTGCCCAGGTCGGTGAGGCATGCATGGGCCTGCTCAGGGTCGCGATTGGCTCGCCTTGGAGCTCCTGGCGGCTGGGCCTTGGAGCGAGGCATCTGGGCTGGCGCCTGGCTGCGGCCCATGTGCAGGCGAGCGCTCATCGGGTGGCCCTGTTGGCGGTCAACGACGCTCTTCGCTTGCTCGAACTGGAGCAGGGTGCGACCGGAGCCATGGAGGGAGCAGCGACGGCTTGCGAGGAGTCCTCCGACGCGGATCCAAGGGCGGGGAGGCCGGATCCCACGAGGGTTCTTGCGGAGGCGCTGGGTTGGGGCGGTGACGAGGAGCTTGAGGCCATGGCGGGGCTTGGCAAAGGCGGACAAGGTGGAGGCTAGCGACGCAGTGGAGCCAGGAGAAGGCCGGCGATGTGGCTGCTCCGGCAGGTCTCCGGCGAGCTATCGATGGCCGGGCGGGCGCGGGGTCGTGGGGACGAGGCTCAGGCAGGCCACGGGCATGGCGGGGTCTGGCGCTGGTTATGAGCTACAGGCATCGACCGCCATGGAAGGCTCGGGAGCGAGCTCGGATTAGATCTCGGCATCTGGCGGCACGGACATTGTCTGGGTTGCTCGCGGACATTGTCCGGTGGGGCTAGAGGACAAAATCGGGGCCTCTAATTGTGGATGTGAGGGCTAAAATGCAGGGGGAGGAGTGGATTTCGGGATTGGAGGGATGAGGGGCTAGAAGGTGGGGGTTTTGAGGGGGTGGCTGCAATTTTACATGGGGAAAACCCTATAGGGTGAGGGGACTCTCTTCATGGGGTGGTTATATAGGGAATGACACTAGGGGGGTTGGACCTCGTCCGTCCGATCGCGATCCAATGACCACAAATGGAGGGGCAAGCTAGGTTGGGCTAGTGGTCTGTGGAGAGGTGGTTGGGCCAAGAAGAGAGGGAGGTTTGTGGCCCGGCAACGAATTTTTGTAAACCGAAATTGTTTGACAAACAAACCGATGACGGTGCCGCTACGGTCGACCATTCGGGTATCAAACGGACTCTGATTGCGACGAAATTTGGCAGGCGATACACCTACAATATAATAAGACCGCACGCCAACTTTCGACCCAATCCGAGAATATTTTACACGCACCTTTAAAACCAATATTTATCGATGCCTCGGGCGCATGCATGTGTGATTGGTCTCGAAACGGTCGATGACACGAACAGAGCGAACCGGCAGCTACTAACGGATGCAAGTTTTCAAAAACGAGTGAAGATGCTATGCTGATTATGCGAATGACGCAATGATGAATGCAACAACCAAATGAACCACGACGACAATGGAATAAAAGGGGAATCTTCTGGAGCGTCGGTCCCGAGCTGTTACACAATGTTCCTAGCCAAATCATCAATCTTGAGTAATTTTTCTTCAATCGTAGCATTGAAAACCTTTTGAGCCAATAAATTATTTAACAATATTCTCAAGATCAGAGGGCATCTTATTATAATTTCCATAAGAATTGTTGTAGGAATTACAATAATTATTAGAGGAATTACTAGGAAAATTACCTCCATACGCCCGAGGCATTATTATTTACAAACGCCCGAGGAAAATTACCTCCATATGCCCGAGGAAAATTACATCCATACGCCCAAGGCATTATTATTCCTACCAACAAAATTCACATTCAAAGATTCATTATTATTTACAATCAAAGAAGACAGAGGCATATCATTAGGATTAATAGTAGCATTCTTACTAGCAAACAATTTCATCAATTCATCCATCTTTTCACTCAAAGTATTTATTTCCTCAATAGCATGCACTATTTTACAAGTAGGAGATCTTTCGGTATGCCACTGAGAGTAATTTGCCATAATATTATCTAGGAGTTTAGTAGCTTCTCCTGATGTGATTTCCATAAAAGTACCACCCGTGGCGGAATCTAAAAGATTCCTAGATGGAAAATTTAATCTCGCATAAAAAATAGTATAATCATCCATAAACTCAAACCATGTGCGGGACAATTTCTAATCATTAATTTCATCCCCTCCCAAGATTCTGCAACATGCTCATGATCAAGTTTCTTAAAATTCACTATATCGTTCCTAAGGGAGATGATCTTAGCGGGCGGAAAGTACTTGGAAATAAAAGCATCTTTACACTTATTCCATGAATCAATACTATTTTTTAGGCAAAGATGAAAACCAAGTTTTAGCACGATCTCGTAGTGAGAACAGAAATAGCTTTAATTTAACAATATCATTATCCACATCTTTCTTATTTTGCATATCACACAACTCAATGAAAGTATTTAGATGGGATGCGGCATCTTCACTAGGAAGGCCAGAAAATTGTTCTTTCATAACAAGATTAAGCAAGGCAGAATTGATTTCATAAGATTCTGCACTAGTGGCGGGAGCAATCAGAGTACTAATAAATCATTATTATTAGTATCATAAAAGTCACACAACTTGGTATTCTCAGACATTGTGACAAAGCAAGCAATCAAGCACACAAGCAATCAAGAGTTAAACGAAATGTCAAACGGAAGAAGGGCGAATAACATAGCAAATCTTTTTGGTATTTTCTGAAAATTGTTTTAGAAGTGGGGGAGAGGAAAATGAGAGGCAAATGGAAAATAATGTAAATGCAAGAGATGAGTTTGTGATGGGTACTTGGTAGGCTTGATGTGTATCTTCCCCGACAACGGTGCTAGAAATTGGCAAGTTGACGGGAAAGTTCTTGTCTTGACTTGCTATGTATCCTCCCTGGCAACGGCGCCAGAAATCCTTCTTGCTACCTCTTGAGCATGCGTTGGATTTCCCTTGATGAGGAAAGGGTGGTGCAGCGAAGTAGATAAGTATTTCCCTCAGTTGTTGAGAACCAAGGTATCAATCCTAGGAGTAACAAGCAAGTCACCAATGGATGCACCTACACAAACAATCAAACACTTGCACCCAACGATATAAAGGGGTCGTCAATCCCTTCATGATTATTTGCAAGGATTAGATCTGATAGAGATAGATGTAAAAGATTGCGGAAAGTAAAAGGTAAATAAATTGCAGTAAGGTATTTTTGGTTTATAAATCTGAAAATACATTGTGGAAACTAGACCCGGGGGACATAGGTTTCACTAGAGGCTTTTGTCCAATTTCGGGCTCCGCAAAACCCTTAAGGTTCGAACACAGGGGCGTGTGCAAAGATCCCCTGCAGCCTTGCCTGACCTAGCTCGCTACTCGATGAACACAACAAGGAACTCGCACGATGACGAGGGAGAAGGTGAACGTGACAGTTTACCCAGGTTTGGGCCGCTGCGAAACGTAATACCCTACTCCTTCTTGGGTGGATTGTCTCTCGAGGGGTGAGGTGGATGAACTAGTATAGTGTTTCGGGGCCTCCTGAGGGCTCTCGGTGGTGTTCGAGGCTCCTTGTGGTTTGGTCAGTGGTGGAGTTTGTCGATAGGGTTCGGATCCGATTCACCTCTATGGTGCAACCTATGCTCTATATATAGCGGTGGCCCGGGTCCTCTTCCCTTATCACAATGGCGGGAAGGGATCCCACAATGGCCAATTTCGAAGGGGGGCAGGGGTTGGTGCTCGCCCTTCCTAAAGGCGGTCTTCGCCTGCAAAGTAGTTCTTGATAGTGCAGGGATGGGCTCAGCGATGATATCCGCCCTGCAGGGCGGATGGTTGTGGTCTTCTTGCACCGGAATGGAAACCTTTGGGGGTGCTTTGGGAACCCGTGCATGTCCTTGCTCCCTTTGCACCAAAGGGGAAACTACGTCGCCTAGCGCCCTGGTCCTTGCCTGTCCTTCCTTGCATCATCTTTGACTCCTGAGGCCGGGCCTTGCATACATATCTCCGCCGCTCCGGAGGGGTCCTGAGGAGGCCCATCATTCGCGGGTCTTGTCATTGTTCCTCCTCGCGAGGCTAGGGCCCTTGCGAGGGCATTGTCTTGAGTGGGGCCTCGCCTGGTCCCATTTGGTTGATGAAGTGGGCCATGCCTTGGAACGCATGGACGCAAGTCTGGGTACCCCTGTTCCCAGAATGCCAACAGTAGCCCCCGGGCCGAAGGCAAGCTCGAGCTGGTTTATGGGCGAAGCCTGGAGGGCGGCCTGAAGTGCCGCAGGCCCCAAATGACTGCGGGCCAGGCTTGGCACGAGCTAAACGCCTCGGCGGCGACGCCTCCACTACCTGAGGCTGCCCGGAAGTGCACAGATTTGGATTGACGCGACGCCTGGGCGCAGCATGGGCCATCATTGCTTCCCATCAAGTGTTGCTGCTGCTACAGGCCACGTGCACGTGACTCTTTGGAGGGTAGGGGAGGCGACGTGGATAGGCCAGCATTGACCGAACCGCCCTGCGCCGCTCGAGGGGCGCGCGACGCCTGCCCTCCCACGATGACTCGTCATTGCAGCTACGCCTATAAATCTGCCCTGTCCCTGGCCAGGGGAGGGTATAGCAGCCTTGAGGATTCCCCTTGTTTCCTTCGCCCCGCCAGAAAAAACCCTCTTTCCTTCTTGTCCCCCTGTCCTTCATGGCATCCGGAGGAGGCGGTGCAGGCGCAAGGAAACGACCGGCTCCTTTGGCTCCTTCCTCTTCCTCTAGAGGCGGCGGCGGGGCGCCCTCGGGGTCGGCAAAAGTTTGCCAGCGATGGGCCCTGGCCAGCAAGTAAGTATTCCTCCGCCTCCTGCTTCTCTCGTTCTTCTATCCGCCGTCGGGAGCTTGATCTCCCTACCCTCCTTCCAGGATTCCCGCGACCAAGAAGCACAAGATTGGCAAGCTTAAGAGGGAGGTGAAGATGCTGCAGGCCCAGATGACCACCGTCGAGGCCGCCTTCAATGCCGCCCTCCTGGGCGAGGCCGAGGCCCGGGCGGAACTGACATCTCTCCAGACGCAGGTCCAAGAGGCGGCCGACGCCGTGCAGGCTGCCAAGGACGAGTCGACACATGCCAGGCTACTGGAGTCCCTCCGTGCCAAGCAGTTCCAAGGCATCGCCTGCCGCACGGCCAGCACGATGAAATGGTTCGTCAGGGACACCCTCGCGCTGCCGCACGTGCGCGGTGACGGGGGCTACCGTGAGTTCTTCCGGAAGGTGGGGGAGGCGCTGGAGACCGGTGTCTCTCATGTCGACGCGGACAGCGCATCCGACGCGCGTGACCTTTTGGACCTTGCCTTAACGTTCGTCTACTCCAACTTGCGCCGCCTTGCCCCGTAGCTCGACCTCTGGCACCTTGGAGAGCAGGTGCCCAAGGAGCTTCGGCGCCCCCTCAAGTGCCTGCCTCAAGCGAGGAGGACGGCTCCGACGCCGAGCCGGCCAGCGGTGCGGGTGGCAACGGCGACTCCTCCCCATAGGCACCCTCCATTCCTATTTACCGATACCTGTAATGCTCGGACAAAAGCTTTGCCCCGTGGGGCATTAATCTTTTGTGTGTTACCTTTGTCATCTTGTTTTCCTTCCTCGATTCGTTGGTTGTGGTGTTGGTTGGTGTCGCCATGGTTGTGGCCCTACGTCAGCCCCCCGATACGGCCCCGGTGAGGCTCTCCTCCTCCATGGGTGACTCGCTTTTGTTGTTCCTGTTGGGCCTTGGGCCTCGCCGCTCACAGCGATCGAGCCCCTCCTCACGTATCGCCTCCTTTTTCACTTCGTTCTTCGGGGCCTTGGCAGCCACACGTAGTAGCCGTAGTTCCTGCATTTTTAGCTTAGCGTGTGCAGTCCTCATTTCATCCCTGGGGCTGTTATTAGGCCTGGAGGCTCCTAACGGGTTCTATAATGTACTTAGCTTTGTACGACGCTGGCGATCCCGCGTCGCGATGGAAGACGGGCTATTCCGTCAAGCTATTGCTCTGTTCATGATACCCATTTCTTACCTGTTGAATGGTCTGGGGGCCATTTCGGCACTCTGCGTCTGTAGGTCCCACTCCCGCACATTTCCTCACCAACGTTAGGTACGACCGGAGAGGACATACCTCACGAGGTGAGGCCCTGGTACTGCTGATGCCAACTGGAAACCATGGACGACACTAGGAAGTCGGGTGGCATTATGACCAGTAAGGATCTTTAGGCGCATTGCCCAGCAGCCCCCTTTTCCGATGCTCAAACCGCTCTAGATCATCAGGTCCCAGTCCCGCGCATTTCCCCACCACCATTAGGTACAACCGGAAACCAATGATGCACATCACGGGGCGAGGCCCCGACACTCTTGATGCCGACCGGAAACCAAGGACGGCATCGGAGGGGACGAGTGGCCTTATGACCGGTAAGGCTCCTGAGGCGCGCTATTCAGGAGCCCCCTTTGACGCTCAAGCGATCCCCCATTCCATTCCTCCGGGTGTAGCCTCAAGAGGCTCTGGGGCCTCCCGAGACTCCATGTTGTGATGTCGAACTGCGGTCGGAGCATTGGGCTCCTTTCGAAACACCATTCAGAAAGAGAAAAGTCAAGTTTGGCAAAATGAGAAAACGAAGAGAGAAAAGTTCCTGCCCCTTTTTCTTTTAAAACATAAGATCACGAAATCTTCGAGCTTTTGATAGCCTCAAGCACAAAAAGGGCCATTGATGGCTGCAACTTTAAATACAAAAAAGCGAGAAAACGGACCGTCCGGATTTTCGGGGTTGTACCCGCCTTCTTCTTCCCCCAGCACTCAGCGTAGGGCATCCACGTTGCAAGGGCATAGCCATTGATGGGCAGTGTTGTCTTCTCCGCCAGCTCTGGGTTGTGGCTGCCACATTGCATGGGAGGAACCCCTCTGTGTCCTTGGGGGGCTCTGGTCGTATACAACCCGCTCATTGTTACGTGACAGTCTCACAGCCCTGGGCTAGCCCACAGGCGGATGGCTTTGTGGCTTGCAGCCCTCGTCGAAGATTATCCGATGCATTTCTGCCCGGTTGCGCGCCCTTATGACCCTAACCCGAGTAAATCGTTCCCCGCGGGACCACAGGATTGCGCTCCCGTGGTCCAAACATGAGTACAATGCATCGGCGCGGCCATAAGGGTGTTTTGTCTGTGAACTATGCCTCGTGAGGCGCTCATGTCTCATCCGGTCGAGGTCCCGAAGGC
Organism: Hordeum marinum; assembly: GCA_022496015.1. Taxonomy (NCBI): domain Eukaryota; kingdom Viridiplantae; phylum Streptophyta; class Magnoliopsida; order Poales; family Poaceae; genus Hordeum; species Hordeum marinum. The sequence goes on from CM039677.1 coordinate 117,796,112, forward strand.
CTCGGGAGGCCCATCGTCCTCAGGCCATGCAGTCGTTGTGGTTGCCGTGGGTGGCCCGCATTGCATTTGTCTTGCCGCTCCCCCAAGTCATCACTCCTGGGGCCTGAGGGCTTGGTCTGTCGTCACTTCCCCGTGAGGGCGCCGGCTGGTGCCGTGCCCCGCGGCCTGGGGGCGCCCTCCTCTTCACGCTGCCCGGGCCCGATGCTCTGCTGACGGGAGCCCCTAGGCCCGGCTCGAGGAGGACGCCCAGGGTACCTTTCACTCTTGGGAGGTGCCGGCGCCCGCGGTGGGCGCTTGAACCTACCCCCCCAGCCAAGTGGACTAGGTGGTATGACATAGCATGGTATGTAGGGCTCGACATAGGTGCTCGGTCCAGCTCTTAAGTCGTCCATCGATGCGTCGAAGGCGGTCCCCCCGATGGTGGGGGAAGGTCGCCTCGTGCGCGTCGCTCACAGGCCTGCCTATGGCGGGCCTCGGAGCGGAGTTGCTTACCTTTGCCACCGCCATCGGGTGGGCCATGCGTCGTCTGGTGTAGATTCCCTCCTTGGTACCCTGATGCGCCTTCGCCGTTGTTGTTTGCTCGTCCGGACACCTGCGCCGCCATTGACTACGCCGGATGGCGCGCTCCTGTTTGGCCAATCCGGGCTGCTGAGGGCCCAACAGGTTGCGCGGATGCGTGTTAGTGTGCGCACCGGGCGCCCCATCGTTTCCTTCGTGTGCTTTGTGGTTGTCATCGGGCTGCGCGCGAAACCGGTCACCGGGATTCGGAGGAGAAGGAGCATAGAGTGTGGCGCGCCCCGTTCGGCCCTGTCCGGCACGGGAGGGTCCCTTCCACTAGCAGGCCTTGGGGCGGGCTCGGCATGCGAGCCCCCAGCGCCTGACATTTGCGGTCTTGAAGCAGAGTGAGAAGGGATGGCGCGCTGGGCGATGACGACTCGCTCCGTGACGTGATCTGCCCATGCGTCCAAGCCCCCATGCATTGGTCGATGGTGGAGCATCTTGCTCGTCAGTAGTAGTGCATCGTGGGCATCGAGGTCTCCCACGTAGGTTTGACGTGTTCTTGATGCTGGGGGCGCTTAATGCTCGCCGTACGTTTAAACCGCGCGAGGCGCAATAACAGTGGAGGCGACATTAGCGACCTGGTACTGGCCACTTGGTACCACGACGCAGGGGCGAGGGCCTCCGACCGCCGTGGTGGGGTTGACAGAGGCCGTCCTGGTGCGGCCCGGAGAAGCTTGTTGGGCGTCGGCCATCGGAGCAGCGAAGCTTAGGAAGGACGAAGCTTGGAGAAGACCTTGACACGCCCCCTACCTGGCACACCAAATATCAGATTTCAGGCTCCGCAAAACCCTTAAGGTTCGAACACAGGGGCGTGTGCGAAGATCCCATGCAGCCTTGCCCAACCTAGCTCGCTAATCAATGAACACAACAAGGAACTCGCATGATGATGATGGAGAAGATGAACACGACAGTTTACCCAGGTTCGGGCCGTTGCAAAGCGTAATACCCTACTCCTGCTTGGGTGGATTGCCTCTCGAGGGGGTGAGGTGGATGAAAAAGTATAGTGTTTTGGGGCCTCCTGAGGGCTCTCGGTGGTGTTCGAGGCTCCTTGTGGTTTGGTGAGTGGTGGAGTTTGTCGATAGGGTTCGGATCCGATCCCCCTCTACGGTGCAACCTATGCTCTATATATAGCGGCAGCCCAGATACTCTTCCCTTATCACAATGGCGGGAAGGGATCCCACAATGGCCAATTTTGAAGGGGGACAGGGGTTGGTGCTCGCCCTTCCCAAAGGCGGTCTTCGCCTACAAAGTAGCTACCAATAGCGCTGGGACGGGCTCAGCGATGACATCCGCCCTGTATGGCGGGTGGTTGTGGTCTTCAAGCACTGGAACGGAAACCTTTGGGGTGCTTTGGGAACCCGCACGTGTCCTTGCTCCCTTTGCACCATAGTGGAAACTACGCCGCCTGGAGCCCTCGTCCTTGTCTGTCCTTCCTTGCGTCATCTTTGACTCCTGGGGCTCGGCCTTGCATAGAGATCTCCGCCGCTCCGGAGCGGTCCTGAGGAGGCCCATACTTCGTGGGTTTTGTTCTTGTTCCTCCTCACGAGGCCAGGGCCCTCGCTAGGGCCTTGTCTTGTGTGGCGCCTCGCCTGGTCCCATTTGGTTGATGAAGTGGGCCATGCCCTGGACCGCATGCAGGCAGGTTTGGGTACCCCCGTTCCCAGAACTCCGACAGCTTCTCTCTTGAAGGAAAGTATCATGGTGGGTCAAAAAATTACTAGCAAGCAATTGATACAAAAGTGAATAATTATGAAGATATCAAAGGCAATGAATAAGCATATAGGCATCACGTCCATGTCAAGTAGACTGAAACAATTCTCAATATACTACTATTACTCCACACATCGACCGACTCTTGCCTGTATCTAGAGTATTAAGTTCATGAAGAACAGAGTAACGCATTAGGTAAGATGACATGATGTATAGGGATAAACTCAAGCAATATGATGAAAACCCCATATTTTTACCATTGATGGCAACAATACAATACGTGTCTTGCTACCCCTACTTTGTCACTGGGTGAGGACACCGCAAGATTGAACCCAAAACTAAGCACTTCTCCCATTGCAAGAATTACCAATCTAGTTGGCCAAACCAAACCAATAACTCGAAGAGACTTGCAAGGATATGAAATCATGCATATAATAATTTAGAAAAGACTCAAATAATATTCATTGATAATCTGAACATAAACCCACAATTCATCGCATATCGACAAACACACCACAAAAGAGTATTACATCGGATAGATCTCCATGAAGATCATGAAGAACATGGTATTGAAGCACAAAGAGAGAGAAGAAGCCATCTACATACTAGCTATGGACCCGTAGGTCTGTGGTGGACTACTCACGCATCATCGGAGGGGCAATGGAGTTGATGTAGATGCCCTCCGTGATTGGATCCCTCTCCGTCAGATTACCGGAAAAGGCTCCAAGATTGGATCTCTCGGGAAAGGAGGCTTTTGGCGGCGAAAAAGTATTTTCGTGGCTCTTTTGGGTATTGGAGCAATATTTGGATATTTATAGGAGGAAGATTAGGGCTAGGAGACCTGCCAGCATTGGCAAGCCTGTCGGGCGCGGCCAGGGGGGTGGTCACGCCTCCCAGGCTTGTGACCTCCTCGCAGATGCCCTGGCGTGCACTCCATGTCTAGCAGATCTCTTTCCTTCTAGAAAAAATCATTCTGAAGATTTTATTCTGTTTGGACTCCGTTTAATATTCCATATCTATAATACTCAAAGCAAGGAAAAACAGACACTGGCACTAGGCTCTAGATTAATACATTAGTCCCAAAAATAATGTAAAATAGCATATTAATGCACATAAAACATCCAAAATAGATAATATAATAGCATTACATCATAAAAAATAATAGATATGTTGGAGACCCTCAGTTATCACACAAAAACATAAAGATACATATTGGGTTGGCTCCCAACAAGCGATATTGTTTTATGCCCCTAGCTAGACATAATGTGTAGTTTCAAGTGTTGGATCCCTTCATCTCCTTCAAGACTAGTTATTCCAAGATCTTACTTAATAAATCACCCTTCTCAAAGCTAGTGGAAGAGCCCAAGTGCCCAATGGAATTTATAAAAGCATTACTAACATCATTAATATCATTATTTTCACCATAAGGATCCTCATAGAGAACATGGATTTCATCACTAATAGGTTCTCTGAAAATCTTTTCATGCCAAGCCTTACTAAACCCTTCATTGATACCCTTAGCAATCCATTAAAAATTATCACAAGTGTGGAGAAATAGGGATTGTGTCAATTCTTCGGTAAGGAAAACCCTTCTCATATTCTCATCAAATCCGTGACAATCATTAGATTCCAACCTGCACAAAGCATCTCTATTTTGGAGGATTACTTGTATAGGAGGATGTGCAATTTTATTCCATAGAAGGCAAAAATATTTTTAGCTTCACGCACAATATAATCAAATTCATGCATAAGGATATTGGTAGCAATCTTCTTAATCTTGGGATTGTCTATGCTAGGTAGTCCCAAAAATATTTTTTGAAGCATAGAATGGAGGTGCAAAATTTTCCTTTCCAATTTCAATATAAGAAGATAAATAGCATCTCCATAAAAATTTGTTTCATCAAGTATAGATCCTTTAATATGTCGGGATACTATTGAATTTTCAAAGAATTCTTGACTAACATGCTTTCCAATGATGTTCCCACTACCCACATGATAAATTTTAGAATTTAGGACAGTGTGAGTGTTAGTAATGGGGACTTGTCTTTTAAGAGGATCATAAGTGTAATCAATAAATTTTTGTCTTTGTTCATCCAAGTCACTAGTACCTCCTTCACTAGCACTTTCAATGATAACTTTCTCAAATTCAGACATGATAGCAACTTTCAAGCAAACAAGCACGCAAAAGAAGAAAACTAGAAGCAAACTAGCAAAGATAAATATTTTTGCATTTTTTATTTTTATGAGACAAACTAAATATGACAGCAAATAAAACAAAGAACAAGTAAATGAAATTTTGTGTGAAGTTACTTGATAGTTGGTGATGGTATTCCACGGCAACAGCGCCAGAAATCCTTCCTGATACTCGTGATCTGTGTTGGGTTTTCTATGAGGAGGAACGGGTAATCGCAGCATAAAATGGGTAAGTATTTACCTCAGTTATTAAACCAAGGTTTATCGAACCAATAGGAATACAAATCCTCAACCGTCTTCATTATCTACATACAAAAGAACAAACAACTTGCACCCAACGCCGGCAAGAGGGTTGTCAAACCCCTTTATCTCATTATTTGCAAACAAGTGAGTTGTGTAGATAATTGTGAAGTGCAAAATAAAATAAAAGGTAATAAGTAACAACAAGGTAGTGATAGTGCTTGTGAATGTATAAGTGAAAAGACCTGGGGGCATAGAGTTCTCTAGTGGCATCTCTCATAAGCAAAGCATGCGGTGGGTAAACAAATTACTGTTGGGAAATTGATAGAAAAGCGAATAGTTATGCAATTTTCACGATAATGATCATGTGTATATAGGCATCATGTCCATAAGCAAATAGGACGACTCCTGTCGGCACCTATTACTATTACTCCACCCATCGACCGCTATCCAGAATGCATCTAGAGTATTAACTAAAACAGAGTAATGCTTGGAGAACAATGACATGATATAGACAAAGTGAACTCAATCAATATGAATAAACCCCATCGTTTTATCCTTATTAGAAGAAACACAAAGACACAACTTGTACCTTTCTATCACTGGGATATAGAAACACACCAGGTTGAACCTACTACAACGCACCACTCCCATTGAAGAAATATCAATCTAGTTTGCCAAACTATCTCAATATATCGGAGAGCATTACAAAGCTCTGATGATCATGCAAATAAGAATCATAGTAATCAAATTTGACTCAAATACTTTTCATGAATAATGTGAATCTAAACTCACATTCACCGGATCCCAACAAACACACCGTACAAATGGATTACATCGGATAGATCAAGGAAAAGATGCCATGAACATTGTGTCGGTGTCAAAAACGGCGGATCTCGGGTATGGGGTCCCGAACTGTGAGACTAGAATCAATGGTAATAGGAGACGAAGGGGACACAGATTTACCTAGGTTTGGTCCCTCCTATGTAGGTAAAACCCTACGTCCTGCTTGGTTGTATTGATGATATGGGGGGGTTACAGAGTTGATCTACCTGGAGATCGAATAGCTAACCCTAGTTGAGTTGTCCCCCTTTACCCTAAAACCCTCCGTCTTATATAGATGCCGAGGGTGCCTAGGGTTTACACATGGTTGGTTACACACCGAAGAGATAAACATGCCTATAAGCTACATCAAACGCATAGTGCAAGCCATGCTTCCCGGACCTTCCATCTTGGAGACTGGGCCTTCAAATATTCATGTGTCTGGTAAGTAGCCCGTATAGTCTGGCCCATAAGAATAGGCCAGCCTACAGACGACCCCTTAATCCAGGACTCCCTCACATTGTATTGAAGATCGACAGAGGGAGAGATAGAGATTGCCCTCTAGGTACTACCTACGGACACGTAGGTCTGTGGTGAACTACTCACACATCATGGTGAGGGCAGCAAGATTGATGAACAGGCCCTCCATGATCGATCTCCCCTTTGACAAGGTGCCGGAATGGAGGTGTAGATGGCCTCCTGTCGGAATACAGACTTGCGGCAGTGGAGAAAGTGTTTCAGGAGCGCTTCTGGTGCTTTTAGCGTGGATGTGAATTTATAGGCCAGAGAACGATGTCGGGAGACGCACCAGGAGGTCACCACATATCTGGTCGTGCACCCTCGTGGCGCGGTGGGATATGTGGTGGGGCCTTGGAGCATCTTCCGTCCTTCCTTCGAAGCTTCTAGGTCTTGTATTGGTCAAGAAATATTTGTCAAACAGTTTTGTGGCAATTGGACTTCGTTTGATACTGTAACTCTGAAAAGGCAAAAACACGCAGAAAACAGGAACTGGCACTGGGCATTGGGTCCATAGGTTAATGCTCAAAGATATTATAAATTGGTTAATAAATACCCAAAAAGTATCCTAGAATGGTAATATATTAGCATGGAACAATCAAAAAGTATAGATACGTTGGAGACGTATCACCTGTAATGTCGCCCTCTTGCCTTTAAGGGAAGCGTCTTCCTCTTCATCCTCCTTCCCATCTTCATTGCTAGTAGAGGTGTGTGTCTCCTTGGACTGCTCAATCGAGGCCTCCTGCTTCCAAAGACCCACATTGTCCCTCTGGGACTTCAGCCCCTTGGGTTCTAACACATGTGGCTCCTCGACTAGGAGCGCCATGAGCTGAGGAATTCTCGCCTCCTTTGGCAATGGGGTCGGGCAATGCATGACATGCATCCTAGTTGTCCGTTTCATAACATATCAAGAAAAATAGTTCATTGAAATATGTCTCACCATGCAAAGGAAGTAAGATATGGACACGTGTGTTAGAACACTTACTTCTGGGGCTCCATGGGTGGCCTCGAAGCCGCGGTCTTGCCCCTCCTTGGGGATCTTGTCCATGGGTAGCTCTAGTAGCTGCGTCCACATGCCGACCAGGTGTTGGTGTGGAAGAACTAGAGAATGGTCCCCGCGTCCCTTGGGTTTATACTCCCACATTGGTTTGGCTCAAAGTTGGAGCGGGAGGACACAAAGGTCTAGCATGACATTGACCACCTCGGGAAGCAGGAGGTTCTTCTCGATGGACCACCACTTGATCTTCTTTTAACAGTGCCCCATCTCGTTGGAGCCCCCCCCCCCCCCAAGCGACATGTTTCTGTGTCCAGGACTTGAGCTTCCTTGGGGGCCCGGCCAAAAAGGCTAGGACCTCGGCTTGGTCAGCAGCGCGCGACTCAGTGATGTAAAACCACTCGCGCTGCCATTCCTTCACCTTGTAGATGAAGGTGCCTTGGAACCAGTCAGGATTTTGGTTCTTGGTGACCAGGTCCCCTCCGCACTCCACCATATCGGAGCCGCTGGACTTTGGCTTAACTCTTAAGATCTTCAGCCAGAGGCCGAAGTGCATTTCGTAGCGGAGGAAGGCCATGCAGACTGTAATGAAGGAGGCAAGGTGAAGAATGGAGTTTGGGGCCATGTGGTGGAAGTTGCGCCCATAGTAGAACATAATCCCACGCATGAATTGGTGCAACGGGAATCTCAAGCCTCAAATGAGGTGGGTAATGAATACTACTCGTTCACCTGCATTGGGAGCATGCACTTGCTGGTTGGCGTTGGGAGCATAGGCGCCGATGGTGGCGGAGAGGTGCCTCGTGGCATGTAGTTCCATGATGGTGTCGTCTGTCATGGTGGAACCACCCTAGTGCCCCTTGAGGGTATTGGCCATGGCTGGACATGGGAGTTTGGGTGCGATAACGGATGTGGGCGCTGGAACTAGACGAAGCGGCAGGAGGGGTAATGATAAGACGATATGACACGCCTAATTCACAGGTGCCACAGTCGAGACCACATGCCATGTGTCGGTGTCAAAACCGGCGGATCTCGAGTGGGCAGTCCCGAACTATGAGACTAGAATCGATGGTAACAGGAGACAAAGGGGACACAGATTTACCCAGGTTCGGGCCCTCCTATGGAGGTAATACCCTACGTCATGCTTGATTGTATTGATGATATGGGGGGTTACAGAGTTGACCTACCTCGATATCGAATAGCTAACCCTAGATGAGTTGTTCTCCCTCTATACCCTAAAACCCTCTTGCTTATATAGATGCCGAGGATGCCTAAGGTTTACACAAGGTTGGTTACATGCTGAAGAGATAAACATGCCTATTTACTATATCAAACGTGGAGCACAAGCCATGCTTCCATCCTGGAGACTGGGCCTTCAAATCCCCCAATGTTCGGCAACTAGCCCATATAGTCTGGCCCATAATAATAGGTCGGCATCCCGAGGACACCCTAATCTAGGACTCCCTTAGTAGCCCCTGAACTTGCCTCCAATGCCAAGGGTCTTCATCTCCAATTGCTTCGCGAATAGAGTCTTCGGCTTGTGAGGTGAGTTCCTTCCAGCCAAACCATAGTTCGGCCTCCGATGATAAGTAGTTTTCAGTACAGTGGGAGGTCCGAACACTGCAAATTGATTGGCCTTAAAGGCCAAATGTCAGGGGGTAAAAAATGTTCCTCTGACAACCTCTCTGACGAAAGGTCACGACCCACTATGTCCGCTAGGCCAGTTATATAGACTCTATTCGCGGTTCGAAGTCGTTTATATCATCATGATCTATCAATATACCAATCGTGTCCCGTTTTATACGGGATATACTTAATCACGCGCGCAATGGCTCGCACGTCTCGGGAAGTGGAGGGATTCACGACGCAGCAAGGGGAGTCCAAATCGATAGGCCTCATAAAAAGGGGAGGAAAACCCCGAAGGTTATTCACGCTCTCCATTCGACCTCTCCGCTTCCCATTCCATTGCACCTCCAAAGCACAGATCTAGGTCTTTTTGCCCCACCTCCAAGCTCATCAATGGAGGGCTCCAACGGCCAATGGGAAGCTTTCAGGGTCACCGATTGGGACATTCTTGATCTCAAGAAGGCCGGCTACCTCTCCGCCAACATCCCTCACCTCGTAGAGGATGAGGGCCAAGTGATCCCCACCGCCAAGGCAGGCGAAAGGGAGGTGTTCATCCTCGTCTGCAAGGCCTTCCAGTGCATCGAGCCAAACTTCGGGCTTTGGCTTCAGGTGTTCAACATCAAGACCAAGTGCATCGGCGGCAAGCACGCAGATTGCGGCGGGGCCGTTATCGGCAAGCTCACCCGCGTCAGGTAGCCATCGGGCACCCTTATAGACACTATCACGGCGTGGCATAAGGAGTGGTTCTACGTCATCGAACCACAAGACGAGGCTCAGTACCCCGCTGCCGCACTCAGATCCAGTCCCCACACCAGACTAGCTTCATGGCTTGAAAAGGGCCTTGTCTAGGCACCGGGCAAGGAGGTGAGCGACCTGCAGAAGCGCGTCCGCTCCATGATCGAGGAGGCCACCCAGTTGACCGATGTGGTCCAGGTGATGCTCCGAAGGCTCATCCTCCCCTGCCAGCGCTGGGACACCCCCCTGTGGGCTCGTGAACTCGACGCCGAGCCCACAGTTCGGAATCTCTTCCGCACTATGCGGGAGAAGTTGTGGAAGGTGCTCATTAAATCACAGAAGAGCTGGCCATCCAAAGAGCAAGACAAGGTTCAGCACGCCGCCAAGCCCGATTCCGAGGTACGATACACCCTAGCTTGGTCGGCTTTATTACATAGGAAGATTCTCAGAACCCCTTATTTGATCTGTCTTTGCAGAGATGGCTAAAGAAAGCCGTCAATATTAACAGTTCGGCGCCTCATCCCCAAGACGAGAGGATCGGGCTGTTAGCCAAAATGCTCGTGGTAAAGCCTTACGAGGCTCCCACGAATAAATAGAAGAAGAAGAAACCAGGCTATGCTGGCATCCATATCAAGGACCAGCCTGACACCGCATTCGAGGATACCCCCACCTCCTCGAATCAGGAGGAGGTTGAGGAGGAGGAAGAGGAAGAAGAGGAGGGGAGGAGGCCGAGGTCGAGGATGAGGGGGGAGGCAATTCCCCCCATGCCAGGAAGAGAGCGGTGTCTTTGGACGCTCCGGAGCATGTCCCTCCTCCTACCCATAAGAGGGCACGTCGGACGCGGGTGATTCTGTCCGATGATAGTTCGAACTTGCACACCGCGTCCGAAAACCTCGAGGAGGTTCCACAAAGGAGCCTACGGGTCAATCCCCCTACAAAAAGGTTAGGATCCGAAGACCCTCATATTCATTACGAATAGATTTAGAGTTTCCTAACATGCAGGTTATTGGCCTTGCAGTACCCCGCATGTTATCCCCATCGAGGTGATATCGGACAGGGAGACCCCGCCCGCCGAACTGGCAGAGAGCGGGGATGCCTCATTTCCCACCACTCCCGACACCACAGGGGATGTTCTGGAGGTGTCATCCCAGCACACTCCTATGGAGGCGGATACCGGTGGCGAGGGAGACCGTACCATGGCTGGGTCTAACGCCTCGGCCACCGAAGACCGGGGGGCAACACCCTGCCAGATACCGAGGAGGACGGATGAGGGGGTGCTTAGTCCCCTCCGAGAACATCTCCGGAGCGCACGATGCCTCCGGAGGCACCGGTTCAATCCCCGGCAGGTGATCGGGGAATCCGATCATCACCAACACCACCGACCAATAGGTGGTCGATCATGGAGGAGCCTCTATCGAACGCCTCCATCCCCGAGGATCACTACACTCTCATGGGTGCGGTATTGCAGAGCATCCAGTCCGTTGACAACGGACTGAAGGAGGCCTTCAAAGGTCTCCTTACGGGTTTTCAAGTAAGTCACCCGATGTGCTTATTTGCAAAGTTTTTATTTATTCGTATTATATACATGGCAGCCCCCGAGCCCTAGGTGAGGTGAAAAGCTCACCTAGGGGTCACATCTGTATCTGATATCAAACTAGATGCACTTTAAGTGTATGGCATGTTAGAATAACTCAACATATGATCGGATTGTCTATAATTCGTGAATTGAGAACCCATGTAATGTATCAATTATGTGTGTAATGCAGTCTTCATCATCGGCGGCAGTCATAAATGGCGCCGAACTGGAAGAGCTAAATCGCAAGCTTAAGCGTTCCAAAGACGAAGTTGAGGCCCTTAACAGTAGGTTCAACAAGGCTCAAGGTATGTCAAAATAGAATCCGAATGCCTTTGTCTGAACTCTTTCATCTGAATACTGTCAATGCAGCTTTTTCATATTATATAATACACGCGCAGCCTCGACCAAGGAGATGGAGAGACTCAATGCCGAGCTCAAGCGTGAGAAGGACGAAACGGCCGCCGAGAGGGCGGCTGCTAAAGAAACAGATGTCGCCATGTCTACCATGTGGGCCACTAGTGGCAAGCATGAAGCTCGCATGGCAAAGGTCTAGCAGGAGCTCAAGCACGCCAGCGAGAGATGCGATGTAACAGCCCGGGACCGACACTCCAGAAGATTCCCCTTTTATTTCCATTCTCGTTTGTGTTTCATTTGGTTGTTGCATTCATCATCACATCATTCGCATCATCTGCATAGCATCGTTACTTGTTGTGAAAACTCGTAGTTGTCGGGTCTTTCAGTTCTTGCCATTGCCCGTTTTGAGACCAACCACACACACGCACGCGCCCGCGACATCATTTAAAAAACCCGTTTAAGGTGCGCGAAAAATATTCTTCGATTGGGTCGAAACGTGGCATGTGGTCTTACTATAGTGTAGGTAGGCCGCCTGCCAAATTTCGTCGCGTTCCGAGTTCGTTTGATACCCATCGGTCATCCGTGGCAGTGCAGTCATCGGTTTATTATCGGACGGTTTTGGTGTTCTAAAACCTCGTGTCACGGGCCGCAAACCTCCCTCTTATCTCCTCCTAGCCCACTCCACACACAACCCACCTCCCTTGCCCTGATCCGACCATCCGATTGCGATCACACGGCCAAAATTGGCTCCAAAAACCATCACCCTAGTCCCTAAACCTATATATAGACCCCCTCCCCTTCCTAATTTGGACCTAACCCTAATCCTCCTCGTTTCCCATGCCAAACCAGCCTCCCACCACCCTCAGCCGCAGCGTCCCTCCTCCCAGCGCCGCCAGGACCGCCGAAGCCCATCTGGGCCTACCCGGGCCTGAACCAGGCGGGGAGCCCGAGCTCCCCGAGCTCCTCCCGAGCCCCATGGCCGCCCGTAGCCGTGCCTCTGCGCCTCAGCCGACCGCAGGAGCTAGGGCCTATGCCGGCCCCTCGCTGGAGCCGCCGCTGTCGGTCGTCGGCCAGTCGGACCTCTCCCTTCCTCTCCTTCCTCCTCCTTCTCCATTTCTCTCCTCTCTCACCCTTGGCCTCTCTCTTCTCTCGTAGGAGCTCGCCGTCGTGCCTTAGCCGCCGCCGCCAGTCGCCGGTGCCGGCCAGATCCGGTGCCCGCCAGCCGGACCTCCCCCGTCCCAGGCTGCCCAGACCTCCTCTGCACCAGCCTCGCCATCGTGACTGCCGCCGCCGGTCCCTGCCCCAATCCAGCGGGATCGGGAGGACGAGGACCTCGCCCGAGCCCCGTTGACCACATCGCCCCTCGTGGGCCTCGCCTCTGCTTTGGGCCCAGCCCGCTAGGGTGAGCGCCACCCCTATCCTCCACCCTGGGTGATGCCCTGTTATGTTGCGCTTGCTCTGTTGGCCTAGTGTGCTATGAATTCGGCCCGTGCTGATTTTTTTCTATCCTGCGAATTTATCCAATTAACCGGTGATTTTCAGAATTACAGAAAACCCCCTATTTTAAACATGCTCATATATAATTAACCGTGCATCACATGCAAAAACTTTATATATGAAACTTGACTAGAATTTCGTTTAGATTCATAATATCCAAATTTCACACATTATAAAAATATTTAAAATTGCTGTTTGCATTGATTTGCGTGAATGACATGCTAAAATGATTTATTTCATAACTACTAAACCGTAGCTCCGATAAAAATGTTCCACATATGTAACTTGACTAGAAAAATGTGTAGAATAACATGGTGACATTTATTTTCCTATTTAATAACTCTAAAATTGTGTTAGGACATATCTGTACCAAATTCATAATTTGCATATGGGGTTGTTTCGGAAATGCTATATATTGTTTCCGGCCTCATTTAAAGTGCCTAGATGATATAGTTGTTCATGCTTCACCTCTTGACATGTCTAACAACATTTAATATTGATGAGTACCTAAATGGGAGTGAACTAAATAATTCGAACATGGTGCTTCGTCAATATGCAACTCATTGCATATTGAGCTTCACTTTAGTGTGTAGTAGTTGTTTGATGTGAATTGGCATGCCTTGCATAATTAAACCGGACATGCATCATATTTGTTTGCGCATCATGTCATGGATATGTTGTGGTGTATCTTGTGTTGATTGTTGTTTCTGGATTGCTTCTTCTCGATAGAGTTCCGAAAGCATTCGGAGTGTGAGGATTCGTTCAACTATGTTGGCTCGTCTTCTTCATGGACTCGTTCTTCTTCCGAGTGGGATCTCAAGCAAGATGACACATTTCCTTGGATACCATTACTATCATTTCCATGCTATATGTCTCGTTTTTTCATCGTTATGTCTCGCTACCTACCACTTGTTTGTCAAGCCTCCCAACATTGTCATGAAAAGCCTCTAACCCTCTACCTTCCCAGCAAACCGTTGTTTGGCTATGTTACCACTTGCTCAGCCCTTCTTATAGCATTTCTAGCTGCAGGTGCCATTGCTTCCATGTGACAACATGAACATTTTGATATCATAATATTGTTGCTATTTAATTTAATGCACTTATACACTTGGTAAAGGGTGGAAGGCTTGGCCTTTTGCTGGGTGTTTTGTTCCACTCTTGCCGCCCTAGTTACTTGTGAACTGGTGTTATGTTCCATAATTGAGCGCTCATAACATGCTCGGGGTTGTTATGGGGACCCCCTTGATTTTCGTTTTGGGATAAAACTCGTCTGGCAAGGCCCAACATTGCATAGGGACCCGCCGGCACCCACGGATAATTTAATCAACCCCCGGGCTAGTGCTCCTCATGAGTGTTGGTCCAAACTAGAGTCGTGTGCGGGGCCAACCCGGGGCAACTCGGGAGATTTCTATCAGGCCATTGTACGTTGTGCTCACCTGGTCGTGTCCTGAGAATGAGATACGCGGCTCCTATCGGGTCTGTCGACACGCCGGGTGGCCTTGCTGGATTTGTTTTACCTTTCTCGAATGTCTTGAGTGAGGAACTCTAATCTTCTTCCGGCTATCTCGAGGTGTCGGATTTCCTTTGAAATTGCCTAGGAAGATCATGAGATCCGTGGTCGAGGTTATTCCCGCTGCGTGTGGTTAATTTGTGATGGATGAGTTGGATCACCCCTGCAGGGTTAAATCTTTTTGAGAAGCCGTGCCTTTGGTTGTGTGGCAAACTTGGATACTTTGTTTAACACCCGGTCATAGAAAACTTGAAGTAAACTCTAATAAAATACACCAACTATGTGTGTAACCGTGACTGTCTCTTTTCATGAGTTCTTATTCGAAAGAGAACATGGTGGGGTTATGATTGACGTAAGTAGGTGTTCAAGATTGGTTAGTGATCATTACTAATTCACGTCCGTTATGCGTAGACCACCATACTTTAATTTCTGTACTTGTAAGTTAGCCACTCAAATAAATGCTTAGTCGTTTGCTGCAGCCTCACCACTTAACCATACCTCACCTATTAAGCTTTAATAGTCTTGATACCCTTGGAAATGAGATTGCTGGGTCCCTGTGGCTCACAGATTACTATAACAACGGTGCAGGTACAGGTAATGCGATGATTTAACATGAGCGCGATGTTTGTTTGATTTGGAGGTCTTTTTCTTCTTCATCATCAATCTAGGATGGGTTCCAGGCGGCAGCCTGGGATGGCAAAGATGGAAGTCATTTTGTTGTTTGTTTTCGTCCGTAGTCGGACCCTGCTCTTCTGTATGATGTTTGCCTATGTTGTTGTATTGATGTGACTCTAATGTAGCTTATGGCGAGTGTACGCCAATTCCATATACTCATCTCTTCTGTACATGTACTTGTAATGATATCCATTCTGGCAACACGATGAGATGCGCTTCTATCCCTGTCGAGGCCCTCGTGCCAAAATAAGGATAGGACCGCATCTTGGGCGTGACATGTGAGGCCTTGGAGTAGAAGCATAAGGTGAGCTCGGCCGAACTGTCCACTTTAAAACCCGAAATCTAGAAGGAGCGGATGGACAAACGGCTCTACGAGGGGCAAGTGCGCCAAGCCAAGGACATAGCAGATGGTAAGCCGTACTCACTAAAGTGCGTATTCGGGGATAGCAAATTCGCATTGCTTACCCGAGTGTGGCGGACGCTAATCAGCTATTCGCCTCTTCCGATCTCCAGAAGAGCGTGGCAGACACCAATATGTTGTTCGCCTCGCGGGGAGAAGGAGATGAAGCTCGGTTGTTTTGGGCACTGTTCGGGGCCCCCAAGTGTCCTCCTCTTTTGGTGGAGCAGCTGAAACAGCTGATGGAGCTGCACCAGATGGCGGAGTCGGCCATGAAGGACCTCTGCATCCACTTATGGCCCGGCGAGCCGCTGCCAGGCAGCTACTTCGGCCTGGTGCAGAGGTTGATTGCTGCTTTGCCCTCCCTCGACACTGTCAAGCGCTCCTCTTGCATCGAAGGAGTCCGGATGGCCCTTGCCAAGGCCAAGGTGCACTGGCCACGGCTAAATCCGATGAAGGTAGCCACCGACCCGCCGCCACCCAGGAAGGAGCATCGACGCCCCGAGCTATACTTCGATGGAGTGATGGAGGGTGCTCTGGTGCTAGCGTCATAGTCTTCGGGTGATAAAATGTTTGAATAAGTTGTAACGCTTCTGAAGACTTGCCCAAACTTTTAATGATATTAGTATTTGTTCTTATATGGTTTTGCATTCTTTTATAACTCCTATGTGACTGTTTAATACTGAAAGATGCGAGTCGCTGTCTTTAGCCCCCATGTAGATACTACATGGGGTGTCAATGCCAATGCACTATGTCCCTTGGCCGAAATATCAGAACCTGAAGGAGGTGTAGTGCGGCAGACTAGGCAATCAAACTATAGTGATTTATTTATTTCACTTAGTCGTAGGGGCGCGAAAAGGACTACAAGAAGCGTACGATTATCCACCAAAGTGTTGTGATGTTTGGAAGAACCGTGGCCAAAGCCGGTATCACAATGTTTGCACAAAGGGCAAGTTCCTCGTATAACACGGAATAACCGCTTACGAGGATTGAAGTATAATACTTCCATCTTGGGGTTCACAAACGGGATTGAGCATACTATGACAGTCCATTTTCGGCTTTCTCCCCTGAGGTGCTTGACCAAACTATCCGGAAGCACAATTGCAGGGGTGCTCCCTTTGCCCTTTTAGCCGAATGAGGGGAACATAAAGGGGCAAGCACAGGAACTAGGCAACCTACCTTATTGACCAAAGACATAGTTCGGAACCGATGCATACAAAGCGAACGCCAATATGCCGAACACATGATAGATAAGATGATTTATGTTTGAACTTGACCCCCGGTCTCTTAGACGGTTACCTCACATCATACCGAACAGGTCCATGAGAAGAGGGAGAGAGGATAAAAGTATGCACCAAAAAAGGGACAGATGGGGCAAACTTTTGCCACACAATTTGCATTTTCTCAACAACTCTTATAGCTCGGATTGTCGAAGCAACTGTTTACAGGTATGTGAAAGAAATAAAAATATACAGGAGTTGTTGTACCAGGGGTCTTCGATTGATAACCTGACGTCCTCGATATGCCCTGTTGCTAGTTGACTCGTGCTGTTAGATGCACCTTGATGGGTGTTAGTGTTCGGCAGACGGATTTTGCAAACAAAGTCTTGAGAGGCCACCGAATGGTAGGTGAGCTTTACGCCATAGGCAGGCTCTTTGAGGAGTGCCTGCATTTTGTCCGAAGGCATGCTGATGGTAGAGGTTCGGGACAGACGAAAACCCATCTTTAGTTCCCCACGGCTACCCATGGGAACTTAAGTGTGAAGTTGGGCCTCCTCGACACGTACTTTTCTGGTCTTAAGGTTGTGCGGTGGGGGCGAGTCCCTATAGGGGGGAGGAGGAAGGATCTAAGTTTTCGGTCTGAAGTCGAACTCGCTTCCCAACCTTGTGTGCCTTTATGGCAGATATTGGAACTTGCCGATCTTCTTTGTAGGTGAATTCGGCCGCCAGGGCCAATGCATATTCCTCAGTTCTAAGGGAGCACTCTGTATTGCCATTGATAGTAATGACCCCCTTGGGGCCCGGCATCTTGAGCTTGAGGTATGTGTAATGTGGTACCGCGTTAAAACGAACGAACGTTGTCTGACAGAGCAACACGTGATAGCCACTACAGAAGGGCACAATGTCGAAGATCAAGTCTTCACTGCAAAAGTTATTGGGCGAGCCGAACACAACTTCCAGAGTTACGGAACCCATACATCGGGCCTCAACGCCTCGGATCACTCCTTTGAAGGTAGTGCTGTTTGGTTTGATCCTTGACGGATCTATGCCCTTATTTTTCACCGTATCTGAGTAAATCAGATTGAGGCTACTTCATCCATCCATTAGGACCATTGTGAGGTGATACCCATCTATAATAGGGTCTAGGACGAGGACCGCCGAACCCCCATGACGAATACTGCTCAGGTGATCGTGCCAATAAAAGGTGATCGGGTATGCTGACCATGGGTTGTACTTCGCGGCTACGGGTTCCTCAGCGTGGACCTTCCGAAGGGCGTGCTTCCTTTTCTTATTAGGTATATGGGTGTCTTATATCATGTTCAACGTTTTTACTTCGGGAGGGAATTTCTTTTGTCTGCCACCAATTGGACCCTGAGGCTCATCCTCATTCTCGCCGCGAGAGTTTTTGCCTTGGTCCTTGGGTGGTATCTTGCCGGCCTGTTTAAACACCTAGCACTTGCGGTGTGTGTGATTGACGGGCTTCTCCGAAGTCCCATGGATTTGGCAAGGCCTTTCCATGACCTTCCCCAGTTGAGTGGGTCTATCGCAATTGTCTTTAGGAGGCTTCTTCCACCACCCAGGTCGGGAGTTGTGAAATCCGGCGTTTATAGCTGTGTCATCGGCATCGCTATTATTGTGCCGGCGCTTACTCCTATTGCGCTTTGGTATTAAGTTGCCATCCCGGGCTTCAGATGCTACGGCATCTTCGGAATTGTGGTTGCGTCTTGCCAGCCAATTGTCTTTGCCCGCGCAAAAGCGGGTCATGAGGGAGGCAAGGGCATAAATGGTCCGAGGTTTGTCCTGGCCTAGCTGGCGAGCCAGCCAATCATCCAGAATATTGTGCCGGAAGGAGGCTATGGCCTTAGCATCCGAACAGTCGATGATTTGGCTCTTCTTAGTCAAGAAACGATTCTAGAATTGCCGAGCAGACTCGTCGGGCTTCTGGACGAAGTTGCTGAGATCAGAAGAGTCTGGCGGGCGGACATAGGTTTCCTAAAAGTTAGAGCGGAATGCATCTTCCAGGTCTTCCCATCATCCAATGGAGTTTTAGGGGAGGTTGTTTAACCAGTGCCGAGCTGGGCTCTTAAGCTTAAGAGGGAGATATTTGATGGTATGACGATCGTCTCCCCGCGCCATGTGGATATGGAGGAGGAAGTCCTCAATCCATACGGTTGGGTCAGTGATCCCATCATACTGTTCTATATTCACGGGTTTAAACCCCTCCAGGGACTGATGCCGCATTACCTCATCTGTGAAGCACAATGGGTGAGCAGCGCCTTTGACCCGTCCTATGCTGCGCCTGTATTCGGCGTCTGTATGGGGCCGGTTGCGTTCCTGGACTCTATTGTTTTGGTCGAACCATGGTATGTATCTGCCCCGTCTATTGGGTGAGTACTCTCCGGATCCATAGACAGATCTTGTATGGCTTGCTTTGTTATCCATGTCATCTCGTAGGTCGAACCTGTCATTAGGCTCTAATGGCTCCTTACCCCGTCTTCGGGGCACTACCGGTATATAACTGGTGTCGTCAGCCGTCCTGTCCCGACCACGAGGGGGCGGTCCGGCTTGTCGTATGGAGTACAGTTTGGAGACGGAGTATCAGTGAGTTCATCATCGAATTGTGGCAGCAGCCTTCTCCGAGGGTAGCTTTTGGGCTGGTTCGACAAATCGGTGCCGTATACTTCGTCGACTGAGAGGACTTTCGTCCATCGATCATTGAGGTCGTCCTGTTCGGCTTTGAGTTGTCGTTCTTTAGCCTTTAGGTAGTGAGCCGTTGCTATGAGTTGTTGCCTAATTTCTTCCTGATCTTCGAGGTTATCAAGGATGTACAAGTCATCGGCTTCCGGTATATCTTCCTCCTTGACGGGGGGAAGGTAATTATCGTCTTCTGAGTCATTGACGTTATCAGAGTTGTTTTGGTCCTCAGGCCCTTCCGGACCCTCTAACGGGTGCTCAGGGATTGCAGGATTGCCATGATCAGCGGGGGTATTACCATCCCCGTTGCTGATAATACCTTTTCTTCCCTTTTTCCTTTGGACCCTTATGCGGTTTCTGGCGCCTTGATGGCGCATTGCCCGATTTGTCGTCGTTGTTGTGAGGCGTGTTGTCGCCATTTGTGGCAGGAGTATCTACCATGTAGATGTCGTATGTTGAAGTGGCAGCCCAACTCTCGGTGTTCATGGGGGTGGGAGCATGGTCCTCTTCATCCATGTATTTTGCCTCCTCAAAGGCATAGTCTAGCATGTCGGTTAAATCCTCGATAGTGGCTATCAACTGGGTGGTGGGTGGGTCAAAAAATTCGTCCTGGCCTACACTGTAACCGAACTGAGCATCGGTAGGGCCTGGATCATCGGTGATCTTCATCGACGAGATCCGATCTAGGGCTTCGTCGACCGCTGAGGGCCCGACCGGATCCAGCTGTTCGGAACTTGTGGATTTAACCTCCAAGTCGTCCAGACATGGGAAGTGTTCGGCAAGAACACATGTCTGGTCATTTGGCTTAATGGTCGGACCCGGATAAGAGATCGGTTCACTGCTATGGGTGACCCCATCGGCATGTCCGAAAAAGGGGCTCGAGGCTAAAGCCTGAGAGTCCTCGGGGGCTACAAGCAGAGCTGCGATCCCGATTAACGACAAGTCACCCCGAGAGTCGATGGAGAAATCAAAGTTTCCAAATTTATCCCCTCAATCAGGGGCAAATGAAAGCACATTTGCTCCCTTGGTGGTTTTGGTAATTCATAACCACATATAAGTCATTGAACTAATGTTTCCATCAAGTATATTTTAGGAAAGTTCAATGATAGGTTGGCAAAAAGAGATTGTGGAACACCCCAAGATGCAAGGAAATAGGTTGGCAAAGCTTCAAGCAAGAGGACTCTACATTTTATATTTGAGAGAAATCACCTTGAGTCCATAGGAAAGCCAATACTATTAAAAGGGGGTAAAGTTTTGTTGGTGAACAAAATGCTCATATGTGCATAAGTGATAGTCACCAAAGACACCCACAAACTCTCCCACCAAAGTTTGTCCCAAGCCAAACACTCAAAATCAGTGCAACCAACATTCCACATCCGGTGCTACCGATTCCAAATCCTAGATAGACTCAGCCAAGCCCAAACCCTTCGGTACAGCTGATACTGCTTTCGGTGCCACCGAGTTGGGCTACCAACTTTCTGTTACGCAAGTTCACAGTTCCGGTCCCTCCGAGATTGTAGAATCAGCGTCACCAAGAATGGGCATTCTAACCATGGGTCACCTTATCGATGCAACCGAGATTCCTATATTGGTCCCTCCGAGTTTCAAAAGTTTCCACCTTTTGGTCACTTCGGTACCACCAAGATTAACACATCGGTGTCACCGAGTGTGTAACAGTTGGATTTTTTTGGGGATGCCTATGCATACCCCTCCACCACCACCTACGCGAGAGAGAAGCACAGGAAGCACTTAGAACCATTCCATACCTATCCTATCAGCTTTCTGAGAAAGAACCACCTACCCTTGTGTTGAGGTCAAGATCTTCCACTCCAACCATATGGATCTTGATTTCTAGCCTCCCCAAGTTTCTATCTACCAATCCCATCTATTCTACCAAGCCATATCTGTGAGAGAGTGATTGTGTGTTGAGCAGTCTATCATCTTGAACCACAAGAGTAAGGGGTTCATCGACATTACTGAGCCTATTACCTTTTGGAGGGTGTTGCCTCCTAGATTGGTTAGGTGTCGCTTGGGAGCCTCCTACTTCTTGTTATGGAGTGAACCAAGAAGTTTGTAAGGGCAAGGAGATCGCCTACTTCATGAAGATCTACCCCGAGTAAGGCTAGTCCTCTGTGGACGTAGGCCGTCATGGTATAGTCAAGGTTGCTTCTTCGTGGAACCCTCTGTGGGTAGAGCCCTCCGTGTACTCTCGCGACCATTACCCTCCGTGGGTTGAAGACTCCATGAACGTGGATGTACAATAGCACCACCTATCGGAACCAAGGGAAAAATCATTGTGTCACCAATTGTGTTTGCTTTCCATACCCTCTCTTTACTTACATGGGTAATGTCTTTACTTTCTGCTGCTATACTCTTAGACATGCATGTGTAGGGTGTACTTGACATACTACGAATGCTAAAATTTTCCAAGAATTAAAATTGGGAAAAAGTAGATTTTATTTGGTCAAGTAGTCTAATCACCCCCCCCCCTCTAGACCTACTTTCGATCCTACAAGTGGTATCAGAGCATTAGTCTCCATTGCATTGGTTTCACAACCTAGGAGAAGTATGGCATCTAGTGAGGGAAATTATCACCTTAGAGGTCCGTACTTTGATGGCACAAATTTTGCTAGTTCGAAGCACAAAATGAAAATGCATTTGGTTGGTCATAATCCTACCGTTTGGGTTGTTGTTTGTGTTGGCTTGCAAGGTGAATTCTGTGCGGAAGGAAAGGAACCCAATCGTGAAGTGACTGTAGATGAATTTAAGATGTTGCAACTCAATGCTCAAGCATGTGACATTCTCTTCAACTTCCCCGAAGAATTCAACAAAAGCATCCGTCTCGAGCACGCAAAAGAGATTTGGGATACTTTGGTTGATATGCATGAAGGAACTGAGTCCGTGAGAGAATCCAAGTTAGACGTTCTTCAAGGTCAGCTTGACAAGTTCAAGATGAAGGATGGTGAAGGAGTCACTGAGATGTACTCTAGGCTAGCTCTCATCACCAATGATATTGCCGGCTTAGGAAGTGAAGAAATGACAGACAAATTCATCATCTAGAAGATACTTCGAGCTTTGGATGATCGATATGACACCATTTGCACATTGATCCAAATGATGTCCAACTACAAAGATCTCAAACCAATGGAAGTGATTGGTAGAATTGTTGCTCATGAGATGACACTCAAAGACAAGGAAGAGCTTCACCACAAGTCTAGCGGTGCTTACAAAGCCACAAGCGATGCTCCCGCTACCTCAAGCGACAACCTTGTCACAAATGAAGAGATAAGCCTCATGTCAAGAAATTCAACAAGTTCTACAAGAATAGAAGCAAAGATCAAAGCTCCAACTCAAGACACGAAGAGAAGCGTTCGTCAAGTCGTGACCTAAACTGCTTCAATTGTGGGAAGCCCGGACACTGCTCCAATGAATGCATGGCTCCTTACAAACGAAGAGAAGAGTCACCAAGAGGACGAAGCTCAAGAGACAAGTCACCTCGAAGATAGAGAAGGAGTATAGATGATCGTTATGAACGAAGCCCCTCAAGGAGAAGTAGGGCCTCGGAAAAGAAGTACAAGTACACCAAGAGCTACTCAAGAAGGAAACACCAATCTCATGTTGGTGAATGGGTTTCCGGCTCCGAATCTGAAAACCACCCTGAGAGAAGCTATCACTCCAACTTCGACTATAGTCAAGATGAAGGTGTTCCCGTAATTGCTTTAGTGACAACCAACTCCTATGATCTATTTGATTCACCAAATGAAGGGAGTGGAAGTTTCTTCATGGCTAAAGTCCCCAAGGTATCACACCGCGAGTATCTTGATTTCAATAGTGATGAAGATGACTTGCTATTTGACAAAACTAGTAATAATAGTCAAAATGAACTTGCTAGTACTCACTCTAGTATAGATAAGTCGTGTGATGATGATAAGTTGGAAATAGAACGACTAACTCAAGGACTAAAAACTCTTAAGTCAGCTCATGAGTCAACTCTAGAAGATCATAGAGAGCTTGTAAGGACACAGGAGAAGCTACACTTTGAGAAGCTCAATTTAGAGCAAGAGCATGAGTTCCTTAAAGCTATCAATGACGATCTTCAAAAGAAGAATTCCTCTTATCTAGCCAAAGGACCTCTCTTATCTACGTTCATGCCTCAAGTTAAGTCTAAGCAAGCTAGTAACAAAGGAAAGAAGGTTCTTCAACTAGTAACAATAAAAATGATAAATCCAATGATATTGCTTCTAGTAGTTTTCTTGATCCCACTAACTGTTCTCTTAGCCAAGTTACACTTGAGCAAGAAAATGAACTATTGAAAGGGATTATAGAGAAAGGTGTCTACAAGAGTCTTGAAGGGTGCAAACAATTTGAGGAGATTGTACGCAAGCATGAAGGATACCAGAAGAATCGTGGTGTTGTCTACTTCAACGCTAATGGAGTTGAATGGGAAGAGAGTCAATACCACAATCCCAAGTTTGTTCCTCAAAAGGAGAAGTATGAAAATACTCTCCCCAAGGGAACAAAAGCTCAATATGACCTTCCACCACAAGACACCAAGCTCAAGGGCAAGAACAAGCTTCAAGAGGACTTTGACTCATATGAAGATGAATCCCAAGCTTTGGTGAAGTGGGTTCCGAAGGTTACTATAAGGTCAACTTCTACAAGTACTACTTCAACACCAAGGATCCCCATCAACTTGATGTGGGTCATGAAGAAGAAGAACTAGAGAGTTCTTGAGGGGTGACTCCGCCAATCAAATTCACTCATATTCATTATTGGCAAGGACTATTTGTAATCAACATCAACTCTATGTGTCAGTGCATCTAGTTCCCCTTAGTAATTTGGTGTATTGAAGACTTATAGGTTAAGGCACTAATGTGTTTGTAAGTGTACATAGGATCTATAAGTCGATGAGGAGTTTGATATATTCGGAGATTATCGACCCCAAAAAAGTTATGTTTTCAAGTGAAGACTTTGCTAAAGACTTTTTGAAGACTTTGGTGAAGACTTTGTGAAGACTTTGAAAATGAAGAAGTTGGTGTGACCTTGAAGATATGAACGAGGAATATGAAGCGTGAAGACTTTTGTTTTCATAATTTCATTTCCTTTATTTGAGTCATCGGAAACACCGTACTGTTAAAGGGGGCCGAGGTAATACTAGGGAAAATTTCCAACTGATGCTCAACTCCAAAATCCTCAAGCCATACAATCCTTCTAGTGAAGCCTTTGGAAATCTCTTACGGTTCAGACAAGTTCTTCAGTGACAGAGACAAAGTTCTTCTGGTCTCTGAGGAAATTGATCTGACTTAGGAGTTAGGATTTCGCCAGTGCGAATTGCCTACAAGTGAGGAACATGATAAGCTGAGGACTTTCATAGTTCGAAATTCTGACCGTTGCTGTGCTTAGCGCCAGCTGTCCCCAATCATTCTTATCCACATAGCGGTCATATCATTGGGGGCATTTATGTCTTATCATGTCAGGTTGCATCCTGGCTATAAATAGCCACCCCCCACAACCACTGGCTGGTTGGCTGCTCCGAGAGAGAACTGACACTTGTCATTTGAGAGCAACCCATCCTTTGAGGACTTTGAGAGAAAATCATCAGTGAGGAAAAAACTACTACCAAACCACAAAACCCGAAGTGATTGAGCATCACTGAAGAAATTCCTGTGTGGAACCGACGTTTGTTACCTTTGAGGACTATGCATCCTCCAGACGGTTAGGCGTCATGGTCTAGTGCTCCTTCAATCAATTGGGGACCACGAAGTGACCTTGGTCTAGAGCATCCAACGGTAAATTGTGGATTGTCGGGTGACCAGTTTGTGAGGGTTTTGGGAGTCTACCCTGAAGACTTACCATGAGTGCTGGGCGAGGGTTGTGTGACCTTAGCTCAAGGAGAATACGGTAAGGATTGTGTGTCCTCTAGTTTAAATACCAGGCCGCTCCAAACGAGACGTACGACTGTCACAGCAGTTGGAACTGGGTCATCAAACCATTGTCTTCATCGAGCTACCTGGTTCTATTTCCTCAACCTCCTTATTCCTCATAAACCTGTTGATGAAATTGATTGTTACTGTTTGAAGAATTTGGCTGAAGACTTTCGCAAATTCATCACCTCAAATTCTTCAAGTTGCCTTGTTCATCACTTCTTATCCTTTATCACGCTACACACTATTCATGCATGTTTCATTTCATCATGATGACTAAGCTGATACTATGCTCCCCATGCACCTGAGTACTTATTCTGCTGATAGTTATTCATCACATTTCAAATTCCTCAAAATTGAAATTCCTCGAGTGATGAATTTGTAAAAATCTCCTATTCACCCCCCCCTCTAGTGGATATAACGCACTTTCAATTGGTGTCAGAGAAGGTACTCCCTCGCTCTTTGTGATTTTGGTTTAACCATCTGGAGTTCTAGTTATGTCGACTGCAGGTATGATCAAGGTTTCCGCGGGATGTCCTACCTTCGATGGGACAGACTACCCCTACTGGAAGAACAAGATGTGTATGCACCTTGAAGCTATTGACAACGATCTCAGATACGTTGTGGAAAATGGTGTGCCCTCTATTGCTCCCACTGTTATAGCTGCTGATGTGAAGAGATTCAAGCAACTCGATTCTCAAGCGAAGAATATCATCTGTGGTCATCTGAGCAAAGGTCATTATAGCAGAGTGAGTGCTTTGGAATCTGCTAAGCTTATCTGGGATAGGCTGTCCAAAGTCAACGAAGGTGTTTCCACTCAACGTGACTCTCGTGTTGATGTTCTTTGCAATCTCTTCAACTGCTTCAAGAGACTTGACAATGAAAATGTTCAGCAAACATTTCATCGCCTCACTGATATATCCAATGAACTTCAAGCACTGGGTGCCACTGATATCACTGATCATGAAGTGGTGAAGAAACTGCTATGATCTCTCGATTCCTCATTTGATACTCTGGTTTTGATGATTCAAGAATGTGGAGATTATAAATCTCTTGATCCTGCTGATGTTCTTGAGAGACTCAATACTCATGAATTCCAACAAGCTGAAAAGAAAGACCTCTATAGGCCAAGCTATGGAAGATCTCGTGCTCTCAAGGCAAAAGCAATTTCCTCATCTGAAGAAGAAGATTCTGACAGCAGCCTTGGTGATCCTGAAGAACTAAGTCAGGAACTAGCTATGCTTGTGAGGAAATTCCAGAAGTTCTCAAGAAGAGGTGGATTTGGAAAGTCATCAAAAGTGGTTTGAGGAAATTAGATTCCTTAAAAGATTACAAAAGGAGAACATGTCATCATTGCAAGAAGCCTGGCCACTTTATCTCTGATTGTCCTCTTTGGAAAAAAGACTCAAAGAAGAAGAAATACAAGGATGATAGTTGTGATGACTCAAAGAAAAAGAAGAAATCTTCAAAGTCCTCATCTGCAAAGTCCTCATCTTCAAAGTCCTCAAAGCACAAGAAGAATGGTTTCATAAAGGCTCGAGCATTCATCGGCAAGGAAATGGATTCTGAGGAAGAATCTGAAGAATATGAAGAAGAGGAAGAATCTAAGGAGGAATCAGAATTTGGTGTCGCTAGCCTTGCTCTCGCTACTGCTTTCGTCAGCAAGTCCATCTTCAACAATGAAGAATATGACTACTCCAACGACTCTGACGTCAGCAATGATGATTATGCTCCCACTTATTGCTTCATGGCAAAAGGCTCAAAGGTACACAAACATCATTCCTCATCTAAATCAAGTGAAGGTGAATCTGATGAATATGTGAAACCTAGCTATGCTAAACTTGTTAAAATTTCCACGAAGCAACAAAGTGCACTTGAAAAGCTTCATAAAATGCTAGACAAAAGCGATGATCTGTTAAACCATGAAGTGGATCGGACTCAAACTCTGTTTGTCGATCTCAAAAGTCTTCAGACAAAGTATGATAACCTTCAGAGTCATCATAACGACCTCTTAGCCAATCATGAGAAGTTTTCATATGAATTTCTTCAAAGAAAGCAAGATCTTGAAAAGCTGAGGGTGTCACATGAGGATCTTCAAAGGCAAAACGATTCCTTACTGGCTCAACAGATCAGTACCGCTCAGGAAGAATTTGTTCCACCTTGTTTGAAATGCATCGAACGTGAAACTGCTAATTCTTCACCTGAATGTTCAAATGCTTCTACTGTTGCAAATTCTTCAACTATTCCAGTGGTTTCAAATTACTCATCTGAGGATACCACAAGTATCACTGATGACAATGCAGGGTTAAAGGAATTGTATGTGACAGGCATGTACAAAAGTCTCAAAGGGCATCAAACCCTTTGTGATGTCCTCAAGAAGCATATTCTGAACAGGAACCCTAGGAAAGAGGGTATTGCCTTTGTGAGGAAACTCAACGCTGATGGATCCTACTGGACACTTAAGCAGTACCCCAAAACCTCATGGGTTGCTACAAAAGGATCTCCTGTAGATCGATCCACTTTATCTGGCTTTACTTGTGAAACTTCATATTCCTCTGATGAGTCACTTGACTCCAATTACAGATTCTTCAAAAATCAGAGAAGTGAAGTATTTGCTAGATATGTTGGAACTAACTGCAGGAATGGCTCTCCATTGAAGAAAATCTGGGTTCCCAAGAGCTATCAACAAAATCTTCAAGTGAATGTCCTCACGACACCCAGATCAAATTCCTCAAGTGGATCAAAGTCCTCACTTGGACCAAATTCCTCAAATGGTCAAAATCATCGTTCTCGTGCTAATGGCTCTGTTTTGCAGGGAAAACCTAAGAGTTATGAATATGTGCATTATTCTTCAAACCATTATGTTCATAAGTCCTCGAAGAATTTCTCTGCTTATTCATTTGAGTACTCTAATCCTCACCCTGTGAAACGAAGCACACTTGCTTCAATGCCTCCCTTCTCACATGGTGCTCGCAGAATGATGAACTCTTTGCCACCCCTCCAGATGTGGGTGGTGAAGAAATTGAACTAATTTCTTATGCAAGGTCAGGTCTCCAGATGAATTTGAACATCTGATGAATTTGCTAGAGACCTGAGGAAATGCTTGAAAGGACGCAAGCTAACCATGATGAAATGAATTCTTCATTTCTCACGTCCTCACTATACTTGCTTACTATCTTATGTGATGAAATTATGTCTGACGAATTTGATATCATATTCTGCACTCTAAAGCATATGAGTTCGTAAGTTGTACTAATTCATCTGCAGGATGATACTCTAAAAGCTACTGAGTGGGTTCTCGATAGTGGATGCAGAAACCACATGACGGGTGACAAGAATCTATTGATGAATTTGCCACTCACTCCATCTCCTCTGAAGCGTATCACCTATGTAGAGAAAGGAAAAAGCAAGGTATTGGGACTTGGTAAGGTTGCTATCTCAAAGGACCGAACCATGGATAAGGTGATGCTTTTTGAATCCCTCGGATTCAACCTTATGTCTGTCTCAATGCTTTGTGATCTTGATATGGTTGTCGTATTTGGAAAATATCGTTGTTTTGTCATCATGGAATCTAACAAGTCCAAAGTCTTAGAAGGCTTTAGGAGAGGAGACTTGTATATTGTTTATTTCTCTACAGGTCCTCAGCCTGCCACATGCTTACTTGCAAAGTCCTCAGAAGGCTGGTTGTGGCATCGATGACTTGGACATGCGGGCATGAGGAACTTGCACACGCTCATGAAGAAAAAGCATGTCATTGGCATCGAGGGTGTCAAATTCCTCAAGGACCACCTCTACAGTGCATGTGAATCTGGGAAGATGACCAGATCTAAGCATCCCTCGAAGACAATCATGACCATGACTCGACCCTTTGAATTGCTTCACATGGATCTATTTGGCCCCACTCATTACTCCATACTAACAAATGCATAAAGTTTGTATGGCTTTGTCATTGTTGATGATTACTCTCATTACACATGGGTGCATGTTATTCTGTACAAAAATGAAGTGCAGGACGTCTTCAGACGATTTGCTTCAAGGGCCTCCACCAACTTCGGCGTCAAGATCAAGCATATCAGGAGTGATAATGGGGCTGAGTTCAAGAACACTAATCTTGATGAATATCTTGATGAACTTGGTATTACTCATGAGTTATATGCCCCTTATACTCCTCGGTAGAATGGCATCATGGAGCGCAAAAATAGGACACTTGTTGAGATGGCTCGCACCATGCTTGACAAATACAAAACCCCTCGTTGCTTCTGGCCTGAAGCAATTGATACTGCATGCCACATCATCAACAGGGTATATCTTCACAAATTCCTCAAGAAGACTTCATATGAGCTCATGACAGGCAAGAAACCCAATGTAAGTTATCCCAAAGTCTTCGGTGCAAAATGCTGGATCAGAAATCCTCACCACAGTTCTAAGTTTGCACCGAAAGCACATGAAGGTTTTATGCTTGGTTTTGGAAAGGACTCACACACCTACAAAGTCTTCAACACCTACAATCACAAGGTGGTTGAAACTATAGATGTGCGGTTCATTGAAACTAATGGCTCGCAAAGAGAGCACCTGCCTTCTGTGTTAGATGAACAATCTCCTAAGGAATCCATCAAGCTGAAGGCAACAGAAGATGTCATACCCACTGAGGAAATCATTCCAACAAATGAAGACTCTCATGCTGATATACCTGAAGAAAATGGTGCTGATGAAAATCCTCAGCATCGTCAACATGCTCATCCAAGAGTAGCAAATGAAGTGCAGATTGACAAAATCATCGATGAAATCAACGCACCAGGTCCTCTCACGCGCTCAAAAGCTTCACATCTAACTAACTTTTGTGGGCACTTTGCCTTTGTCTCTATCATAGAGCCCACCAAAGTTGATGAAGCATTCAAGGAGCCCGAGTGGATTCAAGCTATGCAAGAGGAATTGCATCAATTCAAGCTCAACAATGTGTGGGAACTTGTCAAGCAGCCAGATCCTCGCAAGCATAACATCATAGGTACCAAGTGGATCTACCGCAACAAGCAAGATGAAAATGGCCTTGCGGTGAGGAATAAGGCTCGACTTGTAGCTCAAGGCTACACACAGGTTGAGGGAATTGATTTCGATGAAACTTTTCCACCTGTTCCTAGACTTGAAGCTATTCGCATATTACTGGCTTACGCTAACCATCATAATATCATCTTATATCAAATGGATGTGAAATGTGCATTCCTCAATGGTAAGCTTGAGGAAGAAGTATATGTTGCTCAACCCCCAGGTTTTGAAGACCCTAAGCATCCTGACAAAGTCTTCAGACTAAACAAGGCCCTCTATGGCCTCAAGCAGGCCCCTCGGGCATGGTATGACACTCTGAAGGAATTCCTCATGAAGAAAGGCTTCAAACCTGGTTCACTCGACCCTACTCTTTTCACAAAATCCTATGACAATGAACTATTCATATGCCAAATATATATTGATGATATTATCTTTGGATGTATTGACAAACATTACAATGATGAATTTGCCTATCTGATGAGTGAAGAATATCAAATGTCTATGATGGGAGAGTTGAAATTCTTCTTAGGTCTTCAAATTCGTCAGCAAGACAATGGCACCTTCATTTCACAAGAGAAATACCTCAAAGATTTTTTGAGGAAATTCGACATGCAAGATTGCAAAGCCGTCAAAACTCCAATGCCTTCAAAAGGCCATCTCTGCACTGATGAAAATGGTAAAGATTTTGATCAGAAGGTATACCGCTCCATGATTGGCTCCTTGTTGTACCTATGTGCATCTAGGCCTGATATAATGCTAAGTATTTGCATGTGTGCTCGATTCCAAGCAACACCGAAGGAATCACGCCATAAGGTTGTGAAACATATTCTTCGATACTTAGCTCACACACCAACACTTGGATTGTGGTATCCCAAGGGCTCAAATCTTCACCTCGTCGGATACTCTGATGCTGACTATGCTGGAGATCGTGTGGATTGCAAGTCAACCTCAGGCACATGTCATTTCCTCGGACGATCCTTAGTCTGTTGGTCCTCGAAGAAGCAGAACTGTGTTTCACTGTCTACTGCAGAAGCTGAGTACATTGCTGCTGGCTCGTGTTGTGCTCCGTTACTATGGATGAAGCAAACCCTCAAGGACTACGTCATCAAGCTGAAGAATGTGCCGCTTTACTGCGACAACGAGACTGCCATCAAGATTGCCAATAACCCAGTTCAGCATTCCAAGACCAAGCACATCCAGATTTGTCATCACTTTCTTCGAGATCATGTACTCAAGGGCGACATCTCCATCAACCACATTCCCACTGAAGAACAACTCGCCGATATCTTCACGAAGCCCTTGGATGAAAAGAGATTTTGCAAGTTGCGGTGTAAGCTAAATATCTTAGAATCTTCGAATATTCTTTGATGAAGAACACACATCCTAACACTTATGCAAAATTGATGACTTAGATGTGCAACACACTAAGTAACATTTTTCTACAATCAATGAAGAATAACTCTCTAAGTGTGAAGAAATTAACAAAGAATTTGATTCTCAGAACTCTACGGCAATTGTACGCGGTGTCTGAAATCATCATTCTTATACGGTGGGTTACGCCACCAACCAAAAGTTGAAATTCTTCAAAATTGAGCATTTCGTTGTTTTTGCAAATTCTTCAAACTATCAAATTCCTCAAATTTGCAAATTCCGCAAGTTTTTCAAATTCCTCAACTTTTCAAATTCTTCAAACTTTGAAACTCATGTTCTTCATTGACTATACATATATATATTTATATTTGAGTTTTCAATGTCCTCAACAGCATTCACTTATTGCTAATTCTTCAAGTTGATTTTCATCTAAGTGAATGTGATCGGACCCCTTTTCCCCTCTATGCTAAACTCAACCAAGTCTGTTCACAAATTCTTCATAAGTGTTCTACTTTGAAACTCGTTCAAAGTCTTCACTGTGTCCTTGACAGCTGAAGAATTTGCGAACGAAAACTTTGAAATCTTCTCTACCAAAATTTTCGGTGGTTCCCGCTCAAACTGTTCCTATTCCCACACCTAGATAACCCACAACCCCCCACTATCGCCACCGCTAAGTACGTGGTTGACACCTGTCGCATGGAGAGCAAGGGTTAGGGGCAATGCTGTCCTAAATCTTCGGGCGGATCGGTTTTCACTTCCTCTATAAATGCCCTCTTCCCATCAACTGTGCTCGGTTACTCTGCATCTCATCCCTCTCCCGAGCTCCAACCTAGCGTTGTCGCTTAAGTCATTGTCGCTGGTGAGTAAGAGCTTCACTGCCTCAACCTCGTCGTCGCCGTACTCGCACCGGCCGCGGAAATCCTCACTCTCGCCGCCGATGTAGCTGTCTCCCTCTGCCAAGCTAGGGCGTGGGAGATCTGAACGCACGAACTTCCCAATCTCATCTCTGAGTTCGTCGTGTTCTTCACCAGGGTAAATAAAATTTACTTTTACTGCCCTTGTTTGATCCTCAAATGCTCTTTATATTCCTAAAAAGGTGTTTATATGCTATAAATCCAACTCTCAAGCACCTTTCATCTCCTCATACTTGATAATTTTCCCTAAGTAATGATTTTCTTCAAGATTCCTCAATTGTGCAAATTCTCAAATTTGCACAACTCTCGAACCTAAAGCAAAGAACACTTAGTGAAATTCCTCAAGACAACCATGGTCAAATTCCTCACACCTGTTTTTTCCAAATTTCTGAGAACGCATATGACCTCTTCAAATTCCTCGCACCTATACTCTGTTCACAGGTACAACATGTCCGCTGATGAATCACTAGGTTCTCATCAACTTAACTCATTTGCAGCGCTACTTGAAGAAAAACCGTGTACCTCTTCAGAATCTTCAAGAGTTCATATTCCTCAAGTGAAGAAAATGTCTGATGGAAATAAACCTTAGAAAGGAGGGAAGAAGCTAGATGTGCACACTACATTTGAGATCCATGAGGATCTGTATGGTGAATATTGCACACCTGACGAAGAAACACATGGAAAGGAGACGACCAAGCAGAGGAAGATCCGTCTGCAGAAGATTGACAGGAGATGGGCCAAAGAATGGAGAGAATATCGTTATGTAACTCCAAAATACATGATGAAATTCGCTATGAAACCACCTTGCAGCAGACCTCCTCTTGCTCCAAACCAAATTACTGATCCTACTAGCCTCAAAACTGGTGAGGACTTTGCTGACATGTGGGAGAAGCAACAAGCCAAGTTGGCAAGGAAAGCCAAAGAGGCAGTGAAGAAATTCAATGAGGATTCTGCTGCTGCTGCCACTGCTGGAGCTTCTGCGAGTGCTCCGAAGAAAATAGTAAATAAACCTGCTCTGAAGATTGGTTCTTCAACATCAAAATCCTCAGTACAAATTCCTCAAGGTCGAAGGTCTCAGCCTAGAAAACCTTCTGAACCTGGAACTGTTGCTGCTCAGTCATCTGCAACAGCTACAAAGTCCTCAACCCCAGTGCATCTGTCAACATGTAAAAGGACTGAGGGTTTCACCAAAGTTCCGAAGCTCACTGCAAGCCCCTCCACAACTGCAAAGTCTTCAACCAGTCCCTCTATGCTTAAACTGAAGAAGACAGCCGGACATGGTCAAAGACCAAGTCCTCACAAAAGCAAGGCTCTGGTTATAGTCCCCTCAGGTTCTTCAGAGGGTAATGATGAAGATGATGATGAAGCTGATGATGAAGAATTGGTAGAAATCATCAGACAAAGTCAGCACAGGGCTGCTAGAGAAAAGGGGAGCTCTGTTCCTCTCATGTTGGATCCCAAGATGATCCTCAACTTCATTGACATATGGCATGAAGACCCAAGCACCCCACTTTCTTCACTGAATCTGCCTCCTGAAGTGGATCATGTCCTCACCCACTTCATCTCTAAAGAACAATGGAAGAGAGAGCAAGCTCAGAGAGCTAAGAGGAACAAGACTCACAAAGAAAAGTTTTTGCGCGAAAATGTGCTCAATTTGACCCCAAATCAACTCGTCACAGTTCAGTCCGAGATTCGCTCTCTCTCTTTAGATCAACAGAAATATGATGTTGAATGGAAGGGCACCAAGGTCAGACTCGTCAGGGCTGCTCAAGCAGCTGTAAAGGATCACAACACCAGGGTTGCAGCATGATCGCAACCACAAATGCCTCAGTCTGAAGAAATTGCTCGGACTGCAGATGAAACTCCTTATGCAGCTGATGAAAATGCTCAGCCTGATGAAACTACAGTAGGAAATGCTTCGGCACCAGAAGAAACTGCCAGTGCTGCTAAGGAAACTCAGACCACTGATGAACAAGCCAGGGCAACCTCCAATGTTGTGCCTGAGGAAACTCCTATGCCAACAGGTACTTCTGATGTACCTGAAGAATCTGATAGGCCAGTTGAAGAATCTGTTGTGCCTGAAGAAACTGAACCACCCAGGGCGGCTGCATCAGTTGTTCCTGAAGAAACTACTATTGTTGAGGAAAACCCCTCAAAAGAAAAGCATCAACTTCTGAAGCCCCTGTGTTGAAGAAGTTGAAAACTTTAACAAATTCCTCAGCAACACCAATTGATGCAACTCCAACTTCCTCGGCACCAGCCTATGCTATTGTGCCAATCGGGGAAGCATATGACGTTCCTCAAGAAGAACAGAATCATTCGGCTGCTTCCTCAGAGCCTCTTGATGAGGAAATTGTCATTGATGACACTGCATCAACCCCCAAGGTATCATCGCTCCAGCTTTTGGTAACTGCTGAGGAAGCGGGCAAAGACATTGATGAAGACGTTGACATTGGTGACACCACTCCTGTCGTCAATGATGAATATTGGGAATCTGCACATCCCAATTCACCAATGGCAACTCCTCTGATGTTGATTCCTCAGTCACCTGCACAGACTGAAGAAATACCTGAAGACTCTGAACACCTGTACCTTCTAGACCCTGAAGAAATTCCAGCTGCAACAGCTGAGGAAATTGATGCTCCAGCCACTGCTGAGGAATCAGCTCTTCAAATCACTCAGTCTGCTGTTCCTTCCATGCCAACGGAGATCAAGGGGCATACACGAACAAATCTTCAACCCAAGCCAAGACTGCCTTTCAAAGGCACAATTTGTCCCAAATTCCTCAAGAGGAATTTCTTCAATGAACACTCATTCTTCTCTGGACCAAACCCATATGACTCTACAAGGGCTGGTCACAACAGGTTCTGGACTGCCAATTAACTAAATTACTATGCTTCAGTCCTCTATGAGAAGAAGAAAGTCTTCGAGCACCATCAGATTCCTCACGCTGACATGGAAAGTCTTCCATCATTTACTCCTATGCTCCAAGTTCTATATGATGCTGGACTTCTTCCATTTTGTGTTGACATCTACGATTGGAATGAGGAAATCATCCTTCAATTCTATGCCACGTTGCATATCAGCGGAGATTCCTCAGACATCAACTCTTGGATGTTGGACTGGATGACTGGCACAACTCACTTCACTGCTCAAGCCTCTGAATTACTTCAGTGTGTCCCAGTCCAAATTCCCTCATATGAAGCCCGCAAGGTGTTTGATGAATCTCCTCTACCCAATCAACTGATGAATGTGCTGATGAAGACATTGCCACCTGGAAAGCCTCAATGCCAAGTCTTCTTAGTAAAGGATCTGCTCTATGTGCCTCGCACAGTCTATCGCATCCTGAAAAAAACATTGTGTCCTCAGAAAGGCCATAACTCTGAGGAAGAAGAAGTTGAAGGAATCATGAAGAATGTGCTCTTCAATATCATACATGGTATTCCCATTAACTTACATGACTTCTTCATGAGGACTTTGGCTAGTGCAGCTGTCGCTCCATTTGAGCAAAAGCCATATGCACCATGGATTATGAAATTCATCGGGGATAAGTCCTCGGTGCACTACAAAGCTGATTTCTAGACTCACTTCAGTTTCCTGCCACCCGTTGAAGTCATCAAGAGTACAATTTCATCAGTTGAAAGGAAAGGCAAGTCTGTTATTGATGAAGGAACACGTCCCCTGGATGGATAGTTTCGCAAATCCGCTTCCTTCTCCACAAATGATGACACTGCCACACAAGACTCTGATGCAAAGGCCTCAGCTCCCAAAGAGTGTGCCCCTCGATTGATGACTGATCCCGAACTTCTTACAAGTCTTCATCAGAAGGTCGATCGCAATCATAAGTGGGTAAAGCGTCAACTTGGGTATATTGTGCAGAATATGACTGTGACGCAGAAAACTGTCAAGAGGAACCACTATTATGCTCATGAAAACCTCAAGTGCTCTTGGGCTGTGCTAACTCACATCATGCCTTCTGAAGAATTGGATGAGCTGAACTTTGAAGAATATCCTGACTTCGCTCGCTGTCCTCAGAAGAAGTTCAAGAAATTCCAAGTTCCTCTGATGGTCACCATTTCATATTCTTCATCTCGCGAGCACGATGAAGATGAAGACATTGAAGATACTGTTGCTGGCCCTGCATCAACAATCGACCCCGACAACGCTGGCGCTCCTTCTTCACCAACAAGAAGAAATTCCTCATGGGGCGTTAGTCATCACTTTTTCTTCCCTTTTGGTCTTCGATGACAAAGGGGGAGAAAATTTGAGTTAGTCTTCAAGCGGGTCTATATATATGGGCTATTTTTGTTTAAGTTACAACTCTCGCTCTTCTGAAGTTTTTGGTTATTGAGTTGTAAACTTAAGTCCGATGGTGGTCTGACACTTTTGAACTATTTCCTCGCATGTTTATTTCCTCCAATACCTTAATGCATGCATGCTGAATTTCGTCAGACACCATTTTCCTCACGCATTTCAAATTCTTCATTTCATATATTCAAATGCGTGTATGAATTACAAGATATAGGGGGAGTTCTCCGTGTTATGAAACTGCCAAGTGCATTTGCAGCCCAAAGCAAATTCCTCAAATATGCACATCTTCAGGGGGAGTTCTTCTATATCTTGCAATCAAATTCCTCAAAATTTGTACTTTCACTTCATATGTTTATCCCCGTTGAAAACTTAACCTATTTGTCATCAATCACCAAAAAGGGGGAGATTGTCAGTGCATCCGGTGCCCCTTAGTGATTTTGGTGTATTGAAGACTTATAGGTTAAGGCACTAATGTGTTTGTAAGTGTACATATGCTCTATAAGTTGCTGAGGAGTTTGACATATTCGGAGATTATCGACCCCTAAAAGTGTATGTCTTCAAGTGAAGACTTTGTTGAAGACTTTCTGAAGACTTTGGTGAAGACTTTGTGAAGACTTTGAAAATGAAGAAGTTGGTGTGACCTTGAAGATATCAACAAGGAATATGAAGCGTGAAGACTTTTGTTTTCGTACTTTCATTTCCTTTATTTGAGTCATAGGAAACACCGTATTGTTAAAGGGGGCCGAGGTAATACTAGGGAAAATTTCCAACTGATGCTCAACTCCAAAATCCTCAAGCCATACAATCCTTCAAGTGCAGCCTTTGGAAATCTCTTACGGTTAAGACAAGTTCTTCAGTGACAGAGACGATGTTCTTCTCGTCTATGAGGAAATTGATCTGACTGAGGAGTTAGGATTTCGCCAGTGCGAATTGCCTACAAGTGAGGAACATGATAAGCTAAGGACTTTCATAGTTCGAAATTCCGACCGTTGTTTTGCTTAGCGCCAGCTGTCCCCAATCATTCTTATCCACAAAACGGTCATATCATTGGGGGCATTTATGTCTTATCATGTCAGGTTGCATCCTGGCTATAAATAGCCACCCCCTACAACCACTAGCTGGTTGGCTTCTCCGAGAGAGAACTGACACTTGTCATTTGAGAGCAACCCATCCTCGGGGGACTTTGAGAGGAAATCATCAGTGAGGAAAAACATACTACCAAACCACAAAACCCAAAGTGATTGAGCATCACTTAAAAAATTCCTGTGTGGAACCGATGCTTGTTACCTTTGAGGATTGTGCATCCTCCAGACGGTTAGGCGTCATGGTCTAGTGCTCCTGTAGTCAATTGGGGACCATGAAGTGACCTTGGTCTAGAGCATCCAGCAGTAAATTGTGGATCGCCGGGTGACCAGTTTGTGAGGGTTTTGGAAGTCTACCCTGAAGACTTACCACGAGTGTTGGGCGAGGACTGTGTGACCTTAGCTCAAGGAGAATGCGGTAAGGACTGTGTGTCGTCTGGTTTAAATACCAGGCCGTTCCAAACCAGACGGACGACTGTCACAGCAGTTGGAACTAGGTCATCAAACCAT